>CM055742.1:4610055-4775431 GCA_029465975.1 Dallia pectoralis
TAATCAGAGAGACCCCTGAATGACTACTGATGTGATTACATCAGCTCTATCTCTTCATGAGGTACACAGTTCGCTTCCACCTAATTTAATCAGACCTATTTCCTTTCATTAAACTGTGACCTGGGCTGTTTAGCTCCCTGATTTAAAGAGAGACAGAAAAACTGTGTGTGTGTGTGTGTGGGGGGGGCTCCCCGCTGTAGGCATTCTGTATTCAACTCTGGATTAACCCCCTGCTTTGGTCCATATCCGATTCCCATAACAGTTTCATTCATTACTCCTCAAAGAGGACGACCAATCGTCAGACAGGTAGTTATAAATATATGCTTAGAGAGCGAGAGCGCAAGAGACGGGAGCAGAGAGAGTACAGAAGAGAGAACGACAGAAAGAGAGAGAAGATTAAAAAGACAGACAATTGGAAAGCAGGACTGTTAAGGAGACAGAGAAAGGGAGCGAGAAAGATAGACTTGTGAGAGAAAAGGAGAGTGAGAACAAGAAAACGAGAGAGAGAGAGAGAGGCAGAGGGAGAGACAGTACTCTAATTGCTTTATTATACACTCAGTCGCCGCTGGACTGGGCTCAAACTGATACTGCACTAGTGGTTATAATGTCTTGTTCACCATCGACTCGGTTCATAAGTGGCCCAGAAGATGTACACTCACTGTGTCAATTGCTCTGTCATTCCGACCATGAGAGTAGTTAGCCAAGACTAGGCTTCCCCGACAGACTTGTGTTCACACTCCTTAGGTGTGATGCGAACACTCGCTTATTGGAGGCAAGCCCTTTTTTACACCGCTCGGTGTGTTGTCTTTCTTAACGCTGCTTCAGTTTGTGGTGTTTTTGCACACTGTTTGGTGGTTGTTCTTTATTCACACGGTTCGGTGTGTGTTCTTTATTCACACTGTTTGGTGTGTGTTCTTTATTCACACTGTTTGGTGTGTGTTCTTTATTCACACTGTTTGGTGTGTGTTCTTTATTCACACTGTTTGGTGTGTGTTCTTTATTCACACTGTTTGGTGTGTGTTCTTTATTCACACTGTTTGGTGTTTGTTCTTTATTCACACTGTTTGGTGTGCGTTCTTAATTCACACTGTTTGGTGTGTGTTCTTTATTTACACTGTTTGGTGTGTGTTCTTTATTCACACTGTTTGGTGTGTGTTCTTTATTCACACTGTTTGGTGTTTGTTCTTTATTCATACTGTTCCGTGTGTGGTCCCTTTTTCACACGGTTCGGTGTGTGGTCTTTCTTCACACTGCTCGGTTCATGGTCTTTTTTCACACTGCTCGGTTCATGGTCTTTTTTCACATTGTTCAGTGTGCGGTACGAGCTCTATCCGCCTTGTCGTAGCTGTGCTTTCCAGGTAGAAACACCCAAAACACATCGGTCAAAACACGAACGGGTTCGGGTTTAAGGAAGGTATTTAGATCGTGGTGCTCTGATTAGGGGAGGGATGAATCCATGTTAAATATTCTCTCCTTCCCCAACCCAGGCGTAGACAGACCGGTAGAGAATGCACCAGGGATGGCTGACGCTCTGCCATGCTCGCCGTCCCCCTCTCTCTCCGCCTCTGAGGAAATATTCATAGTGTACAAGAAGGCTTCGACACAAAACAGAAGAGCCTCCACTTTACCTCAGCACTCAACATGGCTGCATTAATATTCATTAGGAAGGAGGGGATGAAGGTGCTTTATGGACTCAGATGAGACGCACACGACGGGCCCTGCATTCCAAACACG
Source organism: Dallia pectoralis (assembly GCA_029465975.1). Taxonomy (NCBI): domain Eukaryota; kingdom Metazoa; phylum Chordata; class Actinopteri; order Esociformes; family Umbridae; genus Dallia; species Dallia pectoralis. The sequence goes on from CM055742.1 coordinate 4,611,790, forward strand.
CGAGGACACAATCACGCTCACACCGGCGCACACACGCAGATATACGCACGCACGTCAAGCACGCACGTCAAGCACGCCTGCGCATACACGCAGCGTTTCCAAGGGAACAACAGATTGGAACTGAACGAGGGCTGTCAAACATGGCTCCCGATATATAAAAAAAACAAAAAAAACAAGTTCGTGGCCACCAGGTATTCAGGCGGGACTCTCGCGTGCCCACCGCACGACAGCGCCCCGAGGTGTTCCTCCCCGAGCGGCTATCTGGAAAAACAACGAGGTGACACAACGAGGCCCCAAACGCGTTGACCCAGAACAATCCCCTCAGGTCGCAGAAAGCCATTACATCGTAGCGGCCAGGGTGAGTAGGACCAACGGCGGCCGACGGTGCTTCCCACTGAGGGAGCAGTGGAGCGTAGTAGCGGGGAAAAACAGCGTTGGCCAGGATTGGCCTCAATCCGCCGGGGCGACGAGATAAGAACTGGTGAGAGACCCTTGGCACTCGATGGAGATTTCAGATGGAATCGCTGCGCTATTATCTCAATGAGAAATCCCTTCCCTAACTTAAGAGCGGAGCAAAATCAATAGCCCATCAGATCGGAGATAGGACAAAGGCCTTGTTTGACTTTTCGTGAGTGCGTGGGAGCATCTCTGCACAACACTAATCAGTCAGGCCCTTAGGGTGGATACATGGTTCTCACTCACAGACAGAGCAAACAACCGTAACCACATTTACCCAAGATGCAGCGCATCCACTGTTACGCGAAAACCAGTTTCAGTTTCCTTACCAACAAGAATCCACAGTGACTGAAACCAGTTTCAGGATCTCGCTCAACAGGAATCCACAGTGGCTGAAACTAGTTTCAGGATCTCTCTCAACAGGAATCCACAGTGACTGAAACCAGTTTCAGGATCTCGCTCAACAGGAATCCACAGTGACTGAAACCAGTTTCAGGATCTCGCTCAACAGGAATCCACAGTGACTGAAACCAGTTTCAGGATCTCGCTCAACAGGAATCCACAGTGACTGAAACCAGTTTCAGGATCTCGCTCAACAGGAATCCACAGTGACTGAAACCAGTTTCAGGATCTCGCTCAACAGGAATCCACAGTGACTGAAACCAGTTTCAGGATCTCGCTCAACAGGAATCCACAGTGACTGAAACCAGTTTCAGGATCTCGCTCAACAGGAATCCACAGCGACTGAAACCAGTTTCAGGATCTCGCTCAACAGGAATCCACAGCGACTGAAACCAGTTTCAGGATCTCGCTCAACAGGAATCCACAGTGACTGAAACCAGTTTCAGGATCTCGCTCAACAGGAATCCACAGTGACTGAAACCAGTTTCAGGATCTCGCTCAACAGGAATCCACAGTGACTGAAACCAGTTTCAGGATCTCGCTCAACAGGAATCCACAGTGACTGAAACCAGTTTCAGGATCTCGCTCAACAGGAATCCACAGTGACTGAAACCAGTTTCAGGATCTCGCTCAACAGGAATCCACAGTGACTGAAACCAGTTTCAGGATCTCGCTCAACAGGAATCCACAGTGACTGTGTGTCACACAATTACTCGGGCAAAGTGGCCTCCTCAAGTGGGTTCTGCCGCTCCAGTGCCACACATAAATAAAGTTTGGCTCCAATTGTTTTTCAATTCAATTCGATTTGATTTCCGTCTCGTTTTCCATTTAGCATCTTCGGGTTGAGTAATGTGGGGATATTTGCATTCGGCTGGATGAAGAATTTCTCAGAGAAAAAATCCTGGCTCTTTAATGATGCATTTTCCGGCGACTGAGTTGACAGGTGATTGGACTGAATCATGGCCCACGACGTACCGAGAAACACTGAAGTCCCACTGAAGACCTGCTGTTTGCACCATGGTGCAACAGAACCGGTAATGGATCCGTGGCACAGGGAGAATTTCCCTCAGACTTTCCACTGCAGGCTCACCAACAACGGCTGACTTCTCTACTTCATGCCTGCTCCCTCAGATGTAGTCTGACTTCAGCCATCAGCGGAGGCAACCTTTACAGATATAATCACACATTTTTCTAAACGAAAAAAGTCTAATAATAAATGAACTGGTCTTTGTGTTGGTGCGAGGCTCCATCTGCCCGCGCGTCCGCGTGACTGAGGACGGCAGACGACCACCACTAATGTTTCGTCGGTGCGTCCGGAGCATTCCGAAGGCTGTGGGTCACATGACAGGAAGCCGGCCTGGGGGAACATCTCACCTGACAGCGCCGTGAACACCTCCCCGGTGCTGAGGTTAATTACAGCAAGCTAAAGCCTGTGATTATCACACTCCTCTTGCGTCTAAGCTCTCAGCACCCCCCCCCCCCAACCAGTGACACACTGAACCACCGGAGTAACGGCTGTGTCGTCTGGAAGTGATTTATGCAGAGAATATGGTTGAACGCCACCCCCAGTGTGTGTGTGTGTGTGCTGCAGTAATAACGAGGTTTGGATCCCTTGGCAGAGCGGAGCGGCGGGCTGCTGCCGGTGTCCCGGAGAGACCGAATCCCCATCAGGGCCGGGTTATGCCGCACCTGCCGCGGGACACGTCCCCACCTGGTGTCCCTCAGAGCCCCGGGGCTCACATCCGGCTGTGCAGCTAATCAGTTATATCACACGTCAGCAGAATGGGTGGTGAGGGCGGCGGAGTGTGTGTGTGTGTGTGTGTGTGTGTGTGTGTGTGTGTCGGCGTGTGCGTAGGTATGTGTTCTCCCTGGAGGCCTGCCTCGCTCTGTCTCAACACGAGCCCAGGGCAAAGTTTAACCTGCTGGCGGCAGCATCTAGTCAGGAGTAAGAACAACACGCTGTTAGCCGGGAGTGTGTGTGTGTGTCTGTGTCGTTCCAACCCACCCAAACAAACACACTCACACACACAGTAACTCCGACTCCAGCTCACATAACTAAGCTGTTATGTACAGTATGAATAATTCATGGTGAATGCGTTCCCGGTGTACAGTGAGCAATCCCTATTAATGCAACGGAAACAGGGTCGGAAACAGCGCTGGGAATGTCTTCCTTTAAATTAGAAAGTTACCCACTGAGTCCAACGGAGATTCTCTGCAGATTAGTTTCCTCAAACAGTGGAGGGCAGCGGGACGTTTGTCAATCAATCACATTCATTTTATAAAGCAACTAAAAACAAACACCCCTGGCAAAGTTGTCACAAAGTGCTTTTACAAACATCCAGCCTAAATCCGACAGAGCACACAAGTATATACACGTTGATACGCGGCGGCCAGGAAAAACTCCCTGATGGGACGAAACCTAGAGAGGAACCAGGCCTATCAATCATAAATATCACTACGATAACGATAGGGCCGGGACATAATGGTCAGATGGTCCAATAGGAAGGTTGATGTACTCTGGATTGATGATGTGAGATATGTATCGCTGGTCCTGGTGAATGACACGTCATTCACTTTCTAGTTTAACGAGTCCAGGTGAGGCCTACACAGGGTAACGTTCGGCCGTTAGCACACAAGCAGTCTTAATGGACTTGGAGAGTTGGTGTTTCAAAACACGGCCCCAGGGGTCATTCTTAAATGTTTAACATTGAATCCTTTAAGCTAAAACAAAGCTACCCCTGGTAGCAAAAGACAGTTCTTCTATAAGGACTCTTTAATCTAGAGTTTAGACACATTTGATTGGACTCTTTTAGACTCATTTGATTTCACTCGTTAAGACTCAATTGATTGGACTCCTCTAGACTCATTTGATTGGACTCCTTTACACTCATTTGATTTCACTCGTTTAGACTCAATCGATTTCACTCCTTCTGAATCATTCGATCGGGCTCGTTTAAACTCATTTGATTGGATCAAGGCTTTCCACCGGTTGATAGAGGGATTTCAGACAACAGACGCCAACAGAACCCAGAAGCAGGTCGGCCCTTCCTCCTTTCAGGGCTTTAGTTCACCACATCCATTCACTCCATGTTTGGCTGGGATGAATGCTTCTCGTCCTGTTGATCTCATTCCCATGTCTCTGTCTATCTCCCTCCCTCCCTCCCTCCCTCCTTCCCTCCCACCCCAAATGTCATGTGTGCTTTCAGATAGAGCAATGCATGGCGACTAGCTGTCAAGAACGTGTCGTTTTCCCGTGTCGGGTCTCCCTCCATTTCACGTCCCGGTAATTGAGAACAAATTAGAGTCCGTCCTGACAATGCCTGGTGGCTCGTAGTTTACTCTCGTTTCAATCAATTCTTTGCTCCTATAGCTGCCCGCCGACCTTGCAGGCGAATGGCGAACGCAGCATTTACGACATCACGTCACACCCATCCAGGCACAGGCAGTGCCACAATAAAACAAGCCATGTATACATGTGCACAGGTTTTTTTCAGTCATCACAAGGCCACCGATTGGTGCGTACAGACAACAAACGCACGCGTATCAATTACCCCATTCGTGTGGCCCTGAATAAAGATCACTCCTTTGCCATTACAAACATAACCCGTTCTAATGATCTCCCAGAGAAATATAGATTTCCGCGTGTGTTTATTTTCATCTAGGGAGACGGTGGGAAAGAAGACGTGAAATACAGCGGCGGCTTTGTTCTGTTCTTTGTGTGCTGAACTGTATTTAATTATAACGGCACCAAATACTTCACTCTGGTAATAATGTGGATTCACATTCAGCAGCGACGTGGGAACTCAACTAGGAGTGGAAATGAAGTTTTCATACGTGTTAATCCCCCCCGAGTCTGCCCAGATCTGTCTTCATTTTCGTCTCGCCATTCTCAACCTCTCTTCCGGGCTCCTTCGACAGACTGCAATGTGATGCCTCAGTACTCGGGAATCGAGTTGATTTGCACCGAAAACAAACGCAAACCAGCGGGTTACAGGGCCTGTAATAAGGGCTTTATCAAGACGTGCTCCCAGTCAGGCGGATCGCTCACGACGTCTTCGCCGTCTCAAAGAACACGGTGGGGAAACAAAAGACGCCGGCTGGCTGACTGTGTAAACGTTGGCTCACTTTGCGAAAGAGAAAGCGTCAATGGCATTAGCATGCACCCGTGACTCATCAGAAACAGCACTACTGATTCAGAATAAAACACTAGCATACATTAACACCTATCGACCCAGAACGACTATTCTCAGACTATACACAGACTATTCTAAAACTATACTCAGACTATACACAGACTATTCTAAAACTATACTCAGACTATACACAGACTATTCTAAAACTATTCTCAGACTATACACAGACTATTCTAAAACTATACTCAGACTATACACAGACTATTCTAAAACTATTCTCAGACTATACACAGACTATTCTAAAACTATACTCAGACTATTAAGAGACTATTGAAAGAATATTGAAAGACTATTCACAGATTATTATCAGACTATTAAGAGACTATTCACAGATTATTCTCAGACTATTCTCAGATTATTCTCAGACTATTCTCAGACTATTCTCAGACTATTCTCAGATTATTCTCAGACTATTCTCAGACTATTCTCAGATTATTCTCAGATTATTCTCAGACTATACTCAGACTGTTCTCAGATTATTCTCAGACTATTCAGACTGTTCTCAGACTATTCAGACTATTCTCAGATTATTCTCAGACTACTCTCAGACTATTCAGACTATTCTCAGACTATTCTCAGACTATTCAGACTATTCTCAGATTATTCTCAGACTATACTCAGACTATTCACAGACTATTTCTTTTTATTCTCAAACATTTTGAAATAATTTGAATAGTCCAAATGGTATTGGAGCCCAGAGGACCCCCCTCTCGGTCTCAGGTGCCTACTGTCTCCAGGCTTCTGACACCCTGAGCCTCCTGGTCCGCACACAAGCCCCACAGGCAACCATGAAACACTAGTAAATCTGGACTCGCATCTGGCACCGCCGACAGCCGACCAGGGTGAGAACATCTGGTTCTGTGAAGATAGAAGCACCGCTAACTAGGGATTACAGACTCACTGTCAGGTGCCGCCTGCAGTTGACAAGCGACATTGCGAAAAAATACGCAGGATTAACGGTGTATAGTGTGTGTGTGTGTGTACCATCATTCAAGCGAGACCGCCTGCCTGGACAACAACAAACGTGTTGTTTTATGAATAACACACAGGCGCCAGATGGGACTAATAGCTCCCGATCCAACACCAAGCAAGAGACGATACACAATTTATCAGACAATGACCCAAATCTGTCCGGCGACGCCTTCTGGTACCTCTTCAGATCTCGGTTACTGACAGGGCCGTTATCTGTGGTTCTGGGAGTGTGAGAACCGAATATAACCGTGACGTTGCTGTAATGTTGAGCCGCAGTTTAAGAACTCACGTCCGTCAATTGAGTTTGATACATCTAATTGAGTAAACAGGGTGTGTCGTGGCACAGATTGCTTGATATCGTGTAACTCGGGACACCTCCATTTAATCGTTGACAGGAACTTTCCCCCCCAATTTTCCCTGATTCAGAGATGCAAAGCAGTTCGGAAACAGCGGCAATAAAGGGACTACAGGGGTTTTCTTTTCGACTAGCCGGTTTGCAGATCGTTCATCATAACCTGGTCGTCTTCCACACCCGTCTGTCTCCAGCAGAGCCGCTTCACATGACCATCTGTTTAAAGAGCGCCGCTCAGTCTGCTCGACAGGTATTCAGCTGTGTATATACAAGCTTTCGGCGCAGCTTTATCAGATAAATAATCAAGATTTGCCGACGAACAGCGCCAGGACGTGTTCGTTTTGAATAGATTAGATGCTATACAAAACAGCGTGGTTACAAAATCATTCCGAAAGTGTGTAGGCCGCAAGTTACACTGTACAGAAAGGTCTTGCCACTTTGACATGTTTATATAAGGTGTTTTTTCCGACCTATATTTACCTACATCGGTTCACACCGGGGGAATTTCAGTGTTTATATCACCGGGTCTGTTATGCCATTTAACATATTACAGGTGTCAACCGAGGTCCGTAATGGACATTAAACACTATGGTGGCAGGTGCTTATGTCTGAGCCCACGGCTTTAGTCGACATGAGGGTTTTCCTCTCCAACATCCCCAGGCGCGATCTACTGTAGCATATCAGAGGTTTGTGTTCGACCGCACGCGGCCCCTGGAGGTCTCTGGCCTGTGTATCCGATAGATTGCCTTGGCTCTCCTTGGCAACACATCAGACGGACAGAGTAGCCCGGCCAATGGCTTGAGCGCGCGCAGCCCCCTCGGGTGGACCTCAGAACAAGACGAGGCCTGAGAGAATGGCGCCGGGGAACCTTTTCACACGGTTGGCAGCGGCCAGATGGTACAACTTTGTCCACGAGTTTGACGTTACGTACTGAAAATACACTTGATGTACATTTGTCGCCCCCCACCACAATTGTCTGAAGGTCTGAGCTGCCTTGAATGGGGCTGCGCCTACTGGTTCAAAGATAGAAACAGAAACAAAGGGATGTGATATGTCTCTCCAATACAACTACAGCAGGCTACCTACACTGGAAAACATCATCCTCTACATCATCATCCTCTACATCATCCTCTACATCATCATCCTCTACATCATCCTCTACATCATCATCCTCTACATCATCCTCTACATCATCATCCTCTACATCATCCTCTACATTACCCTCTACATCATCATCCTCTACATCATCCTCTACATCATCCTCTGCATCATCCTCTACATCATCATCCTCTGCATCATCCTCTACATCATCCTCTGCATCATCATCCTCTACATCATCCGCTACATCATCCTCTACATCATCATCCTCTGCATCATCCTCTACATCATCATCCTCTACATCATCCGCTACATCATCATCCTCTACATCATCCTCTGCATTATCCTCTACATCATCCGCTACATCATCCTCTACATCATCCTCTACATTACCCTCTGCATCATCCTCTACATCATCCGCTGCATCATCCTCTACATCATCATCCTCTACATCATCCTCTACATCATCCTCTATATCATCCTCTATCATCATCCTCTACATCATCCGCTACATCATCCTCTACATCATCCTCTACATTACCCTCTGCATCATCCTCTACATCATCCGCTACATCATCCTCTACATCATCATCCTCTACATCATCCTCTACATCATCCTCTATATCATCCTCTATATCATCCTCTACATCATCCTCTACATCATCCTCTACATCATCCGCTACATCATCCTCTACATCATCCTCTACATCATCCGCTACATCATCCTCTGCATCATCCTCTGCATTATCCTCTACATTATCCGCTGGGAATACAACAAACATAAGCAGCTTCCAGATAAATGCATTAGTGTCTTTTTTGCAGAGAAAAAACTCAATTGTGAGCGAAGGTTAAATTGGAATTTGAAAGGTGAGGGAACTCCCGACCTTAAACGGGGGCGAGTGGTCAGCATGAACTTGGCTGAAGGACAACTGCTGCTGTTCTCAGCTCTGGCTCCGGTGCTGTTCTGGGTCTGCATTAGCTTGTGTTGAGTTACACTGTTTGCAAGATAAAAACATGATTATAATATTTAATAATAAAATGTTCCAGTCAACTGTCCGAATTGTATTCACTAGCTTACAAAACAGGAAAACAGGCAAAACAACTAGCTAGCTAGCCCCATTTGAGAATAATTGATAACCAATCAGAGGACATCAGGGTACGTTTATCAGATTTATTTGTGTGTTTGGTGGGCAGTAACGTTCCTCGCTAGCACGGTTAAAATGAACCGAGTTGATTTAACATGTGTGAGTTCGTGCAGGGGTTGTTTTTCACCTCCTCCAACCTTTGTTCTGTCCAAATTTAAACCCTGGCTATGAGTGACAACGATGCCCGGTCAGAACGACACCGCAACGTCACAGACATTCCTATTGGTCAACTGGACTTCCTTGGGAATCGCCCATTCGGCTGTGCATCCACGGTGCCTCTTCTCACGATAACCCAGAAGGCCTAATGACTAATCAATTACACGAGAAATAACCGCCGTTCTCCCCGGACGGCGTTTGAGAACAGGAAAATGTTTTGACTGCATGTGTACCCGAGATACCACTCCCTTTAAAGAAAAAGCACAGCTGTTTATCCACTGCCATTACCCAACGATGTGCGCTGGAGTGAAACACTATAATTGGATTTCTCTGTGAGGGAGACAGAGAGCATTTGATCGACACCGGCGTTCGCTGAGAGGAAAAGGACAATCGACATATCCCCGGCTAATGGTGTGGGGCGAGCGAGAACTTGTGCGCATCACAAGGTTGTATGGTTAAGTGTGTTGTGTACAAGCCAGTGTGTGTGTGTGTGTGTGTGTGTGTGTGCGTGTGTGTGTGTGTGCGTGTGTGTCGTAAAGAGGTGGAGATTCCTGTCCTCCTACATTACTTCAGCCGTTTACGGGTGGTTGGATGAGAGGGATGACACCGGACCCTAATTGCTTGGCCTTCTGAAGGCGGCTGGTTATCAGCCCTGGTGGGGGGAAAGAAGCTACACATGTCAACAAAAGATGAACGCGAATGTGTGGGCAAATATAAACAAACAAACAAACAAGAATAGGACTGAAATACAACCCTGAACTACACTTACCATACTAAACTATAATACGACTGAAATACAACCCTGAACTACACCGACCATACTAAACTATAATACGACTGAAATACAACCCTGAACTACACCGACCATACTAAACTATAATACGACTGAAATACAACCCTGAACTACACCGACCATACTAAACTATAATACGACTGAAATACAACCCTGAACTACACAGACCATACTAAACTATAATACGACTGAAATACAACCCTGAACTACAGAGACCATACTAAACTATAATACGACTGAAATACAACCCTGAACTACACTGACCATACAAAACTATAATACGACTGAAATACAACCCTGAACTACACCGACCATACTAAACTATAATACGACTGAAATACAACCCTGAACTACACTGACCATACTAAACTATAATACGACTGAAATACAACCCTGAACTACACCGACCATACTAAACTATAATACGACTGAAATACAACCCTTAACTACACCGACCATACTAAACTATAAAACGACTGAAATACACCCTGAACTACAGAGACCATACTAAACTATAATACGACTGAAATACAACCCTGAACTACACCGACCATACTAAACTATAATACGACTGAAATACAACCCTGAACTACACCGACCATACTAAACTATAATACGACTGAAATACAACCCTGAACTACACTGACCATACTAAACTATAATACGACTGAAATACAACCCTTAACTACACCGACCATACTAAACTATAAAACGACTGAAATACACCCTGAACTACAGAGACCATACTAAACTATAATACGACTGAAATACAACCCTGAACTACACCGACCATACTAAACTATAATACGACTGAAATACAACCCTGAACTACACCGACCATACTAAACTATAATACGACTGATATACAACTCTGAACTACACCGACCATACTAAACTATAATACGACTGAAATACAACCCTGAACTACACCGACCATACTAAACTATAATACAACTGAAATACAACCCTGAACTACAGAGACCATACTAAACTATAATACGACTGAAATACAACCCTGAACTACACCGACCATACTAAACTATAATACGACTGAAATACAACCCTGAACTACACTGACCATACTAAACTATAATACAACTGAAATACAACCCTGAACTACACTGACCATACTAAACTATAATACGACTGAAATACAACCCTGAACTACACCGACCATACTAAACTATAATACGACTGAAATACAACCCTGAACTACACTGACCATACTAAACTATAATACGACTGAAATACAACCCTGAACTACACCGACCATACTAAACTATAATACGACTGAAATACAACCCTGAACTACACCGACCATACTAAACTATAATACGACTGAAATACAACCCTGAACTACACCGACCATACTAAACTATAATACGACTGATATACAACCCTGAACTACACCGACCTTACTAAACTATAATACGACTGAAATACAACCCTGAACTACACCGACCATACTAAACTATAATACGACTGAAATACAACCCTTACCTACACCGACCATACTAAACTATAATACGACTGAAATACAACCCTTACCTACACCGACCATACTAAACTATAATACGACTGAAATACAACCCTTACCTACACCGACCATACTAAACTATAATACGACTAATATACAACCCTGAATGAAGTCTCTAACTAAAGGCAGTATCGCTTACACTGTAGCATTTAGAGCACGTAGCCCACTAACAGAGTAGATAGATTCTGTCAGTGTCTTATGTTTGTCCTAAATGGAAATGTGAAGCAACATGACCTCAGGGAAAATGACAGGTGGCCCCCGGACCTCCGCCACGCTCACCTGAGTCGTCAGAGTCAATTGATTAAATCATGTCGTGTTTGTCGTTTGATCTTGACGTGGCTCCCCTGCCCTCTCCCCCCCTCACTCTCTCCCTTCCTCCGTCTCCCACCGACCTCTGCCTCAAGTCTTTCCATTAGCATGGGATGTCGTGGAGGAAAGTGCCATGTGCCGATTACACAACATGGGGAAAACAATCAAATGCAGCACCCGAAATTAATGAAAGCCATGTATCAACTGCCGATATTTACCGCCGCAGAACGGGGCCTCATTAGAGGATGCGATTTATGGCCTAAGGGATATATGTTATACAATCTCAATCCGAAGGCATTTCAGCATCCAGTGAAACACGGCGTCGAAAAAAGACCCTGAAACCGGGACTGTACACTATGGTTGAGCAATAATGTGGATACGCTTGCGTGGCCTCACACTATCAGATAGCGCCGACGGGAGCAAGATGCTACCGAAGACAATAAAAGGCCCAGTAGCAATGCACCGGATATTACGACACCCCAATGCAAACCTGCAATCTAGACAAATCTAATTTCCATCCAGATATAACAACACAGACTCATTTGCATTCACGCCTCAAAGACGAAGAGAAAACTTTGAGGACACTGCAGGTTTTAGGGAATAAAATTCACCAAAGGGGTTTCTCAGATGGGAGGACGGATTCCCCCCGGGCTTGTATATAACAAGAGAGCTATAAAACAAGACGCACACCAACTTAATCTCCCTCCCCACATCTCTCACTCTTTACTTAGCAATGCCCTTTCTCAAAAACGTACCGGTTGACTCGGAAACACAAAAAAACTTTCGCACCGCGAAACCTAAATAGCCTGTGAAGTTGTATTCTCAGCCCTCTGCAAGAAGCTAAAAGGGATTTGACTGAGCCTAGCGCGTTTACTTTTAATTAGTCTAGCGTAAGTAAATCCAGTTTCTTCCGGCTTCTTCTGGTTTCCGTCACGCTGGGTGGTAGAATCGATCCCAAGGGGTTGGGGCTTTTTTGTTTAGCTCAGTTGCCCATAGACATGAACAAATACACGTCTGGAACACACTCCAAAGTCCATCTCGTGTCCACTCTCGGGTCTCCAGCCAGGCTCCATCAGGGCCATGTGATGTCCCGGTGACATTGTTAATCTCCCTCTGATGCCGCCGGGAGCGTATCGGTTCAAATCCCAGGGCTCAGTCAACAGTCAGAAACGCCCCAAAGAGCACACACATTCTCCTGTTTACCCCGTTAAAGAAATAAAAAAGGCAACTAAGATTTATGGCACATGTGAAGTTATCCATCTGATAGATCTACTGCAGCTCTGGCTCCTAACCAGCATGACTAAGGACTACTTAGCTGGACCACATTCTCAGCCGTCGGGGAACAACGGAGTATTCGCTGCGAGAAAAACGCGAACGCACTTCAGGCAAAGTAGACGTTCCTGGGAGAACTCTGTATTGCCGGGTTTAGTGTTGCTAAATCCAGGGGTGTGGATGTGAAAGGGACAGGGTTGGTGTGCTGGGAGAGGAAGCTCATTCTGGCACTTTAATCACAGTGACTGATCCAAACTGGTTTTCTCATGGCTCTATCTAGGCCCCTTGCCAGCAGACATTTGGTGAGCGCAGTACGGAACGCAGATCGGAAATTGAATTGTGTCGCCATAAACGTGGAATTGCGAGAGACACAGTACGCGCTGTATTGCAAGTGTCGCCATTAGATCGCCTCGCAGAGCTGCTGAGGAACGTGCGGCGAGGCAGCTTTTGCGGCAGCGCCTTCTGAAGTACGTGGTGCCACAACAGGATTTCAGAGCGTTCATACTCCTCAAGGCCAGCATGCTAAGTGAACAACGTATGACCTGGATTAACCTAGTAGGTTTACCAGAACAACAGGACCTGGATTAACCCAGTAGGTTTACCAGAACAACAGGACCTGGATTAACCCAGTAGGTTTACCAGAACAACAGGACCTGCATTAACCCAGTAGGTTTACCAGAACAACAGGACCTGGATTAACCCAGTAGGTTTACCAGAACAACAGGACCTGGATTAACCCAGTAGGTTTACCAGAACAACAGGACCTGCATTAACCCAGTAGGTTTACCAGAACAACAGGACCTGGATTAACCCAGTAGGTTTACCAAAACAACAGGACCTGGATTAACCCAGTAGGTTTACCAGAACAACAGGATCTGGATTAACCCAGTAGGTTTACCAGAACAACAGGACCTGGTTGTCGACTCTGGCGTTGGACTGACTCTGTCCGACTGGCGTTGAACTTGAAGCACTCTCTCCTGTACCGTTTCTACAGCTTTTTCTCCATTGACATAAAGCGTGAAATATCTGTTTTACTGACCGGCCCCGGATTAGTTTCCCCATCACATTCCTTTGGGTCTGGAAGAACCGATTCCTGTGGCGTTAAATGACTCCATGAACTGCCACAGAGGGACCGTCCTACCGCGACACCGGTAGTTTTCAGCCCGGCTTAATCTTGCCAGTGCACGGTGGCATCAACCACAGCCTTTTACGACCGGGATCTTTAGCCATTTATTTTCCCAAGCACCCCTGAAGCGCGTCAGGGTCAACGAGGGGGGGGGGGGGCAGCTGGCCTGGCCTTCTGGCCGGCCCTAAATCAGACGTTTCCGTGATAACAATGACATTGAAGTGTTCCACGGGTCCCATTTTATCATTCCTAAGCACTTAAGGGGAGTAAATCAAAGGCGTTAGGGCTTAACCTTTAAATCGACTCTGCTCAGCGTGTGCGACGCCCCGGAGGCCCGGCGTGTCAGTCACGACCCTGCCCACCACGTCACGTTGCTGGGCGACCGGTTTTTGGCGTCCCGGCGTGGTACTGTTAGTGTCTATGGGGCAGGTTACCATTGGCCAGACAGAACGTGGGGGGGGTGGGGGTTGGCGGTTTTTCTGATTGTGATTAGCCTGCACACTGCCTGCCTGGCTGCCAAAGGCAAACTTTAAAAACAGTGGGTGACCGTCTTGGGAGGGAGACTTGACAGGGACTGAATACATTACGCACAAATCATACTTCACAATTAATATCGGTTGCCGTGGGGATGAAATAATGAATAATGAACCAATCGGAAGCCGGGGATGATTAGCCGATCGACCCACCCGCTTAGGGCCGGAGTCAAGCCAGCCGTGGGACGACAGCCGACGCACCTGGTCTGAAGCTCAGGCATGAACGACACAATACTTTTACAGAAAATGGTTGTTAGCGCCGGGCGGCGAAATTGCACCCGTTTAATTAGAGAAATGAATCAATCGGCAATGCAGACCTAGAGCAAAACAAGCAATCCAATTCACATTTAGCGATAATAAACACGGCTCTATTTGACTAAAAGGTTTTCCTGAGGCTGGTTTGGCTTGATAAATCAATAGCCACTCAGTCAAGAGTCCTCGCCGGACGAGGCTATTGAAAATATGTCAGTGACACAGTCACGGTGCTATCCGACTGTTTGATGAGGAGAGGGTTGCCCGGGCGACGCCGAAAGAAATCCATACACAATGAATGGCTTAAATTATCACGCTAACGATAAATTGAACGATAAGTTTATGTTAACGTGCAGTGCCCCACAATTATTTAATTTACCGTGGAAACTACTGCACTGGGGCCATCAGAAGCACTCATGTTTTAGCCTCGACAGTGCCACCTGCAACCGGCCGGGAATACCACATTCAGCACCGCCACTCAATAAGCGGAGGTACATCTGATTCTAGCAACGATCCTAAGACTGAGATTGTAAAAACCTATTGAATCTGATGAAGCCTGTTGCAACTCCTACTACTACTACGAATACACATACTACTACAATACTACTACTACCAATACACATACTACTACAATACTACTACTACCAATACACATACTACTACAGTACTACTACTACCAATACGCATACTACTACAGTACTACTACTACCAATACGCATACTACTACAATACTACTACTACCAATACACATACTACTACAATACTACTACTACCAATACACATACTACTACAGTACTACTACTACCACCAATACACATACTACTACAGTACTACTACTACCAATACGCATACTACTACAATACTACTACTACCAATACACATACTACTACAATACTACTACTACCAATACACATACTACTACAATACTACTATTACCGGTACACTACTACTACTACCAATACACCTACTACACTACTACTACTACTGCTAATACACCTACAACTACTAATACCACTACTGACAGCCACACTGACAGACATCCCCAGTGACACACGCAGACACTGACAGATACCCACAGTGACACAAACACACACACACACACACACTGACAGACACACACAGTGACACACGCACACACTGACAGATACCCACAGTGACACGCGCACACACACACAGTGACACGCGCGCACACACACAGTGACACACGCACACACTTGCTCCATCCAGATTTTGCCCTGAATTTGTCTGTCCTTCTCCTCCAGCGCATACAGCCAGGTGAAGTGAGCAGAGGGTCACACTGTCCCCCACGAGATTAATGACCTAAACAACCAGCGGTACCTAATCGCCAGACGCTGCCCTACACACTGTCCACTGTCCCCAAACCCCAGGGGGTCTGTGGAGGAATTCTGGGGGAAGGAAGAGTGTTTCATATTCAGCGGGAACAAAACAGACAACCCGGTCGCCTGGCTGTGAGACTAATGTTCTGCTCTCTGGTTAATCCACCAACCTGTCCTCTGGAAACGTGTTTCTTGAGGAGTGCTTGGATCGAGTGTGTGGATCGAGTGTGTGTTCTTGCTGCTTCCTGGCAAAACCTCATTAGGCTGATATCCTGGCAGCGCTTGTGTGTGTAGCAATGTACGACAGGAAATGGGTCTTACAACAAGTCAATTGACAGGGATGTTACTGATCCGCTGTGAAATGGGCTAGCTGCACCGTGGTCAGTGGTCAAGGTGATGTGGAAATAGTTATGTTTCCCTTTGGAGAGTCATTGTTTTTGTTTTTCAATGTAGCTACTGAATATCACCAGTATTTTGCCAAAATGCTAAATTAATTATTGACTGTGTGGAATATGCCTACAGTGGGTAATATCAGTTATTTTCACCATCCTATCTCCATCCTTGTAAAACTAAAGTGGCGTTGTGGCAAACCATCCGAGGGAGAGGGGTGTTTTCTCCTGGTACGTCTCTCGGTTTAAGCCAGCGCGGTTCTCACATTTCTCCCGGGCTCCCCTGGACACCTCACAATTTGTAGTGGCCCTGAACTAGCTCATCCGATTCATGCAGTTCAGGGCCTAATGCTCAGTTGACAAATTGATTCAGGTGTGCCAACCCTGGAAGACATCTAATACATGGAGCGGCTGGGGGGGGGCCCTGAAAGCGGGTTGAGAACCGTGGTGGCACAGCGTCAGATGCAGAAACACTGGGGGGCTGTGAGCGGGGAAAGAGAAAGTAGTACATAGACAGAGGGGAACGGGAGCGAGGTGGGGAGGGAGACAAAAAGGGAGAAAGGTGGATAGGAAAAGGCTAAGATGTGTCTCCTGGAACGTTGCTTTGATCAGAGTTTAATAGCCTTCTCTCTCGTGGCCCCGAGGTTCAGAGACAAAGGGAACGTACTGCTCCCCTTGTGACATATGTAATTTGCTTCTTTAAAACCTTTCATGGGCGATGAATGGTGATGATGCAGGTACAATGAGAGTAAACCCCCCGTATTCATTGCTGATTGGCTCTGTCAACCATGCACACTCTGCTGATTGGCTCTCTCAACTATCTACACAATTAATTTATCTGGACAGTTAATATATTAGTAATGGTTTGATGGATTAGCCATGACTAATGGAGAAATGCGGGTTACCAGCCATGGATAAGGGCAGCACGACAGCTGTTTTTAATCTGGTAGGCTCTGGGATTTGATCCAGCAACCTTTGTTGACTGTCAGGTTTCACGCCTGACTAAACTCTAGTCCAAAACGGAGCCTCACATCCATTGCATCACTGCTCAGTGTTTAGCAATTTAAATCCCCCGGGTAAAAGCAACCATCTCACACATCATCTTTTCGGCCACATGAGCCCCTCTACCTCTACATTCTGTCTAGCTTCCATCCTCCACCTGCCTCCCTGAACCCTCTCATCCGTCACTTACTCCTTAGTGTCCTCCATCACCTCCTCCATCCCCATCTCCATCACCTCCTCCATCACCTCCTCAATCCCTCCTACAGCCCCTCCACCATCACATCCTCCATCCCATCACCTCCTCCATCCCCATCTCCATCACCTCCTCCACCCCATCTCCATCACCTCCTCCATCCCCATCTCCATCACCTCCTCCATCCCCATCTCCATCACCTCCTCCATCCCCATCTCCATCCCCATCTCGATCACCTCCTCCATCCACATCTCCATCACCTCCTCCATCCCCATCACCTCCTCCATCCCCATCTCCATCACCTCCTCCATCCCCATCTCCATCACCACCTCCATCCCCATCATCTCCTCAACACCTCCTACACCCCCTCCACCATGCCCATATCCATCACATCCTCCATCTCCATCACCTCCTCCACCCCATCTCCATCACCCCATCTCCATCCCCATCTCCATCACCTCCTCCACCCCATCTCCATCACCCCATCTCCATCCCCATCTCCATCACCCCATCTCCATCCCCATCTCCATCACCACCTCCATCCCCATCACCTCCTCAACACCTCCTACACCCCCTCCACCATGCCCATCTCCATCACCTCCTCCACCCCATCTCCATCACCCCATCTCCATCCCCATCTCCATCACCTCCTCCACCCCATCTCCATCACCACCTCCATCCCCATCACCTCCTCAACACCTCCTACACCCCCTCCACCATGCCCATATCCATCACATCCTCAACCCCTTCCTCCATCACCTTCTCCATCATATCCTCCATCACCTGTCCCAGAGGTATTCCGCATTCCAGCTGTTTCGCCAATCGTAAACTATAAAAAGCAGACCACCTGTTTCCTGGTGTAACTTAAGCATTTTTTAATTTGCACATACGCCCTGAAAGTAATGTCTGGCCATTGTCAAACAGAAAAAAGCCAGAATGTATTTATTTATTTCGGACAAGACGGCGATGTATTCAAGTGCTAGTGTCACAAATTAACCGGTCAAGATATTAGACCAAAAAAGGCAGTGTGAGAACAAATCAGTAATGCAAACACTGACAAAGTAAATGCCCTATTAGGGTCTTTACGTTTAGACTTTTTCTGGCAAATTCTGTAAACACTAATCTTCTGGTTGCCTTATTTCGCAGTTCACCGGCCCAGTCTTCCTCCAAACAGGCATCTGTGGCACCCTATCGCTTCCCCTTTGTCAATTGATGGTGGCCAAAACTGACCCACTGGTGTTCTTTCCCCGGTGTCAGCACTTCTCCCACGCGGAATCGGAAGTGATCTGTAGATTTAGGTTTCACACATAGCGTGGAACCGCAGGACTTGATGTGGATTGATCACTCGGCCGCATGGCGGATGTGAAACCTTTTCAACAGCAGGCGAGACATTTGTCACGTTTAAGTACAGCTATAAAAACCCGTTACCGCAGCTCGCGGCCCTGACCTCGGCAACTAGCAGCGCGTAGAGAAGATATTGATACAAATCCCCTCTTGACAGACCACAGTGCAATTCGCCGATCTGTTCACATTATGGGAAAGAGGCCAAGTGCTGACTAGTGAACATTTAAAAAGTAGGGACCTAGCATTGCAGTGTATGCTTTCCTGGAGCCGGGCCCCAGTGGGAACTGTACCCCCAACCCCCTGGCGTCACAAACCCGAGTTATTGGTATGGTACGGCACCTCGTCCAAATGCCATGTCGGACTCTTCAGTAAATTCTCCAGTACATATACTTGGGTATAGATTCCTGGGTTTTGTCCGCCACGGTTTGTCTACCGGCTTCTAATGTGTTTTATATGTCAGAGGAACAAGGCCACTTGACTTTATTAACCTACAATATGCAACATAATCTAGGCTAATTCATGCGATATTGTGACTGAAGTAATTGAAAGACAAAGGCAATTAGTTTGCCAGGCGTGTGGACTCTTAAAAGCGTATGCACCAAACATTTTAATTGCTCTGTCTCGTTAAAGACACCAAACAAATAATCAAATTAGCATATCGAAAAAAGAAACACATGTACCCAGTGAGGTATTTAGCATTTGCAAACCCCAACCCCCCCCCCCCGAATAATGTGCTGCCATGGCAACTGGATCAAATGTATTTTCAGAGACCAGAAAAATGCACATATTATGTGGCGCGCTGTTGCTTTTAGAGGGGAGGTCAGTTGAACGAGCAGCAGATCTCATTGTCTAGTCATGTCGCCTTACTCAATTCCCCACGATCCTCGCAGTGGGAACCCGCATGTGAAACAGGGACGAACAACCCATTGATAGGATACGACTCGTGACTGGATCCACTTTCCCCCACAGGCCCTCGGGAACAGATATTTCCTTCGTACTGAGCTGAACCACGGTCCAATTGAAGGGAGGGTTTTACATATTTTACTGTATATCCGGAGACAGTCACTAAAGCCAAGGAACATATATACGTATACCTGCTGGATATGTGCTCCATTTAAAAAGTGAGACTAGACAGGGTGTGGTTTACGGCCAGGACACCACGGTTACGATGTATAAACGGACCACTTAACCTGACCGTGCCTTTTGGCTGAACATCGAGAGAGTCTGTCGTTCCTCCTCTGTGTATATCTTGCTCAACCGTGGCAGCGTTTAGCCGGTACAGGGGCGCCGTGGCAACGCAATCCCAAACCATAAATCGACAGATGGGTTAGCGGACGCGCCAAACTTAACACAAAGAGCTGCCGGCACACAACTTATTAAGTTCCGTCCTGTCAAATTATCGGGCGTGGTTATGGCAACATGGATGTGAAGCCCTTTCCCTGTGACGTGGTTGTACCTGTGAATTAGACCAACGTGAAGTCAAAATCCTGGCAAAACAGAATAAATAAGGACTAAATAAGTACTGAAACATGATTTTCAGCTGACCAAGGTGATTTCCAAAGCTCAAGACGAGTATTGGGGGTATTTAATCTGGTATTGCCTTATATATATATATATATGTGTATATATATATATATATATGTATATATATATATATATATATATATATATATATATACACCTTGGCAATAAGGCTTTTAAACAAGGTGTGTTACTGAACCAGGATATTGCTACCTGCAAGAAAGGGAATTTCCTTAAAATAGTATATTCCCTGAAATAGAGAGTGCACACAAGCCTAATATGAATGCTATTGCTTAATGTTTGTTATTGTACAACACCTTCATTATTAATGAGCAGATGAAAGCAGCTTTCTTCGTTTTACATAGTACTTCAGTGCAGACATCTGCAGAATCCCGAGGACACCGTTTTTTCCACCACAATTCGCTGATGATATTTAATACAAAGCCTAACTGAGGTAAGAGTTAATGTGAACTGCCTCGAGCGCCGCCTGCTATTAAATACGACAGGACCGTCTGTAGCTGCGCCACGTAGCCCCGGTTTAATGCCATTTAGCATCACGCTATATTAGTGACGCCACATTAAACCAGGTAGGTTATTAATCTTTCACAGCTCCAGGTGGAAAATCCGCAGCTCTGGTCCGGCAGGACAATGACACTACGGGCCGTTCATACACTTTAACAAAACAACCCTGCAGAGCTTCTGGACACTGTGACTTCCAACACAGTGAAGGGTTAAACCCTGAAAGCGGGGGGGGGGGGATGTTGGCCAGACATGCAGGGATGTGATCGCAGTCTAGCGCCTCCCAGAGGTAGTTCCAGTGCCTGCAAATGGAATAGCGGCAGTAGAGAGGAACGCTTCGAATGGTCACACAGCGGTACAACTCACAATGGTGATTGAAAAAATGCCATTTCCGTCCACCTCTAGGGCAGTGAGAGAGAGAGAGAGAGAGAGAGAGAGAGAGAGAGAGAGAGAGAGAGAGAGAGAGAGAGAGAGAGAGAGGAGAGAGAGGAGAGAGAGAGAGAGAGAGAGAGAGAGAGAGAGAGAGAGAGAGAGAGGAGAGAGAGAGAGGAGAGAGAGAGAGAGAGAGAGAGAGAGAGAGAGAGAGAGGAGAGAGAGAGAGAGAGAGAGAGAGAGAGAGAGAGAGAGAGAGAGAGAGAGAGAGAGAGAGAGAGAGAGAGAGAGAGAGAGAGAGAGAGAGAGAGAGAGAGAGAGAGAGAGAGAGAGAGAGAGAGAGAGAGAGAGAGAGAGAGAGAGAAGGAGAGAGAGAGAGAGAGAGAGAAAGAGAAAGAGAAGGAGAGAGGACTTTTTCTGTCTCTGTCAACAAAAGCACCTGGTGATGTTAGTGGATTCTGGAGGTTCCATCGCTCCAGCACATACAAACAGAACCATAGGTTACAGAACCATAGGTTAGAGAACCAGAGGTTAGACCGCAGCCTCTCTCAATTCATGAAACACGCTCAGAACATTTGGTCATTGAGATGGTCAGACAACCCCTATAATATGTGTGTGTGATCGTGAGAGAGAACTTTATGGATCTACCGCTTCTCCTCTGCTCTGACCTCTCTGCTCTCTGGCCCAGTTACTCCGCCCCCCCATTAGAGCCGTTCCTCTCTGGCAGGTGTCAGCCTGCACCAGGTGCATCATGGGCCTTGTCCCTAAGCCCTTCCTGTCCCATCATTAGGCCATCAGTGCTGCATGGTTGTGGACAGAGAGAACAGGCGGCGGCAGGAGTAATCCCGCTGCTAACCTGTCCGGATGAATAATACATTATTCTGCCAGACTAATGTTAAACAAAGCAGAGGCCGACCAACAGACCACTGCAGCAGGAGAGAGAGACACGAAGAGAGAGACACAGGGAGAGAGACTCAGGGAGAGAGAGACAGAGAGAAGTGACAGGGAGAGAGAGAGACAGAGAGAGAGACAGGGAGAGAGACAGAGAGAGAGACAGGGAGAGAGACTCAGGGAAACAGAGAGAGACAGAGAGAAGTGACAGGGAGAGACAAAGGGAGAGAGAGAGAGAGAGAGACAGTAAGAGAGGAAACAGGATGAGACAGGGAGAGAGAGACAAGGAGAGAGACGTGAAGATAAGGGAGAGAGACAGGGATAGAAAGTGACAGAGAGAGAGAGATGGACAACTCCACATCAGCCTTAGTGCTCTCTCTCTCCCTCCCCCTCTCTCTCTTTCTCCCCCTCTCTCTCTCTCCAACTCCCTCTAACTTTCCCCCTCTCCCCCTCTCTCCCTCCCTCCCCCTCTCTCCAACTCCCTCTCTCCCTCTCATCTTTGTTCTGAGCTCAACCTTGTTTGGATAGAGTGATGGGTCCTCTGGGTCTGACTCCTCCGAACTGTTTGAGTCGGGCAGGATGGATTTTATCCTTCTCAATCAGCTCCTTACATTCTCCATGAGTCAGATGAAATTGCCGTGCCCTCAGGCTCCACAGCGGAGCTGGGAACAACACAAAGAACGGGGCACCGAGCTAGAGTAACAGAGATGATGAAGAGGATACCCTCAAAACAACATTTTGGGATTTGGGATTTGCACTGTAGGGATTTTGAGTGGCGGTTGGACCCAGGTTTGAATCTAACACATGGTAGACGCGGAGGGAGACGTGCGAGTGGTGAGAACAGCGACAGGTACACATGTACAGGAAGCCCGGCGTTCCCATCTCCCGAAACGCCAGAAGCATCTTAATAGAGCTGCTCATAGCAGCGAATCTAATTAACAGAGCCGTGCTTGAATAACACTGATAGTCACCTCCATTATTGTAATCGCTGTCAGTTGTCATCTGAGAAATTCATTATAAATCCAATTAGTTAAACTTGTAAGGAGCTAGCGCAGGAAAGTCACTGTTCGCCGGAACACGGAGGAGAATTCCAGGCTGCCAACCAGACTAAAAGCCCGGAAAAAGAGGATTCAGCTCATCACACCTGACCACCGCTGGCATCGCTTATTCCCTAGACATTACAGCGCAGTTTGGACCAGAGAAAGTTGAGCACTACACTGGTACAAAGTGTGTGGGATGTACAGGGGGTGTTTGATAGTGTGCTCTACAGCCAACAAGAGAATAGTACCTACACCCTTGTTCCTGTATAATGTTTAGTACCTACACCCTTGTTCCTGTATAATGTTTAGTACCTACACCCTTGTTCCTATATAATGTTTAGTACCTACACCCTAGTTCCTATATAATGTTTAGTACCTACACCCTTGTTCCTATATAATGTTTAGTACCTACACCCTAGTTTCTTTATAGTGTATAATAACTACACCCTAGTGTCTTTATAGTCTATAATAACTACACCCTAGTTTCTTTATAGTGAATAATACCTACACCCTAGTGTCTTTATAGTGTATAATAACTACACCCTAGTTTCTTTATAGTGAATAATACCTACACCCTAGTGTCTTTATAGTGTATAATAACTACACCCTAGTTTCTTTATAGTGTATAATACCTACACCCTAGTTTCTTTATAGTGTATAATAACTACACCCTAGTTTCTTTATAGTCTATAATAACTACACCCTAGTTTCTTTATAGTGAATAATACCTACACCCTAGTTTCTTTATAGTGTATAATAACTACACCCTAGTTTCTTTATAGTGAATAATACCTACACCCTAGTTTCTTTATAGTCTATAATAACTACACCCTAGTTTCTTTATAGTGAATAATACCTACACCCTAGTGTCTTTATAGTGTATAATAACTACACCCTAGTTTCTTTATAGTGAATAATACCTACACCCTAGTGTCTTTATAGTGTATAATAACTACACCCTAGTTTCTTTATAGTGAATAATACCTACACCCTAGTGTCTTTATAGTGTATAATAACTACACCCTAGTTTCTTTATAGTGAATAATACCTACACCCTAGTTTCTTTATAGTGTATAATAACTACACCCTAGTTTCTTTATAGTGTATAATAACTACACCCTAGTTTCTTTATAGTGTATAATAACTACACCCTAGTTTCTTTATAGTCTATAATAACTACACCCTAGTTTCTTTATAGTGAATAATACCTACACCCTAGTTTCTTTATAGTGTATAATAACTACACCCTAGTTTCTTTATAGTGTATAATAACTACACCCTAGTTTCTTTATAGTCTATAATAACTACACCCTAGTTTCTTTATAGTGAATAATACCTACACCCTAGTGTCTTTATAGTGTATAATAACTACACCCTAGTTTCTTTATAGTGAATAATACCTACACCCTAGTGTCTTTATAGTGTATAATAACTACACCCTAGTTTCTTTATAGTGAATAATACCTACACCCTAGTTTCTTTATAGTGTATAATAACTACACCCTAGTTTCTTTATAGTGTATAATAACTACACCCTAGTTTCTTTATAGTGTATAATAACTACACCCTAGTTTCTTTATAGTCTATAATAACTACACCCTAGTTTCTTTATAGTGAATAATACCTACACCCTAGTTTCTTTATAGTGTATAATAACTACACCCTAGTTTCTTTATAGTGAATAATACCTACACCCTAGTTTCTTTATAGTGTATAATAACTACACCCTAGTTTCTTTATAGTGTATAATAACTACACCCTAGTTTCTTTATAGTGTATAATAACTACACCCTAGTTTCTTTATAGTGTATAATAACTACACCCTAGTTTCTTTATAGTGTATATTAACTACACCCTAGTTTCTTTATTGTGTATAATAATTACACCCTTGTTTCTTCATAGTGTATAATAACTACACCCTTGTTTCTTCATAGTGTATAATAATTACACCCTTGTTTCTTCATAGTATATAATTACTAAATCCTTGCCACCCTGACCCCAAACATGCCTGCTTCAATGCCTAGGGCATCGTATAAAGAGGAGTTTAATCAAAGCGCAAATCAAAGCAAAAACCTGAAAGAGCAGAGACAAGCAGAAGGAGGACATTTTATGACTTTATTCTAAAACAGATCTTAGATCAAATGGGTTTAATGACTTTAGTGTAACTCATGTAGAGATGCAGTGTTTAAAAAGGAATGGATTCGCAGGGCAAGATAACTTCCACGCACTCTACCGTCTTTTGGTCCTTTATTCTTCCACTCAAGTTCTTTTGGCATGCATATGAGGTTCTGAAAACGGGGCTCCATTTGACCTATATAGCTTGCAGAGTGCAGTGGCTCCACAGTCAGGACATCCAACGTTGCCCCTGAATAAACGGGACATTTTCACGAAGTAGATAATAGATAAAACGTCCAGCTCGCAATTTGAAATACATTCAGTCCGCACATCTAGTACCTGCCCGCGTCTTCCGGCGCACCGCGGGGATGGCCCAAAAAGCCCGCGAGATAAATGTCACATTTGCACACGTCGGACATTGGTCGTTATCTATGGTTTTGTTGTTGCGCGGCGGTTGCCAAGTGCGCCGGCTGGCCAAGGGTTGTCATGGCAATGATTGTTCAACTGGGCCCGGGGTAACAAATGAGCACATCTCAGGTGCAGGGCACATTCATCAGTCTCGGGAAGGCCCCACTTTTACAGGATTGGATGAACCAGTTCCCCCTCTGAAGACAGGTCACCCCTCCCACCCTCTGTGCTTCCGAAACGGATCAGACTAGAACAATGGGAATTGTTGTATTGGGTTGGCTACATTGTCCTACAGACACACGCACAGATTTATAAGCTGGCCAAGTCAGAACGACTCAGACAGACTTAGATCGTCGGACAGACTTAAGAGTCGGACATTGAACATTGAAATGGCGACGAGCACGATGAGGAGCTAAATTAGCAAGATGCTAACACCGTATAATGGCCGGTGGAACAATATCTTACCGTTCGCCTAAGACCGTCACGGCATAGAACGCATGAGGTCCACCTGGAGTACCATCCACCACACAGCCGGGGGAAAACCGGCGGTAAGCCACAGAGAAAGCATGGCCGGCAAGTGCTTATGTCAACTCACTGTTTGCCCGCTGTTGTCTTGGGCGAGTGCACCAACAAAAGAGCACTTTTATCTCTCTCTCTCTGCCTTTTTACGTTTCCCTGATTGAGTCCTGCGCTCTCCGTTGTGTTGAGACGCGTGGTCCTTCAGCCTGCCAGCGCTGGCTTTAGTGGCTGGACTGGATTTACCACAGAAAGAACCCCTGCTGTTTGTAATTAGTTCCTTGTGACGCAGCGAGTCTCACTCATGGCCTCTATTTCTCACTCTTGTGTCGTCTGTTACTCGGTAAACGAGGCAACGGGATGGTCAGCTCTCACGGTGGTTACTCCCAAGCAACGGTTTGCACGGCAACTTAATTTGTGACATCCGGTTGGCATTCAGCTCGCGGCGGTGACACCGATGAGGTGGTTTAAACCTATTCTGCCAGGTTATACATGTAGCCTCCTTTACAAGGAGGAAACTCGGCGCTGGGATCTGTAGCGGATTACATTGCGAAAGTAATCTACCCACCGCTGCTTGGGGAAACTCTATCTGAAACTCGAAAAAGCAGTAATTTTAGCTGCCAAAATAAATCCATTAGAAAGTTCTAACACTCGACGCCACGTCCACCCTAGGATTGGCTGCTCTAAAGGCCCGCGACAGCGCGATATTGATCGTCCTCACAATTTAAGTGAACGGTAGAGTAAATGCCACGGATCCATGGCTGCAGACAAGACAATTGAAAATGACAGGAGGAGAAAGCCAAACTTTCACTTTGTCAGGGGCGTAGTCCTTCACCCCGGGAATTTTCGTAACGGGTCGGGGAAATCGATGCACGCTGGTGATACATTAATTGCAGGGGTCTCCCTGCTCTCGGAGAAATAACCCGTCCTCATCGGCAGGGGGATAGAAGAAGCCCAATCTTGTTAGGAAGGCAGGAGACGAAGGAGGGTAAGTGGAGAAAGAGGATGAGGTGAGGGACAATAGGTGTGTCTGTCTAAACGCAGGCCAATAACAGTCCTCTGATATGGGGTCTAGTGGTCAGGTTATTGGGACACTGCTGCTGGTTCAGAACATTAATGACTAGACTCCATTGACCGGACAGCCTTATCTAATGGAGCGATTTATTATTGAATTATTATTCCTGTGATGAAACCGGTCCAGCACCAGGGAACCCCACAGCCCAGAAGCAACCAGGTAGATCTGGGTCTAACTGAGACGTAAGCAGAAACAGGGCAGAGTTCAGAACCTCTCAGGTCCGGAGATCACTTGCGTGTAGCCATTTGACAGCTAGCAGTGAGTCGAATCAACCACACCATCGTTTGTCACTGGCAGCTTCCTCGTGGGTCCCGATTACCAAACAATGCAACAATGAGTCTTGCGCATGTTCTCGGATTTTAAAATGCCCCCCGCATCAGCCACAGAGAGCGAGAGCCCATATGAGCAGGACTCCATCCCTGTTGTTTTGCCTTGTAGGAGACACAGAAGTCATTTAGCTTGACTGGGGAGGTCGGGGAGGACAGCTCTTTGTAGAGTTATGGCTCAATCGGATGCCGATAGAAGGAGCCTACGCTAGGCACAAACACAATAACGATTACAGAGGCGTTTCCCCCCCAGGTTCACAGTACAAGGTCAAGTTTCACGTCCTAATAAGCGTGTACAGTAACAGTGCTTCGGTCTAACGAGCCGCAGGGATTTATCAGACTCCGAGAGTGTGCGTTCACAGCAGGCTGGGGTGGCTGACAGAGGTAGGACTTCTGTTAACGATGCAAATAACGAAGCGTAAACGCGCCAGTAATTATTGATGAATGCCATTTGGACGAGTGACACAGCAAATCTCCGCGCTAACAAGCTACCTCAAAGCGAGGGGGGGAGGGTTGGATCAAGCCACATGAGGTGGAAATGGCTTTATCTAAAATGGGAACTTAGGCGCACATCTCCACAGGGGGTTGAGGCAGACAAAAAAAGATAAAGACTTCCTGTTCAGTACTTGTACACTCAAATAATCTGCAAGCACAGACAGGGACGTCTCTGAACTGCCCTCCAGTCCCCGTGTTAGGACTTACTAATGGCGGCCATGTTGTTTATTAGGATATGTTCAAAAGAACGAAGGCAGGGAACTTTCACAAAGTATCTCAGCTGCCAGCCACAGCCTGGGATAGTTTGTCCTCATGCAGACAGCAACAGTGAGTGTATGTGTGTGTGTGCACGCGCACGTGTTTGTGAGGGTTTTGAGAGGGCAGCTCCAGTCGGTCGTCTCTGCTGTCCAAAATGAGCAATAGCTCAGAAGCGGGCATCAATCACTGAAGACGTTTCTCTTAACGATGTGGTCATGTTAAGTCAGTGTGTGTGTGTGTGTGTGTGTGTGTGTGTGTGTGAGTGTGTGTGTGTGGTGGTGTGTCGGGTGAGAGAGATACTCCGAGTGGTGGATCAGGAGGGCAGCCAGGAGCACCATGGGGAGTACGGCACGTCACTCTGCAGAGAAACAAGGGCGCACACTGCTTCTTTCTAATGACCTTTTACCTTTCCATGGCTGTTACCTACAAATAGAACCTGACACAATCTGTCAGAGGCGAGGAAAACTAGCTATTGTGATGTAACTATGGATAGAGTAAACCTGAATTAAGTTAACTGTGTGTCTTTATCTCAGACAATCCACTGCTCAGGCCCCGTTTGATACATTGAAAAACTAAACTACGGAGGATTTGACCTGTTTGTCGATTAAATTAGTCGGTCCGTTCGGACCTTAGAATTAGTTAGTAGGTCTACGTTTGCCCAGTGAAGCGTCTAACCAAAGTGCAAAGGGTTTAATCTGCATTGGCTACAAATAATCGTTCCATTGGACATTGGCGACAGACAGAGAAATGGGCCTTGACTAAAACAGCACCCTATCCCCTACACATCGGTCCAGTTCACACAAGGAGCCATTGAGAAATGAAGTGCACTAATAAGGGAATAAGGCGAAAGGGTGAAGACGAGGTCGTCAGAATTTCTGCCCGGTCGCCCGGAGCGCTGGCTCTTTGATCCGCAGTACGGACCAAGGTGGGCCAGAGAGATTACCTCATCCTTGAACCTCTTCCGAGGACTTAGCCGCCCTAAGCGGAGCTGGCATGCGCTGGCTGTGATGGCAGGGTTGGCAAGGTCGTCCCTGGGACACGGGCGCTGCGGCGGCAGCACTCAGACCTTGCCAGACGAGACAAAGCATGCAGACTCCTACAGCATATGGACGACTGCGTGTGTGTGTGTAGGGTGTGTTTGCGTGTGCGTGTGTGTGTGTGTATGTGAGTGACTGTCTGTGTGCGTGTGTGTTTGTGTACGTGTGTGTGTGTGTGTTTGTTTGTGTGTGTGTGTGTGTGTGTACGTGTGTCTGTGTGTGTGCGTGTGTGTGTGTGTGTGTACGTGTGTCTGTGTGTGTGCGTGTGTACGTGTGTGTGTGTGTGTACGTGTGTCTGTGTGTGTGCGTGTACGTGTGTGTGTGTACGTGTGTCTGTGTGTGTTTGTTTGTGTGTGTGTGTGTGTGTGTACGTGTGTCTGTGTGTGTGCGTGTGTACGTGTGTGTGTGTACGTGTGTGTGTGTTTGTTTGTGTTGTGTGTGTGTGTGTGTGGGTGTGTGTCCGTGTGTCTGTGTGTGTGTGTGTGTGTGTGTGTGTGTGTGTGTGTGTGCGTGTACGTGTGTGTGTGTACGTGTGTGTGTGCGTGTACGTGTGTGTGTGTACGTGTGTGTGTGCGTGTGTGTGTCTGTGTGTGTGCGTGTACGTGTGTGTTTGTGTGTGTACGTGTGTCTGTGTGTGTACGTGTGTGTGTGTACGTGTGTGTGTTTGTTTGTGTGTGTGTGTGTGTGTGTGTGTCTGTGTGTGTGCGTGTACGTGTGTACGTGTGTGTGTGCGTGTTTGTTTGTGTGTGTGTGTGTGTGTACGTGTGTCTGTGTGTGTGCGTGTACGTGTGTGTGTGTACGTGTGTGTGTGCGTGTACGTGTGTGTGTGTACGTGTGTGTGTGCGTGTGTGTGTCTGTGTGTGTGTGTGTACGTGTGTCTGTGTGTGTGTGTACGTGTGTGTGTGTGTGTGTACGTGTGTGTGTGTGTGTGTACGTGTGTGTGTGTCTGTGTGTGTACGTGTGTGTGTGTGTGTACGTGTGTCTGTGTGTGTACGTGTGTGTGTGTGTGTTTGTGTGTGTACG
This sequence comes from Dallia pectoralis, assembly GCA_029465975.1. Classification (NCBI taxonomy): domain Eukaryota; kingdom Metazoa; phylum Chordata; class Actinopteri; order Esociformes; family Umbridae; genus Dallia; species Dallia pectoralis. Next base: position 4,642,247 of record CM055742.1, read on the forward strand.
TGTGTCTGTGTGTGTACGTGTGTGTGTGCGTGTGTGTGTACGTGTGTGTGTGTGTTTGTGTGTGTACGTGTGTCTGTGTGTGTACGTGTGTGTGTGTGTTTGTTTGTGTACGTGTGTCTGTGTGTGTACGTGTGTGTGTGCGTGTGTGTGTGCGTGTGTGTGTGTGTGTGTGTGCGTGTTTGTCCAATAGACACTGAACAAAAAATCTAAAATGCCTTGGGATCGCGGGACACAATACCGGGCCAAAATGAGAACTTCACAAGATAAAAATGACCCCACTGCGGCTCCCGGAAGACGATGAAGAAGGATTAGCGTTACAAAGATTCTGTGACCCGCCTTCATCCTCAATCTCTTCAGACCTCCAGGAAAACACAAACACACTCACAGACCCCCGAGAGGGGGTCAGTGTGTGGGAGACGTACAAAAACAACAAAGAATCGTGTCCAAACACTACAAGTCGTTGCGCGGACTTCAGCAACAGCACTGTGGTTAGATATTACACTGCGCGATGAACATCCTTTTCCAAGGCTATTAGCTGAAGAGACTTCAACGAGGCTTCTGTCTGCCTCTGAAGTGGACAGCTTCTATCGGTGTGTGCCGAGCGAGCGAGCGAGAGAGTGATGCAGGCGACCGCTATCTGCCACGGGAAGTCTCGCTGACGACTGACACATTCTGGACGGGCTCGGTGCCTCAGCGCTGCCGTCGCTGCCGAACTTCAACGGTGAGGTCGGTCGCTCATGAATATCGGCAGGTGCGCCGGCAGGATGCAGACGAGCCGATTGATTTTGCTTTAAACGTTTCTGCTGAAGGATGAGCAGACCCCGGCCCGGTCGAGGGGCCCGCCGGGGGAATTCGGCTGGCGGCGGTGACAAAGAGTACATCACTGTCTCTTTTGCCGACTCCAATCAATCCCATCTCCATCCACTCCCAGGAGGAGTGCGCGTGAACCCCCTTCCCCCCCGATCCATCCGCCACACTGTCGCCAAGAAAATCAGCCTTGCGGAGGTAGCAAAAATACTGGCCAAGGGCGTGTGACTCTGGACAGCCCCGGCCCTATCTGGCCCTTATCTCATCTCCACCCTGCAGGCTTAACCGGCTCTGGATCAGCTATCCCGGCGCCACATAGACCCACATCACAGTGGGCCCAAGTCAATGAGCCAACGCTGGCCCGAGGCGAGGTTCTGGCAGCGGCCTCTGTGACACTCCAGCTACTACTCGACTTCGAGATGAACTTCAATGAGACAAACGCGTTCAGAGCATGTTATGAATACCGTGGGCATTGCATTTTGTGTGTGTGTGTGTGTGTGGTGATGTGGAATTTAAATGAGTCTGTTCGTTTTGACTGTAGGATACTTTGCAGAGATGTGCTTTGTTGATCCGGAAATATACCGTGGTTAGAAAAATAGAACAATAGAGGTGGTTCTAATTAGATATTGGATCTGTTCAAAAAGGTTTATGATAGAAGGGGTTCTAATTAGATAGATTGCCCAAATTAAAATGCCAAAGTAGGTTTGAATCAGAACAGAGAATAGAAGGAAATAGAATAGGATAACTAGGTTAATATAGAGGGTTCTAATTACAGCGACAGGGAACCTAAATTAGAACAATCGAAGGGGTTCTAATCAGAGCGATAGAGCACCCAGAATTAGAATGATGAACGTGTTTCTAAATAGAGCAATAGAGGGCCCTAATTAGGACAATAGGAGTACTAAATAAGTGATAGAAAGAACAGTAGAGGGGGTTCTAATTAAAACAATAGGAGTACTAAATATGTGATAGAAAGAACAATAGAGGGGGTTCTAATTAAAACAATAGGAGTACTAAATAAGTGATAGAAAGAAGAATAGAGGAGGTTCTAATTAAAACAATAGGAGTACTAAATAAGTGATAGAAAGAACAATAGAGGGGGTTCTAATTAAAACAATAGGAGTACTAAATAAGTGATAGAAAGAACAGTAGAGGGGGTTCTAATTAAAACAATAGGAGTACTAAATAAGTGATAGAAAGAACAGTAGAGGGGGTTCTAATTAAAACAATAGGAGTACTAAATAAGTGATAGAAAGAACAATAGAGGGGGTTCTAATTAAAACAATAGGAGTACTAAATAAGTGATAGAAAGAAGAATAGAGGAGGTTCTAATTAAAACAATAGGAGTACTAAATAAGTGATAGAAAGAACAATAGAGGGGGTTCTAATTAAAACAATAGGAGTACTAAATAAGTGATAGAAAGAAGAATAGAGGAGGTTCTAATTAAAACAATAGGAGTACTAAATAAGTGATAGAAAGAACAATAGAGGGGGTTCTAATTAAAACAATAGGAGTACTAAATTTGTGATAGAAAGAACAATAGAGGGGGTTCTAATTAAAACAATAGGAGTACTAAATAAGTGATAGAAAGAACAATAGAGGGGGTTATAATTAAAACAATAGGAGTACTAAATAAGTGATAGAAAGAACAATAGAGGGGGTTCTAATTAAAACAATAGGAGTACTAAATAAGTGATAGAAAGAACAATAGAGGGGGTTCTAATTAAAACAATAGGAGTACTAAATAAGTGATAGAAAGAACAATAGAGGGGGTTCTAATTAAAACAATAGGAGTACTAAATAAGTGTTAGAAAGAACAATAGAGGGGGTTCTAATTAAAACAATAGGAGTACTAAATAAGTGATAGAAAGAACAATAGAGGGGGTTCTAATTAAAACAATAGGAGTACTAAATAAGTGATAGAAAGAACAATAGAGGGGGTTCTAATTAAAACAATAGGAGTACTGAATAAGTGTTAGAAAGAACAATAGAGGGGGTTCTAATTAAAACAATAGGAGTACTAAATAAGTGATAGAAAGAACAATAGAGGGGGTTCTAATTAAAACAATAGGAGTACTAAATAAGTGATAGAAAGAAGAATAGAGGAGGTTCTAATTAAAACAATAGGAGTACTAATTAGGACGACATAGTAGGTTCTAACTACAAGAATAGGGGAGGACCCAAATAAGAACAATAGAATGAGTTCTAATTAGAGCGATAGAGGGCCCAAACTAGAACGACTGAGGAAGTTTCTAATTAAATGAATAAAGAAGAACGCAAATTAGTATGATAAACAGGTTTCTAATTATAGGGATAGAGGCCCATTAGCTGTTGTTTGAGATCAATTAATGTATTTGCAAAGGTGAAGTGCCCTTTTTTTAGGAAAGAGCTTAAGCTTTATTTTAAGCTTTATTGACTCTAAAGGCAACACATAAACAAATCAATGGACTGGGTCGAATTAACATTTTTTTGTCTCAGCAATTAGTCTGGTCAAATGAACCAAGGACATTGCTTTGATTGGGCTTACTTCAGATTGACCCCTAAAGCTGAAAGCTGAAAAGCTTGGTCAACTTAAGACGCCTCCTGTGTAGCATAAGTCTCTAGGCAGTGGATTTTCCTCTCACATTTGACTCTTTATATGTATTGCTTATGTACCATACACCGACAATTTAAGAGAATTTACAGAACGAAGGTTTATTTAGCTTGGCACACAAACTAATATCGGTGTTAACCCCAAAACGAGTTAGCCATGCACAAGGTGTCATTTACAAAACTAACAGCAAATTCTGTTGCTACAGAAGCAACTCGTTCTAGCTTGAAGCGCACAACAGGGCAGCCGACTCAGGATTCCAACCAGCAACCTTTCCGTTTCTAACCCCATGGTCTTAGATACGCTCTCTGCCGTCCCTAATTTGTAATTGCATCCCCCCGTGGAATTGCACGGTTCAACGCCTAGATATTGCAACATTGCAAATGGCAAGAGTTCTGAACCCACAAGAGGAAACTAACAGTTGTTGTGCGGACCTGGCAATGATTACACAGAGTTTGACAAACGTCTCCCGTGCATTGTTATGTATTTTGTTCGCTTGTGTTTGGTGCATTCCCGTTACATGGATGGGATGGAGTGTAGCGTTCCAAGTAATTCAAAGTAACTCGTTCGATTGATCCCGGGAACGTGGATAAATGGATCGTTTAATAACATTCCAAGGACACGCCCTTCTGAATTGGCAGCAGAGATTGCCTTCATTCTCCCCACATCACACACAGAATAGAACAGGTGCCGATTACTCATCGTCAGTCTATTACAGAGTGCTACGTTGTGCGTGAGAGAGTGTGTGTGTGTGTGTGTGCGTACACGAGAGTGTGTCCAAGAGAGAGACCGGGTAAGACGGGGGAGAGAAAATATGCATATGTCCCTGGTCTCCGAGGCATCCCATTGGTTCCAATCTCAAAGCCTGTTTTAGGTTTATCCAAAAAGGAAAAGCAACATTTCCGCATAATTACCCCCCGGAAATGTGACTCCCCGAACATTCCAGGCTGTTCGCCTGAAGCTACGACGGCGCGGCCGCTGAGATGCCGCGACCCTCAATCCCCGAAGGTGGATCTCGCATGCGCCGATTCCGGGCTGTTCGCCAGAAGCTACGATGGCGCGGCCGCTGAGATGCCGCGACCCTTTACTACCGAGCCCTCCCAGAAGGCAACGGGGGATTACATTCCTGTATTGTTCACACAGACCCGTCGGCTTTCATCACCTCCAGGACTTTCATCGCTAGCATCTGCTGAGACAAGGCTGTCTGTCGGATCTCTGGGGAGGGCTGGCGGAGAGAACCGGAGACGCTGTCTGTCGGACCTCTGGGGAGGGCTGGCGGAGAGAACCGGAGACAAAATGGGAAGTGAGGGCTTTTGTTGCTCTGGTCTAGTTCAGGGCTGTGGGTTGGGCCCGTCTGCAAAACGCCAGTCCAGAACCTGACAGATTTGGTACAGCTTTCTGACCTGTTGTTTTGACGTAACTGTTGTTTTGTCTAGTGTACGCTTCCTTACACTGGTACACATTTACATATTAGGGGAGGGAGGGTTTTGGCGTTTGTGTAGCAGAGAATTATCAAAACAAGCACTGATGTTGGGTGGCGTGGGACTTCAATAACGAAACAGTCAATGTTTTGTGGGAAAACTCACAAGAGGGAGCATACGTTTCTGTGAAAAAATATTTGCAGTGAACGCCACTGTTTCCTCACACGTCGACATGTCCTTTTCCGTGGATCGAAAACGATCTTGCAGGAACTGAGATGTCTCTCGCGCTCATCCTTTTTCGTGAGCACTCGCCCTTCCATGTTTACGTTCCCGCCTTTCAACTACCACAAGTTTGATCATGCGAAGTAAGACATTAGACGTTTCCTCATGATTAGTGGGAACTGCCAGTTTTCCGTATGAACGCCACAGGCTGTGTATCAAGGGCATCACAAGGGAATTTTAGCATTCCCAAATGCCAACAAATAGGACTGCCACTAGTTTGCAAATTACCGAGAGAAAACTTGCGGGGAAAGCCACCTCACATGGTACCGCCACAAGTATGTCTCATGGCGACGCCTGAATGAGGGGACATTTCCAGTTTAATTAAATTCCATGGAGTGAATTCAATTTGTCCCCGCGCTTTAACAAGTGCCCAGCGGTGGATAATTCAAAGAGCCCCGAGAAGCTACGCGGAAAAGGTTATCTATCACCAGCTCGGCTTTTCTTTCTCGAGACTTTTAGCTCAAGTGTGAGTGTTTGCACGCTTTCCGCCTGTGGTGGGTGAATGGTGATTTGGCTTAGCTACAAAGGAACACATTTGCGAAGCACATCCAATACTCAGCTTGATGTTTTCTCTGGTGCTTTATTTCCAGGAAAACTTGTTCACATGGACGTTAAACTTTTAATTTAAGACATTTGGCAATTGCAGTGAACATTTGTTCTGGTGGTTATCAAATGTTAGAGAGAACGAGATATATACGTTTAAGATTACTTGAGTGTGTTGTTCGTGTACTGTAGGTCCAGTGTGAAACAACTCTCATCGTCGTTGTGCCACTTTGAAATCTAAGATCAAATTAATTAATTTTTCTCTGTGTGCCCCTCGGTTTGCGGGCAGCAGAAATGACAGTGTCAGACAGGCTGTTATAATAAGAGTGCCTCTCTCCTATCTCGCCCATCACATATCTAGGCAGCGGCTGCCTGGAGATTGATGCGAATTGGATCTTTGCCCTTAAATGTTGCCGTGGAGATAAAAGAGGTGATGACAGCTCAATGCTACGGTGACCACGCGCGGTGACACTTCAGGAGTGACAGAGCCGGGTCCTGAGCCCGGCCCCCAGGTGTCAGAGGTACTGGAAACTGGAGTTCAGCCCAGTTGAAGACTTTTGGACAGAACTCAGACAAATGCTCTCCGACAAGCCTGTGATTGGCTGGTTGACACTGTCGGTAACAGGTCCTGCACTAGCGTTTAAAACTCAAAGCCATTGCATATGTCTGAAACACTAGACGATATATACAAGCACGTTTCCCCGTAACACCCTGTAAACCACAGCGGTGCCCCACGTTTGACGTTCATCAGACTGATTTTCGCTGACTGACTGCTATTCGTTCATAACACGTAATCCGCTCAAACACTGTAGATTTGCCGTTAGAAACACTCCATTTCTTCTGGTCGATAAACGAGACAATTAAGGTGCGCTAAATTATTAGTCATTTAAACAGCAGATGGGGAGTGAGTCATGACTCATAACCATCCTACAGTGCATTGTGTCTCACAGATAAAACAGTCCTGCCAAAACAATTCCTCTGAAGGTTTTTAGCGTCCGATGTAGCAATGTCATCTCCCGAGCTCATTGTCATCCGCGAACATGAAAAATCTGTTCCACTGTTCTCACTCGATTGAAGCACACCACGGCATTGAGATGCGCCTCGCTCCAGCTGCTATGTGCAAAACAAGCGTGAGTGAACGCAGCCCTGGGATGTGTCACCGGGACGTGGCGGGAGCGAACGCAGCCCTGGGATGTGTCACCGGGACGTGGCGGGAGTGAACGCAGCCCTGGGATGTGTCACCAGGACGTGGCGGGAGTGAACGCAGCCCTGGGATGTGTCACCGGGAGGTGACGGGAGTGAACGCAGCCCTGGGATGTGTCACCGGGACGTGATGGGAGTGAACGCAGCCCTGGGATGTGTCACCGGGACGTGGCGGGAGTGAACGCAGCCCTGGGATGTGTCACCGGGTGACGTGCCCTGGGATGTGTCACCGGGAGTGATGGGAGTGAACGCAGCCCTGGGATGTGTCACCGGGACGTGATGGGAGTGAACGCAGCCCTGGGATGTGTCACCGGGACGTGACGGGAGTGAACGCAGCCCTGGGATGTGTCACCGGGACGTGACGGGAGTGAACGCAGCCCTGGGATGTGTCACCGGGAGGTGACGGGAGTGAACGCAGCCCTGGGATGTGTCACCGGGACGTGATGGGAGTGAACGCAGCCCTGGGATGTGTCACCGGGAGGTGACGGGAGTGCACGCAGCCCTGGGATGTGTCACCGGGACGTGATGGGAGTGAACGCAGCCCTGGGATGTGACGTCTGCCACGGATGGGAGCAGTGGGAAAACAAGTCTGGCAATAACATGGGAAACTATGATGACTAGATGATTAAAAATGTAATCAGAGCATCAAAGTTGCTACTTCATGGCCAACGGTACACAAGGTGAACACGCCAAGTGACCCCGGTGAACATGCCAAGTGACCCCGGCCAGCCAGCTGGCCAACACTCCCAGATCAACAAGCCGACGATAGAAGGAAAAACTAAAACAGGGAGAGAGGGAGGCACGGAAAGTGTGAGGGAGGGAGTCAGAGAAAGAAGGGACTGTGGGCAGAGAGAGAGAGAGAGAGAGGGAGGGAGAGAGAGAGAGGGAGGGAGAGAGAGAGGGAGAGGGAGGGAGAGGGAGGGAGAGAGAGAGGGAGAGAGAGTGAGGAAGAGAGGAAGGGGAGCGAGAGGAGGAGTGACTGTAATGCAGACAAACCCATAAAGGGTTGGACCAGCCAGGCTCTGATACAAATCGCTCAAACTGTTTCAAACACAAGGGCCCCGTCTAGCAGTTTTTGGGCACCAGAAAGACAAGCCAACAGGGATCCATTTAAGTTGTACTGTATTTACCGGATCAGCTGGTGCAGTTTACCCGACATCTGCACCGCTAACACCCAGCCCTCAAAAACACGACGTCCGCCAACATCAGGGCACCACAAACGCCACTGCAGAACACCGGACGTTCCTACCTCTGTCGCTGTAGTCGTCCACCAGAACGATCTCGGCGATGAGGTGATCCGGTGTGCGACGGGAGATGCTGTGGATGGTCCTGAGCAGGGAGGACCAGCCCTCGTTGTGGAACGGGATGATGATGCTGGTGTTGGGCAGGTTCTCCAGGTACAGCCTCGTCCTGCAGCTGAGGGGGGAAGAGAAGCGGATAGAGCATGTGTGCCAAGTTCCGTGTTCGTTGCAGCATTCAATGTGCCAGATCTGACCCAAACCGATGCCAACCCACGTCAAGGAATCCGAACATAATCTCTGGATATTAATCTGTATTGTGGTGTGCCTGAAAGGAGACACTGGAGCGAGTATTTATTGGCTTTCATGCATCAGAGGCCCGGTGCGTGTTTGATCTCCAGGGCGAAGCAGATGCATCGGATGATGACACGCGGGCAGCATGTGTTCTTGGTATGTTCCAATACGAATTATCTTTAAAAGGCTAAGTGTGGACGTCTAGTGTGGACGATGCTGGCCAGCTAGCCAACCAAACGTTCCCAAGCAAACGCTTCACGTCACTCGCCCACACACACACACACACATACACGCACGCACACAGCTCTTCAACCTTTAACCTGTGTGAAGTGTGGTAAAGTAGAAAAGTAAATCTGTGTTTAAAAGAGCCACTCCAGCATTTAGCCGGCGTCATAATCAGTTTAGGAAAAGCCACATGTTAATAGCCAAAGATGAAATTGGCAAATGAAGCTGCAGTTTCGCAGTTCACCGATAATTTATCCCAGTGACAACACTGACCGGCCGCCTTTACAGAACGATCACACGGTTCTTGGTTAGAAGCCCGAGATTTCATTCTTTGGGTTTACTAAGCAAGAGAGAGATATGAAGACAATGGGAGATAATGAGAAGATTGAGCAAACGAGAGGGTGGAATAAGAGAGAAGCAATGGGAAGAATACATACAAATTGAAAGACAAATAAGAAGAAAAGAAAGAAAGAAAAAAGTGGAGGACGAGGAAAAAGCATTGAGCGAAAGCGAAATAGGTGAGGGGAGATTCTCTAAGGAGATAGCAAATGACCAAACTGCTTCCAACATCAGGAATAGGCTGGGAAAGCAGATTAATTCCTGCTGGAGTTGATCTCTAAAACACTGCCCTTCCAGATAACTCTACATAATGAAATACTGTTCTGGAAAGAGAGGAGCATTGATTTGCATAGTAATAGGCAGATAGTGTCACATAAGGAAAGAGCCACTGTCACCCACCCACGCTCTGGTTGTGTTTCGAGGAAACCCGAAATGTCGGGCTGAATCGGGGCATTATAAACTTCTCGTAAGTGCATACAGGCTTAAATTAAACTTCGATTTTCCCAGGAGTCTGAAAAAAGTATGTGTGGGAAAGAGAAGGACAAAGAAGAAGAGAGTGAGTGAATAAATGACTGAAGTCATAGGTAAGAAAAGACAACATTTCATTCAGGTAAAGAAAGAAGTGAAAGCCGACAGCCTCCGATAGTGAAAAATGGTTGAACGTAATGCATTGATGCTGTCAACTGCATCTAAAATATAGGCCCAGTCTATGTTAATGGGATTTAACTAGTCCCAGTCTATGTTACTGGGATAAGACTAGTCCCGGTCTATGTAAATGGGATTAGACTAGTCCCAGTTTATGTAAACGCCTATCCTATGTTGATGAGAATAGAACTAGCCCATGTTGATGGGATTAGACTAGGACTAGCCCATGTTGATGGGATTAGACTAGGACTAGCCCATGTTGATGGGATTAGACTAGGACTAGCCCATGTTGATGGGATTAGACTAGGACTAGCCCATGTTGATGAGAATAGAACTAGCCCATGTTGATGGGATTAGACTAGGACTAGCCCATGTTGATGGGATTAGACTAGGACTAGCCCATGTTGATGGGATTAGACTAGGACTAGCCCATGTTGATGGGATTAGACTAGGACTAGCCTATGCCCATGTTGATGAGACTAGGACTAACATATGATGATTGGATTAGACTAGGACTAGCCCATGTTGATAAGACTAGGACAAGCCTATGTTGATGGGATTAGACTAGGACTAGCCCATGTTGATAAGACTAAGACTAGCCTATGTTGATGGGATTGGACTAGGACTAGCCCATGTTGATGAGACTAAGACTAGCCTATGTTGATGGGATTAGACTAGGACTAGCCCATGTTGATGAGACTAAGACTAGCCTATGTTGATGGGATTGGACTAGCCTATGCACCAGACAGGCAGCAACTCAGTATGCCATTCTAGCTTCAAGGGGCGGAGGGTGTTGCCATTTGTTTGCCAGGACAGCCAGGAGCTTTGACTTGGCAGCGGGAGATGTAGCCTTGTGGTGAATGTGAGCTTCAACTGCGAGCCAGAGGAGACAGTGCAGGACAGGGGTGTTCATGGAAATACTAGAGGAGGTTCAACACATAGTCCTGATGAGAATGACAGAGTCTGCGTCATTTTGTGTGTGCGTGAGTGTGTGAGCGTGTGTGTGTGTGTGAGTTTGTGTGTGAGCGTGTGTGTGTGTGTCCATGTGTCTCAAAGTAAGTCTGTATGTGTATGTGTGAGTGTGTGTGTGTGAGTGTCTGTGTGTGTATAAACATCTTCAATAGCATCCAGTATGTGTCGCTTATCCACTCTCCGCCAGTCTCCGCCAGTCTCCGCCAGTCTCCGCCAGTCTCCGCCAGTCTCCGCCAGTCTCTGCCAGTCTCTGCCGTGCTGTAACTGAATCATCTGATTTAACAACAGCCAACTGCCCCACGGTTCAGTTCAGGACGACATCCCGCTGTTTGTCTCTACTGACTGGGTGAACACACGGGTGTCAGTGGCAGAGGAATGTGTGAGTCACTTGACGCTAACATGCACAACGCAGGAAAATATGTCGGCTTTGTCGAGCACAATGGCGAAGCAGGCAGCACATCAAACCCTGTAAACGATACAAAGAATTCGATAACACTTAGAAAGCACACACACACACGCATATATATTTATATATATTTCCTTTTTGTTCACCTATGGGGTTTGTTCGCTATATCCCATCAATAACAACAGTAGCTAAGATAGCGGTGTCATAGCACGGACGCAGCCCTAATTCCCGTCTCTCTCGGTGGGGCTGAGATAAAGACGTCTTTCTCTCTCTCTCTCTCTTTTCTCTTCACTCCCTCCCTCCCCCTGTCATTCTCTCTCCCTCTCATCCTCTGTCTGCACTAGGCACATCACCTGCTGATGGAGATTGCTAGTGATGGTGGAATTGTACTGAAGAGCATGGCCTCGGAGAGCTGATTTAGCCTCGCAGAACCTTGGCTTCCTGTCAACACAGACCGTCTAACGACACACACACACACACACTGACGACACACACACCGAGTGCGACGTGGAAAACATGTTTTGATTCCTAATTGAGCGCGACTACAAATTTTAAACATTGGAGAGGCGCTCGAGTGTGCTCATCCAGTACCGAACATGATGTCACACACACACACACACACACACACACACACACACACACACACACACACACACACACACTCACAGTAAAGATTAGATGTGGGACAACATCTACTGGGAGAGAAACCACCATATTTCAATTCTAAGCTTCACTAGCTTTCAAATGAGACAATCTTTGCGAGTCCTCACATGCCCCCCCACCTCCTACCCCAATACCCCCCTACAGTGTGTGAACGGCACAATTGTCGCCTACCCCGCTAAAGTGAAACCGCTTAAAGGCTCCGCCCACCATAGCCCAAACGGTACACCCTATCTAGTGAACAAATTCACCCCGGGGCCATGGTCAAAGGCAGTGGTGTGGGGAACAGGGTGCATTTTGGGAAGACGTCTCCCCCCCAAGATCAGCACAGGACTACGGCAGCTCAATTCAGACACTGACCCGCCGCAATAGGAGTTACTGAGGATTTTGTATCTGGCAAGAGTCGATGGAAAGAGAGAGAGACAGAGAGGAAGATATACAAAAAAACTAGAAGGAGATGGAGAGAGCGGAATGTTCCCACGAGAGAGTGTAGTTGTGTGAGCGAGGCCAGCAGTCTCTCACCGTCCCACCGCCGAAGAACCACTGGAGATCAATCCACCAAAAGGCACGTCTGAAGATCCCCTCGTCCAACATATGAAGATCCCCTTGACAAACATATCAAGATCCTCTCGAACCAACATATGAAGATCCTCTCGAACCAACATATGAAGATCCTCTCGAACCAACATATGAAGATCCTCTCGACCAACATATGAAGATCCTCTCGACCAACATATGAAGATCCTCTCGACCAACATATGAAGATCCTCTCGACCAACATATGAAGATCCTCTCGACCAACATATAAAGATCCTCTCGACCAACATATGAAGATCCTCTCGAACCAACATATGAAGATCCCCTTGACCAACATATGAAGCTCCCCTTGACCAACATATGAAGATCCTCTCGACCAACATATGAAGATCCCCTTGACCAACATATGAAGATCCCCTTGACCAACATCTGAAGATCCCCTTGACCAACATATGAAGATCCCCTCGACCAACATCTGAAGATCCCCTTGACCAACATATGAAGATCCCCTTGACCAACATCTGAAGATCCCCTTGACCAACATCTGAAGATCCCCTTGACCAACATATGAAGATCCCCTTGACCAACATATGAAGATCCCCTTGACCAACATCTGAAGATCCCCTTGACCAACATCTGAAGATCCCCTTGACCAACATATGAAGATCCCCTCGACCAACATCTGAAGATCCCCTTGACCAACATATGAAGATCCTCTCGACCAACATATGAAGATCCCCTTGACCAACATATGAAGATCCCCTTGACCACCATCTGAAGATCCCCTTGACCAACATCTGAAGATCCCCTTGACCAACATCTGAAGATCCCCTTGACCAACATATGAAGATCCCCTCGACCAACATCTGAAGATCCCCTTGACCAACATATGAAGATCCTCTCGACCAACATATGAAGATCCCCTTGACCAACATCTGAAAATCCCCTTGACCAACATATCAAGATCCTCTCGAACCAACATATGAAGATCCTCTCGAACAACATATGAAGATCCTCTCGACCAACATATGAAGATCCTCTCGACCAACATATGAAGATCCTCTCGACCAACATATGAAGATCCTCTCGACCAACATATGAAGATCCTCTCGAACCAACATATGAAGATCCCCTTGACCAACATATGAAGCTCCCCTTGACCAACATATGAAGATCCTCTCGACCAACATATGAAGATCCCCTTGACCAACATATGAAGATCCCCTTGACCAACATCTGAAGATCCCCTTGACCAACATATGAAGATCCCCTCGACCAACATCTGAAGATCCCCTTGACCAACATATGAAGATCCCCTTGACCAACATCTGAAGATCCCCTTGACCAACATCTGAAGATCCCCTTGACCAACATATGAAGATCCCTTTACCAACATATGAAGATCCCCTTGACCAACATATGAAGATCCCCTCGACCAACATCTGAAGATCCCCTTGACCAACATATCAAGATCCTCTCGACCAACATATGAAAATCCCCTCGACCAACATATGAAGATCCCCTTGACCAACATCTGAAGATCCCCTCGACCAACATATGAAGATCCCCTCGACCAACATCTGAAGATCCCTTTGACTAACATCCGAACTGACGGTGGATAAGCAGCCAATGCGTTTACTTTGTCTTGCGTGTGTTTCATCGACCAATCAACAACTCTAATTGGTCCCAGAGTATTGGAGTAGACAATCTCCTCCCGCCCTTCACCAGTAGATACAACAGTCGCCCGTGTGATGATTGTACTGGCAAAGACCTGCGCTTGGCTATTAGAGTGAAACCAGATGTATAGAAATGCTGTCCGAATCTTCCCTACAGAGATTATGACCTGAACCAGGTCACCAGTTCAGACCCAGACTGGCCTGTGTCTGCATACTCACTTCTGATGTCTAATGTCTGGCAGGGAGCGGTCCAGAGCGATGTTGTTACTGACGTGGATGTTGAAGCCATTCTCCTTGTAAACCGAGTCATCACACTCGTCTTCGGCAAGAGGGTAGGGCTTGCCGTGTTCGCCTTTACCTAGAAGACAGGACGTACTGTCAAGGTGCTGTGTATGTATGTGTGTGTGTGTGTGTGTGATCAATGACTATTTGTACATGTGAAAACACACAAAATCGGGAAAAACGTGTCAGGTCTCAAATAGGGAAACTGATTTCTGGATTATGGGTTAGGTTTTTGGGAAACACGTACACATGGTAACAATTTGTTAGTTTCTGGTCTAGGCAATACCGTTTAGATTTAGGCATTATGGCTAGGTTAAGTTTAGGCATAAAAATGATTAGTGTTAGGATAAGGGTTCGGGAATAAGTTAAAGGGTTAGAGTGAGTTCTCAGGACCCCACAAGTATAGAATAAAACAATTCCTGTGTGTGTGAGTGTGTCATTAGAAATTCAAAAAACAAATTAAGTTTTGTAATCAACACTGGCCCGTTCCCAACAACAAAAACCACGTCTTCGTAAATTGAATAACAAGCCGTTCTTCACCCTTAATATGGTTTCAGAGTAGAAATTGAATTCTCCTCACATACTTGAACCTAATCATCACTGCCATTACAAAGCGAGTTAGGCACAAACAACAAGCCAGAGTTGTGTGTTGGTTTAACTGCCACGACCGTGCCACAGCCGTTGTATGGTTCAGTGTGAGTGGCTTGGCTGGGTGTCTGTGGCCTGGCTGGGTGTCTGTGGCCTGGCTGGGTGTCTGTGGCCTGGCTGGGTGTCTGTGGCCTGGCTGGGTGTCTGTGGCCTGGCTGGGTGTCTGTGGCCTGGCTGGGTGTCAGTGGCCTGGCTGGGTGTCACAGCGGGTGCATTGACGTGACACAGTTCGTTGTACGTCGTACAATGGAAACGTCAGCAGGCACAATGTCACGACGCCCATGTTTGGTGAAACAGCGCCGGTATAGGAGGTTACCATGGGATGTTACCGTGGGAGGGCCCTGTGTGTATCATACTGGCAATCGCTGGCAAACGCATATGATATTACAACGCCCCTGGCCAAAATGCCATATTAAAACATTCGCAATTTAAGTTTTCAAATAAATGTAGCTTAGAATTCACTTATCCAAACCACTGAGTAGGGGCAGTTCAAACGTGCGGTTATGCCTGGAAAAACAATAAGTCATATTATATTCTATAGTATCTATCTGTCCAGGCTGTGGTTCTGGGTCTATTCCTCTAGAAGGACAATAAGTCATATTGTATCCTATAGTATCTATCTGTCCAGGCTGTAGTTCTGGGTCTATTCCTCTAGAAGGACAATAAGTCATATTGTATCCTATAGTATCTATCTGTCCAGGCTGTGGTTCTGGGTCTATTCCTCTAGAAGGACAATAAGTCATATTGTATCCTATAGTATCTATCTGTCCAGGCTGTAGTTCTGGGTCTATTCCTCTAGAAGGACAATAAGTCATATTGTATCCTATTCTATCTGTCCAGGCTGTGGTTCTGGGTCTATCTGTCCAGGCTGTGGTTCTGGGTCTATTCCTCTAGAAGGACAATAAGTCATATTGTATCCTATAGTATCTATCTGTCCAGGCTGTGGTTCTGGGTCTATTCCTCTAGAAGGACAATAAGTCATATTGTATCCTATAGTATCTATCTGTCCAGGCTGTGGTTCTGGGTCTATTCCTCTAGAAGGACAATAAGTCATATTATATCCTATAGTATCTATCTGTCCAGGCTGTGGTTCTGGGTCTATTCCTCTAGAAGGACAATAAGTCATATTATATCCTATAGTATCTATCTGTCCAGGCTGTAGTTCTGGGTCTATTCCTCTAGAAGGACAATAAGTCATATTGTATCCTATAGTATCTATCTGTCCAGGCTGTAGTTCTGGGTCTATTCCTCTAGAAGGACAATAAGTCATATTGTATCCTATAGTATCTATCTGTCCAGGCTGTGGTTCTGGGTCTATTCCTCTAGAAGGACAATAAGTCATATTGTATCCTATAGTATCTATCTGTCCAGGCTGTAGTTCTGGGTCTATTCCTCTAGAAGGACAATAAGTCATATTGTATCCTATAGTATCTATCTGTCCAGGCTGTGGTTCTGGGTCTATTCCTCTAGAAGGACAATAAGTCATATTGTATCCTATAGTATCTATCTGTCCAGGCTGTGGTTCTGGGTCTATTCCTCTAGAAGGACAATAAGTCATATTGTATCCTATAGTATCTATCTGTCCAGGCTGTAGTTCTGGGTCTATTCCTCTAGAAGGACAATAAGTCATGTTATATCCTATAGTATCTATCTGTCCAGGCTGTGGTTCTGGGTCTATTCCTCTAGAAGGACAATAAGTCATGTTATATCCTATAGTATCTATCTGTCCAGGCTGTAGTTCTGGGTCTATTCCTCTAGAAGGACAATAAGTCATATTATATCCTATAGTATCTATCTGTCCAGGCTGTAGTTCTGGGTCTATTCCTCTAGAAGGACAATAAGTCATATTGTATCCTATAGTATCTATCTGTCCAGGCTGTGGTTCTGGGTCTATTCCTCTAGAAGGACAATAAGTCATATTATATCCTATAGTATCTATCTGTCCAGGCTGTAGTTCTGGGTCTATTCCTCTAGAAGGACAATAAGTCATATTGTATATTCTATAGTATCTATCTGTCCAGGCTGTGGTTCTGGGTCTATGTTCTGATACCACCTGGACTGAGATGTAAAACCCACTGAGGGTCTGTTTGTGGTGACTGGATCCTGACATTCTGCCATGTGAATTACTGCCATGTGTTTGACTTACTGCCCACCGTGAATAAAGCCCCAGGGGCCACGACGGACAAGGAAAACGCGGAGCCCGCCACTTAAGATGCCAATCACACATGAGTGACGGCGTCTCTTTTATCTAATTAAAAGGTTTACAGCGTTGATACCTCCCGGAAGCCAAAAACATGCGTGTGTCATCTCGGCATAGTTTATTCACAGAGGATGAGGCAACGGAATCCCAATCTCCGTTTGGGAAGCGTCTAATTCTGGCAATCTGCTAATGTGCAATTGGAGGAGAGGAAGAAAACAATGGAATGAAAAGCAAGACAAAATGATAAATTATTTGGCTTGCAGGGAGAAATCTCCGGAAAAAGCCCACTCGTGGGGCATATTGTTTGGCGTGTTAAAAGGTTATCCCCGGAAACCGTCCTGGTGTGGCCAACATGGAGTAAATATACACTGACAGCTGGCTTTGTTTGACGGCCCAGCGAGAGGATGCAGGAAAGTAGACAATGACATTATTAACGAGACGCTTTCCTTTTTTGATGTGCGAGCGAGAACACGGAAACGTGGACAACATCCAGGACGGACACAAAAGAGCGAAATAGAAAAATCTTTGTTTTTGTAAAATATTAAACGGATTTGGAAGCGGGAACTGTTCCGCGGTCGCCGTTTGCCAAGTAACGGCTTTTGTTTTTCGAGGAGGTATTATTTCACGTGACAATCCCTGACTGGAAATAGGATGAAATGGAAATTCCCATCCCAGCGTTTTTACTCAGGAACGACGTTAATTGGAAATCCTTTGCCAAAACATTGCTAATGAACAAATCGCTTCTCGTTAATAAATTGTCGGGCCGGGGGAGGGGGTTCTACAGCGGACTGAAATATACATTCACATCCACGTCGATCTCACTCATTCTCTAAATAATGCGGTGAGGCCACTAATTCTACCTTGAGTTGTTCAGGCTCCAGCAAGCTCAATTTTCTCCCTGTTTGTAATTACTAAAAACGCCGGTTGACGAACATGCTTGCGAAGAGGTAAAACAAAAAAAAGCAAATTACATATTCCAGTCCAGTCGACCTGCACAATAATGCTCATTATTAATGGTTTTCCAATTCATCCTTTCAGACTTTCAGTTGAGGGATTGATTTTCCAAACAATGGCGGTTCAGAAAGAAAAACGTGGCCAAAGTGGATCCACCTGATTTCTATGCTGAAAGAAAATGTAAATGGATGCGAGTAAAAGGCATAATGGGATGGAAAAAAAGAAAAGAAAATCACTAAATTAGTTAACACAAGAATCACTCCCATACACACACACTCAGTTGTATCATTGGAATTAGATTTTCTAGCTCGACCCTGGTTAAATGATGTTGGTATTTCTGGGTCTGTATTCGCCAACAAGCGGTGTGCAGGAATGAAGGCACATGCCATGAGGAGTAAGATGTAATGGGCTAGGAGGACTTGAACATGGAACAGCACTCCTTCTCTGAGGCTCTCTTGGGATATGGGCACTCTTCATTAGAATAAATGCATTGTAGTAGTACTTATTAATACGCCGGTCCGACTGGCACTATAAGTGGTTAATACACAGGCCCGCGGCACACGACCAGTCCGACTGGCGCTATAAGTGGTTAATACACAGGCCCGGGGCACACGACCGGTCCGACTGGCGCTATAAGTGGTTAATACGCAGGCCCGCGGTACACGACCAGTCCGACTGGCGCTATAAGTGGTTAATACGCAGGCCCGCGGTACACGACCGGTCCGACTGGCACTATAAGTGGTTAATACACAGGCCCGCGGCACACGACCAGTCCGACTGGCGCTTTAAGTGGTTAATACGCAGGCCCGCGGTACACGACCAGTCCGACTGGCGCTATAAGTGGTTAATACGCAGGCCCGCGGTACACGACCAGTCCGACTGGCGCTATAAGTGGTTAATACGCAGGCCCGCGGTACACGACCAGTCCGACTGGCGCTATAAGTGGTTAATACGCAGGCCCGCGGTACACGACCGGTCCGACTGGCACTATAAGTGGTTAATACACAGGCCCGCGGCACACGACCGGTTCGACTGGCGCTATAACTGGTTAATACGCAGGCCCGCGGCACACGACCGATCAGACTGGCGCTATAAGTGGTTAATACGCAGGTCCGCGGCACACGACCGATCAGACTGGCGCTATAAGTGGTTAATACGCAGGCCCGCGGCACACGACCGGTCCGACTGGCGCTATAAGTGGTTAATACGCAGGCCCGCGGTACACGACCGGTCCGACTGGCACTATAAGTGGTTAATACACAGGCCCGCGGCACACAACTGGTTCGACTGGCGCTATAAGTGGTTAATACGCAGGCCCGCGGTACACGACCGGTCCGACTGGCACTATAAGTGGTTAATACGCAGGCCCGCGGTACACGACCGGTCCGACTGGCACTATAAGTGGTTAATACGCAGGCCCGCGGTACACGACCGGTCCGACTGGCGCTATAAGTGGTTAATACGCAGGCCCGCGGCACACGACCGGTCTGACTGGCGCTATAAGTGGTTAATACGCAGGTCCGTGGTACACGACCGATACGACTGGCGCTATAAGTGGTTAATACGCAGGCCCGCGGCACACGACCGGTCTGACTGGCGCTATAAGTGGTTAATACGCAGGTCCGTGGTACACGACCGATACGACTGGCGCAATAAGTGGTTAATACACATGCCCGCGGCACACGACCGGTCCGACTGTCGTTGGCATTAACAACGAGGGCAAATTCATAATTCATCCGCGGGATTTTCACCCCCTGATGGACTAAAATTAGTCTGATTCATCAAAAATGAATACAAAGCTTTTATCATTCTCGCCACCAATGAGCCTCGGCAGATGGTCCGTTAAAACATGCTCTATGTTCTGGAGGTCTGTCTCTGCCGTGAACATGCGTCCCACTCGGTCAAGACAACCCGGCTGGAAAGGGTAACCTTCGGGACTTAGCCGGCGGTGAGTCTGCAATCACCCCCTATTCCCTACAGAGTGCACTAGTGTGGCCCATCGCCCATAAAGGGATGTGGAGAACAGTCTGCCGTTTGGGGCGACAGTGCCCGTTCGGCGTCTCTGGTATAATGGGGCCTGGTTGCCATTAAACTTAGTCTAATCTGGCTAATGACTGTATTTAATACTCTGAAGTCTGCATGCATTTCAATTTATGTCCGGGTTCTTCAATCTAAGAAGCAATAAAGGTTTTCTATTCTCCATTGTGGGCCCGTGATTAATATAGCCCCTGACATGTTTATCTACAGTTGACATGAACCCCTGACCAAAATAATATATTTCCTGTCTGGCGTTGATGATTTATCTGGTTTAGCTTCAAATGTTTCCCAGCTCTGACTGTCTGTCTCTACCAAGAGGAGACTATTGAAATCTATCAGCTGAAATATTGCAGCTTTAAATGGCAACAGCGTCGTGATTTAGCATCGACAGGGAATTGGTGCGAGAAAACTGAGGGAACGTTCGAAACAACGTTTTTGCTTAACCGACGTTGCCACAGGAAGGACAAACGGAGACTGAGTCCGGCCTCAAAAACGCTTATGCTTTATTAATTTCCAAATGCGTAATTAACAGAAAGAGAGATAACCGCAGCACGTGTAAATAAAACAATTCCAGGCTCAATCGGGACCCCCCCAGGACACCTTTGGTATGAATAATTAATCTTAGTGGCTTGTCTCGCAGTGACCTTTTGCTACTGAATGTAAATCGAAATTAGATCCGAGTGCCTGTTATCAGTTAACAAACGGGTAAAGCATAGCTATATATCCTGCAAACCGCCACAGTTACTGCAGTTTTCTCTTATTTTAATTTGTCTCAAACAGAAAATCATTCATACAAAATGACTCCCATCCCTAAAGAAACATGGCTAATGTGAACGTAAATCAAAATAGATCAATGTGTGTTACAACGATTATGTACATTGGCTACACAGAATGTCATTTGCTGAGGAAACAGATCTCTCTTTCCTTCAACTGCAGACATTACACAAACTGTCACGATAAGGTATTTTAGAGTAATTCAGAGTGAATTGTTTTGACCTTGGTGGCGTGAGGACTCAGCTAGCTCGCCGTGTACGAGAATGAAACATCACTGTAAAAGACAATGAAAAATAAAAATAAAATTTGTCAGTGATATCTGGTTTCTTGTATCTGGGTTCTCTGTGAAACACACACGCTCACACACACACACACACAAAACACGTACCGACACGTAATTCATCTCTCCTGATGCTCTCGTTGTCATGCCAGTCTCTCCTCTTCATGCCGTCCATCCAGGGGTATATGTGTCCTTCACTCAGACCCAATGAGAAGCCCTGGGGGGGTGGGGGTGGGAAGAGACGATTGAAGATGAGAGTCGCGGGGTGGTGGGAAGAAACAACTCCATTATTCCACCATTGCTCGCCTCGAGAGATTAAAACGCTGCATATCAATTTGGGCCAGAGTAGTCTCCGAAGTAAAATTGACATTTACATATTAATGGAGCATTCAGCCCAGATAAATTCACTGACCATCACGCCTATTCGCTCTCTCGTCACTTTATCGACAGCCATAGATCTACTTTTTCTACAAAACTACAATTCACAGCTAGGAAAGCTCTTTAAGTGCTCCCCCCGTGCAACAGAAGGGAGATGTCTGTATAATTCAGATTTTGTCCCGAACTTAGGGAGGTGACGTGCAGGTAAAAACCAGATGCAGAGCAGGTTTTTACCGTTCGTGGCGTTTACTTAACACGCAACTAAAAGCAGACATGAAACATTGAACGGTAAAACTAAACTGAATGTAAATTAAAGTGCGCAATAGTATCGTCTTAATAATAAATATACAAACAGTCCAAAAATATCAAACAACATCCACTGATACACCTTTACGTACTGTGGCATTGAAATAATAACCGACAAAGTGGTGACATCAATGACCTAAATATCCCTGCTAATTGCTAAACTATGCCCCGGTGATAACTTAACAAGCCCCAGCTGTGCTAACAACAAAACAGACACACAGGAAGTGAACCCCACTAACCTCCCTGTGTGCAAGTAACCTCAGCACAACCGTGACAGATATCCTAAGAGATGTTCTGATTCTGTTTGTTTTTCCCTGCATTTCAAAGGTTGCATAGGGAGGGTTGGAGACCTAATTGGCTTCCACCTGAACTCAAACTGGGATCTGGCTGCAAACACAAATACAGTGAATCTTCTGTAATGTATGTTCATCTAACAACTGAAAGGGAATCAGATGCAAACAGTAAATGCCCCAGTAAGCAAATAGGGCCTCGTCCTCACACACACACACAAACACACACCCACACACACGCAAACTTCCTAATCCGATAAATAACATTGGTATGTATAATCGTATTAGTCATCGCAGGTGCAGGCAAAATGTTTCCCAGCCTGATGTATTTCGAGGATTAGAAGTCGTCGTTACGCCAACGTGGCCGGCAGCCAAACCCTCCAAAGCCCAAGTGCATTTGCAGGGTCTCCAGTCTCATTGCACAGAGGGTGGAGCCACACTGTGACTACTCCTTGGGGTACCTAACAAAGAGACTCATTGACAAATGGAAAGCGTTTTAAAGTGGACCATTACTAGTTCGCAGTGTCCTGCCGGTTCACAGACCGGTGAAATCGAGTCCCTTTAAGGCTGTTTCCACTTGCAGGACATTTACCCCGTTTCCCTCTGCGAGCCATGTTGCTGCATCTGTTGACACATCTGATGCTGACTAATGGATTATGGGTCGCTGCTTTGATGGACGACAAGAGCTCTGTTTAGAGAACTATAGGGAGTCTAGGAACAGCAACAACTGGACCCGGGTGGGCATATGTATCTGGGTTGCTGGTCAGACATAGGTTGCTAGGTGGGCAAAGGTTGCTGGGTGGGCATAGGTTGCTGGGTGGGCATAGGTTGCTGGGTGGGCATAGGTTGCTGGGTGGGCATAGGTTGCTGGGTGGGCATAGGTTCCTGGGTGGGCAAAGGTTGCTGGGTGGGCAAAGGTTAGTGGGTGGGCATGAGTTGCTGGGTGGGCATAGGTTGCTGGGTGGGCATTGGACAATCCTTCTCTGCCCAATCTTCAAGTTCTTAACAGTCCAGCCAGTCGGTCGCTCAGCAACTCAACTGGTAAAAAGAATATATGTATAGTACGTTCAACTTAGTCTCTTAATCTTTTTCTCCACTGAACACCCAGGGCAGAAGCATCACTAATAGAAAACGACATGCCAGGGAAGAGTTCAGAGCCCATTGTTATGGCGAGCTCATTCTCAAACATAATAACGAAGGCGTTCTATGCGCCTATTATCTCGTCTTCGGCGTCCTGATACGACGTGAATAAGTTAGCTCAGAGAACAAAGATGATCATGAACAGTAGATTAACATGCGTTTCTCAGGGATAACCGTTGTCTGATAGGTAGGCGAGGCACGCATCAAAATAAGGGATTTGGAGATGAACAATAGCAGTTCTTATAGACCCACACAATGGGAGAGAGATGTATGTGCCTGACTGTGAATACATTTCAAAATAAAAGTTGACTGGATTTAGAAAGATTTATATCACGACGAAGTCCACCAAATAAAAAGCTTGAATGAGGTGTTTTTTTAAAGACAGTCTGGACAACTTTATTGGAAGACTTTAGTAAAAAAGAATCTGGTTCTTCTACAGTTGGATGTGATTTTACGGAGCCTGACTTTGGTAGATCTGGCCTCTTTAGACTGATCATGAGGTAAAAAGGACAGATGTCTACAATTGAAAATGAGAAATAATAAAATCCAAACGCGTAAATTTCTCGGAATATACTCCATGACAATCCGTTTAGAGTTGGGACCCAATTTGCAGGCCTAGAGCCGAATTAGTCACAACACACACACACAATGTCTTTAAAAAAAAAAGAATAATAATAACGAATACTTAGCTATATTAGCCACAACATACACACAATGTCTTTCAAAAAGAATACAAATAAATAATTAGCTATATTAGCCACAACATACACACAATGTCTTTTAAAAATAATAATAATAAATAATTATCTATATTAGCCACAACATACACACAATGTCTTTTAAAAACAAATAAATAATAAATAATTATCTATATTAGCCACAACATACACACAATGTCTTTTAAAAAAAATAATAATAAATAATTATCTATAATTAGCCACAACATACACACAATGTATTTCAAAAATAATAATAATAATAAATAATAATAAATAATTATCTATATTAGCCACAACATACACACAATGTATTTCAAAAATAATAATAATAAATAATTAATAAATAATTATCTATATTAGCCACAACATACACACAATGTCTTTCAAAAATAATAATAATAATAATAATAAATAATTAGTTATATTAGCCACAACATACAAAAAGTCTATCAAAATTATAACAATGCTGCAAATTAGCTTATTCATTTAATTAAAAAAACATAAATTCTTAAAATAAAAACATACAAATGAATAATAAATCACTGAGTGTGCTACATTTATAGAGTAGAAATTAATCCGGACTCAAAATAGGCCTCAGGCCTTTATCAAGCATGACATTTGCTGAGTATATTAACAAGTACAATTTCCTGTATGGTCGTCAAATAGTGTGTGTCTTTTTTAGACCGCACCCTGCTGGCTTGTCTTCACACCAGCCTTGCGCGAAGATCCTGAGGTGTTGAAATCATTACAGTAATAACTGCAACCCTTTGGAACCTTGCACTTTGACTAATTTACATCTCTTTTCAGGTTGACACGGCCCCGCCGCAAAATAATTGCCTCGGCCAAAAGGTAATCCCAATATAAAGGAGTGCAATTTCCCGTTATTTATTTATATGGCCCTATAATTCCGATTCAATTCCCACCTTGAGTCACTGGGGCCCACTCCTTTCACATTGTCACACACACACACACAAATGATGGATGCTATCTCATCATGCACACCTCATAAAGGAAAAGGTGGAAAGGAGCTGGAGCTGACTACCAATGTTGCTTGACTTCCCCCTCTTGGACGTCAAGGTTTTGAAGACGGAGACGTAGGTGCGCACACACACACACGCGCACGCGCACACAATAACACACAAACTGAGAGTGAAGGAATGCTGTGATTGAGGTGTTAAAACCCTTTCACATTGTGTTCTTTCAAGTGCTTTATACTATTTTAGGAACTGTTGTAATAATTTCGATAACCAGTCTAAAACAGCAATTTGGCAGCTCTTGGGTTTGTGGTATACGGCCAATTTATACGCCGCCCTCCTCGTGCCTGATTGGTTGAGAAAACTGTTTAAACATTCCGCTCGCCAATCCGGAAATGACGTCTGAGCGATGAACACATCAGGTGCGTCATATGGACAGGACTAGCTTCACAAAGCCCATCGCTGCGTTATCTAGAATAGACTATCAGTATGCATAACGTGTGTCTTTCAAAGTTGCCTCAGGAAATCTACTGAAGGGTGTTTACTTGTTCAGGGTTGTCTTGGACTCATTTTGAACTGTGAGACTATTCAGCGCCGTGTGTTTTTTCCCCTTATTCCTTCAAGGTCCTTACAGTGCCGGCAGTGAGCACTGCGGGCTGAGGGGGTGGTGTATAACCGCTGAAGAATACATAATGTTCAGCGCTCGACAAACAAATCTGAAACTCAAGACACCGTTTGGCGCGGGGCTATTGATTAGGCCTCGGCGCAGACAGAAACGTAATTTCACGGTACTCTTCTTTTTATCGCTTTTAAAATTACACCCCGGAATTGTCAACCCGATAGCGCCAAAACATCTGTGGATGTTTCATCCAATCGGGAGTGCCGGAACGTGTGGCCGACCAGTAACTGACCGAACTTACTGAATGTATTTAAAGAAACGAGGGAGTTTTTCATTGAGTAAGCAGACTCAGTAAAGTATTAAGTATTAGTCATACGGTGATGACTTCTAAATACAATTACAAAGGCCGCATGGTGGCTTTAAGTGCACAAAGTAAAGGCTGATCGACAAATATTTTCCCCAACCTCCTCCGACAGACGTACAATACAGGAAGTTCTTTTTGCAACCATCTTAGATGCCTTGTAGGGCAAATGCAAATTGTTCTTTTCCTCTAAGCCCTATGTGTATTTTAAAAACCAGGAGCAAAAATATATCCCCAATGCCTCGAGAAGAAGCATTTTTTTCAAACCAAGGCTTCACAGAACAGTTACGGTGGAAACTAAGTAAAATCCACAAAGGTCTCAATCTCCACTATCCTCTTTAGAGTCTAGACAGATAGCTAGACGAGCGTACAATAAAATGACCTCAGCACTGGGTCAATGCGTGAAAGGTCTGCTCCAATCAAAACAGAGGACAACATGTTAAAAGCCAGACTAGGGCTACCACTGGCGTACCTTAGCAACGGTTTTAAGGGAAGGTCAATCACGAATTGGCCACATTCATGCCAGACCTTCCACCGTGGACCAGCCTCTCCATCTGCCCCCACACTGTGATCCCTTCAAGACCGAACAGAACTGGAAAGAAAAAGAAATGTTGACTCACTCCGTCAGCAGCATTCTCCAAGTTCAGGCCTGTTGCTCTGTTATTCTACCAGTCTGGGAACCTTATTACACAGGTAGAATGAAAAAACAGCAAGCCCTGTTTTCCAAGGCCTGGAGGTGAGAACCAGGGATTCAAAGGCCTCCTTCATACAGGTAAACACATTTACTCAATAGCACTCTCTCTCTCCCTGAAACTAAAACATTTGTTTTCCTCATTCTTCCCTGTTCCATTCTGCCGGCTCTCTGCCAATCGGATCTCTCCTGTCCGGAGCTTTACGGTAACGTGTCTCTGAAAACAAACAGCTGGATTGTTTTGTCATTCAACTGTCCTGTGTTAATGCCGTTCCACAGTTCCTTCTCCTTCTCTGCCTCCTCTCCTGTAGTCCGTCTGTCCCGTTCGTCGTTTCCTCTCACTTCTCCCTTTCCTCCTCTGCTCCCCCTCATCCTCTTCTTTTTCCCTCTGTTCCCAGTGCCCGCTGAGCTGGGCGGCCTGTCAGGGTACACTCGCTGCACATTGATTCCAGTAAATTTAGCAATTACAGGCTCTGCCCAGACAGTTCAAGGGCCATGGGCCACGGACCCACTGCACAATGTGCTATTTAATTACGCACGCCCAGGGCTGCTCTCGGTGGAGGAACGCTCGGGTATTGCGATGGTTGTCTTAGTTGTCTTATATAATGTACCAGCGCCGAGACGCAGAGATTAACATTCGCGGATGCTCTGGTCTCTGTATCCTGACAATAGCAAACGTTTCCCGTGTAATGAGAGCCGGACGACTCGCTTTTAGACTGGATACCCGCGGTGATACCGCAGCGTACCGTCTAACAGCCCACCTGTGGATGGATGCTGGATCGCGGAATGTCTCTGATCAAATGCCTCCAACGCGGTTTCTCCAATATACAACAAACGACCCAAGTTTTTGAGACAACCTATTTGTACAGCTACACAAACGGTGACTCATATAACAATGGCAGGCGGTTAACGATGTCATCACCACCTGGTGTAGCGCTGAATATCAATGTGGATTCGGCATCCGGTCCCCATTTCAACGTTGCATCGCATTTGACGTTGGATACCGTAACTCATTGGTTTTCTGCAGCCCTCCACCCAGACCTCCACCCAACCATCCACCCAGACCTCCACCCAGCCATCTCTCCTTCCCCAGCCCTCCACCCAACTATCCACCCAGCAATCCATCCCCAGCCTTCCACCCAGCTCCCCATCCCTCCACCCAGCTCCCCTTCCATACCTCCACCCAGCTCTCCTTCCCCATACATCCACCCAGCTCTCCTACCCCATACCTCCACCTAGCTCTCCATCCATCCCTCCACCCAGCTCTTCTTCCCCATACCTCCACCCAGCTCTTCTTCCCCATACCTCCACCCAGCTCTCCATTCCTCCACCCAGTTCTTCTTCCCCATACCTCCACCCAGCTCTCCATCCATTCCTCCACCCAGCTCTTCTTCCCCATCTCTCCACCCAGCTCTTCTTCCCCATCCCTCCACCCAGCTCTCCATCCATTCCTCCACCCAGCTCTTCTTCCCCATCTCTCCACCCAGCTCTTCTTCCCCATACCTCCACCCAGCTCTCCATTCCTCCACCCAGTTCTTCTTCCCCATACCTCCACCCAGCTCTCCATCCATTCCTCCACCCAGCTCTTCTTCCCCATCTCTCCACCCAGCTCTTCTTCCCCATCCCTCCACCCAGCTCTCCATCCATTCCTCCACCCAGCTCTTCTTCCCCATCTCTCCACCCAGCTCTTCTTCCCCATACCTCCACCCAGCTCTCCATTCCTCCACCCAGCTCTTCTTCCCCATCCCTCCACCCAGCTCTCCATCCATTCCTCCACCCAGCTCTTCTTCTCCATCTCTCCACCCAGCTCTTCTTCCCCATCCCTCCACCCAGCTCTCCATCCATTCCTCCACCCAGCTCTTCTTCCCCATCTCTCCAACCAGCTCTTCTTCCCCATCCCTCCACCCAGCTCTCCATCCATTCCTCCCTCACCGTTCTCTGCCACTAGGGATCACAAACACAGGATGTTTTTCACTCTCCCTATGCAAATGTTTGCTCGTTGGAGTGCAGTGAAGGCCCCAGTGAACGCTGCAGAGGTCGCCCTGCTCTCTGGAGGGAGAGCGGCTACCAAGATCTCACTGGCACAGACTTCACTCAGTATTAGTGGACTGATTTATTCCTGAGGCGGAATCACGGCTTTACACCACAGAGAAGACAGGAAGACAGCAAGCAATAGAGCGAGAGAGAGAGAGAGACACACACAAAGAATAGAGTCACCACCATTCATGACTCCAACGCTGGTCTGCGTAGGTCCACCCCAAGCTTGTTCAACAACAAAATATGCCCTCCTTCTGGTCAGTGACTTGGGGTAATTAACAACCAACAAAAGTAATGGCCGTCCTAGCCTGGGTCTGTATAATACCTCCACCCTGACCCACCCACCTGTTTGAGCTGGTCGCCCCATCTCCCCGAGATCAGACGAGTGAGATGCCCCCCCCAGCGCTACCCCAATTACGTCGCCCAGCCTCGCCGTCCACCAGAACGGTGTGACGGTCACCAGCGCCGCTTACTGCCGTCCTCGTCACCAGGATCTTTAGGTGTAATGTGGAGCTACGCTCAGTAAACCAGCAGCGTCTCTGACAGATGATCAACCGGGGGAGGGACCTGCCAGCACACGTCCCCCTGGGTCAGTGTTTTGGAGCCCGTCCGTGGAATTAATTCCAAACACCCGACATCAGTGCCGGTGTTTTTTCCCGCCCTCGCGCCGAACACTTCCAAAGGTCAATCAGCTACCTGCCAAATAATAACTATTTGTCTTGTTGTTTTTGTGATTTTTCAAACGGCTGTCTATTACTGCCTTCGCCGTGTTGATTGCCGTGTCTGCATGTCTATCCAACAATCACATGAAAAGGAAATCCATGCCACGAATTAACACTGATTTCTTTCCATTTCCACCCAGCAATGTCACACTGGCACATTGACAATGACAACTGAAAAATGTATTCGCTTTCTAACTGGCCTACTTAGCTACACTCAAACTTTGTGAGGCCTGTCGATGTTCAAAGAATAGCAACAATTAAAGACGCACTCTGGGACTTTTGTTAAGCTTAAACCTGCCATTTTGGGTGAAGTGTGAGATGAGTTGTTCATATGGGCGCTTATAAGTCGAATCTCAGTCATATCTTAATTAGCCATTACATTTGAAGCTTGAAAGCGACTGGTTTTAATGACATGGTGCCCGAACTGGCACATACCACCCGAACTGGCACATACCACCCGAACTGGCACATACCACCCGACACTGGCACATACCACCCGACACTGGCACATACCACCCGAAACTGGCACATACCACCCAAACTGGCACATACCACCCAAACTGGCACATACCACCCAAACTGGCACATACCACCCAAACTGGCACATACCACCCGACACTGGAACATACCACCCGAAACTGGCACATACCACCCAAACTAGCACATACCACCCGAAACTGGCACATACCACCCAATCTGGCACATACCACCCAAACTGGCACATACCACCCAAACTGGCACATACCACCCAAACTGGCACATACCACCCAAACTGGCACATACCACCCAAACTGGCACATACCACCCGAACTGGCCCATACCACCCAAACTGGCACATACCACCCGAACTGGCACATACCACCCGAACTGGCACATACCACCCGTTTTGGCTCAAACGTGCCACGTTTAAAGCGCCTCTTTAATAATGTAGCCGCTCTCTATTGTGTTCCTTTCAACGTTTCCAGTTTGCAGTTTTCCTGAGAGATTCGAGAGCCAATATACTCGGGCAATGTGTTTTGATGCAGAGGAAGTGCTAGCACTGCAGGTGGACATAATGGAGTGTTCCAGGCCCACGACAACATCTGACAGCTCCCTGTGTGACACCATCACCGAGAGCATCGCTCGCAGACTCATATCTCTCTGCGTCACCGTTCACACAGTGAAATACGCTAGGCAACAACGAAACACGGAAAGCTCCTGGGCTTGAAAAAAAAACGACAACACAAATAATTGTCTTAAAATAGACCGTTTTAAACCAAACTGTAATTCTCCGGGAAAACCCCAGAGCCGACACGCAGGTTGAAATATTTGCATTCCTCCCACGACTTTGTGTTTCAAACATGAAAACGCGTCATATCACAAACAGTTTTACGATTTGTACATATATTTTGTCTGCCACAATATTGCCAGTGGTATACTTGTACATCTCTTTTCTAAGATAACACACGGGTCACACAGGTTTATGGGCTTATGGCCGGGCAGAACCTCATACCGGTCATATGATTTATCCACGACTATGCCGCTGGTCTCTCATCCAATTGGATATCCGATGATTGACATCCAGCCACTGTGAGCAAGCTTGTGG
Source organism: Dallia pectoralis (assembly GCA_029465975.1). Taxonomy (NCBI): domain Eukaryota; kingdom Metazoa; phylum Chordata; class Actinopteri; order Esociformes; family Umbridae; genus Dallia; species Dallia pectoralis. The sequence continues at coordinate 4,673,083 of CM055742.1, forward strand.
AGAGACCAGCACTTGATAACTACACAGACCCACAGCTGACTTTACTGTCATTTCATTCTCGTTCTTCCCCCGCTCCATTACCTCCTCCCGATCTCGTCTTCCTATTCCCACTACTCCTCCTTCCTCTTCCACCTCTCCATCTATTCGTCCACAACTTTTTCCTCTCCTCTCTCCGCCCTTCTTCTGTCCTACACACAGACACACACACACACACACACACACACACACACACACACACACACACAGACACACACACACACACACACACACACACACACAGACACACACACACACACAGAGACACACACACACACACACACAGACACACACACAGACACACACACAGACACACACACACACAGACACACACACAAACACACACAGACACAGACACACACACACACACACACACACACAGACACACACACAGACACACACACAGACACACACACACACACACACACACACACACACACACACACACACACACACAGACACACACACACACACACACACACACACACACACACACACACACACACCTAGTGCTATAATATCTCCCTCCCCTCATGCAGTAGCTTATTAAGTATTAAGTGTAGTGTTGTTACAAACATACAGGGGCTTTGACGTGCGTTTGTCCCATTAATGTAGGATCTTGGGAGGCTTATCACACCGTTCTCCTGTGTGCTTCACACAATACATTCAGCAGCCTGTTATTGCCATGATCCAAGTGCTGTACAATGTCTATAGACGGCTTAGCCAACTCATTCCTATTGCATGTTTCGAATACAATACATGCAACACGTTCTCTATTACGCACATATCTGGTCCCCAGCCAGCCATAAAACTGAGCTTGTGCACAAATCATATATGCACGTCGCACGTGTACTGGCTGCCATTAATGTGTGTTTCGAGGAGGAACTACCATTATAAGGACATTGTCAGACGCCTGCTACATCTCAGCCATTCAGGCTAAGAGAGGCCACTCAAGATGGCTGCCGGTGTGCAAGCAGAACAGAAGCCAGGGTAACGGCGCTGCATAGCGCGGCGTCAACTCTTTGTTATCCTGTCAGGTGGGGACACGGCGACAGTGTCAGGGGTCCAGCATCTGCACCGAGATATCATGAGCTGTCCTTCAGCGCCGCTGTCTCACGCCTGGGAGGTTGTCAAGGAATCCCGAAACGGCTCGACGCTGACTGGCTCACTCGGAGAATGACGGTACACCGTGGACGTGCCGCGTCTGGATTACGTCTGGATTACGCTTGGATCTCCTCCAACAGACATTGACTGTTTAGGGTTGAGATCCGTTTTAAATATTAAGTCTGATTGAGGACTTGCGGTCGTCTCGTGCACAGAAGAGAGAATATCTGAGGATGATTTGATTGGACAGAAAATTCCAATGGATGCCATGATACGACAGAAAACTCCATAACAAGTGACTACAATTATAAATTAAGAAATTGGGAGAAGATGTGGTTATATTTCAAAAACAAACTTTACAAGGTGACACTGGTACACACCAAACCCATGATGGTAATGATACTGGTATTGACTGTTTAGGGTTGAGATCCGTTTTAAATATTAAGTCTGATTGAGGACTTGCGGTAATAAAACGACCCATCTCTGTGACCCACAGAAGAGAGAATATCTGAGGATGATTTGATTGGACAGAAAATTCCAATGGATGCCATGATACGACAGAAAACTCCATAACAAGTGACTACAATTATAAATTAAGAAATTGGGAGAAGATGTGGTTATATTTCAAAAACAAACTTTACAAGGTGACACTGGTACACACCAAACCCATGATGGTAATGATACTGGTAATAAAACCCAGACCCATGATGGTAATGATACTGGTAATAAAACCCAGACCCATGATGGTAATGATACTGGTAATAAAACCCAGACCCATGATGGTAATGAAATAAAACCCAGACCCATGATGGTAATGATACTGGTAATAAAACCCAGACCCATGATGGTAATGATACTGGTAATAAAACCCAGACCCATGATGGTAATGATACTGGTAATAAAACCCAGATGGTAATGATACCCCAGACCCATGATGGTAATGATACTGGTAATAAAACCCAGACCCATGATGTAATGATACTGGTAATAAAACCCAGACCCATGAATGATACTGGTAATGACCCATGATGGTAATGATACTGGTAATAAAACCCAGACCCATGACCCATGGTAATAAAACCCAGACCCATGATGGTAATGATACTGGTAATAAAACCCATGATGGTAATGATGAATAAAACCCAGACCCATGATGGTAATGATACTGGTAATAAAACCCAGACCCATGATGGTAATGATACTGGTAATAAAACCCAGACCCATGATGGTAATGATACTGGTAATAAAACCCAGACCCATGATGGTAATGATACTGTAATGACCCATGATGGTAATGATACTGGTAATAAAACCCAGACCCATGATGGTAATAAAACCCAGACCCATGATGGTAATGATAATAAAACCCAGACCCATGATGGTAATGATAAACCCAGACCCATGATGGTAATGATACTGGTAATAAAACCCAGACCCATGATGGTAATGATACTGGTAATAAAACCCAGACCCATGATGGTAATGATACTGGTAATAAAACCCAGACCCATGATGGTAATGATACCCCCAGACCCATGATGGTAATGATGATACTGGTAATAAAACCCAGACCCATGATGGTAATGATACTGGTAATAAAACCCAGACCCATGATGGTAATGATACTGGTAATAAAACCCAGACCCATGATGGTAATGATACTGGTAATAAAACCCAGACCCATGATGGTAATGATACTGGTAATAAAACCCAGACCCATGATGGTAATGATACTGGTAATAAAACCCAGACCCATGATGGTAATGATACTGGTAATAAAACCCAGACCCATGATGGTAATGATACTGATAATCCCCAGATACAGGAACTTTACTGCAGGAACGATCTGCTCAGCGTCTGACTGGGAAGCTGCTGCAGCGCGCCCACCACTGCAGGTGAACAGTCACCTGCGTGCTAATGCATTCCCTATCCGTCTCTGGTGCCAGGTCTGCACGGGTGTGCACGCGGTGGAGAAACCGCGCAGGGACAGGGGGCGCGAGAAGGCGCCCGCCACAAACGATGTACAAAACAAATTCCAATCTAGCAGGGAACATGACGCCGTGACCTCTTCCATCATTTATTTTCTGTGGAAGGATGGCGGAGAGGCACAGAGGGAATTCGCTGTGCATGTGTGTGCCTGTGTGTGTGTTTGTGTGTAAGTGTGTGTACCTGTGTGCCTGTGTGTGTGCCTGCGTGCGTATATGTGTGTCACAGAGGGAAATCGCTGTGCATGTGCGTGTCTGTGTGTGTGTGCCTGTGTGCCTGTGTGTGTGCCTGTGTGTGTATATGTGTGTCACACAGGGAATTCAGTTGTCCGCACGAGGAGAAAGATGACGAGGGCCTCTGAGCAGTCAGCCGTCGTGTATTCACGGCCCCTGCCATCTGCCCGCTGGACTGCCTGATGGCCCGCACGCCTCACTTCCTGTGTGCACCAGAGCACCGCAAACCGTGAATACATCATAGGCGGCGTCATTAAGGGAGCGGTCTCTAATGGCGCTCCGTCGTCCCAGTGAAAACACACAAAGGCCGTGTGACCGCAGCGAGAGTTTAATAGGTAGAAAAGGTTGACGAGGGGAGTGATAAGTGATGCAAAACTACTGCTACATTGGAGAGCGGCGTAGCGGTTTGGGGACCACGGGGACAGTGCAGATAAGTAATGGGGCTGGTGTGTGTGTGTGTGTATGTACAATGTGTGAGTTAGTTAGGGTTAGAGGGTTTAGGGGTTAGGGTTTAGAGGGTTTGGGGGTTAGGGTTTAGAGGGTTTGGGGGTTAGGGTTACAAGGTTTGGGGGTTGGGGTTAGAGGGTTTAGGGGTTAGAGTTAGAGGGTTTGGGGGTCAGGGTTGGAGGGTTTGGGGGTTAGGGTTCAGAGGGTTAGGGTTAGAGGGTTTAGGGGTTAGGGTTCAGAGGGTTTGGGGAATACACACTGACTCACACACCTGTAAACGTGTCTCTGCCCTCAATCCCCTCGCTATTCTCATACAGTCACCAACTGCCTGGAATTTGATGAAATATCAGCCAGTTCTAAACTCTATTTCACCTTGGGACCAGGCCTCTTTTATGGAGAATTATTCTCCAGAAATGACGTCTCCAAAGGCCTGCTCAGTGGGCCCTGTTCTCATCTCAGCCCTTTTCTTATCTATAACCTGGCGGCCAGGCTAGCGGTCAATTAGTTTATTGTACCCAATCCATCGTATTCCCAATGAATCCCACCTTTCTTCCTTGAATATGTCTTTAAAAGAACAGTTCTGCAACATCATGTATATGTACATCTCTCTGAAGCAATGTTGACGTGCCGAAATGGCAACGTTACAAGAATAACATTTCTGTAATCACTGGCCATTGCAACATTGAATATAGCTTTGTGGGATGGAAACGTCAGGTCTGACAAAATAATTACCAAATTGCAATGAATATCTATCCCAAAATTGTTAGAATGAAAGCCATAGCATCGGGAAACGTGATTTCCTGTCATCGGAGGATGCCGCAAAGACAGTTTGCAATTTAGGCATCGTGAACAACGATCTAAACTCAGGGTGAATGAATTAAGGGAAGCCTTTTAAGTTACAGGAGGAAACCCTGTTAAGCTGCAAGCAGAACATAGGTTCTAGCTAAAACGCAAAAACGGGTTCAACCGGGGGAACCAAACGGTTCTCTGTGGAACCGTAAAATGTTTTTCTTAAAGTGACAGTAGAAGAACCCTCCTGGAATCTATTTCGTCTGTGCGCTAACAGAAGAGCACTGACCCTGTGGACCTCCTTGTGCAGAGAGTCTGCCAAACGCCATTGTGTTCTCTATCTGTTGTGTCTTTGATAAAATCATTGCCTCAGGCAATTGACGCATGAAAAATACACACATTACAGGAACATTTAGTTATATTGATTTGACACAGACGTACCACACTGTGCTCCTTCAAACCCAATTACTCTGACCATTTTCAACTTTCATCAGTAGACACACACACACACATACACACACAGTAGCACTGCTGTGCGCAGCCTCTTCTAATTAGCCGTCTTTCTGTTCTAAAGTGTTTCACTTTTAGAGAAGATGAGGTTCACTGTTCCAAGTGGCTTGGCTTCAAGCTGTAGAGCATCTGGAATCTGAACAACAGGACGCTAATATGACGTTTTCTCCTCATTACGGACCACTTTATTGCTTTCTGCTGCCTCGGTTTGCATTTCTCTCAAAGCCAATCCCGACAAATAGCGGGAGCTCTTGCATGAGGCAGCCAGCGGCGACCCAGAAATAAAAGTGCTTTTATTATAGTTCCATATACTCAACACATTCTTTATTGCTTGATAAAAAAAATGTAATAACTTAGAGAGAATGGTGGAGAAAAAAATGTGTATTTACACTCTTAATATTCCCACACTGCTGCTTTCCAGCTCTCTCTCTCTCTCTCTCTCTGTCTATCTCTCTTCCCCTATTGTCTGGCTCTCTGTCCTCTTTGATTCTAAAATATTTAACACAAAAATGTGAACAGACCATCCAGACTCGTGCTACCGCTGTAGGTTGTCTGATGCTTTGGGGCACAGAGAATGCTTGGGCACAGGGAGACACACTGGCCTGGGGTACATAGAAGAACCAGCAACACAGCAGGCTAACAGCTGTGGGCTACAGCAAAATAACCACAACATCACAGAGCTTTAGTGTCCCAACAACAATATTGAGCTCCAGGGGTCACGACAAGAATATGGAGCCTCAGCGTCACAACCACAATATAGAGCTTCAGTGTCACAACCACAATATAGAGCTTCAGCGTCACAACCACAATATAGAGCTTCAGTGTCACAACCACAATATAGAGCTTCAGTGTCACAACCACAATATTGAGCCTCAGCGTCACAACCACAATATAGAGCTTCAGTGTCACAACCACAATATGGAGCCTCAGCGTCACAACCACAATATGGAGCCTCAGCGTCACAACCACAATATGGAGCCTCAGCGTCACAACCACAATATAGAGCTTCAGTGTCACAACCACAATATGGAGCTTCAGTGTCACAACCACAATATTGAGCCTCAGTGTCACAACCACAATATAGAGCTTCAGTGTCACAACCACAATATGGAGCCTCAGTGTCACAACCACAATATAGAGCTTCAGTGTCACAACCACAATATAGAGCTTCAGTGTCACAACCACAATATAGAGCTTCAGCGTCACAACCACAATATGGAGCCTCAGCATCACAACCACAATATAGAGCTTCAGCATCACAACCACAATATTGAGCCTCAGCGTCACAACCACAATATAGAGCTTCAGTGTCACAACCACAATATGGAGCCTCAGTGTCACAACCACAATATAGAGCTTCAGCGTCACAACCACAATATAGAGCTTCAGTGTCACAACCACAATATAGAGCTTCAGCGTCACAACCACAATATGGAGCCTCAGCATCACAACCACAATATAGAGCTTCAGCATCACAACCACAATATTGAGCCTCAGTGTCACAACCACAATATAGAGCTTCAGTGTCACAACCACAATATAGAGCTTCAGTGTCACAACCACAATATTGAGCCTCAGCGTCACAACCACAATATAGAGCTTCAGTGTCACAACCACAATATGGAGCCTCAGCGTCACAACCACAATATGGAGCCTCAGTGTCACAACCACAATATAGAGCTTTAGTGTCACAACCACAATATGGAGCCTCAGTGTCACAACCACAATATAGAGCTTCAGTGTCACAACCACAATATAGAGCTTCAGTGTCACAACCACAATATAGAGCTTCAGTGTCACAACCACAATATAGAGCTTCAGTGTCACAACCACAATATGGAGCCTCAGCATCACAACCACAATATAGAGCTTCAGCATCACAACCACAATATAGAGCTTCAGTGTCACAACCACAATATAGAGCTTCAGCGTCACAACCACAATATGGAGCCTCAGCATCACAACCACAATATAGAGCTTCAGCATCACAACCACAATATAGAGCTTCAGCATCACAACCACAATATAGAGCTTCAGCATCACAACCACAATATAGAGCTTCAGTGTCACAACCACAATATAGAGCTTCAGACAGAGTCATAACAACTATATTGAGCTTAATGGTCAAAACAAAAACAGGCTTCAGTGTCACGACAATATCACAACAGAGAGCTGCAATGTCACACCACCATCACAACAACAACAACATCAGCTAAAGATATTCAGTTTCATAACAAAACATCAACAAAGAAAGAGTGTCATAACAGAATGAGACATCCGGAGTACTAGAAGCATTCAAAACAACACATGACATGGATGCCTCCCCCACTATGTCACTTCTCTAAAACAGAAAAAAACTGGTCTGATATGCATTTTGTCATGAATATAGTATGTAGGCCTGGGAGTTGAGAGAGCCAATCAGTAGAGTGTAGATAGTTGGGGGAGCCAATCAGCAGAGTGTGGATAGTTGGGGGAGCCAATCAGCAGAATGTGGATAGTTCAGGGAGCCAATCAGCAGAGAATAGACTCTAATCATACCTGCATAATTACCATTCATCACCCGTAAAATGTTTTAAAAGACCAAAAGACAGATGTCACAAGGGGAGCAGAACGTTCCCTTTGTTTCTGAACCTCTGAGTCACGAGAGAGAAGGCTCTTAAACACTGATCAAAGCAACGTTCCAGCGTCTCAGAAGACGTGAGCTGAACCAGGTCGTATTCACACTCTTCTCCTGTCCCGCTTTTTGTCAAAATCTCTCTTGCGTCTGATGTCCTGGTTCAACACAGGAAAGATGCCAGGAGAAAATACTTGTCTGGTCATTCGCTCAAAAAGCTGTACTTTTACAGTAAAGAGAAAGAGGAGAGCAAAATAAAAGTCCTCAGGATTTTGTTGACATGGTGTGCTACATGTGGGTTGGTTGCAGTAGAGGATGGCAACCTAACAGGCTTACATTTGGTTCCTACTTTTACAGCTTATATTTCAGGCTGCTTTGGCAATATACTGAGACCTGATCTGTGCATTTATTAGACCCACCACTTGGATTGATTTGCCACCCAGCAAACTTTTAACTCCAGTAAATTTAACCATGTGCTTCCATGGAAAACACGCGGCTTATCTCTCTCTGACATGTGGAGAGTCTTTTAGGCCGGAAGCTGAGATCATTCATTTTTGTATTACATTCATAATGTTTATACCCACATTGATTATTTACTGCTTGATGTCAAATTACATCCCAACTTCTACAACACAAAGTACCATGTCATTGACTGGGGGACACTGTAAACCAAAATGCCACTTAGCATTTGTGTACGGATAGACTATTGTGGAGGTTGTGGTTTGTTTACAATTACCTTGTCTTATCGCTCTGAATGATCCAAAGAGCACAGAGAAAAAAATGTGAGAAGTAGGGGGAGATAGCAACTGGACCAGAGGGTGTGACATTGTTTACTGACCAACTGCCTTCCTGTTTAATCCTGTATAAGAGAGGGGTACTTTTGATTCGGGTCAGAGGTTCATGAGTGGTCGAATAGACTGGATGTGGATTTCTCCGTCTTATAGGAGACGCAATGCTCTGCAAAATTCCACAATAAACAGAAATGTGGATGAGAATTGTCGTCACTTGAATCCTGAACTGTAAGTACTAAAGTGGTTATTAATTTCCCGCACAATGTCTGTCGGCTAGAGGTCCAAAAAACAATCCGAGCCTTGAGACTGGCAGAACCTGTGCTACACATGGTTAGCCCTGTGAATTGAATAAGGCAGTCATTGACCTTCTCTCACCCTACTTGACTGAGACGCTGAAATGGTGGCGGCTTTGCCTGTGGATGTGGCAGTAATAACAGCTGTTCATAATAGGGGTCACGTGATCAGGGACAGGTTCTCTCCTCAACACAAAAAAGGATATATCCAATATCTAAATATATTTTGTACATATATTTCCGGATTCACCGTTGTACCATTAAGTTGAACAAGAGCAACCGCATGTCCATACAAAATTCATCCTGGTCAGAACATATCCATGTGATGATCTCTTGGGGACTGAAATAACAAAAACTATTCTTCCCTATTCAAAGCAAATTCCCCACCTTTCCTGGAAGACTTTGCAGAGTCATTGCCGTTACAGGCTTTCTTTTCAGCAATTACTAAACCTTTTCCTAAACCATTCGATAAGCAACCGGACTCGTTCCTCAACACCTTCATTTTAGATCATAAAACAAAAAGGTGAAAACACAACTGTAGGTCCAGCATGGAGCAATTTCTGTGTGTGTGTGTGTGCCTGTGGATGTGTGTTTGAGTGGATGTGGTTCTATGTGTAAGGAAGTAAGGGTATTTATTGTACAACAACCCTGTGTGTAAGCGTTTCCAATGGAAGAAAATTGACATGAATGAAATGTCTACGAGAGTGCTTGATGCTTGAATTTTGGTTGCATGGATATTTCGACAGTATATACTTTGCATGTTAACTTGTTGTAAAGGCGAGAAATGTACCGATATTTACACATATGGATATGTGGACTGGGAGGACATTTCAGCACATCCTTCTTCACAGCGCCGCTTTAAAATGTGTTCAAGGGCATTGGTACAGCCCACCTTAAATCCCTCTACGGCATTTCAAAAGGATTACTATAGGGGCTTTGAATCGGCCATTTCATGATCCGACAACCACAATTGTTCTCTTATTTAGGGATTCACTGCAACAGAGTTACATTTCGGTGTTATTCATGATACTGGGATTCCTTGTACCTTCGTCAATAAATGTGTTTCGAATTTGGCTGGAATATCATTTCTTCCGGGGGGGTGTACTTACTTTTTTTACATGACTGTAATTGTGCTGTAGTTGTATGCATAACGTTCTGCCCTTTTTGTTTCGTACAGCACTAGACTAGACGAGTCAGAACTGGAACAATCCCAATTCTTTCAGTACCAACATTGTCTCAACATTCTACCGTCATTGACTTTGGATAACACAGGTCACAGGTCATAGGTCAAAGGAGTAGTATCATTAGACGCCTTTCCTGACACGTGTGTACCTCACAAGCACTGCCTGAATATCAGTCTAACAACGAATTACCGGAAAGCAGCAAAGCCATGGTGTGATTTGTCTTCCAGTGAAGCGGCAAGCAGCGGATCTCTCCGGCCCACAGCGCCCCACCCTTCTCCTACTGTGAGCGAGGGGTGCTCATTTGGCCGGCCCGGTGATTCATGGTGCACAGTAATAAGGCCCGGTTTTGGCCGGGGTGTTGAGCTGAGGCTCTCGGATGCGCGAGACTGAACCCAGGCTACAGCAGCAGCATAATTAGAGTGAAGATGGTAGCGGAACCCCGCTTTGTTTTCCACAGCGTTGACTGGTCTGGATCTTGTCTTCAGCCAACCCAAGCCAATCACCGAGCCCCTAATTGTAGTACAGTGTGTGTGTGTGTGTGTGTGTGTGTGTGTGTGTGTGTGTGTGTGTAAAGAGTTGGCCTGGGAGCTCTGCGGAACATGTGTAATCTTGGTCCCGTCGTACACAACTATGTAGGATATCGCCGAAGTTTAATTAGATTTTACTTTCGCCGACGACAAAAACGTAGCCATCAATAGCTGTAAGCTGGATAGTGGAGACCAATAAAGGGAAAGAAAGCGAGAGCGAGAGGAATCCAAGCTCATTCATTGCCGTGACGCCCGTATTGTTCTGTCACTGGTGCAGACTCTGCCATTTCTGATTAAATGACTGCTTCCTGTACCTTTGCTTCAACCAGCACCTCAGGCCAGAGGCACTGAGGAACTCACAATAGAAGACTGTTTAACAGAGACGGTAATAGGGAGGGTACAATCATACAAGACGTGTTGGCGGTTCAATGCTTCATTCAATGGCGAGAGTGGGCAAAGGCAGAGAATCGTGTTTGAACCCATACTACAGCAGGCGTTGTTTCCTTATGTCAACCTCCACAGTTCTGTCTGCATTCTGGTTAGGTACAGTAACAGTATTGATGTTTCTGTGGAATGCTGTGGTGTTCCGGAACTCGCCGGCGTTCTAGAACAACAGCCCGGAGTAAAATGCGGTCAGCCCTGTTATCTCTTTTAATAACTCACCTCGTGGAAAAAAATGAAAACATAACACTGCCCAGAGGCCCAAGTCCATTTTTGATTAATGATACAACACTGGGCCTGGCCTTTGTGTAACAGTTCGTTCCCAGCCCTTCCACGGACCTTAAACAAGTAATTCTCAAGGTCGACGTTTCTCTTCTTGCGCAAATAACTTTGTTACCATGCGTTGGGTTTTAGCATTTAATAAGGATAAAAAGTGCACAGAGAGAGGACTGGGGGGGGAGATGGGGAGAAAAGGGAGAGTGACGAGGGGCGCTTATACTAGCGGTATGGAGATACTATTATTCATAATTAAAAATGTGTAACAATGACAAAACATGGTCAAAGCATTTTTGTAGACTTGGAAAAGTTCCCCAGGGAACTGTTCCGAAATGCTTCCTGATGGTAATTTGCTGTTATTTTTGTGTTGTGTGAGGTTTTTCAGAATATTTAAAGACAGATTGGTTTATATACAATCATGTGAAAAAGGATATACACCCATTGGACAGCTCATAGAATGTTTACTTGGATTTTTCTATATTGGGAGTTAAACATATTAATTGGAGTTAACCCACGTTCATTAACAAAAATAATCAAATTTAAGAAATCACAAAAAAAACGCTCATACAATACAAAAACGTCATTAATGACCAATTTCACTTCCGGAAAAGGTTAGTACGCCGTGAAATTAGAATCAGGTGCAACAAAACATGTGCAAATTATTAGAAAAAAGGGTCTTTCATAATGATAAGAAACTGTTCTGGTTTGTTCTTGACCGTATGGTTGTGGAGGGAGTATGGTTTCGGGCCACTTTTAGCCTCAAGTCCTGGCCCACTTGCCGTCATCAAATCAACCACGAATTCCATATTGTACCACAGAATTCATCAGGAAAATATGAGGCCATCTGTCAAAAGCTGAAGCTGAAACAAACATGGATTGTGCAACGAGGTGACGATCCAAAACCTGCAAGCAACACCAGAATTGTTCAAATAGATGAGACAGAGGGTAATGAAATGGTCCAAGCCCGGATCTCAATCATATCGTTCTGATATAGGGGGACGTGTAACAGACGGTGTGTGACCCAGTTACAGCGGTACTGCAGTACAGATGGGAAAACAGGTCCTCTGAGTCAATGTAAATGACTGCTGGACATTTACAAGAAACGCCTATGTGAAGTTATTTCAGCCAACTGGCGAAACCCTGACTATTGCATCTAGGGGTGTACTTTTTTTCACACTATGAAATTGCATTTCCGTTGATGTCGGACGAGTAAATGGACACAATGTATTATCTTTAGTGGTCAATGGTGGTGAAGTGAATATTACCCATAGGTCAACAAATACTTTTCACGTGACATTGTGAACGTGCATTTTCAAACAGGCCTCCAAATTAAAATGTGTCATCGTAGCAGCAATGGTGCGCCCAATATAAAACAAATCTAGGGGCACCACATGAAATATTATTTGCTACTACAACGCATTAATAAGCCAGGTATAAGAGTTCTGACATGGTAGGGCGCAAATTGGATTATTCATTTGCCAAACAGCATAGATTTAAGAAAATGTCTGAACCACCCCTCAAGCTAAAATCTTGACATAATTACTGGCCCTGGTGTAAGCATATCAAGCTAGTGCTAAAGGGATTTTTAGGTTAACATAAATCCTGACAAACAGGGAAGAACCACCGGGGCAATCGTTGCTTTAGATTGCAGTGTGGGTTTAGTCTTCTACTTAGTCAAATCCCCCACCCACGGCTCGAATTACGCTAGCAATTATAAACACATTCCGTCTTCTGGTCAAAAATCTGCTAGCGCCACGGCTTTTACCGCATACTTATTAGCATACACACAGGCTATGCTAATCGCTGTGCCGTGTAATAGTGACTGTTCCATCAAATCCCGACACAGCCGACAGTCACATCAGCATGCAATTTGATGATGTGACACAACAATCAAGATGTCCCACAATTTGAGGCCCGGTGGGTGGCTGTCCACCGCAATCTTACAACACCACACGGAAAAAGGGGTGGAAAGTCGAAAGAAATAGGCAATTCCGTGGCCCCACTGGCCCCCGAGTCAGCTAAAACGCCTAAATGTATTCCCACCATCTTTCAGTTTTTCCTCCCACTTTTCATCCCTACCTCCCCCCTTTCATTCTACCTCCCCTCTTTCCTCCCTACCTCCCCCTTTCATCACTACCTCCCCTCTTTCATCCCTACCTCCCCCATCATCCCTACCTCCCCTCTTTCATCCGTACCTCCCCCACTTTTCATCCCTACCTCCCCCCTTTCATCCCTACCTCCCCCTTTCATCACTACCTCCCCATTTCATCACTACCTCCCCCATTTCATCACTACCTCCCCCTTTCATCCCTACCTCCCCTTTCATCCCTACCTCCCCCTTTCATCCCTACCTCCCCATTTCATCCCTACCTCCCCCATTTCATCCCTACCTCCCCCTTTCATCCCTACCTCCCCACTTTTCATCCCTACCTCCCCTCTTTCATCCCTACCTCCCCCCTTTCATCACTACCTCCCCCCTTTCATCCCTACCTCCCCCATCATCCGTACCTCCCCTCTTTCATCCCTACCTCCCCCTTTCATCCCTACCTCCCCCTTTCATCACAACCTCCCCCTTTCATCACTACCTCCCCCTTTCATCCCTACCTCCCCCCTTTCATCACTACCTCCCCAATTTCATCCCCTCCTTCCCTCCTTTCATCCCTACCTCCCCCTTTTCATCTCTACCTCCAGTCAAGTGAGATCGAGCCACCCGGGGCTGTGGTAGTTCAGTCACAGCAACATGTTAAAAGGACGCTTAATTATTTCTTGACATCCATCCAGCCAGGCAGACCGACGCACGCTGAATAAACGCGAGGAGCAAAAAACTATTCGTAGCGACGAAAGAGGCAGCAAGACTAATACCACCGGCATGACGGACACATCCCATAATGTTTATGGGGTTACAGTGACGGCACTTTTCTAACCAGGAGGAAGACCAATCGACGGTCGACGAACTCCTGACAAACACACCCAGAAGCCCACAGTCCCTATGTTTTAGCGTATCACAGAAACAGACCAATTGCAGACTTACAATTAAGGGTTCACAGTTTCAGCCAATCACCGCACATTTAGGTAGCGCAGAACATCGTTTGATCAACCCACGCACATCAACCAACTCTAAACTGTTCCTAGAGAACCCACGGCCAGTTAGGAGGTGATGCCTCGCTACGTTAAACGTCCACCAAGTCGTAAGTCTTAGCGCGCCATCCAATAAATCCAGATAGGTCACTTCCTATTGTGGTGGGGCAGTTCACTGTTGATCACTGATTATCTGCCGCGAGACAGAGCTTTAACTTTACATGACACACGCCCACACAGACTTGAGCGGTTGTCGAGAACAACAACGGGTTACAATGCGGTTTTCTGCAATTCTCTGTGATCCTTGAACATGCATGACTTTTAGCACCATAACATCTTTCTCAGTGTATGTGGAGGCAAAATCACGTGCCACTTGATCTAGACAGGATTACCAGAGCTCCAGTCGTTTAACATGTTAGAATTATTGCCATACAGGTGCACTTGGTTATGTATATGTATGTATGTATGTATGTGTTGATAGCTGTTTGTAGTGGTTGCAGGATTTGAATCATTTCGTTTGTGTGTTCTCAGTCCATTACCAAGTTAATGGATGACTATCGGAGTTCAGCCTGTGTGTCACCTCATATGTATACTCCAGTGAAACCAGATGTCACAAACGACTGTTCCCAAAGACTTATACATTAATATACATTTATAAAGATTTTCTTTATGAGATTTTCTAGGTGTGACAATGATCATGGCTTTATAAAAGAAATCTAACTTAAATTACTACTTTTTTTTCTTTGAACAATATCGACTCAATTAGGGCTCAAAGGGCTAGATTAACCTATGTTTTTGTAGTGTACAACCAAGCTGATAAACAAGACGACATAATTACAGCTGTTTTTGTTCCCTTTGGGTTCCGAAAATTCTAGTGCGCACAAAGCTATTCAGAAATGTATGTTTTAAATATGCACAGGAAATTATGTATGTTTTCGCTATGTTTCCCAAGTGTACTGACAGAAAACATGCATTGAAATAACACAGGAACCCGTTATTGTCCTCTTCAGGTTATTTCATGTACAGGAACAGAGAGAAAAGTTGCTGCTGTCAACTCCGTTGATACCTTTCCCAGGTACCTCAGTGTGGCTTTCACCACAAACATATGTCCCGTTTCATAATAGATATTTCAAGCTTTCTGCTGTACTGTTCGGTGGGGAAGGTGAGACAGCGATGCCTAATTATTCCGCATTCTGCCAGGGCTGTCCTTCGTCTACACTGTGACACTGTAGGCTATGGTCTAATGGTACCCTAATCACTACATAGTTCACTATTTTTGAAGAGATCCAGCAGGCTATGGTCTAATGGCACCCTAATCACTACATAGTTCACTACTTTTGAATAGATCCAGCAGGTCCCCAAACTGCTAACTCTATCTCTCCTTTATTCCCCCCCACTCTCTCTCTCTCTCTCTCTCTCTCTCTCTCTCTCTCTCTCTCTCTCTCTCTCTCTCTCTCTCTCTCTCTCTAAGCAGACTGGTGGTCAAATAGGCTCAACTATGGGACTGTGCAACTGTTGTGCCAGGCGCGACGGAAAATATGAAGAACAGTGATTAATCAATTTGTCACAATATAATGATGGAGACAGCAGCACACATTCAAGAGTAATTAAACTGAAACAAAGCAATGCCAAAGGTGACAGAATGAAGGAAATAACTGCCACCATTGCTACGGAATGACTGCTTGAAAGTAGCGTTAATTGTGACTGGATAAAAGAACACGCGTTAAAATAGTTCTTTATTGAACAAAGTGTTTTACGACTCGCGCACATACCTGGGCGGTTTCTGAGCCAACACATCCCCACATTTCAGGCACTTCCAAATATACTGTACACGCATCCATTAGGCGACGTTCATTCAGATTACTCCCTGCTACACAAACACACATTGTTTACACCGGTCCGAGATGTATTTTGAAAGCGCCCGCGGCAGCAAATCACCAGTTTGTTCATGACTTTGTCAGCAACTCGGCGGATGCAGCGATGTCACAGCGAACTGTAATTACATTTCTAATCCCCGAGCTGCGAAGATAAACACTAGCGCTGTCTAAATTAATATAGCTGTGGGGACTCATCCACAAGAGTGCCACTGCACAAACATCATGCAAATTAAAGGTAATTTGTATCCCTAACAGTTGCGTGGAAAAATTAGCCAAGGTTTTTTGGCATTTTTTGCTTTGTTGCACAGCACTTTTGCCGTTAACACGGCGGAAGCAACTGACACACTGGGACCACGTTCAAATGAACAAAACCTAAATTAAAAAAACAACATTGGTATGTTGTGGATTCAGAGCATGTCTGCAATTATCTGATACCTGATTAGGCACAAAATGTATACTGAAGAAACAACATCTAGTTGGCTCCAAACCAATGTCCTCTGCAGTAGACGAAAGGACATTGGTTTGAATCCCAATCTAAAAACCTCTTATGGTTTGGTCTGGAGAGCGGCACTTAACTTTCATCGTTAGCATGAGTTGCTTCGAGTAAAAAAGGGCACCGGGAAAATATCAATAAATGTGCATATTGAGGCAATTTTTACGTTTTGTTCTTCTTTCCAGGAAATGTTGACACACACATGCGCCCACACAATCACGCACACAGGAACAGCACCCCCTCTTTCAGGGATAATATCCCAAACCCATCGTCTTATTCTGCTTTCCCATTTTCTTTAAATATATTATGACTGCAATCTGTCACTTTTAGTGAAATGAGCAGCGTGAGGCAGCGAGATAACAGTCAGAGAGGGCCTGGAGGGAAGGAATCCGTCATAACGAAGATCTGTGCTCGTTTGGAGTCTGATGTCATAAGGGAACCAGCCCGGGAGTTCATACGGAACGTCTCAGAAGATTCCGGAACACAAATAACATCACAGAGCTAGAGGGAAAAGAAACAATGAGCTCTATGTATACAAATCACTCTGCAAAGTGTCTGGCTGTCACACTGAGGCACCGGGGATTGAATCAAAGAATTAAACACATCAGAAAGAGACAGGCTGTTATCATACATCTGCTGACAACGACATATCATGGGCGTATTTGGGTGCTTTCTAATATTCCCTGAAACCGTACTGTACGAAAAATTGTTGATGTCAACAAATCATATTTTCATGGTTAGGTTTACTTTTCGATGGCGTGTTTGGGATTTCCGGTAAGAGAGAAAGACATATCCAGAAAAAGACCTCAGAAAAAAGTATTGGTGGAATTGTAGACATTCTGTAAATAATTGAGCTACGTCTATAGTCGTCAAGCCAACACTCTGGCTGAAGAAAGCCAGTACAGTATTTAGATATAGCTTGCCTCAACAGATTTGATCAAGCTAGCTGGTCAGTGCCCACCAGCACCTTCCATAAGTCTCAATATTTTCTCTATAGCCTAATATTATTTTCTCAGATGCCTCTGGATATCAGTCCAAACACAGGTGACGTTACTCAGGCAGCAGAAAATGTGGGTTGCCTCTACTCTATTTTTGTGAGCTCCGGGTCAATTTAAACACTGAACGTGATTGCGTTCCCCTGCTACTCCTCTGTTCCCCTGCTACTCCTCTGTCCCCCTGCTACTCCTCTGTTCCCCTGCTACTCCTCTATTCCCCTGCTACTCCTCTGTTCCCCTGCTACTCCTCTGTTCCCCTGCTACTCCTCTGTCCCCCTGCTACTCCTCTGTTCCCCTGCTACTCCTCTATTCCTCTGCTACTCCTCTGTTCCCCTGCTACTCCTCTGTCCCCCTGCTACTCCTCTGTTCCCCTGCTACTCCTCTGTCCCCCTGCTACTCCTCTGTTCCCCTGCTACTCCTCTATTCCCCTGCTACTCCTCTGTTCCCCTGCTACTCCTCTGTTCCCCTGCTACTCCTCTGTCCCCCTGCTACTCCTCTGTTCCCCTGCTACTCCTCTATTCCCCTGCTACTCCTCTATTCCTCTGCTACTCCTCTGTTCCCCTGCTACTCCTCTGTTCCCCTGCTATTCCTCTAATCCCCAGCTACTCCTCTGTCCCCCTGCTACTCCTCTGTTCCCCTGCTACTCCTCTATTCCCCTGCTACTCCTCTGTCCCCCTGCTACTCCTCTATTCCTCTGCTACTCCTCTGTTCCCCTGCTACTCCTCTGATCTCTTAACTCTATGTAGGGGATCATGGAAATGTATTTTTCTTCACCCACTCATCCGTCAGCAGGGTGAAACAAAGGTACAGTTGGCAGATGTGGCCGTCTGAGGGCCCCCATTAATCTGGATGGCTGTAAGTGTAATTAGGAAGTGGCTGTATGAGCGAACATGAGGCCATTAATAACTCTAAACCAGAGATACACGGAGCAGAGAGGAGCAGAGAGGAGCAGAGAGAGGAGAATGGAGCTAGTCTCTTAACGACCCCCAGTGCCTCTGTGAACAGCCACATCAACGAGACCCAAGATGCATGTGTTTGGACAGCTGCTACTAAGGCATACATGCAACAGACAGACTAAATAATGGAAGATTGTTTTGCAAGAAGGAAAACTAAATAGACAGATCTGTTTTTTGGTCCTGACCCCGACAGAAAATCTGAGCGGAACAAGAGTGACACTCCAACTCACAAAGCACCTCCGTAGTCGGCAGAATTATCTGAAGTGATTAAAGATTAAACATTCAGTGCAACCACTGCTGTCAGGGTTTCAGGAAATCTCCTCATCTGTGGAGAGAGCCAGCAGGCAGTTTGTGTGTGTGTGCACACATGTGTGTGTGTGTGTGTGTGTGTGTGTGTGTGATACTCTTAAATCGTCCTGGGAAAGAGCATGAAGTGTGACAGAGTGCATTTCTCTGCTCAAAACAATTTGTAGGGAATCAGAAAGGCTTGGCAGGAGGAAAAACCCACACATACACACCCACGTCCCTCAAATCTCACGCATACCTCTCCTTTCTCACACACACACACACACACACACACACACACACACACACACACACACACACACACACACACACACACTTACACTACAGTGCACACCTCGCTCTGTTTTTATGTCACAGTTTCCCACAGTGTGGGAGGCTACAGTCTGTCGCCACGGCAGCAAACACTTCCCTCTCCTTGTTGTCACACACATTCTGCAGCCATCTCACACACACATACACACACACACACAGTGAGCCGTGCTGTGTGTACTACGCCGACCGTCACAATGAACTGCCTTCGCGGGAAAAACAGCCGATTTAAAATTCCCCAAAATTGTCCCAGGTGTCTCAGTATACAGACTGAGTGATCACTCACTCATCGTCTTCACGGTCCGTCATCGGGGGCGACAATCCCTACTTCTTCTCTTTGGCCTGAGCCGGCACTACCGCGTCTGGGCACTCACATCCCTAACTCAGACTCCGCGCCCTCCTGGAGGAAAGGACCAATCAAGAAACGACACAGCCTCTCTTGATTCGGGAAATTGACGGTAGCTCTCGAGGCAGGCATAGCGGAGCGAGATACAGTAAATGGCAAACGATGGCCTATTGAGGACACAGGCAACACATATACTAAACCAGGCAGAAACAGAGTGGAAGGCCTAATTCAGACCTAATTCAGGCCTAATTCAGGCCCCGTTTAGGCCTGATTCAGGTCCCGTTCAGCCTGGAATAGTTTAGCTACACAGGTTCTAAACATTCCACTGCAAGGCTAAACCGCCGAATCAACGAGTGAAGCTCTCCGTCTAGTTTAACTGGACTGCGGCACAAGATAATCACAAAACTGTTCTATTGGGCTTCTAGAGAATGACACAGGGTGAAACAGAAAATGTAGCCGCAGCGTGTGCATTTCATCGGCCAGCCGCGCGCGCGCGTGTGTACCGTCTGAGAATTATTGGGAGCGGGAAAAATAAGTGAGCTGGAAAAAGAAGTTCATTAAAAGGAGAAACGATAAAAGAGGGAAGGAATAGAAATGAATTTAAATCCATGACCCAGGACCCCTGCTTAAATTAGCCTAGAGGAATCGGCACAATATTAAACGATACTTATCAAGCTCATTCATTTTTGAGACTAGGTAAAGCCTACTATCCATGGCAGTGATTCAGTTTCTTCCAACACTATCTAATCAGCTCTGCCTGTTCTATAGACACTAGGAAAAACGCATATTCGAACATTATAAATCAGCCAGGTTTTTTTACACACGTTTTTATTGGATAGAGGAGAGGCATTGGGGCAGAATCGAACCTATGCTACAGCAGTATATGAGCACCGGGAGCAGCAGCATAGACCTCTAGGAGACCATTTTGCTCCGATCCCCATAAGGTGCCAATGGTTTCTGGTGCAAATGGTTCATTACAATACAAACCATCACACATAATGTGGACAGAGGAGGACAGGAGGAAGACAGGAGGAGAACAAGAGGAGGACATGCGGAGGACATCAGGAGGACATGAGGAGGACATGAGGAGGACAGGAGGAGAACATAAGGAGGACATGAAGACATGAGAAGGACACAAAAAAGACCAAAAGAGGACAACGAGGACACAAGGAGGACAAGATGAGGACAGAAGGGCACGAGGAGGATTTGAGGACATGAGGAAGACATGAGAAGGACACAAAAAGGACCAAAAGAGGACAACGAGGACACAAGGAGGACAAGATGAGGACAGAAGGGCACGAGGAGGATTTGAGGAAGACATGAGGAGGACGCGAGGAGGACACAAGGAGGACAGGAGGAGGACATGAAGAGGACACGAGGAGGACACGAGGCACGGGGAGGACAGGAGGCCTACTTTTGGACTTCTAAAATCTGATGTACGACAAAAGGATTCAGTAAAGTAACGCACGGCAGGACAGAAAGTATTTTATTAATTGACTACCACTAGATTCACCATGTGACACGGTGACAAAGGAAACGTCCTATCTAGAGCTGAATGGAATTCGCCTCAAAGTCGTACGGTGGGTGGAAAAAAAAAAAAAAAGGAAATTTTGATTGGAAGACATGGCTGGCTGGCTTGATTCCAGTGTGAATCAATTAAAATAATAAATATTGATTTGTTTTGTTCAGAGAGGAATTGCATTGAAAGGTGGCGGCTCTGACAAATTACAATCCGAACCACATTTTGAACTTTAACCTTCAAACTTTCCATAGAGACAGTACTGTAAAAAAAACAAAGTTTTAAGATGTTTTTTACAGTGAACTTGTCTGTGAGGAAGTCTAACCCCAAATAATAATATTGGCATGTAATTATTTCAGCAATGCCATTTCAGGGTTTTTTAAACATTTTGGTGGTACACTTGAATTAACTAACTGTCACGATTGGTGTGGTGGCGTTGCTACACGGAGATATTTCGGTGATGCACTTCCTTGTTTCACTTCCGTGTTTACGTTTGTCTCACGGCTGTTTGCACTTATAATCAATGGGATATAAGAGGGTCGCGAGCAGTGCACTCATTGCTTCGCATTGTTCTATGTCACATTGTTTGTAGAGGTGAGTGTTTTTGTAACACGTTTGAATTGTTGTTTGAAGGTGCTTGTTTTAAGTCGCTATATGCGCATTTTCCTTTCATTCGACCAGTACGTGTTTTTGTCGCCGTTTACGGTTTGTTTTATGTTTTGTCATTAATAAACCTGACCCAAACGGATTACCTTGGCTCCTGCACATGGCTTCATCCACACTACACCCGACGAGTCGTGACAGAATGCGAAGCCAACAAAGAAGCCAGCAGAGCCAGCAGACGGTGAGTGGATTCCACGGGGGGGCAAGCTATAGCGCCCCGTCGGATGAAACTCGCCGTCGCCCCACGGAGCGGTGGGAGTGGAATCGGCCGGAGACACCACAGGAGCGGTGGCTACGTCTCCGGCCGTATGCTACGGTGGAACCACCGAAGCGGCATTCAGGGCCAGTTCTGATGGGTCCGCGGGCCTTCTATGAAGGAAGAATGAGGGCATCCCGGAAGCGCCCCAAAGAGATTTTTGGGGGGGAGCTAACGGGGTGTTCAGGAAGGTCCGCGGAGAGAACACCCACGGTCCTGGTGCTGCAGGAACGGCCACCCACTGCTCCGGGGCTGCAGACAGGGGGAGGAAAACCCCTGGGGCTACAGCCACTACCCCCGCCGTGGGAAGACCCTTTTCTGCCGCCGACGACAGGGACAGAAAAACCCCCGGAGGGGTTGGATGACCAGCCCACGGCCATTATTAGGACGTGGTGGAGGACATGGCTGGATTTACAGGAGCCAGCGCCTGAGATGGTCGCCACCACGCTTGCGACTGAGATGGTCGCCGTCACGCCAGCGCCCACGATGGCTCCCGCCGTCCCGCCAGCGCTCAAGATGGCTGTTGCCGTCACGCCAGCGCTCAAGATGGCTGCCGTCGTCCCGCCGGCGCTCAAGATGGCTGTTGCTGTCACGCCAGCGCCCACGATGGCTCCCGCCGTCACGCCAGCGCTCAAGATGGCTGTTTCCGTCCCGCCAGCGCCCAAGATGGCTGTCGTCGTCCCGCCAGCGCCCAAGATGGCTGCCGCCGTCACGCCAGCGTCCACGATGGCTCCCGCCGTCCCGCCAGCGCTCAAGATGGCTGTTGCCGTCACGCCAGCGCTCAAGATGGCTGTCGCCGTCACGCCAGCGCTCAAGATGGCTGTTTCCGTCCCGCCAGCGCCCAAGATGGCTGTCGTCGTCCCGCCAGCGCCCAAGATGGCTGCCGCCGTCACGCCAGCGTCCACGATGGCTGCCGTCGTCCCGCCAGCGCTCAAGATGGCTGTTGCCGTCACGCCAGCGCCCACGAGGGCTCCCGCCGTCACGCCAGCGCTCAAGATGGCTGTTGCTGTCACGCCAGCGCCCAAGATGGCTGCCGTCGTCCCGCCAGCGCCCAAGATGGCTGCCACCGTCACGCCAGCGTCCACAAGGGCTGCCGCATCGCCGCCCACAATGGCTGCCGCATCGCCGCCCACAATGGCTGCCGCATCGCCGCCCACAATGGCTGCCGCATCGCCGCCCACAATGGCTGCCGCATCGCCGCCCACGAAGGCCGCGCCACGACGACGCTCACGATGGCCGCCGCCACGACGACGCTCACGATGGCCGCCGCCACGACGACGCTCACGATGGCCGCCGCCACGACGACGCTCACGATGGCCGCCGCCACGACTACGCTCACGATGGCCGCCGCCACGCTACGCTCACGATGGCCGCCGCCACGACCACGCTCACGATGGCCGCCGCCACGACTACGCTCACGATGGCCGCCGCCACGACTACGCTCACGATGGCCGCCGCCACGACTACGCTCACGATGGCCGCCGCCACGACTACGCTCACGATGGCCGCCGCCACGACTACGCTCACGATGGCCGCCGCCACGACTACGCTCACGATGGCCGCCGCCACGACTACGCTCACGATGGCCGCCGCCACGACTACGCTCACGATGGCCGCCGCCACGACGACGCCCACGATGGCCGCCGCCACGACTACGCTCACGCTGGCCGCCGCCACGACTACGCCACGATGGCCGCCGCCACGACTACGCCACGATGGCCGCCGCCACGACACCGCCCACGATGGCCGCCGCCACGACTGCGCCCCCGATGGCCGCCGCCACGACGGCGCCCACGATGGCCTCCGCCACCACGTCGCCGGACTCTGAGCCGCACAAGACGGCGGACTCTCAGCCGCACTAGATGGCGGTCTCTCTGCCGCACTAGATGGCGGCCTCTCAGCCACCGAGGCCTTTTCAGGGCTGGACCTGCGGTCCTGGACTGACCCTTTTGGGTTTGACTGCGGGTTCTCTCCCTGTTGCTCCCTTGTCTTGGTTTTGTGTTTCCGTTCGGCTATCTGGGGAGCTAGCCTTTTAGTGGGGGATACTGTCACGATTGGTGTGGTGGCGTTGCTACACGGACATATTTCGGTGATGCACTTCCTTGTTTCACTTCCGTGTTTACGTTTGTCTCACGGCTGTTTGCACTTATAATCAATGGGATATAAGAGGGTCGCGAGCAGTGCACTCATTGCTTCGCATTGTTCTATGTCACATTGTTTGTAGAGGTGAGTGTTTTTGTAACACGTTTGAATTGTTGTTTGAAGGTGCTTGTTTTAAGTCGCTATATGCGCATTTTCCTTTCATTCGACCAGTACGTGTTTTTGTCGCCGTTTACGGTTTGTTTTATGTTTTGTCATTAATAAACCTGACCCAAACGGATTACCTTGGCTCCTGCACATGGCTTCATCCACACTACACCCGACGAGTCGTGACACTAAGACGCTAGTTTTAGGTCAAGCTTCACAGAAGGTACAGATAAGTTAACCATTGCAATGCAATGAGAAATAGTCGATGCTCAGAAAAGACAATGCCCTCAACCATACAGCCTTCCCTGTTGAATCCACAATGTCCTAAAGCCAGCGCCTTAAAACCACCTGGTTTGGATTCATATGTGTAGCTCAGGGTTTCCTGAGTCTAGTCCTCGGGTCCCTAAGGGGTGGACATTTTTGGTTTAGCCTGATTAAATGTTCCTCTACCACTCACACACTTGATTGACAGAATTGTCAACCTAACATCAAGTCTTTAATTGGAATCAGGTGTGGGTGTGCTAGGGTCCCCGGGACCAGGATTGGGAAACACTGGTGTAGCCTATTCCTGATCGTTGGGGTTGTGTTTGGGCGGTGGTTCCCAACTCCAGTCCTCGAATGCCCCCAACAGTACGTGAATTTGAAGGGCTTATCCAGGGACACGACTAACGCTTGTGCTGTCGAGGGGAACCACTGTGCTAGGCTAAGATGTCATCGACATCCGGCAGTTATTTGAATCAAATCTCTTTGTATCATACTTTTGGTCTTGTGTTCCCCATCAACTGAAGTGGGCAGTTACGACCCGGATAATTTATTCCCCTTAGAACCACTTAATAGACGAGTTGATTTCAGATTGCCTTTAATGGACCCTTCACACCCATGCTAATCTCCTACACCCTCTGTCGGGCAACATTGTAAAACTGAACGTCTAATTTAACCGTTAGTTATGTTCCACCGTCGCACGATGACAAATAACACCTTGAGCAGGGGGGGTTTAAACGTCGTAAAACGGCGGCACAGTGCCCGGCGACGAGGAGAAAAAGTGGGCCATAAAACACGAGAGGCTCCGCTCGCCTTGAATAACAATCACATCAGTGGAGTCAAGTCAGTCAATCAGTCAGAGGTGCCAGTTTAAACAGCCATAGCTCAGCCGTCTCCTCCGTGCCGAGGGACAGTTGGACAAGCCGGGGACGATTCATTGCCCATCCGTCATGATTCCTCACAAGTTATGTAGCCCGGCTACCAAAACACCACCAAATTTACTATGCAGTGCACGTTTTTAACAGGAGGAGCAACAAAGTTCAATTTCTGACTCAGTCCTAACTTTTTCAGTTACTTTTTTGCTCCTGAAGTACCCGCTCATGTTAATTTAAATAGTCAGCCTATGGTGTCATTAGTGTTCTCAAGCACCCACCGTACATAAGCAGAGTACCCCCAGGAGTCCTCATCCCCCTGTTTGAGAACCACTGGCGTACGGGAGCGCTTGTGACCGAAGACTTATGTGGCTCAATGGGCTCAATCAGAAGGCAACGTGTGCAAGTTCTCTAGACTCAGGACCGGCCAGGATACATTCCCTTCCCACACCGTCGAGTTCACGGCCGGCGAATGTGTTCCACGGTGTAAACGGCGTTGTGCAATGCAATACAATGGCACTGATTACACCCGAGCCACGTTTACATTACCTTCAAAAGGCAGCTGAGGAAAAAACAAAGCAAGCACTCGAGAGGCTTTCACTCAGCTATTGGAGTGCTATTAGCTTAATGGAGATGCCCACACCACAAGGTTGTGAGGTGGGGGGGGGGGTTCGTGTCCCAAACAGCCTCATTTTCACCCTGTATACTACACTACCGCACCACCGGAGCTCCACCGGCCCTGACGGAGGCTACGCAGTGTGCCACTTTGGACGCGGCCTAAATGATTAGGCCTGCGTCTTGCTTCCCGAGAGTCAGCGATGGTGAGTAAGTGGTTTTATATCGCGGCGCGTCGGGGGAGACGAGGGGGGTGAGGGGTTACTCAGGGTCAGGACGTCTCTGTATGAAGTGCCCTTTAATCTCAGGGGAGATGTGGAAACAGCCCCTGCTGGTGTAGGCAGAGCATCATGCAGAAAAATCTGGTATTAAGATCGGACAAATAGAGTTTCAAAATGGCTGAAACTAGAGAGGTGTAAGGACGATGTAATGTTCTGCATGGCTACGGCAATGTACAGACTGACGGTTCAATTCCCGGGACCACACAAACACACACACTAACTGTGCACACGTGATGTGTTCATTTGAAATGGTAACTTTTTGAGGTTCACATTATTTAATCGATATATCACATAGAGAACGTTGACTCGTCCTATACTTGGATTTGTGTCCAAATTATGAAGGACCTCCGCTTATGAACATGAATATGTTTTTCGAGCAGTACACGACCACAGTAGTCAGTTGTTCGGTTGCACCCACGCCACTCTAACATAGACAATCTGTGATTTTATTTTAAGAAAAACCATCTCTGTCATTTTCCAAATTATTCACAGGTCATCAGCCATTAAAATCCAGACACCCTTACAGGCGAATTACATTTAAAAGATTGTAGTATACAGCATGAGATGAATGGCTGTACCAACTGGTGTTATCAACAGAGAGACAATCGGCTCCACTCTCTACTGCACAGTCATTACAGGGAAGAAGTTCATTAATGATGATGAAAAAAGGCAAGATAACGAGGCGTCATGGAAACAGAAGAAAGCCAACCACGTCGTTAAGAAAACTGTTCTCTGTAATGTACGTCAATACGAGTCAATACCTTGAAACAACGTTGACGTTTAGGTTTAATTACCACATTCATAATGTGTTTCTTCTGTACGGCAATAGCCAAGTCTTTTCACAATCCATACCGGGGCCTTTGTATTGTAATCTAATTCAGATTACGACGAGTGACAACAGTATGTTCAACTGATTTATTTAGTGGTAGATAGCAAGGTCACAAGTGAATCCCAGCTGGTTTTTCTGCTTTTTACACCAAATCGAGGGTTTGAATTGTTTGGCTTCCCATATTCAGTGCTCCAGCCAAACACAACATTTCCGCAGGGAGTCAAGTTCTGAGTACCTCCAGAAAAATTCTTAGACAAGGTCTTAACCTATGCAGACTTTTGTAAAAGCAGCTTTTCAAATGTGTCATCAACTCACCAATCCTCTGTGGGGAAAAACTGTCATTTTGACATCCTAACAAACACCAATGCGTATCTTGCAAACCCAGAGCAGCTGAACGGTTTCACTTTCAGTCATAAGACAAGTTTTCCCCCCCAGTCAACTACTATAACGCTAATCACAAATGCCCATTTTAGCTTTTTTTCACACTCAGCTCACACCGGCAATGGGTTTCGCTTTCACTCTCAGCATAATATTTTGACATCTCCTGTTGTTATTTTAACCCTATTTCAGTTCTAAAATATTCCGTTCGAGCACACTTCCATGAGCACACTGTCCTTCAACTCTGCGTGTCAATTTGCATTACGACGCATCTCCTCACCGTGCCATCGTGGTGGGTTGCCTAATTAGAATGATTGCGTCGCTCATTCAACTGTCACTTTTGGCCAAATCGATACTGACAATAACATTCAGTCTGCAGGAAATACACTGCAACTAATTGTTTGGGTTGGATGTACGGCTGTAGAGCGATTTTGGCCTTTTCTTTTTGGTTGCAAAATCCCAATCACAGTTTTTCTCTGCCTTAGAAAGACTTTACCACGTGCTTGAAAGCATCATGGCTTCCATCACACCTCTCCATCACTTCCTGAATTCATCAGATCCGATATCTACATTGCTCCAGGCAATCCTGTATTATGTGTGTGCGTGTGTGTGTTTGTGCGATTGCAATTAGTATCTATCTAAGGTGTGCAAAAGTGGTATTGCAGGAGGTAGTGTATACATGTATAATGCACAACATCCTGTATGTTTTATTTTCCTTGTGGTCTCCAGAAACATCTAATGTGCGAAACAACTCATAATAGCGGTGGTTTGTTGCTTGTCACTATATTTGCTTGTGAGCTGAGATCAGAAATCTTGAATAATATATACAGAATCTCACAAAAGTGACAAAATTACACTTTGCTACAATGTAAAGTTTGAGTGTACAGCTTGTATAACAGTGTACATTTGCTGTCCCCTCAAAATAACTCAACACTCAGCCATTAATGTCTGAAACGCTGGCAAAGAAAGTGAGTCCACCCCTAAGTGAAAAAGTCCAAATTGGGCCCGAAGTGTCAATATTTTGTGTGGCCACCATTATTTTCCATTAATGACTGTGTTTTGAGTTATTTTTGAGGAGACAGCAAATGTACACTGTTATACAAGCTGTACACTCACTACTTTACGTTGTAGCAAAGTGTCATTTCTTCAGTGTTGTCACATAAAAATATATAATCTAATATTTACAAAAATGCGAGGGGTGCACTCAATTTTGTGAGATACTGTATAGTATAAATAGAGGTGTACAGTAACATAGGTTCTTGGAAAGATATTAAAATGCTGAATGTTTCATGCAACATGGAGCATGACGACAAAACATGAAGTCCTTAAAAAACTGTGAATTGATAAAGTGTCTAATGCCGGTTACAAAATGATAATAATAGCCTGATTGTCACCATGGCGACTAAATTACAAACTTAAATCAAGGAGACAATCTGGTTAGCTAACATGCTAAAACACCCATCCGAAATGTCAATTTCAATCTCACCCTGACTGCAGACAAAATGGTGAAATCAAACAGATACAAGCCAGGCTTCGTTATACATTTGTGTGAAACTGGTGTGTGAAACTTCAGCTGCTTTGACATTGAGCCAGAGGACTTGGTCCAAATTGGTAGCCTATTGTCCTACCTAGCGCACTGCAATTGATCAGGGCCCAGTGGGCCCGGGGTGAAAACAAGTGCACTGCCTAGGCAACAGGTCGCCGCCTGGGACGCAACCTTTAAGTGGCAGAAAACGGGGCGACATAAGGGGATTTATTTCTGATCCAACGGAAGTTGCCATTCTTCCGCAGCCTTCCATGGAGGACGAGGCGTTCTCCTCAGAGCATTCCGCTGCCGCTACGCTCAGTCTTTCAACTCACTTTGAGGATCGGGTCCGGGTGCTCAGTGGCGCTGAATCACAGAATCCGGAAGGAGCTCATCAGTTCGCCTATGTTGCTGCTCCTTGTCCTATTGATCACATCTTAAGGGTTCCGGGCCTTCTTTTCTCTCTGCTTTGTTCATATCAAAAGCCTATCGGAGCTCGGAGCTTGAGAGGGTTACACGCGATATGAGTGAAATAAGTTTCGCTTTCAAAATATGGTAATTATGTATATAAAGGAAGTATATTTCTGAGGAATTTCCTCTTTAGAGTTGTGTGGGCACAGAACACCTCAACAACAGAAGGGTGTGGGCGTGCGCCTGTTGTTATTAATCGAGTCAACCAATTATTGGCCAGCTCATCCTTCTCTTGATCACCGATTGGCCAGCTCATCGTTCTCTGTGTCACTGATTGGCCAGCTAATTCTTCTCTATGCCACTGATAGGCCAGCCATCTTCCTCGAGAGGATGACATGAAAATCCATATAATTTTTTGATTAGCTTGTTTGGTTTTTCTCCAGTGTATATACTTAACCGGAAATATAATTATAACAGGATTTCACAACAATATTCGGATATGAGTTAACTGAATATTAACTTTGAAAAGTGAGATTTTCACTAGGCAGTAAACTACTTTGAATTGTAATTGGAACTGACACAAACCCAAAGTTTTCACCTTGCCTAGAAAAGACTTTCAAACCTGCAGGTCTACTCCCATTTAATAAACAAACACAATTGCCTTAGAAATAGTACGAGGAGAGGACATTGGCCATGAAACACTGTGTTCTGACGGGCATCGTCGAACCTCCTGCATTTATAAGACAGGCGACCTCTAAACTGAGCTCACGACGATCTCTGCAGGATGATTCAGTATCACGTTAGAGGTCAGCAGAAAAGAAAAAACGGTTAATGTGGTCCAACATGATGACCATGGCCTGATATTTCTGTCCCATCAAACCCAGGGAGGGTGCCAGAGTGCACCAGGCTGTGTTTGCACAATGGCAATGAAGTGACAAGGCTTCTTCACAGTCGGGACATTCAATGCCAAAGGGCAAAGGCAAGCCACGTGGAGAAACATACAGTGATCACAAATAAATGAGAAAGAGGCAATTACAAGAGTACAGTAAAGACGGACTGAAGCTGTAATACCTTCACTCCTCGGCAGATGTTTTTATATCTAAAATGAAGTCAAGACCAAACACCAGGACGGGACATAATGTCCCTGCGCTGGCAAAACGCTGGGAGTGTTGAACAAGGTCATCAAGCTCAAATCAGTTTAGGTGAAATCATAACTGATTGCCTAATACAAGAATATTCTGAATAAACACATCACTAGAATGCAACATCAGCCAGAAATTATAATTATTTGCGCTCGACTGGATTCCCATCTGTCAGTCTGGCTGCTAGGTGAAGTTGAAGACGCCTTACTTACGATGGGATAATAATGATTGATAAGTCTTTATAACCTTATAGATGAGCTTTCCTAATCACCAAATCAGTTGCTCGCCAAATGACTGTGAAGACATATAGCTTAATCAGTGATCCATCTCACAATTACCTTACTTTCCATGCACGTGAAAACGACCGTTATTAACTTTGTAGCACCAGACACAATCCCATGACAGTTCCGGACATGCGCAGAATTTAGTCCCCGCACGAGACGAGAATCGAAGTTTCGGCGAAACCGTTATTTGACCTCACCTGATCGCCTCCCTCGTGCGACTTCATCAGATGTTTTTCCCGGTACAACGACCACAGTCCGACGTTCGGCAAAAATATCAACGCCACCATGAACACGAATGCCATTTGCAGCACTCTCTTCTGTCTCCTCTTCAT
Source organism: Dallia pectoralis (assembly GCA_029465975.1). Taxonomy (NCBI): domain Eukaryota; kingdom Metazoa; phylum Chordata; class Actinopteri; order Esociformes; family Umbridae; genus Dallia; species Dallia pectoralis. The sequence goes on from CM055742.1 coordinate 4,704,289, forward strand.
CGTGGCCACCCGGGTAAGATTCAGATACAATCCCCAAAAAAAACTAAAAAACCACGGTGTCGGTGTCAGTTGGCAGGCGAGGCGCCACTCCGGGTGAATAACTGTCGGTTGGTCGCTTGGTCAGCCGTTCAGCGGGAGCAGTTGACAAACTTTCACCTAAGAAACAACAACCCAACAAAAAACATTTGCCTATATTTCACGCTAGGCATCATGTCTCATGTTGACATGCAGCGTACAAGCACCGAGAAGTCCGTCGTTTCACTAACCTAAACACTTATACACTTATAGGAAACAATACCACCCTTGTAGCCGGTGTGCGCCCACAATCTGCCATCACGACACCGCCATGTACTAGGCTACACCGACAACTAAACACACTAAACTAAAGCAAAGCTGTCTACCCAGAAAACACGACGACACTGACATCTTTCCGATTCAATTAAAACGGGAGGCAGCGTCTTGTACGTTTCACGGGAAATTAAACAGACATTACACCTTGCATATTAAATACCGACTTACCGTAGGCGAGTGTGTGCATGTTGCCTCATTTCCCGGTGGCTATTAAGGATATGTTCGCCCGCATTTTTAGTCATACATGAAACGAATCCCCCGAACGGCGTATCTCGCGCGCTGCGCACGTGAGAGAATTTCGACTCAGTCTCGCGCTCGGAAGCCCGAAAAACCGTTCACGAGCCGCGTGGATATGACGTTGTCCCCATCCTTCTGTGGTTTCTGTCTTCAGTGCCGGGCTTTCGGTATCTCCGGTTGAAACCGTATGTGCACCGCGCGTTTAGTGTGGAAACAAAGGCAAGACTGATGTGCTGGATGTCATATAGACGTCTGGGGAGGAATCTGGCCGCTCTTTGGCACTAACCACAGCGACCTGATGTCTTGGTGAGGTCGCAGCAGGGTTGAAGCACTTTGGACAGTCCTACACTTTTGCCGTCTGACATTCAAATAGACCTATTATTGACTATTGATTCTAAGGCGCATTGATATCCATCGATATTGAATAGAGGTTACACGTGTGCTATTATGTCATCACTGTATTGTGAATGTTCAATTGCCTGTGGCCATGTCAGTTTATGATTAGGTAAGCCGGTTAGACCGTCCGTACCTATTCAACTGACGTGATCTATCAACTAATGGAATTGTGAACAAAACAGCCCAGTTGCAGCTTCAGCGTTTGTTAAGTAATTCAGGCAATGTGATTGCGAAAATAGTATAAGTGAAATGACTAAATTAGTTTGGGAGGCATATATGCCTAAATCACTCACATTATACCTTACATGGACTGAGTCAAATAACAGTAGATACCATTTGTAAATGGCCTTCCTTTCTGATACCATATGTTAGGTCCTTTGGCCATCAATTGAATTGCAAGGGCATATTTAACTACAAAGACCAGGAAAGCCTCTTAGAAGGTCAGGTCTTGGTCAATTGGTAACTATTATAAATCTGACATGGAATATCCTTTGAAGCACTGTCAAGTTCATCTTATTCATGTCTGTGACAGATCTTCTGCAATCCGCAGACGCTTTAAAGTCCCCGTTGTCCATCGGAACTGAGCCGCAGTACAGGAAGGAAGCTGCTTGTGTGTCACCCCTATAAGGTTTTGGTAATTTGGTAATTTTAAAACATGCCAATGGTTCAGTGTCTGCGACAGGACAAAACTGTAGATAAACTATTTGAATTTCAACACATTGCCAGTGAGTCCCGAACTAACCAAATCATATTACCGAAATGTATGCATTCCCCACACACACACACATAGACACGCCTCACCCATACACACACACACATACAATCACACACACATACTCCCCCCCACACACACACACACACAACCATACACACCCTGCCACACACAGACACATCCACACACACACACACTTTTCTAACCACTGTCCTGGAGTAATAGACTGTGACAGATCCATGGCCTCCGCAATATATTACTCCACAGACACAGGCATGAATCAGACACATGTCTCAGGAGAAAATATGACAATTCTACTGCTCAACTATAAAAATCTTTGCAGACCGGTAGCCCGTCAACCAAGCAATCAATTGGTTGAATAAATGGCCTATTGCCTATACAGGGGTCTACCAAACGATTATCAAATGGCTTTCCACACACTCAGCAACACATTTCACCACACCCGCATATATATATATATATATATATATATATATATATATATATACAGAATCTTCTACCAAACAACTGCAGTATCTGTCAATTACTCCTACTTATAATGTACCTGACCCTATTACAATTCATTACTGTTTATTACTGTCAACGTAAATGTTGTTATTTATATGATTGTGCATTCAGTCTTGGTTGTTTATCATTTAAATGTGTAACACTTTGTTTATATTTTATTACCATCAGTATGGTTTTTTAAATCTTCGTTATCGTGTAGGGAATTTCTTTTCCAGGCTCGTTAACAAACGATGTGACAAACGTTGTTTTATTTTAGTCTGCACTACTGACTGGGTAAGGGGGTTCTGCTTTTGACTGGACAATTACCTAGAGTAGGAGGCTAAATCTGGAAATAGATGTTACCATGAAAACAATGAATGTTCACAAGTGACCAATTTTTTGGCAAATCCGCTGGGATCTTTGTAGATTGCGGCTGTGTGCGTCTCACCTTGATAGATAGTCGTCGTGGCTTGTCTTGACTTGCATCCAAAACGTCTGATGAAATCCATCTTAAAACCAAAGAATCAATGTGAAATGTTCATGAACTCTGGTCTATGCGCAGTACGCTGAAAGAAAATAGGTCTTTCAAATTTGCAGAAATATTATGTTACTTTTGATTGCCTTCATTCTGTGAGCATGGCAAAGGAGACGAAAAAGTGATTCGTTTTGGAAATATTGGAGAACAAGGCATGTTTTGTGTGTTTTTTTTTTTTTTTTGTGGGTGTGTGATGAGGTTATAACTAATTACATATGCAGTTATTATTTCTATGAAGCATTGCACCAGATGTCAAGCAGATTGTTCTGTGTGAGTCCACCAATAGATGGCGCTGTGGTACATATTCTGTCCTTGTCTGAGAACACATTGAGTTGGATATGAGACTATAGGGACAGCAGAGTTATATGGTAAAGAAAGGAACTGATATGTAAAAGGTCAACTGAACAAAGGAAGATCCAATAGGCAATAAATAAATTGTTGGATCTTTGTCTGTTTCTCTTTCTTTTTGTCTCTCTCTTTCCCTCACATGGCTTTCCTTTTAAAAGGACAGGTTCAGCATGTTATCAAAGCAGAGAAACACATGCGCAAAACCGCATTTCTCCAGGACCACGGACAGCACTCTCATATAAAGCTGTAGCGGCCCATAGTCCACAGTTTCAGGACCGTGGACAGCCTCTACAATATAACAAAGCCCACAGGGACACACGCTACCTCAGCACAAACTGCACTTAGTGGCGGACCCAGTTACAGCTAGATAGATCCTTTACCTAAGTGGTTTCCGACTGGTTGGGATTGCATATGTTTTTGAACAAAAATTAATAGTATATTTATGAAGAAAACCAGCTGTCATATAGAAAGTGTGTAGAATATATCATGACTTTTATGATGCTTTTAGATAATTTAATTAGCAATATTGCAGTAGTATCCATATGAAATGACACTCTATGAATTAGTTGGGTTATCTTCAATAGTGTGGTCGTAAACAAGTGCACTTGAAAACGATCTACATTAAGAGAATGAGCAATAAGGAATTAATTTAGCAATCGATAACATTCAGGCACCAAATAATTCAGATGCAAATAAAAAGCAGCAACTGAGACGACCTTGTTTTATAACAAAAAAAGGAGGGCCTATTTGAGAAGTACTTTAAAATAGTTTATTTAATTCTTTATTTCTTTAAAAATTATTTTTAATGGTATACAACCATAGCATTGCTTAGCAATACTTTTGGTCTATTATTATTTATATAAAGTTTCCGATAAAATGTGGGCTATGCTGAATACTTTGTGTTTTGTTCCATTCGACACGTCTTGCATTGCAGATATTGCATTGCAGCGTCTTTGTTGCATTTTCTTACCATCATACTGTCCATATTATCAAGGAGGACTTTCATTGAATTGCAGGTATAATAGACTGAGATCAGTTGACTGCCAGAAATTCCTCACTAATCTCTAAGGAATAAGCCTAGGCAAAATGATCAAAATGACAAATACCCTAATTCATACAGCAGGTTTTCCTAATGTCGTTGGTGCTATAGATGGAAGAATTTCATATTCAAAAACCCCTTGGATCAAAGAAGGAGAAGCAGTCTATGTAAATAGAACATCTCCTCACAGCAAAACACTTTAGAGAATATTTCTTTGAAAAATGAGGAACTGAAACCTGTTGCTTGGATATGTATTCAGTCCATGTGCAGTTAAAGCTCCAAGTTTACACCGTTGAAATAAATTGACCTGATGAGGAAAATGTTGCGTTATATATATATAAAAATGTATATATAAATGTGTGTTTTAGTGTGTGTGTGTTTAGATATCTCAGAGAGCACAGTTGGATCGATAATGTAAAAGTGAATGCTGCATCACACCACCAAGGCACTGATAAGAAAGTCTGTCTCTCAAAATTCTAAGCTACAAGGAAACATTTAAGGGAAGCCACACAGAGGACAACAATCACTTTAAAAGAGTTACAGAGTTCAGCCTCTGGGAGTGGAGTAATGGTGCACCGGTCAACCACAACGAAAGCTCTGAAAAAAACTGTCCTGAATTTGAGGGTAGGAAAAGAAGCCTCAAAAGGTATTTGCAAAATTTTGAATGAAAAATAATTGATGTAGAATTTCAGACATACATAAATCAAAGCCCTATTTGTGAACAGTTAACACTGCTCATGCCTCAAGACACACCGTTATTAAAGTAATCTCAGATGGTGGCAGCATCATGCTGTGGGGATGCTTCTCATCATCAGGGACTAGGCATCTAATCAACATTTTAAGAAGAATAAAGGCAGCAACATACAATTAAATACTGCAAGACAACTTGCTTCAGTCCATTTAAAAGTGAAGCTTTGGAGGTCATTCAACATTCGGCAGACATTGACTCCCAGCACGAGGCTGTACCACATCGTAGTGGCACAAATGAAAAAGTTAAGGTCCTACAGTGGCCCAATCAAAGTCCTGATCTTTTTAAGTATCTTTGACACTATAAAAAATTGTCCCCAAGCGTCCAAACCAACGCAAACAATGTTGAGCAATTATGTCTGGAAAAGATAATGAAACAAAGCTGTCATTTAAGTAAAAGGCTCCCCTACCAAATGTGAATTCCTGTGAGTTGCATACAAGCAAAACAGTTTTATATCATTTTTCCCTTACAATTATGTCCCAACATACTGTCAAACCAACATTGTGATATAATAATTTTGAGTGTCTTAAAGCTTTTTAAAATAGCATTTTCAATTGGTCAAACCTCCTTCGCCTCTATGGCTTTTTTCCATTGCCTGCAATGTGTCACTGCACATGTGCGAATCTAAGCATCTATCCAATTCCACCGCATACTGAATTACCACTAGTTGTTTCTTTCCCTTTTAATATGCTATAGGGATTTCCAACAGACTGCTCAGGTAAGATATCCAATCATCAATGTAATGGTTTTTACAGCACCCCTAAGATCAAGGGGCATATTGGGTGACAGACGTAATTGCCCGGGAAAGAACTCCCCAGTGGGCGGTGACAGATGTCTTGTCTATTGCCTGGGTGTTATGGCACTAGACCCGAATGGCACAGAAAGGTCAGCGGACGACATAAAGGAAACACTACCACTGTCTCATAAGTCGTGAATTGTGCTTTGCCGAATGACAGATCGTTATGGGTTTGAGACTTATCCCTTTCACTGCATTTATCCAGGCACAGGGGTCAGCATAGGGCTCTGGTTAAATGCAGTGCAAACTGTGAGGAACGGGGTGCTATTCAGGAGTTGACCTGCTTTCAACCAATAGTGTTTGTAGTTGGAAATTACCAATATTGAAACGCCTACTCCTCATTAAACATAAGCTTTTCATATAACACGCGCCGGTTTACATTTTAATTGATATGTAATTTTGTCTAGGTAAACAATATTTAAGTGTTAACAGACAATTCTAATATGATGTGAATTTATCTCGGATCCGCAGTGAATGCTTAGTTTGGAGATGAGGTATTGTAATTATTAGAACTCTCCAATAAGAATACCATCTGTCTAAGGAGACAACAAACTCTGTTCTACTGACTCATTGGCCAAACACACATGCTCACACGCAAACCTTGCTGTACTGACTCACTGGCTAAACACAAATGCTCACACGCAAACCCTGCTGTACTGACTCACTGGCTAAACACACATGCTCACGCGCAAAGCTGCATGTAAATACTTTATATAATAATGCAGATCTTTATTTTACATAATGCTTATCATTTCAAAGTTAAGGATGCTCAAAAGGACCATTTAGAATTCTGTCTGTGGCAAGTCTTGAACTGCCATTGGTTTTCCATAGCGGATAGTACTGATAGTGGTAGTGGTATAGTGATAGTGATAATAAATTGACAGCTGATAGTTATAGTGTCGTTGTGAAGTGTTATAGTGATAGTGTTCATATATTGATAGCTAAGAGTGACAGTGTAATGGTGATAGTGTTCTAGTGATGTGTAATACATTGACAGCTGATAGTAATCGAATTGACAGTGATAGTGTTGATAGTGATAGTTTTTATAGTGTTGATAGGGATAGTATTGATAATGATAGTGTTGATAGTGATAGTTTTGATAGTATTGATAGTGTAAATACATTGATAGCTGTTAGTGATAGTATTGATAGTGATAGTTTTGATAGTATTGCTAGTGATAGTGTAAACACATTGATAGCTGATAGTGTTGATAGTGATAGGGTTGATAGTGATAGTGCAAATAAATTGATAGCTTATAGTGATAGTATCAATAAATTGATAGCTGATAGTGTCAATAAATTAATAGCTGATTGTGATAGTGTCGATAGTGTTGATAGTGATAGTGTTGATAGTGAAAGCTGAGTGATGAGGCTGTTCAGGAAGTCTGTGTGAGGGTCGATAAAACAGGGAGGGTGACTTATCCCTCCAACAGACAGGCCTGGAGCTCCACTTTATCGCAAACCTCCTTTAATCCTGTCCATCCTAGATCAGTACCCACCCCAGTTTTGGCTGCTGTAGGCTAAGCAAAGTGCCTGAACAAACAGCTCCCAATGGCAGTAACCTTGTGCAGTTTTGGCTTCAAGGTGAGCTGCATCGCCTCTGCTTCCATGCACTTATACATCCAGTCAACTGCCACAACGGCTGGAACAAAAAACCAGGATGCTGTTGATGCTATTGATGCATCACTCGAGTCCCTCACGCTGCCACCACATTTATAACACCCTTGCACACACGCACACACAACCACACGCACACACAACCACACATACAGTACTCGAAACCAAGCTACTTTGAGAAATATTTTAGTCTCATGTCTTGTGATGGCTCTTTTCTCATCGCAATTATCGAAGCGTAAGATATCTATCAAACCAACTGACTACAGCATATTTGATGTGCCAAGCTAGAAGACGCCGTTTTAATCAAAAGGCGTTTTACAGGAACAAATTAGACATTTGAGTACAATCAGAGAGAAAAAAGTGACACGATATCATTTGCAAGGTGTATATCTGCTTGATTGCTTCATAGTGTCACTTTGATATACTGCACAGCCAAAAAAGCAATTATCTTACTCTGCTGATTTTTAAAACATGAGCAAAAACTGGGGGCAGAGGGATAAAAAAAATGTGATCTATTGAATGCTCACAGTAACGTGCGTGCGTGCCAAAAGTGTCTGCAAAAAATGTTAATCACTTGCTACCGGGAAACTCTGGAAAGATACAGGTCATATATTTGCACATGCTTGGCTTGTCAACCTTTGACACCGGGGTGATTTGGGACATGAATCGTTGGATGCATCCGATAAATTCCCCACTAAAGTATTGAGAGCTAGGCTGGCACTGGGAAAGCGGCACGTAAGTGAACACAGGCCCTTTCGCGTGTAGATTTGTGTGGGTCTTTACACCCGGAGTGTTCTCAATCATAATGAGACGCCATGGCTCCGAATTTAGCACGGATCCGACTGTGCATGTGCACAGGGGAGGAAAGCCATAATCTGAAGTGTGCGTTTCATCATCCAAACTTCTCCTCTCTCGGTGACGGCCTACGGTGAATTGTTGCCATGGCACCGAGGCTACGCTTAAACAGGCAACTCAATTCTAATATTTCGCTATTTGACTAATTGGTAGTTTCGACCAATCAGGTGAACGCTTTAGAAATGTCTGACGTGATTGGCCAAAATACCAATTATTTCACTGAACAGTTGTCGGGGTGCCTGACTAAACACAGTTTTTTTTTACTTGGGTGGGAGATAATTTAGAGATTTTAAGATAGATGGGCAATTGAGATGGTGGGTTCAGCCCGATTCACGGCACCCGATTTCTTTTCAAGTGTTCAAATGTTCTAGTACGATACGAATGGCAATATATTGGCTAGGATTTGAGTCGGAGACAACGGTGACCGCGTTCGAGCTAGACAGATGAGCTGAGACTGTCTGTCTGTTTAAGGAAAGTTAATGTTTATCACGGGCCGTGCAGACGTGCACAACGAGCTATTTTAATTAGAATTTTGCAATAAGCTAAATGCCAAGCCGGGGGCTAATTATGGAATGTGACAAGTGGGCGTTCATCTGAAAATATTGAGATAAATTGTCTGCCTCGCGGTACGTGCGTGTGTCAAGATTGCGATTTCGCAAACGCCTTTTTGGTCCTATAGGCACTCAGACTCCTGCTTTCTCGGAGTGAGTTGACACGTTTGGCAGCGCGCTTGTTGTTGATCAAACCGGTGACTCAGTCTGGTGGGTGGGGCTGGATGGTTAGTCGTTAAAACACACAGACGACTTCATCACCAGTTATATAAACACCGCAGTCTTCCCTGCGACTTACCCGCTTTATTATCTGACATCTATCTTGCGAATATCACGCCCTGTAGATATCACAACCCGTTTTTAAATCAACACAAAAGGCCGGGGCTGAAAGTTACATTAATCTACATCTGATCTGAAGCGTGTACATGGGCATTATAATGATTTCATGTATCCCACTTTAGAAAACCACGATAAGTTAAACTGTGTGAAAAGATGCGTGTAAACTATTGCCTGGTGTAAACTAACACCCTATTTCATATGGTCTGTGGTCAAGTTAATGCACTAAGAAGAGTGCTGTTTGAGACGTCCCCAGTTTGATTTTTATCTGCAAATCACCACCGCAGAAAGACCCATGAACGAACATCAACTTGGTTCATTTCTCCGTTCTTTGAAGTGTAAACTCATTGGGCTATATAATCTGAACACATAGCGTATCTCCAAGGCGATCGAATGCGATGCTTAACACTATCCAACCCAGATGGAAAATGGAAGGTCATTTTTAATAGGCCAGTGTTTTATATGAGATATCGACTTTTCTACATCAACCTGAAATAAATTGTAATGTATGAGCTGTCTGAGAAGTGCGCGCGCACACACACACAATCACGCGCGCACACAATCACCCGCACACACAAACACACACTGAGCAACTAATACGGACAAATTACCTCAGAACCCAGAGGGAGACCACAGGTTATGACTCAAGTTTAAAATGTCCTCTTTGTAAGTCTGCTATAATTAGGCACAGAATGAGTCATCAGTATTTAATTCCAGGCCCGCGTCCAGGGCACATCGCAAAGCAAGCGTCACATATGGGTAGACCTGGGCTGGTTTAGGCTGTTCGCTAAGGCATTCGAGGAAGACGCGCACGCGCGTGGACGAGAGCATCCTTAATCCCTCTTGACTGGTTACACGGATTTACTGTCATGGTTGTTAACCTGACACCAATACGCGGCAACATAACTCACCTCTATTCAACACATTCAACACACATCCACGTTTACATGGGCCGCGGCACCAGAGAGCACCAGCCCACAGCATGGCTGTTTGAATTCAGGACTTCGCTGTGAACGCTGAAATGTTTTGAAATAGTATTTAAATGGATATTGCTCGGTGTGGTCTGGGGATGATGTTACGGAAGCCACTAAGTTGTTATTTTAGTCTAGGTAGCCTATTCAATGAGGTTTGTTGTGCGGATGTACATCGACTACCAATGTTGCGGATTATACAGGCCAGAATATGATGGGAACAACCACAATTAATATAAAACAACCCCTCTATAATTTTTTTATTCCTCAAAATTATCGCTGGTGTTAAAATGGTTGGAGGCGTGCAGTGAAGACATTAAAGCTGTAGATGCTGTCAAAAGCAAAGCCTTGGTAAGGGTTTTAAACGAAACGCAGGCTTTAGTGATTATTATTTAAATCGCTCGTAGCGTCCAGTTGACCATCAGCGATAAAAGCTGCAGATACGCTCGGTGTTTGCTATCTTCAATCGATCTTCAAGCCACCTGCGAGCACCGCGATAAGAGAAAACAGCCGTGCTGCCTCGCGGGGCCTGGTGAAAATATCTGACAGGTTTGATCAGACGCGTTATATACGTCGCGATAAAATCACACGTTGCTGCTGCTGCCTGAGAGATGGCAGCCGGCAGCGGCTCGTAGTCAACGCAGGGTGTGTCTGATTGGCACCTAGGACCTATGCATGGCTTATGTGGCATTGATCAACCAATGGTATAGGGTACAGTGTGTAGGGTATAGGGTACAGTGTGTAGGGTATAGGGTACAGTATGTAGGGAATAGGGTACAGGGTGTAGGGAATATGGTGCAGTGTGTAGGGTATAGGGAATAGAGTGCATGATATATGGTGTAGGGAATAGGGCACAGGGTGTAGGGTAATTGTCAATCAAGTGGTCCTGCAATAATCTTCTCCCCACATACAAGTTTTGAGCCAATTATAACAGTAATCTAACCATTACACCGTGGTATAAAACCAAAAACGCAGATGTTTTATCTGTGAGGTATGGAAACAGCAAACGATGTGTGGGCAGGTTGCTTAAAACCAAAATCCTCTGGAAAAGCCCAAGTCACATCCTCAGAAGTGCTCTCAAAATCATTTGATTTGCACAGCGTAGACAGTATTTTTTGTGTTATTATATACAGGTAAGCTTTGCTTTCAGATTTATTTCCTGGTGTCAGCTATTGCTTCTTGCAGGGTGTGTTGCACAAAGTCACTTGTAATGGCAATAATTGAGTTCTATTGATGAGTTATATTGCTTGTCCATGTCTCTGATGTTTTGATCTGGGAATAACCGGGGTGGGTATCTTGTCCCCTGGTGAGACAAAGTCATCTGGAGTCAAAGTCAAGACCAAGGGCCACATTTGGAGAATTACAGAGCTGGGTCTCATCTTGGTCACCAAGTCTGTTAATCTGCAATTACACGCTAAGTCTGTGCCAAAAAGCTCTTTGGAGATTTTGCCAGACAAAAAGGCTTTGTTCCGAGCCAAAAACACATTAAAACGCCTGAGCTCGCTAAACAGTGTCTGAGCTTTGCATAGCGAGGGCTTTGGCCATGCACATCAAAAGAAGATTCAGAATCAAAATAAGTAAACTTAGAGAAAAACTATGCCCCTACAGTCAAATAAGATGGTAGAGTTTTTATGTTATGGGTTGTCCTTGCTTCCACATGTCAGGGATCCATTGTTAAAGACTCTGTCATCATTCTCTTTACCAAGTACAGCTAAAACAAGTAAAAGCACTAATGGCAGTTGATCTATAAGCGTTTTTACCCAAAATATTTGATTGCTTAAAATTAAAGTACTAGGACATCTCCATAACTGTGGTGTACTTTGCCAAAAGACTAAAACTCAGGTGAACCTTCCTAAAAAACAAAACCCCCAAACATACGAATCCTCAGAGAGGTGATTATTTGACCATGACATCTGTGAGGACCTGAGGTCTATCCCTCCCTCTGTTCCCCTCTATCTCGGAATTGAGAAACAGACAATTAAGAACAGTGACAGCCGCTGTGCTCTGTCAGCACCTGTGCCTGTTTAGCCTATTAGGCATAGTATTTAAGTCCGGTATCTGATGTTCGTCGGTGTCGGAACATTATTTGTATTACTGGTGTGTGTGTGTGTGTGTTATGCTGGTGTATCCCGAGGTACGTTTCCGTGGTCTCCAGTTCTGGACCCGTGACCGTTACGGTCTTCTGTTTGTTTTGTCTTTAAATAAAGACAGTATTATTATAGAAATCTCTGCGCCTGTGTCCGTTACCTGCTACCTGTACTACCTGCCCGTGGGCCAGTCGTGACAACATCAACATTATGCAGTCTGCAGACATGAATCCGATTGCAGAGCTCTGGCGGAATTTCAGACCGCATTCGCGAAGACTAATTGTGTGGAGGACGTATTGTTTATGGTGGACAGGTCTAGAATATCGGTATTCTCCGATCTCAAACACCGTACTGACAGAATGGATGCCTGTGGTATTTAAAAACATTATTTTTGAGTCTTACCAGTTGAACAAAACCTCTTCCTCTGAGCAATTGCATAAAGAAACGAGCATATCATTCACTTTCTCTCGGAGCACTCAGCAATGCTCTGCGTTTGTAGGTTTAACTTTTTTGCCATCTTTACAAAGAGTGCCAAAGAGCTCTTTGTAAAAAACCCAGTTCTCGCCTCCTCAGTCATGGAGGTCCTTGGTGGATTCCTGCGATGCCTGGAGCCTATAAGAAACACAGAGATACAGCCTATGACTGTCTTGGTTTTCGTGACGGGCTTCAGGGTCTGCCAGGAGTCTACATTTACCGCAGGCACATATTGTAATTGAAATCAAGGGCATTCCCTGTGTTTTAGTGAATGTCAATATACAAACACAGTGCAAATATGCCGATGGAAATTTGAGGAGTTTAAACAGGAGGAGACCGTATTCGTATGTCGTATCATTGCGACTTACATGGTTTGCTGTTTTTACCGAGGATTGTACCACATCATTCCCTGACCGTTGACTATATCTACCCCGTAAATGTTATGCAATTTTACCCGCTCCCGTACACCAAAACGATGCGTTGCGAATTCCTAGTTTTGCTTACAGTGTGCAGAGAGATTGCGTCGTTAGCGCCCGGGGTACTTTGCATTCTATTAAAAAAAACAAGGGAATGCCGCTTGCTTTTAACAACCCAATAAATTATGGGGCGTCCTCTTTTTCCAACCGTGTTAACGGCACAGATTGTCATTCGAGAAAACTGCTTTTTACGACAAATGTTTAATATGACAAATCACCGCAGTCTGCCTGCTTCGGACGATTACAGAACACTCGAGTAATGAGATATTGACTTTGCCGGTGGAGACGAAGATATCTTTGTTCGGAGCAAAATGGTTCCCGTAAATCCCAACGTTATTGCCCGATCTTAACATTCTGTTACGGATTCTGGACGGGAATTTTTCGCAGCAGGGTCGTATTCTACTTTTTATGTGACATCGTGAGGTGGTGAAGTGGAGTTGTGGCCTACATCGTGGGACTCTCGCACGAGTTTCACTAGCGGTCATGTTCTGTAAACTTGCCAAACAGCCCGTGATATTGCTTAATGTAATTTCCTTTTATATGACTAATTGCTATTCGATTGCCAGTTTTTGTGTCTGCGTTTTTAACTGCCGGCGCCATGACACTAAACGCACATAATGGGAAACTGGAATGACATGGCAGCAGGTGTGCCAGAGAAATGTGGACGGGACTTTCTAATTTTGTACAGTGAAAATGGGCTGGAATGAATAACTAAAATCTCGTTCCCAGTGACAATGGACCCCCTGGGCATTTTTAGCATTATATGCTAAGTTCCACCTTTTTATATGGTGGCCAAATCTATTGAATTTCAATTGCTTCTTCTTGTAAAAAAAACGGCCCCGGAGGTAAAATATCTCACGTCCGTGGAACGAAACGACATCTATATTAGGATGTGGGAAGTCAGACAAGGGCAGAGGTAGCTCCACATTTCCAAGAGCCCACTGCATAAAGAGGGAGAAAATAATTAAATATCCCATTCGCACCGTGAGCGGATACTATAGCCTGGACTAGTTTTAAGTCTTCGACGGCACACTGTGATAACAGGATAGTGTGTGTGTGTGTGTGTGACTGCAATGACTACTTCAATGTTCCTCCTCCAGGTCAAACCTTTAACAAGCAGAAATAGTTAGAGCAAGGCTCTGTAGGGGTGAGGCCCGTGTCCAGGCCGATGAGCTGTTGTGTAGCCGCGTGCGCTCTGCGCCGTCGGCTCCAGGTGAAAGCCGAGCGGCCCCGCTCATTACTCTTCATTAAAGGTGCCCGCGCGTCCCCCGGTGGAGTGTTGCACCCTGGGAGATTAGCGGCGCACGGCTGCATCGCCGCTAATTAGGTTCCGGCGCTTTCCTGTCCGGACGCGATAATGAGAGCCAATCGCGGGGCCTCTCGCCAAGGCAGGTTGAGGTCAACCAGGTCTCATCATCTCGCCCGCTGCTCCGGTGAGACTGCAGCTCTGGGGGGGAAAGACTGGCCGCACCACACACGCGACTAGGAAGCAGATCCTGGCATCCGCTCTACTTCTGCCCTCCTTCTCCGGGTCTCACCGCTCAGCTGAGGGCTCCTCCTGTTCCTCTTTCTTCTGTCATCACCCCTCCCTCTCCCCCTAATCCTTCTTAAGGACTCGTTGACATTCCCGTTGGCAGAGGGTTCTCCTCCTCTGCATTTCACGGTGGCTAGTTTCTCTTAAGTCCTTTGTCTCAGTCACGCCAGCACAAATTAATCGCTCACCTCCAGCACAGGCCGTCGAGCACTTTGAATTTCATTTGACCGGACAGTCCACCGCAGTATTAGAATCGTAAGTTTGTCCCGATTTCACGATGTGCCTATTTCAAACCGTTAAACCGTCAATACAGTGCACTGTGTCCGTTCTTTTCTTGTTCTTCATGATATCGTACTTCAGCGTCTGGAAGATGGTTGCAATGTCCGCTACGTCGGCGAGCATAAAACCCGAGCGACAGTGTTTGAGATTAATGCTAGATGATGCAAACTCCATTTATCTAATCCAGTTTTAACCAACAGTTGACCTATAGAACGTATCAATTAAATGATTCATGTACAGAACACACTCATATCTCGGTCACCGTGGCCTCATTCTGTCAGAGGCGTGTTTTACTACGCCACGCTTGGGTTGAGTCTCCCACTAAACTCCTCCCCCTCCCGATCGCTCCATCTCCGTGGGAAAATCAGCATCTTTCGACGTGTAAATCAACGGGACAGGAACCTCCAAAGGTCAGAGCACTTTGTAATTACAGCTAATTAAAATGTACCGGTGAGATTGAGCCTGGAATTTACCACCACTCATTAAACCCGGGGAGACACCGTTAATTGATTATGAACCTCTTGTAATTTACCCCTGTGTTAACTGTCATGGAAAATCCCCATCATACACTGGGCCAAATGTCGAGCACACGCGACATGATGTTACTGTCCAAGTCACGTCTTCATGATTGGAGTGGAACCCTAAGGACTCGGAATCAGGACTCAAGATGTCTGCCAATGCAGATTTAACTGTCTGACGGTTGTTTACTGCGAGGCAGGGCGTAGCGGTGATTGGGCAACGGTTACGGCTAACATCCAATGAGCGCTCCGTGGATATGCACGCGACTATAAATTAACCAATTAGGAAACCAGTGCTCCGGACACATTTTTTTAATGGTGACTTCACACAGTTGGAGGAAATGGAATTCACTATGAAGCGATTCACGAGGCTTCGTTTTAATTAAATGTTCAGTTTGTTTGGCACAACAGCAAATGACAAAATCAGACAAGGAAGCTAATGACCGAGTAGGTCCGGTTTTATCCAGCGGACCGTTATTACAATCGTTACTATACAACTAAATAGATGTTACGTAAAGTTTATAGATGAGATCTTTCAACACGAGGTTGCATCAACGACACGCCGATCTCAATCGTTGCCCTAGGTCAGGGCATTAGATAGGCTAAATACCTTTTGGCGCAGAGAGAGGAGTGTGATTTTATAAGAAGTGAAAGATCACACACGTGATTGCACCGTGGAATCTGGAAGTCATTGCGTGGGTCTATCGGGGAGGTCACGTTAATGCCTCTGTTCACTCCTGTTCTGTGCCAGAG
The DNA here is from genome assembly GCA_029465975.1 of Dallia pectoralis. Taxonomy (NCBI): domain Eukaryota; kingdom Metazoa; phylum Chordata; class Actinopteri; order Esociformes; family Umbridae; genus Dallia; species Dallia pectoralis. The sequence goes on from CM055742.1 coordinate 4,720,408, forward strand.
GTTGTCGTGGTACTACGACTTGCTGCCAGCTCTCCCCGGGGATCAGGCTATCCGGGTGGAAGAGAAATTCCACTGGTGTGGGTTTGACTGTTTCTGCAACTTCTCTCTCTCTCCCTCTCAGGTTCATTTCTGTGTCGTTCACACCCTATTCTCTCTCTCTCTTCTCTCTCTCTCCTTCTCTCTCTCCTTCTCTCCCTCTCCTGCTCTCTCTCTCTCTCTCCCTCTCTCTCTCTCTCTCAGGTTCATTTCTGTGTCGTTCACCCCCCTTTCTCTCCGTCTCTCTCTCTCTCTCTCTCTCTCTCCCTCTCTCTCTCTCAGGTTCATTGTCTGTGTCGTTCACCCCCCCTATCTCTATCTCTATCTCCCACTCTCGTGCTCATTCTCTGTTTGTTTTCTCCTCTCTTTCATTTTGCATCATGACTGTCTCTGATTGTCTCGTAATCAGAATAAGTCCTGGGAGGAAAAGTAATATGCTCTTTATCTGCCGCCAAATCCCGATGACTGCAATTAAAGTCATCTTTGATCTGTCACCTGCCGGGACTGAGCGAGATCACTTCCTGTCAAATCCGTGTCCCTCGCTGTCGTCGTTCCGTATCTCTGCCTCCCTTTCTCTTTTGCTCTTTCTGTGAATTGTCTCTCTTACTTTCTCTCACCGGCTCTCGCTGCGAGGAAATCGACAGGTGAGGCGACACGACAATGCCATTATTCCGCTTCGAGAACAATAAGTAGAGCGACCGACTGGGAAAACAAAGCAAATCTAATTTGGATGTTTATGAACGGGTGGATATCAGTGGCTGGACATAATAGCAGGATTGATCGAGTTCAGTCGGCGACTTATCTGGTCCTATCTTCGTGTCTTTTGTTCAGACCTGTCAGGATTTTCAAAACAAACACCGATCGATGTATGACGTTGCTTTGTGTAAATGACATACGCCTTTTAATCACAATGGCAACTTGTCGTCCCTTTATTGGTTAAGGAGGAATGTGTTCAAAATTAAATTGTAACACCCAATCTCTCATGCTGTGGCAGAACAACGACGCATTGGAGAAAAACGCCAAACTCTCCCTTACGTGGGACTTGTCACTGGCCTTCATTATAACATTGTCTTTAATGTTTCAGAGACATTTCCCTCCAACAGGTGAGTAATCAAACAAAGTGTCGGTACACAGTGTCGGTACACCAGAAGTGCGCTGGACGTGGGGCGTGGCACGGCTTCGCAAATTATCGTGGACTACGAAGGGATTCTCAGCGACCCGAGGCTGTCATACTGTACTTGAGTAGCTAATTCTGTGCTTTTTTTCTTTCAGTTCAGGCATATTTGAATCATTAGTTCAAGGTGGTTTCAACGATGGCCATTTCATTAGAACCTTGATTTACGACGCACGGGGAGCGAAGAGTAAGTAAACAGGTAATTAGTGACAGTATATTTGTACTGTACTCCCCCCCTTCTCTCCCCCCTCCCTCCCTCCCTCTCACTCACTCCTCCCCTCCCTCTCATGTGCAGAGGTCAAGGCCTTCCTCCAATGTGGATCACATTGCATCGTAATCACCATATGGCCTGTGCCATTAAATAGCGCTTGTGTGTGTGTGTGTGTGTGTGTACTGAAGCAGTAAGAGGGAGCGAGGCATTGATTTTGCATGCAAAAAGAAGTTCAGCTTTTCCAGCAGCAGACTGAGTTGAGTTCACGCTTAACAATCAATCGGGTTTTTCTTCATTCGTTCATCGATTTCAGCGCGGAGCATATTACCAGGGTGATCATTCGGTTAGGATGCTTATTCATACTCAAAATCAAATCAAACACTCCATTTGACCGTCCCGCAGCCCGTACAGTAGACAGCAGTTCTGGCCCGGCGCGTTTTTTGGTACTGAAGTCCGTGGGGGGTCGCGTGAACTTGCTGTGAACCCACAGCTCCAGTGTGTCATTAACACTGGCCAGTCCAGGCCCAGGCAACGAGTGCCATCACGGTCCCTGGGCCCTTTTAAGACAGTGGGTTTTACTATTCCCTATTATCTGCAGGTGGAGGAGCAGATGTGTGTGTGTGAGAGAGAGAAGGGTCTAATTTACTCTCTGGCTGTACTGCCCGGTTTCTGCAGAAACTAGTTTGCGTCATGATTGTGGCATTACCCAGATTGCCCAGGACTGTTCAGGGCTGTTTAATAGCTTGGCACCGTTCAGACCGGGTGGCAGGAACATCGGACCGGGTTTCTTTCTCTTCCTTGTGCTGGTTCAGACCGCTCCAAAAAAATGTGTTTTGTTGCCCGTGTTCCTCTGCCCTTGTTCCGCTGCCCTTGTTCCAGTGCCCGTGTTCCGCTGCCCTTGTTCCGCTGCCCTTGTTCCGTTGCCCGTGTTCCGCTGCTCTTGTTCCGCTGCCCGTGTCCCTTCGCCTGTGTTCCGCCGCCTGTGTTCCGTTGGTGTGTGTCACATTGTCAGGAGGTAATTTGCCGGTCTACCCGCCGGCTGTACTAGTCCAATATCATCGGTGCAACCAGCTGCTGCCGATTTGCAGTACGCACCTGGTTTTCCTGGTCCTACTCCTCTCTCTACTGACTGGTCTGTGTGAGTCTCATGTAGTAAGTCTGTGCCCGCTGGTCTATACAGAAATCTCTCTGTCACATACTTTGTCACGTATCTCGTTTTTTATCTCCCGGTTATGTTAGTGTCATCTTTTTATAGTAGGTCCATGCCTTTTATGTAATCGTTCATTTTCACCATTACAATGTGTAATAAACTCAACGGTGTTTGCCTATGCAAATTAAGCTCGAGTCATATTTCTGCCACGGTTTTTTTTATTAGGCGCTCTCCTGCACCAGCCCGTTGTGAGAGTGAGAAAAGGATTCACTGGACCTTTTTAACTTCACTAATGACTGAAATGCAATCAAATCACTTTATTAGAAGTGCCTGAAACAAGCGACGGGGCTCTGAACCTTGTAGTCAGTTGAAGATCTTTTCTTCCTAGCTTTCTAATCAGGGACCAATTCAGATCTGTAACAACAGGAGGGCGCAACTGATGCTGAGGATGAACAGAAACAGGAGGTGTACGAGCCCAATGTCCCTGGCCCTTACAAATGAAGAATGTCTATTCAATGCCCGTACACAATGTGGTCACAATGCCCCTCTATTCAAATGTTTCTCACCGGTCCTGTTCAGCTTCTGTTCACGTAATCTCGCCGGCCTATTCCGGAACGTCTCAAGGCCCTCCTAACCGTGTTGCCTGGAACAGAACGGGGACATCGTGTCGCATAGTACTCCCCTGGATTCGCTGGGCGGCGGGGGGGGGGTATTTGTTATCCCTTCGTACGAGTTTGACGATGGTTTGGCGGGACACGATCGGTTCGTTTCCCACCCCTTGACTTCAGAGCGCTGCTTTTACGTTTCTGCTAGACCTCTTTTCTAAGGTGGCGCGGCTGTATTTATCGCAGCAGTGACTTCTTGGAATGTGTCATATTTGTGTTTGTTTTTTCCAGGCTAATGGCTATCATCTCTAGACAGAAATACAGTTGTTGGCCTAGCTTCCCCCTCTGCATTGACACGATAAAACGTATGAAGCATTCTGTGAAATGACTACATTGTCTAGTCTTATTCTCACTCAATCTCAGTCTCAACGTTGCAGTTTCCGACACAGCTTACAGAACATTTACGTACGGAATTGAGTAATTTACACGAATACGGGTTTAATTGCTGGATTTATCTGGTAACTGGGTTGTATAAGGTGTTAACTGGGTGGAGTTATATGTAAACTGGGTGGAGTTATAGGTAAACTTGGTGGGGTTAATGTGTTAACTGGGTGGGGTTTTTGTGTTAACTGTGTGGGGTTATACGTAAACTAGGTGGAGTTATATGTAACCTGGGTGGAGTTAATGTGTTAACTCGGGGTTAATGTGTTAACTGGGTGGGGTTATATGTAAACTGGGTGGAGTTAGGTGTTATCTGGGTGGAGTTCGATGTTAACTGGGTGGAGTTATATGCTAACTGGGTGGAGTTAGGTGTTATCTGGGTGGAGTTCGATGTTAACTGGGTGGAGTTATATGCTAACTGGGTGGGTTTAGGTGTTAACTGGGTGGAGTAAGGTGGTAACCTGGTGGAGTTAGATGTTAACTGGGTGGAGTTAATGTGTTAACTCGGTAGGGTTAATGTGTTAACTGGGTGGGGTTATATGTAAACTGGGTGGAGTTAGGTGTTATCTGGGTGGAGTTCGATGTTAACTGGGTGGAGTTATATGCTAACTGGGTGGGTTTAGGTGTTAACTGGGTGGAGTAAGGTGGTAACCTGGTGGAGTTAGATGTTAACTGGGTGGAGTTAGATGTTAACTAGGAAACTAAGTCGTTTGTGACCCAGTTCAAAAACCCTAATAATGTGTTGCACCCCAGCATCTCCAATCCACAACCCAGAGTCACGCAAAGGATGTACGCGCATAGAAAAGAGAGACGCCAGATGTGATCGATGAAAAGAAAAATGAGCTTTAAACAAATCTGAATAGCTCTTCCTGTGTAAATGCAGTTACAGTCTGTGTATACGTGCTTGTGTCTGGGTGTGTGTGAGTCTGTGTGTGTCTGTGTGTGTGTGTGTGTGTGTCTGGGTGGTGTGTGTGAGTCTGTGTGTGTCTCTGTGTGTGTGTGTCTGTGTGTGTCTGGGTGTGTGTGAGTCTGTGTGTGTCTGTGTGTGTGTGTGTCTGTGTGTGTGTCTGGGTGTGTGTGAGTCTGTGTGTGTCTCTGTGTGTGTGTGTGTCTGTGTGTGTCTGGGTGTGTGTGAGTCTGTGTCTGTGTGTGTGTGTGTCTGTGTGTGTGTCTGGGTGTGTGTGAGTCTGTGTGTGTGTCTGTGTGTGTGTCTGTGTGTGCGTGTCTGTGTGTGTGTCTGGGTGTGTGTGAGTCTGTGTGTGTGTCTGTTTCTCTGCGTATCGCTTTGTATGTCTGTGTGAGTCTGTATGTCTGTATGTGTGTGTGTGTGTGTCTGTGAGTCTCATTGTGTGTGTATGTGCTCCAGTTATAGTGCTTACTGCCCAGCCTTGGGAGGTCCTGTGGTTTCCGTTATCCATTGTCCTGTTCCCTCTCTATTCATTCCATCCTCTTCTTTGAAATTCTGCCCCCCTCACATCCACCTCGATGCCTGTTCTTGCTTTCCCTCTACTCTCCTCCCTTTTCAGCTTTTCCCTGGACAAAATAATCGCATCCCCTTCCTCACATATCTGATAATTCCTTCTCTACTCCACGCCATTTCTCTTTCGCTCTCCTGCATTCGCCACCAGTACGAACTCTGAACTGCACCCCGTTGCTCTCTATCTCTCCATTTCCTCTCTCATCCTAACCCCGGTTCTCTTTTATTCATCCTCTTCTCTCCCCTGCTCCCGTGGCTGCGTGACATCACACCAGATGTACTGCAGCATCCAAGCTGCTCGGCTCTTGGCCGGTCTCTTATCTCCACTGTAGGATTCCGTGGCCCGAGGTGTTGCTGCTGGCCTGCCTTCCTTGGGAAACAGACTCCCCACACACACGCAAGCACGCACGCACGCACACACACACACACACACACACACACACACACACACACACACACACACACACACACACACACACACACACACACACACACACACACGCAACTTGGCAGTAGCCTTGAAAAGTAATGTTAGCGAGAAAGCGAGAGAGCGGTAGAGAGAGAGAGTGAGAGAGAGCAGTAAAGAGAGAGCAGTCAGCCTCCACCAGCTTCAGCCCCGTCAGCCTCCACCAGCTTCAGCCCCGTCAGCCTCCACCTACCTCAGCCCCGTCAGCCTCCACCAGCTTCAGCCCCGTTAGCCTCCACCTACCTCAGCCCCGTCAGCCTTCACCGACCTCAGCCCCGTCAGCCTCCACCAGCTTCAGCCCCGTCAGCCTTCACCGACCTCAGCCCCGTCAGCCTTCACCGACCTCAGCCCCGTCAACCTTCACCGACCTCAGCCCCGTCAGCCTTCACCGACCTCAGCCCCGTCAGCCTTCACCGACCTCAGCCCCGTCAGCCTCCACCTTCAGCCCCGTCAGCCTCCACCTGCTTCAGCCCCGTTTGCCTTCTCTAACCCTGGCTAATGCTGTTTCTCTGTTGCATTTATTATTAACCCAGCTGTACATGTAGTTATGGTGCCGGGCTGAAATTACTGCTCATCAAGGCATTGGTGAAAGACATTAGTCGTCTAGTTTGACATTTCCCATATATATATATGTATACTGTGTATATATTTATTATAGATGATTTCTCCCACTCAGAAAGCAGTACACACACACACACACACACACACACATATGTATTTCGAGGCTGGGTACCTCAAAACCCCCAAATCCCAGTTCCCTAACCTTAGCTCTAATAACCTAGCCTTTATACCTTAACCTAACCTAGCACTAGGATGCCTAAACCATGCCCTATGACCTGTATGTGACCCCAATTCACACCCTTAGACCAACTGTAAGATTCCCCCTAAATCCGAATTTGGGGTCCTCACATGAGAACCCACACACACACAGACACAGACACACACATGAGAACGCACAAACACACACTAAAACCACAGACACACACATACAAACACACACACGTAAGAACACACACATAAGACCACACACACACACGCTATAAAATGCAGGGAAGCGGTGGAAGCTGGTGTATGTTGTTATTTATTTACGTTTCACATTTTAGTCATGTATCCAGAGAAACGTACATACATATATTATTTAGGGCTCGTACTAGGTTCTGTCACTGGGCGGGATCGCAGATGGATGAGACAATTGGGATTCAGTTTAAAGCGTTTATATTTGGATTTTGAAATATTTTCGTATTTCCATACAGTTATTCATAGATTGAAAATATAATTAGATGTTCTGAGTCTACATGAACGATAAAATCACTTCAGCGTAAACATTTTTCCGATCATAAATTCCCCTTCAATAGCACAACTATTTATATGTGAATGTGCCTGTCTGATTACTCTGTAGCTTCTGCAGTTGCTAATTAAAAAATAAATAAATAGATACCAGGCATTTCCACACTCGTTTCTTACTTACTTGGAGGTTAGTCAACCTGTTAGAAGTTGCTGGAGAAAGTTGAATTTCTTTTGCCGCCCCACGAGACAACGTGGTTTTTATAGTTAGCATTGAAGAGATCGTTAGCAACCACCACACAAACTGTCAAATGACTGAGCAAATATGGTCTAAACTGAGGTGCAGAAATGGCAAAGCTGCGTTGATTAGGCAATACTTGGGAGCCTGCATTGTCTGACACTTGCAATATTTGTTTACAAATGAAGTCATCCGTCTTAAAAGATATGCCACGTCCTGCGACAAACCCAATGTTTTTAATATATGTGTTACAAATTTAATTTGACATGATATGTTACAGATAGGAACAATATTGTCAATGGCTGAAGCCCAAGGTGGCTCTATTGATTGAAGGGTATCTTACCCGAAACTCAGAACCACATGACGCATGTTGCCAAGACGGGCAGACTGTAGGAACAGGTTGACTGGCGTGTGTCACCACTCCAGAAGGCAGGTCGGTACAGGTTAGGGCCCCTGTGGAGACGATGGAACGAGTTTCGCGTGAGCGGGTTGGGGTGGGGTGGTGACTGGGCCCCCAGCAAGGTGACTCACAGACCGCCAGAGGGAAGTGAGAGGTGGGGAGAGGGGGCATCGAGGTGATGGGGAGAGGGGAGAAAGCGGAGGAGAGGGGGAGAGGGAGAGACGCAGGGTTCGGGGTGGGAGGCAGCGAGGTGATGGGGAGAGTTCTCACTGTTCCAGAGTCCCGGTACACCTCCTCTTCCTCCTCCAAGACACCTTCATCCTACTCTCTTTTCATCCCAGGATAAAGTGAGCCACTGTGGATATAGAAGAGATGTGCCTTTCCTCCTCGGCTGCTGGTTAACAAGGCCCCAATGTTCAATCAAGAACTAGAGGTAAAGAAGTGAAGAATATATTTTTATTTTCTCTCTTTCTACCTTGTGAAGTGTGCCAGTTAATTCATACAGTGGAGGGAAAGAACAGACTTGACATTCAGCACCGTGCACCTGTAAAAAGCACACACAAACCGCGCACACGAAATTCTTCGGGGAAACAATGAGATCTAAGTGCCATAAAACATCCGGCTCAATCCTGACTCAGGCTCTTAACGAACTGTAAGCTCCACACCAACAACGCTAATGACATGCTCATCATTTCAATTTCGATTTGAAGACCCAGTACCATCAAACTCTATCATGTATTATTTATTATTATTATAAAAGAACCGTACACATGAGCACATGAAAAAAATCCAAATTACTTTAGAGTTAGTCGTGTTTTTGTCGGTGTGACTTGAAACATTGACGGAGGTTATAAAAAACAACATGGCCGACAGTGGCCCCAGCTGACCCACAACTCAAGCACACCCTGGCCTCCATCCCGTTGTCGACGGCAACATGGTTGCACAGAACAACTCCCGGACCGAAAGAGTCCCCGGGAAATATATGACACAAATCCGACACGAGCACACTGGCAGGCTTTTTTGTCACGCGCTGATGATGAAAAAATATAATTAAAGACTGCAGGGGGACTTTTAAAATAATTCACCTGATTAGGGCACTCAGATTCATTACACAAGGCCTGACGAGCGGTGGCCCCAGACTGCACTGCGTAGTGTTTGAGACATGTGTCGCGTCCCAAACGCTGCCCGTCATTATGTAATCCACCGCTCTCAGCCCGGCTCACGCGCGCGGGGGGGGGGGTATATGGATGGTCGGTAGGGGTTTCACAGCGTCGGCGATAGGTGTGCAATTTGGTACGGGACCCGTTGCTTTCATTTCTAAAACAGTAGTTCTCCATTACCTCGGCCTGGATGGTGGCTGGACCTGCCGTCAGCACCCAGCATGTCCACAAGCCATTAAACTGATGACTCAGCCAGCACCATTTGTCTTCATTACAGTTCAACTCAATCAGAGAGTTCTGTGTGTGTGTGTGTGTGTGTGTGTGTGTGTGTGTGTGTGTGTGTGTGTGTGTGTGTGTGTGTGTGTGCGGTGTGTGTGCGTGCATGTGTCCAATCTATGGAGAACAACCCCCCCCCCCCACCGTGCCTACCCATCAAATTGGGAGAAAGGTGCAGAGATCCAATTTAGCATACCACATTACAGTATGTCTCTCTGGAGATGCGATGGACTTTGGGTTGACAGAACTGACTGGAACTAATCGCCTGCTTCAGTCCTCCTCAGCAGTTTCAAATCTCTGATGTTAATCAAGTCCCCCCACTCGTTTATAAGACATGAGTATGTTTAAACTGCAGTATTTGTAAAAATAAAAGAAATCAAATAATGATATTTATTTTGCTTGCTTATCCTGAATTTCAAACAAATATAGAACTATACATCGGTACGTAGATAAGCGATACCGTCTTCTCTCTTTTACAATGCGTACCGCGTTCACCTGTGTTTTCGTACGTTGGCCACAACAAGACCACGTTCCAGACACTTTGATGCATTTGGGAACCATTGTTAGCATTCCTGCTAAACATTCCATACAATCCTCGACCCAATGCAACTCAATCCGCCTTAAGTTGACAGAACGTCTCCCTTCGTACAGTAAAAGCCAACGCTTTGTGTTCTGGGGACAGATTCACTTGAACATCAATGAACACATTAAAAAAGGCCCTGACAACCACATTCGATTATTAACTCCCCAGACCCAGATGGCGCTGGCTAATTGCGCCACACTCCTAGGGACTCCTGAGCCAATCAGTGAGCAGGATTTAAACCCCGCTCTCGCAGCGGTGTAGCTGGCTGTGAAACAGTGGACTTAACTGGCCCTTACAGTGTGTTACTTTATTCCCTAATCCCAGCATTCACCTCTCTTAACTGGCCCTTACAGTGTGCTACTTTATTCCCTAATCCCAGCATTCACCTCTCTTAACTGGCCCTTACAGTGTGCTACTTTATTCCCTAATCCCAGGATTCACCTCTCTTAACTGGCCCTTACAGTGTGTTACTGTATTCCCTAATCCCAGCATTCACCTCTCTTAACTGGCCCTTACAGTGTGTTACTTTATTCCCTAATCCCAGCATTCACCTCTCTTAACTGGCCCTTACAGTGTGTTACTTTATTCCCTAATCCCAGCATTCACCTCTCTTAACTGGCCCTTACAGTGTGTTACTTTATTCCCTAATCCCAGCATTCACCTCTCTTAACTGGCCCTTACAGTGTGCTACTTTATTCCCTAATCCCAGCATTCACCTCTTAACTGGCCCTAACTGGCCCTTACAGTGTGTTACTTTATTCCCTAATCCCAGCATTCACCTCTCTTAACTGGCCCTTACAATCCCAGCATTCACCTCTCTTAACTGTGTGTTACTTTATTCCCTAATCCCAGCATTCACCTCTCTTAACTGGCCCTTACAGTGTGCTACTTTATTCCCTAATCCCAGCATTCACCTCTCTTAACTGGCCCTTACAGTGGCCCTGTTACTTTATTCCCTAATCCCAGCATTCACCTCTCTTAACTGGCCCTTACAGTGTGTTACTTTATTCCCTAATCCCAGCATTCACCTCTCTTAACTGGCCCTTACAGTGTGTTACTTTATTCCCTAATCCCAGCATTCACCTCTCTTAACTGGCCCTTACAGTGTGTTACTTTATTCCCTAATCCCAGCATTCACCTCTCTTAACTGGCCCTTACAGTGTGTTACTTTATTCCCTAATCCCAGCATTCACCTCTCTTAACTGGCCCTTACAGTGTGTTACTTTATTCCCTAATCCCAGCATTCACCTCTCTTAACTGGCCCTTACAGTGTGTTACTTTATTCCCTAATCCCAGCATTCACCTCTCTTAACTGGCCCTTACAGTGTGCTACTTTATTCCCTAATCCCAGCATTCACCTCTCTTAACTGGCCCTTACAGTGTGTTACTTTATTCCCTAATCCCAGCATTCACCTCTCTTAACTGGCCCTTACAGTGTGTTACTTTATTCCCTAATCCCAGCATTCACCTCTCTTAACTGGCCCTTACAGTGTGTTACTTTATTCCCTAATCCCAGCATTCACCTCTCTTAACTGGCCCTTACAGTGTGTTACTTTATTCCCTAATCCCAGCATTCACCTCTCTTAACTGGCCCTTACAGTGTGTTACTTTATTCCCTAATCCCAGCATTCACCTCTCTTAACTGGCCCTTACAGTGTGTTACTTTATTCCCTAATCCCAGCATTCACCTCTCTTAACTGGCCCTTACAGTGTGTTACTTTATTCCCTAATCCCAGCATTCACCTCTCTTAACTGGCCCTTACAGTGTGTTACTTTATTCCCTAATCCCAGCATTCACCTCTCTTAACTGGCCCTTACAGTGTGTTACTTTATTCCCCCAGCATAATCCCAGCATTCACCTCTCTTAACTGGCCCTTACAGTGTGTTACTTTTCATTCCCCTAATCCCAGCATTCACCTCTCTTAACTGGCCCTTACAGTGTGTTACTTTATTCCCTAATCCCAGCATTCACCTCTCTTAACTGGCCCTTACAGTGTGTTACTTTATTCCCTAATCCCAGCATTCACCTCTCTTAACTGGCCCTGTGTGTTACTTTATTCCCTAATCCCAGCATTCACCTCTCTTAACTGGCCCTTACAGTGTGTTACTTTATTCCCTAATCCCAGCATTCACCTCTCTTAACTGGCCCTTACAGTGTGTTACTTTATTCCCTAATCCCAGCATTCACCTCTCTTAACTGGCCCTTACAGTGTGTTACTTTATTCCCTAATCCCAGCATTCACCTCTCTTAACTGGCCCTTACAGTGTGTTACTTTATTCCCCCTTTCCCAGCATTCACCTAACTGGCCCAGTGTGTTATTCCCTAATCCCAGCATTCACCTCTTAACTGGCCCTTACAGTGTGTTACTTTATTCCCTAATCCCAGCATTCACCTCTCTTAACTGGCCCTTACAGTGTGTTACTTTATTCCCTAATCCCAGCATTCACCTCTCTTAACTGGCCCTTACAGTGTGTTACTTTATTCCCTAATCCCAGCATTCACCTCTCTTAACTGGCCCTTACAGTGTGCTACTTTATTCCCTAATCCCAGCATTCACCTCTCTTAACTGGCCCTTACAGTGTGCTACTTTATTCCCTAATCCCAGGATTCACCTCTCTTAACTGGCCCTTACAGTGTGTTACTTTATTCCCTAATCCCAGCATTCACCTCTCCCTGCTTCCTGTCTACCCCCATCCACCTCTACGCCTTTTATTCTCCCTCTTAATCCTTAATCCTTAATCCCTATTCTCTTTCCTCACTCCGGTATCTCTACCCCTCATCTCTCCGGTCTCTCGCTCCTTTCTCTCACCCCTGCCTTCTTCATCCTCTCTCTCTCTCTCTCTCTCAATCCCCCTCGTGCCCGTTTGCTTTCCTCTCGCCTCCTTTCCCTCTCCTCTCATCTCTCCTTATCCCTCCACTCTCTCTCTCTCTCTCCTGTCTCTCATCACTCCCACCTCCACACACAGGATATTGATGCACACCTCGATATGCGTAAAGGTCATTGATGCATAAGTCAATAGAGTAATAATGCATTCAAGGCTAGAAAGTTCATGAGGTAATTAGGCAGGCAGGTATCAGGCATATCCACTTACTGACACACAGACACACTGGAAGACAGACAGACTGACAGACAGACAGACACACACACAGACAGGCAGACTGACAGGCAGACTGACAGACAGACAGACAGACAGACAGACTGACAGACTGACACTGACAGACAGACACACTGACACACACACTGACAGACAGACACACAGACAGACTGACACAAAGTAAAACAGACAGACTGACACACAGAAAGACAGACTGACACAAAGTCAAACAGACTGACTGACATACATACATACATACATACATACATACATACATACATACATACATACATACATACATACATACATACATACATACATACATACATACATACATACATACATACATACATACATACATACATACATACATACAGACATACAGACAAATTAACTCACAGACACACAAACAATGTTCTGCTGGGATGTGGGTTAACATTAGGTTTATGGTATGGTTTAGGGTTTATCCATGGGGGACGTAAACCTACGATCCAAGCTTTAGTTAGGGTTAGGGTTAAACTTTCAGTTAGGGTTGTTGTGAGGGTTTTTACGTGGAGAATCAGTTCTCCCACAACGTGGATTCAGACGTTAATTTGATGCACAGTCATCTTAAGCCACCTCACGGCAGTTGTTACCGCCTGTGAACAATCAGGTGGCCCAGACTCCAGACTTTGGCCATGAGGAAGGGGCAGTTGATGCCATGGCGACGCTGTTCTTAGTGTGATGTTCTTATTGTTTTGTTCTTAATGTTAGGTTCCTTAATGTTAAGTTCTTAGTGTTATGTTCTTAATGTTAGGTTCTTAATGTTAAGTTCTTAGTGTTATGTTCTTAATGTTAGGTTCTTAATGTTAAGTTCTTAGTGTTATGTTCTTAATGTTAGGTTCTTAATGTTAAGTTCTTAGTGTTATGTTCTTAATGTTAGGTTCTTAATGTTAAGTTCTTAGTGTTATGTTCTTAATGTTAGGTTCTTAATGTTAAGTTCTTAGTGTTATGTTCTTAATGTTAGGTTCTTAATGTTAAGTTCTTAGTGTTATGTGCTTAATGCTGTGAAGCCTTTCCATTTTTAAAATACCCTATTCATCTGTTTCCTGAAGTCTTTTTTGATATGGAGAATTTTGCTTCACTAAATCTCCTTAAGACCATGAGATAGTTGATAATAACGAGAGTATAATTAAGGTGAAAGATAGATGCATTATCTGACTGCTTACTGCAGGGTAGAAGGCCTCCCATTTGTATCTGAGCTCATCCCGTTGAAGATACACTTTAGTGAAGCATATTAACAATCAATTACTGGCAGCAAAACCTAAAGCACTGTGCTCGTGCGTTTCCTCACGTCATTACAGTAATTGATTTTTGCGAAACGTATAAAATGCTCACATTATCCAGCAAAATAACTGGATAGAAAATGACAATGATCTGTGACCAATCTGTCTTCGTGGCCTTGAGCAAGGTACTTAACGGTGATTGGTCCTGTAAATCACTCAGTAAAAATGTGCCTGCTAAATTACTGAGATGTAAAAAGGTTCTACTGTACCGAGATCATAATTAGCACACTATACCACCTTGTAAACATAAAATGTCTAAGTTCTGTCTAGTACACAGGTGTCAAACCGGTTCCATGGAGGGCCGAGTGTCTACAGGTCTTTGCTCTCACCTTGTTCTTGATTGATTAATTAGGTCACTAATTGGTAAGGTTCTACCCTCTACTGGTTGTTTAGGTCTGAACTGGGAACTAATTTAAATGAAAACCCAAAAACCTGCATACACTAGGCCCCCCGTGGAACCGGTTTGACATCCCTGGTCTAGTAGAACCAAGCGTTCTGCTCATGCCTACTGTCTGTCAGTACCATACAACCATACCACCTTATCACCTTACCACCATATCACCTTACCAGGTGGAACTATATTTTTCTTAGCTTTATTTTAATGAAATAATTGGGTTTTCTCTCAATTCAGGTGAGATCGCTGGCCCCATTAACGGAAATTTTCTGAAAAACGATTTAGGAATCTCAATTGTCTACCGTTGGCGGAGACGGAGGAGGTTCAAATTTACATAGCAATCAACGGTGATTAACTTTAAAGAGTTTTTAATTGTTTAGAGAGACTGCCTGAAAAAGCACCCTGAGTTGTCCTTAACGCCTCAATAAGTTTGTGTTTTCCTTGTCAAAGCCGCTCAAGCGTGCAAATTGCATAAAGGTATAAAACCTCCGGTATTTGTATCGCAACTTGCACTCTGATATATATCGTATGGTGGTCACACACACACACACAAACACACACACATACGCGTGTCCGTGTGTGTTGCCTCATGAATATGCATGCCCTGATGAGGCGTCTAAATGACAGCCTGATGAGACGTTCCCCATGCGTCCTCACAGCAGGGTGTCCGATCCGGCGTGGCCCTTCTGAAAGTCCTATTGATGGATCACGGCCGGATGAGTAATCTCCCGTCCGGACACAACGGAGGAGACAGGTATAGATCGACCCGGGTCGTCACCTGTCGTTTTGTCGACCCGGACGTTCACATCGTTCTCTGAACTGTCTATGCTGCGTCACCCTCCGTTAATTGTTCATGGTTGAAACAGCACTCAATATACACCACCATTCAAATGTTTGGGGTCACTTAGAAATGTCCTTTTTTCCATTGGAAACATACAAGAAATACGTTTGAATAGGAAATAAAAATAAAATGACTCTTTGCCATCGTCAACAAATCCTCCAACTGCAGCAGTTAGGGCCTTGAGGTTATTAACAATAATATCATTGATCTAAACTAGACAGGCCATGACACATGTGTCCGTGTCAGGAGATGATCAACGTTCTTCGCCTCACCCGTGAGTGGTCATACTGTTTGGGCTCCTCATGTGTCTCTACGGGTGAGTATCGAGCCACTTCGTCGCCCTACGGCCATTGTTGTTACGCTACGTAGCGTACGCTGGGTCAGCTGGTACACGTACAGTTCTGTGTTGGACACCGTACCAACCATACCAACTTGTTCCTGCATTATCAGTGCGCACTTGCACGCATCGGCTCACGACTCCTGAGTGGCTTCAGGCCTGCGTCCAGTGTGCGTGTGCGCGCATCGAGCTCCTAATGGAGCTGATTGGAACGATTGAACGGCGCAACTCCACCGCAACTCGATCTGTCTGGCATAAAGGCTGAACGGTAATGAAGGAGACCTGAGAGGCAGCTGATTACTGGCACTAGAAGCCAGCTGGTAAGACACACTCCAGACTTTATGTGATGAGCTATGGATTATACGACGGACCGGAGAGCTTCAGTATATTACTGTATATTGGGATTTCGGGCCGCCGGATCACTCTAGGCCATTCGTGTACCGAAGAAATGAATCCATACGCGTGTTAGGAGATTCATTAACGGGGATTTACTGGCCGTGTCCCGCTTCATCGTGTCCTGCTTCCTTGCGTCCTGCTTCCTCCGCTGGTCGACAGAGTTCGAGGAGCCTCGATATTCCACCCCGGAAACGGCACTGGCGCTGTGTCACGTTCCGTTGAGACGGTCATCCGAGGAAATCACGAAGGACGGCGTGAATCGATAAGAGCCAGCAGACGTCCAATTGTTGTAAAATTGGCCTCACTTCCTTATTATACTCTCTGTAATGTCCAATAGCAAACCTCTCATCCATCACAAAGGAAATCCAATAAGGACTATGTGTGATAGCGCTCTGGCCGTGTACCGGGCGAAATGGAGGCCTTTTTGCATCCACTCAAGCACCGCTATTGCAATTTAAAAGCTTGTTATTAAACTGAGCTAAATCTACTTGAACCCGATTATGCGATCGGAAAATCCCAGCGAGACAGGCGAGGAGACGGACACTGTGGTGAACAGTTGTGATTGGGAATGAACTGAAGGCTCCAACTGGGACCGTTATGGATTTTGTCGCCAGGTGATCTATACCTGCGTTGACAGGCCCAGCTGAATTCAGTCATAGGAAAAGAACAAAAGGAAACATGTACACCACCACTTCCCACCCGACTATGAAAAGCCTGGTTTGGCATTTACTGGATCGGTGATATATTCACCTCAGGGCTGTGTACAATGTCCAAGCTTGTCCACTGCCGGCCACTGCGGACAGCAGGAGAGGTGTTCAATCACATCAAGGCAGCCCTCAGAGACAGCACCTGTGCCCCGCCAACAAGCTTTTTGGGGTGTACCAAGGCTCAAGCCTTGGTGAGGTACAAAGGCACAAAATAAAGGTAGCCGAAGCGGTGTTGTCTGCATTTAGAGATGCTCTTCTGATGCTTCAAATAACTACCAAAAATGTGTGTGGGTGATGAAATTAATTACAAATATTACGAAAAGTTTATAAAAACAGCCAAAATTCAACATCAATCACTGTGAGATCACGCGTACAAAAACATTACAACAGAAAGATAAATCACAAGATGAGTTTATCTTGAAGCTATTGAAAGCTCTGTTAAATTGGGCCCAGATCTTCCAGCTGGCCTGATAACCTGCGGACCAGACCTCGATCTTGTAGCACACATTTATCTGCGAGTATTTAGGCAGGAACTCTCATCCTTTTATATTCCATCTGCAGCTTATTTTCTACTTACCTCCTTTCCTCCCTGCATCCTTTCCTCTCCATGCCTCCCTCCCTTCCTCCTTGTCCTCCCTCTTTCATCTTAACGAGAAGAAGCCGGCTCTTTCGCTCTCTGTAAATTTGGATGTTTTATCTCTATGAGAGCAGTCAGCCTTTGCAATCATTATATCTCCGCCGTGGATCGATTCAGGTTGGACCTGACCCAACAACAAAAGGACCCATATTTTATCATTCACCTTGTACTGTTGAAAGCACACGAGGAAAGGAAATAATTCTCAATTTGCAGAAAACTGCTGCAGCTGCGCCATAGGAGAACTATTATTCTGAAAACAGAATATTATATTATATCATTTCTCAAAAAAAAAGACTCATTACAGGGAATACGTGTTGGGACAAATATGATGAATGTCGTTTATGAATTTCACTCGCAGGTTTCCAAAGAGGAAAACATTTCTTCTCCGTGAAATTGAAACCTCACAGCCGCACAACGCCTAACTCTGGTTTCTTCCCTGTGTTTAGTGATATTAGTGTGAGAGAAAAGCTATGTCCTATAAACATCATTGCTTCTGTTAGCGTATCAACTTTATTCATCTGGGTTGTGTTTTTCCCCCCAATAAATTCATGTTGGCACTGCATCTCGTCATGAAAGAAAATATTAGTCATTGTACTTTTTTGTGATTTGTGTTAGACACACATACACACACACACACACACACACACACTCATCACCCCCCCACATTGTGAACACGTTCCCACTTCTGCGACAGCAACTCTTCAGCTGCACATTCAGAGTGACATTAATTGAGTGTAATTGTGTAATACTGAGCTAATTACAAACAGCAGGGGTCCTTTCTGTGGTGAATCCAGTCCAGTCGCTAATACCAGAACTGGCAGGCAGAACAACCACGCATTAAAACTCCTGTGGTGTCCTGTAGTATATTGTTGTGCCTGTGGTGTATTGTGGTGTACTGTGGTGTACTGTGGTGTCCTGTGGTGTCCTGTGGTGTCCTGTGGTGTACTGTGGTGTCCTGTGGTGTCCTGTGGTGTCCTGTAGTGTCCTGTGGTGTCCTGTAGTATATTGTTGTGCCCTGTGGTGTATTGTGGTGTACCTGTGGTGTCCTGTGGTGTGTCCTGTTGTGTCCTGTGGTGTCCTGTGGTGTCCTGTGGTGTCCTGTGGTGTCCTGTGGTGTCCTGTTGTGTCCTGTGGTGTCCTGTAGTGTCCTGTGGTGTCCTGTGGTGTACTGTGGTGTCCTGTGTGTCCTGTGGTGTCCTGTGGTGTCCTGTGGTGTCCTGTGGTGTCCTGTGGTGTCCTGTGTGTCCTGTGGTGTCCTGTCCTGTGGTGTCCTGTGGTGTCCTGTAGTGTCCTGTAGTGTCCTGTGGTGTCCTGTGGTGTCCTGTGGTGTCCTGTAGTGTGTCCTGTGGTGTCCTGTGTGTCCTGTCCTGTGGTGTGTACTGTGTCCTGTGTCCTGTGGTGTCCTGTAGTATATTGTTGTGTACTGTGGTGTCCTGTTGTGTCCTGTGGTGTCCTGTGGTGTCCTGTGGTGTCCTGTGGTGTCCTGTGGTGTCCTGTAGTATATTGTGTCCTGTGGTGTCCTGTGGTGTCCTGTGGTGTCCTGTGGTGTCCTGTGGTGTCCTGTGGTGTCCTGTGGTGTCCTGTGGTGTCCTGTATATTGTTGTGTACTGTGGTGTCCTGTGGTGTCCTGTGGTGTCCTGTGGTGTACTGTGGTGTCCTGTGGTGTACTGTGGTGTCCTGTGCTGCACTGTCCTGTGGTGTACTGTGTATATTGTTGTGTACTGTGGTGTCCTGTGTCCTGTAGTATATTGTTGTCCTGTACTGTGGTGTCCTGTGGTGTAAACTGTGGTGTCCTGTACCTGTGGTGTACTGTGGTGTACTGTGGTGTCCTGTGTGTCTTCCTGGTGTACTGTGGTGTCCTGTAGTATATTGTTGTGTAATGTGGCAAACTGTGGTGTACTGTGGTGTACTGTTGTGTACTGTGGTCTTCTGGTGTACTCTGTATTAAACCTGGGGTACAGTTTAGTGGACCCGCGAAGCCACCAGCGATTGCTTCCCATGGTTGTGTGAACTAGCTAGTGTCCCAGCGTTTCCAAATCACGTCTGCTCGTGTGCAGATATCACCCCAGTGGCGGTCGGTCGCTTTCCAAATCAGCCGCTGCCTTTCGTGTGGCTAGAGGTTGTGCGGGAAGTTGATTTGATTCTTTTAATGTCCAAACTGGATTGAGAGCAGGTACCCCGCCGCTCTGCCCAGTGTGGCGCCTGCCGTTGCGGTCCACAGATAGAGCGAACCACAAGGCACACGTCTGAAGGCGGTGCGGTCTTCCTCTGTTGTCGACGACGCAGTTAATTGTATTTAATTGTTCCGTTTGTGGTGGTAAATGAGTTTGGAATGCTCATCTGTGCCCCACAAGCCCGTGTGTGGAGATAAAACCGTCCTCTGTTGATTATTCACCTTTTTAAACCGAGCCGTCAAAACAGAACATGAATGGACATTGCCTTCTGGCATTCCTCAGAAGATTGTTCGCAGGTATCAAAACGCAGTTGCGTATTGTACATTTTCAGAAAGCGCTGATAGCACAACATAGTGTGCATAATCAAAAACCAACAAAACGTGCACAGAAGTCACGTGCGGGTGCGCACGAGCCGCAGGCCCGTGGTTGTCGTGCTAAACGTCTGACTCTTCTGTTAGCATCTGGCGAGAGGTGAAACAGTCAAGGAGCTGATTGAGAAGGATAAAATCCATCCTGCCCCACTCAAACAGATAGGAGGAGTCAGACCCAGAGGACCCATCACTCTATCCAAACCAGGTTGAGCTCAGAACAAAGATGAGAGGGAGAGAGGGAGTTGGAGAGAGGGGGAGAGGGGGAAAAGTTAGAGGGAGTTGGAGAGAGAGAGAAGGAGAGGGAGGAAGAGGGGGAGGGAGGGAGAGAGGGGGAGAGAGAAGGGGAGAGGGAGAGAGGGGGAGGGAGGGGGAGGGAGAGAGGGGGAGAGGGGGAGAGAGAAGGGGAGAGGGAGAGAGGGGGAGGGAGGGAGAGAGGGGGAGAGGGGGAAAGTTAGAGGGAGTTGGAGAGAGGGGGAGGGAGGGAGAGAGGGGGAGAGGGGGAAAGTTAGAGGGAGTTGGAGAGAGAGGGAGGGAGGGAGAGAGGGGGAGAGGGGGAAAGTTAGAGGGAGTTGGAGAGAGAGGGAGGGAGGGAGAGAGGGGGAGAGGGGGAGAGAGATGGGGAGAGGGAGAGCGTTCGAGAGAGGGAGAGAGGGGGAGAGAGGGAGAGAGAGGGGGAGAGAGAGGGAAAAGTTAGAGGGAGAGAGAGAGAGAGGGGGAGAGAATTTAAGAGAGATAGAGGGAGGGATAGGGGGAGTGTTTCTTCTTCCATCTCTCTCTCTCTCCCTAAATCTCTCTCCCTGTCTCTCTCTCTCCCTGTCTCTCTCTCCCCATGTCTCTCTTTCTCCCTGTCTCTCTCTCTCCCTGTCTCTTCTCTCTCTCTCTCTCTCTCCCCTGTCTCTCTCTCTCTCTCTCTCCCTGAGTCTCTCTCCCTGTGTCTCTCTCTTTGTGTCTCTCTCTCCTGCTGCAGTGGTCTGTTGGTCGGCCTCTGCTTTGTTTAACATTAGTCTGGCAGAATAATGTATTATTCATCCGGATAGGTTAGCAGCGGGATTACTCCTGCCGCCGCCTGTTCTCTCTGTCCACAACCATGCAGCACTGATGGCCTAATGATGGGACAGGAAGGGCTTAGGGACAAGGCCCATGATTCACCTGGTGCAGGCTGACACCTGCCAGAGAGGAACGGCTCTAATGGGTGGGCGGAGTAACTGGGCCAGAGAGCAGAGAGGTCAGAGCAGAGGAGAGAAAGGGCCTTAAGGACTTTATAGGCGTATAACGATTAAAGTTGGACAGAAGGATCTGTGCTGTTTCCCACTCTGCCTCTTTATTTGTCTCTCGTGGCAGCTACATTAGTCACCGAAACTATACAGTGCAATTACTAATGTGTAGCGGCTGGGTGCCAAGATGCTTAACATACGGAAAAAACAAAATGACTGACACTGAAAAGATAAACACAGATAAAAACAAACGCTACAAAAAAGAAAAACATAGATTTTGCTTCTAAAGGGCGAGTTGACAGATTGAAATGCATCATTTGGACAGAGTTTGCGAGAAAGTTTGAATCGACTGTCAACCATGAAGGCTCCAGCACATTAAAACGTGGTGCTTACGTGCGTAACCTGTAGCTACCTGAGGAGATAGGTCATCGTTCTCCTTCGGGATGATCAAAAGAAGGCTGTGATGGAAACATCTAGAATGTGACCCGAATTTCGTCTGTAAAAAGGCTTTTGTTAAATTGCATAGAGTATGTCATCATTTGAGGAAAAGGACCATATGCAAATAGTTCATATATGTGTGGGAAAACTAGAAACAGATGTCTCCCGTTATTCTAATGACCTGAACATGGATGAATTATTCTTCAGCTCTGTACATGAATGTACGTGCTGGCAGGTGATTTATACATCCTGCGCGGAGAGTATTCAATTTTTCTTCCTCTCCGCTTGTCACGCTTCCTCCGAGGAGTATACATACATCATCTATATGCTTTAAGGGGCAGGGGGGGGGTGTTTTTCTCCGGATTTCGGAATAAAAGAACCATTGACTCTGACACACGCCTCCATTGCTTTAACTAGGGATGTGTACGACGAAGTCTGTCGCGGCGCGTATCCCGTACGCTGTGGATATCCAGCTCTCAGACTATTATCATCTCCATCGTTATCGGGGGGGCAGCGATGACAGCGTTCTGGTGTCTTACGTTGTCCACATCTTTAACAGTCACGAAAAAATGACAGATTAACGTTTCCTTTACATTTCGAGGCGGATGGCCTGTGATTCATTCAGCCGGACAACCAGCAAAAAATCTGAACCAAGATAACCAGATGTCGCGTGGAAGCGCCTATATTTTTGGTTCACATATCATTTTTGTTGTTGCTATGGCTAGTTCTAACATATATATGAGCTGGGAGTTCTCCTGGAGCGTGAAGGCTAAATATGCAATTGGCAAAATTCTCCCGTTTGTTTTTATCCCGCTGAGACAGGCTAACTAACTAAACAATTTGAAGCGAAACAATGACTTCTCATTAGGACTGAGGTCGGAACCAAGATAGCAAATGAGAATGCATTCAATAAGCATTTCTGAGTCACTAACTTAATTTGGGTTATTTCTGATTGCATTTTCCCTCGTTCCTGAACCGTACCCGGGTTCACTTTGAACAGACACCTGGTTTGAAATGCGTTCGCACCTCATTGATGTTTTGGCTCGCGTTTCCTCGCTTCCCCGACGTCAACATAATCTCCTCAGTTTGCCTGGATGCGGATAAACGGAACAACGCTAACGAAGTAGTTCGCAGAGGAAGAATCAAGGCAAGTTGCACAGTGCTAGTTAACCGATAAATAGGCTAACAACACTCATAATATGACGTTGAACTTCACACAGCCTCCGGCGCAGGACGGAAAGTCAAAATGCATCGCCTGCGAACATGCGACTAGACGGCAGCCAATTACAATGTGCGGAGTGGGATTGTTGCGTAAGGCCATTCCAGGCCAGAACGGAAATTTTCCAGAACACCTGGACCGGTGAAAGATGAATATCCCTCCCGGTTTAATGTGGCGTCACTAATATAGCGTGATGCCAGATGGCGTTAAACCGGGGCTACGTGGCTCAGCTACAGACGGTCCTGCCGTATTTAATGGCGGACAGCGGTCGTGACAGTTCACATTAGCGGCAGCGCGTGTAAAAAGTTCCACACCGGCTTTTACCTCAGTCGGGCTTTATATTAAATATCGGCGGCAAATTGTGGTAGAAAATGAGTCTGGAGTCCGGAAAATTGAATTTCTATGGTTCTTTGGACATGACGGAAGGCTGCACAGAAGGACCCCAAATATATCTTCCTCGTGGGACGTGTTCAAGTTGATTTCACCGTTAGAAAAATATTGACACAATAAGTAATCTAAACAGCTCAATTTGCTACATTAGCTGTTAGTTAGCGGTGAGCGTAATAGCACACTCAGTAGCATACAGAGCCAGCGTCAGGAGAGACTTGTTAGCAATTTGTTAGCCTATGATTTACAATGACTCCTGACAAGTTAAAATCATTGCTGACTGTTTGCTTTTTATCGACTCACCAGCACATTTGAAAGAACGGCACATTCAAACAGAGATGGATGTCGGAGATTGTTTGTGACCCAGAGCTAAGAGACTAATGTCGCAGAAGTGGAATTCAGAGATCAAGTGCACAGCTATAATCCCTGTAGCCTACAAGAACCACAAAGTTCATTGTCCCTAGTGGACGAAATGCACGCGTGTGGAACGCGGACGTTAAGGGGGCCTTGTATTCGTTGTCTAACATTAGCATATGTTTTTAAGTTCTGTTATACTTAAATCTGTGGTAGACATGGGCGAATCAAGCAAACGTATTCCCTGAAGTGAATGTTTTTCTTCTTCTAAAGTGTTTAATCTGAGTGAGAACTCCGCCCCCTAAACTTTGCTTTGGAGACGTTCGTGTTACAGCTCAGCCAATCCCGAGCTAATGACACATCCCTCTTGGGTAAAAATCCCAAATGCGTTCAAAGCAAAATTAGCATTAATGAGCATATTAATGTGGTAGGATATCGTTCCTTACATCACATTGACACTTCAATCATTCATTTACAACACTTTTGTACTTTTTTTTGTTGCACAATGGTGATTAATGTTTACCACTTAACAATCTGCCGACATTAGCCTTTCCGGGAAATTGAAATTAAAACCGTCTGGTTGTCTTAAATGGGCTCACTGAGTGGAAAGTGTGTGCTGTGCAAGGAACTGAAATTCAATCTCATTTTTTATTTGGGTAATTATGTATTTTTCCTTTGCTAAGGAAATATCTGGAAACATTTATTTGGAAGAGTAGCGGGGTATATTACCAGATTTCTGTGTAGTGAGAAATTAGAAACACGATTTGCAATTCATTGTTGTATTAGATCTCTTTGGATTAATTAATGTGTCTAGAGTGTCTGTATGTGTGTCATTGTGTGTGTCTTTGAATGTGTATGATGTTTGAGCTACTTGACAATGTGCAGTAGCATCGTGACAAACACGAATATAAGGTCATAAGTCATGGGTCATGTATCCCCTCTATTTCATGCATACATCATTTCATTTTTTTGCTATAGACACAAATTGCTTATTAGACATATGAGACATGCACATGAAAAAATCTGTTTAACAAGGAACTGCATCGTGAACAGGCTAGTGAGAACTTTATTCTTAATTTAAAGTCTAACCTTAACCCAACAGACCTTAACATTTATCCAACATGTATTTCATTCTATGTTTTGCATTCAGGGTGTATTTAAGACAAAAGTGGAGTGCACACATTTCTTGTAACATTCAAATTAAGCCCTGATTTTATTTTCCTGTGCACAGCTTAAAAAAGTCTACTGTACACATTGTTGTGTGAACAATTTTCATTTGTTTTGGTAAAAATCTTTGGTGAAGTATTTTTTAAGATTTAAGATTACATTTATTTCCTTCTTGATAGCAATTCATTCCACATCAGATTTTTCCCCCCACCGACTGTCCTCAGATCAGCTTTTGTCCCAAACGTGGCCGCCTTTTAACAACTGAGCAAAATATCCGAATGTGACTGAATGTGTAAAGGCTGCCAGAGTTGATCCCTGTAAATCCTCTGTGAAACACATCAATGCCACCACACAAATGTGATTATAGGTGCATCTAATCAAGGTTTTCCTATTAAGGCCAATGCACCTTCATCTTCCTCTTGTTGTCTGCAGTCTGATGGTGGGAATGCTGCTGTAATCCCTAGTGAGAAAAAAATAGATTTTCTGCCATGATTTGGAGGTAGGACTTTCATATTGGATTTCTATTTATGACATTTCTACAGAAACCAGTCCTGTACGATGTATTTGGGTCTTTTCTCATATGATTTTTATTGGGACCAAAATAAGGTTTCTTCTGAACTTCCCTTCCGTATTTTCAAAGGAAATAATGTAAACAATGATCTTAACGGATTACGACTAGTGAGAGTAATATATAATATGGCATGCGGTGGTATATGGTTAATATATTATGTCTATATATAAAGTCTGGATACAGAATGTAGCCACGTTATAGAGGCAATATACCACAAACCCCTGTCTCTGACAAAGAACAAATCCGCTTCAAGTACGTTGGCATCCAGTTCATAATCATCAGACTTTATTATTGTAGCACATTTTTTAAACATAAAATGCATTTAACTGGATTCTGTTCCACACACCGCCTGGATACAGCACCCCCCGAATAACACAAGAGTGACATAAAATAGAAACCAGATTCTAATAATCAACTAAAATCCAACTTTCATATGGGGCATTTCTCACGTGAAATAGTTGCGTAATAGCGACTCAGAGGTCGTGCTACATCGGTCCACAGCTGTTTGCAATGCGGCAATCAGGGCATAAATAACCCAGTTTATAAGAGGCCGTATACCACAGGTTTGGCCTCACCAAGGCACCTCGGGGGTTTATGGCCAATATACCACAGTTTAGAGCTGTGCTCTTTGCATTCCATCTTGCCTACGAGCAGCCTTCAGCAGCGGCGTGTTGGTCAGATCCCCCCCTCGGGCCTTACTGCTTTTTCATTTTTCAAGTTACATTCTCAGGCATTTATGCCTTATTGATAGACACAGTCGGGTTTAACACTGAGTTGAGAGTTTTCGCAGAAGGTGCCGTGGGACGCGTCGCCCCCACCCCTAAACGCCTCAGCCGCGCACGTGTGCACCGGAACCGGCCAAAGCCATACGGGCCTTCCCAGCCTTTCCACTTAAATGGTGTACGCCCTATGTCCCGTGAGACACCGGTGCGGAAGCTTGGTGCCATTTACGGTAAGACGTCGCGGTTGATGTCCTCCTCAGAGTTCCATCTGTCAGCGTGAATTATTTCACACGCCCACGCTCTGCCCGGCATACCCACGTGCTGAACGAAAGTAACCCTCTGGCGTGCGGTGGTTTCGGGGCGTTGCTCACGGCACCCTGATGGCGTGGCTCTGCTGCAGCTGGGACTCTGGGGGACACATGTCTCCATGGCGATGTCTCGTGTTGTGCCGTGGCCCCTTGGAGACGGGGGGGGGTGTAAATCTGGAAGCCTGCTGAGGTCTGTACTCAGGAATGACCGTAATCAGGGAGCGTCTGAGAGTGTGTTTGTTACACACACCAGGAAATGGATACAAAGCCAAATGGAGATCCGTTAAAAGGTCGTCTTTAACGGGATTGTCTAAAGTGAGCAGCCCGTTTCTTTGCGTCTCCCTGGGACAGGGAGGGAACCACTTCTGGTATCAGATCAAATGTATTTTCATGAAGGCCGTTTTACCTCACGAGTTGTCACAAAGTGCTTCGACACAACTCAAAGAGACCACAGGGTCGATGTACAGTTGTCATGCGGGTACAGTAGTTGAATGGAGATTGTTGTTGGGTCTGACCGGAGATGACAGAAGCCAGGCGATGTGATGGACAGATGGAGGCTGACTACCACTTACCAGAGGCACCTTGCCACTGTCAGAAAACCACACGCCGTCTGACTCTATCCGTCTAGAGGACGGCGGCCATCTTGTCTTCTTTGCCCTGCTTTTGGCCCGTGGGAGCGAGGGGCCGGTTTATTCATCGGCTCGTTGTCCCGCCCGTGAGGCTTCTGATTGACTGACCCGGGTCTCGTCCCGGATCGATAGCGTGGCTGCCCACAGGGGATCCAGTTGGGTCGTCTCGCCATGGCAACCGGTCCGCGCCGATTGATTGGCCGTCAGGCTGTGACGGCGGTGTGATTGAGCAGTTAGCTAAGCAGCAGGCTTTCTGATGGATTCGATGGATATCAGTATGTGTGGTTGTGTCAGCCCAGAAGGCCCCAGGACACACTCTGTGGGACACATTGTAAGGATGGTTATTGACCTTGGATGCCGGGTGAGGTCCTTGAGCTATAACGATATAGAAATGATACGGTGAGGAATATAGTTTGAAGAACGGACCCAGGCCAAAATCTCAGCTGTCCAATTAAAGTTTTTCGGATGGATTTTGAATATTTTGTACCGTATTCAGGGCTGTGTTTTGAATCAAATCCAATATGGCAGCCACAAGCCTGTATGACTATATCACGGCGCTCTGTGAAGATGAACTGTGACCTCGTCTCCATCTGATCTGTTATTATAAGGGCAAATTTTTGTCTTTCAAAAAACTTTTGTCGTGGCGACGCGATGAGGAACGTTTGGTTGTTGCTTGCCAATTGAAAATAATATCTTCTTAACAAAGATTGTATTGAGTGTCTCACTGTGTTGTAGTTGTAAATGTTCATGGCTAGAGCTATATCGAGTTGAAAATATAGATTTCAGTGTTGCGAATGACTTTCCGCCACGCAGGCCTGTTGCGGACCATTGTAGGGAATGACTTACGGTCACAAAAGGGGTTGCCAATTTCTTTTGCTACAGTACACCGGGAAAACTGCGTTTCCAGTCTGATTTTTGTGACACAAAATGAATGACCCTAGTCTGCGCAATGTCACGCACATCCAGCATGTCAGCAGTAACGACAGTCCCAGTGATCATTATAAACGGTCGCCTGCCTCGCAGGGATCACACATCTGATTGGCCCTCCACTTCGACGGGCCGGCCGCTCAGGCGCCAACCATTTCTCTCCTTTCCACAGGCGCGATTTATTTTTGTTGAGAAGCGGCGGCACTTTCATTTCATGGCTGAGGTTATTTCTCCCAACACTTCTAATGGGCTTGAGCTGTTCTCCTGACGACCCAGAGACCTGATGGAAGCAGAGGAGGTGGATGGGGGGAGGGAGGGGAGTGAGGGGAGGGGAGGGGAGGGAGGGGATGGGAGAGGACCTGCTGCATTAATGATGTGTATCCGACTGAATATATAAGGACACCAGAATATAAGAAAAGTCCTCTCACTACAGAATAGAAGTCCTCTCCCTACTTGCAGGTAGAATAGATGTAGCCTTGACATGCATGGCTTTAGGTAGTGCCGGACCCGTTGTGGATGTAGCGTTTGGCCCGACTCCCAAATCGAACACTTGGCCCCTAAGCTCTTTATCAAGTGGCCACTTGCTGATGGGTTCAATAGTGGCCATTTAAGTCAAAATGCTCTGACCAAAAGGGGCATTTAGACGGCACTCAGCGTCTCATTTTTACTTAGTCTTCATTTAGTCTCTATTGAACCAGGTAAGCCGATTGAGAGCGAATTCTCATTCCCACTGACGACGTGGCCACAGGCATAACGACTGCAAGGCAATGGGCGCTACCTGCACATAAATACAGTCCAGACACACGTACAATAGAATGGACAAGAAATCAATACAAACACCAATTAATTACAGGATAAGAGGCGATACGTACTGTCTGTATCTATATATAATGTACATAATAAGGAAGTGGTCGGGCACAAGGAGACTTGCTCAGTACACCACGGCTAAGGGCTGTTCGTAGACACGACGCACTGCAGAGTGCCTGGGCACAGCAAAAAAAACTGTTTGGGATTTGAGACTTTGGTGTCGTGGGGGGGGGGAGACTATGGTTGGTGTGGAAACAGTGTGTGTGTGTTTGTGTGTGAGGGGGTTGGGATGCTAGAGGTAGCTTCCAACAGAATAGCATCCATTTTGTTTAACTGGCTATAGAGGAGTGGCTGGAGATCAAGGAAGTCACAGTTTATTGAGTTCGAGCTGTTTGGAAGGAAGCTCTGCAGAGTTGAATGGGGTCACCGGGCACATACAAGGCAGTGCTGTCTGTGTTACGGTTGATTAGGGTGTCACCGGTGGAGGCTATAAACGGTTAGTGTGTGCCGAGAGTTGGGTCAACCTGAGAGTAGAACCCTGAGGAACTGCCATTTGTACCGCAGTTTGTCGACTTCTACAAACGGAGAATGTGAGAGAGGTCGTAGTGCGCCCCGGCTGTAGCCCGTTCTGAGGTTGTCAAGAGGATGCGGCGACGGACAGAATCAAAGTCGCCCGCGTTGCCCTTGCTGACTCGACGAGCGGCCAACGGGATTGACGTGATTGTCGTGGGAATATCGAGGTGATGAGCCACTTGAGGCGCTCCCCGTGTTCGCTTCTGGTCTTCAGTCCCCACGTTCCCCTGTACTAAATTAATTAAGGAATATGCGTCAAAAACGGCACGCACGTTTCTTGGCACGGTCCCCGTCACTGCTGTGGGCTGAGAGAGACGTTTGGCGCGCTGGTCGACTAGCGGTCGTCGAAGACGTTCGAAT
Source organism: Dallia pectoralis (assembly GCA_029465975.1). NCBI lineage: Eukaryota > Metazoa > Chordata > Actinopteri > Esociformes > Umbridae > Dallia > Dallia pectoralis. Next base: position 4,749,863 of record CM055742.1, read on the forward strand.
GACACCATGAATAACAAGCCATGGAGCTCCATGTTATCTGCAAGCTGTTTCCGTTCGGTAGACAGGAATCATAACCACCTGTAGCCTGAGGGCACCGGTCAAAGGTATTCACTATATTATAGTTTAAAACACTGCTAACGTACAGGCCACATATGTCCAATGGAGGGTGAACAATCACTAATCTCCGCAGGTTTAAACTCACCCGAGGGCCACGGAGACAGATTACCTAGATCAGGGTTTCTCAAACCTCTCCCAGAGGCCCCCGCGGATGTTTCACACCTGTGTTGTGGTCCTGAACAAGGTCACCGGAATCCGTAAATCCAAGGGACTCGAGGATGTGTTGGTGAGTTGTGCGCGCTGCCTCTGGAATAGAAAATGTACTGAGAGTGGCTGGGGGTTGCCAAGGGGAGGTTTACGAAACCTTTTATTATAGAGCCATGAGTCTGGAGAGTAGAGGGGGAACACAGCTGAAACAGACATAAATGGAGAATAGATAGCCTTGTGTGTGTGTGTGTGTGTGTGCGTGTGTGTGTGCGTGTGTGTGTATGTGTGTGTGTATGTGTGTGTGTGTGTGTGTTTTTGATTTTGTGTGTGCATGTGTGTGTGTTTGATTTTGTGTGTGTGTGTGTTTGTGCATGTGTGTGTGTGTATGTGTGTGTGTTTATGTGTGTGTTTGTGTGTGTGTGTGTATGTGTGTGCGTGCGAGATATGGGGAAGATGGTATCAGAATGTAAAACACAGTCCCCATGAGAATTTACTTCACAGAAATATGCTAACTAGATTTACTTTTGGTTATCAGGTTTCACATTCTTGGCGAATGACAAAGTCAAAGTCATGCAGAATGTATGACTTCATCTGTATTGTTCCCAGTGGTTGCTGTACAGTAAGTAGTATTACTGATACTAATACTGATACTGCTGTACAGTAAGTAGTATTACTGATACTAATACTGATACTGCTGTACAGTAAGTAGTATTACTGATACTAATACTGATACTGCTGTACAGTAAGTAGTATTACTGATACTAATACTGATACTGCTGTACAGTAAGTAGTATTACTGATACTAATACTGATACTGCTGTACAGTAAGTAGTATTACTGATACTAATACTGATACTGCTGTACAGTAAGTAGTATTACTGATACTAATACTGATACTGCTGTACAGTAAGTAGTATTACTGATACTAATACTGATACTGCTGTACAGTAAGTAGTATTACTGATACTAATACTCTACAGTACGCAGTATTACTGATACTAATACTGTACGGTACGCAGTATTACACTCTTGCAGTACTTCAGAAGAACAGATGTTAGGGTGGTGGGAGTGTGGAAGTAATAGAGGAGAGGCAAGGGAGAAACTCCCTCAGGTGATGTGCTTTGTAAACAACATTTCTGGACAATTTTGACGGGGGGATTAGAAAAGAGAGAGAAAAAAAGAGAGAGAGAGGGGGACTGTAACATTTCACCACCTCCATTTTATCAATAACTGGCAGAAAATACCTGAGCGCACTGGAAAACTCTGAGTGAAATCTCAAGGTGCCACGTATGGGATTTTTAAAAATGATTATTCATGAGCCATTTCTGTTGACAATGCCCCGGCCAAACTTGCCTTCTCGGCCAGAGTCGGTATACGTCGTCTCGTTCCTTATCAACCTGCTCAATCGATAATATTCATGACCGTCATTTGTGATCATTTCACGACTCTGCCTGCAGAGTGACTGTGGATACATTAGCTACGGTGAAAAAAGAAGATTGTTCGCTCCTGCTTTTCACCGCTACATGTAAGCATGATTGTTTAATTAACAACTGCCAGGCATTTCTTTTGTCTTCTTTTAAAGCGTGTGTATGTTGTTGCCCGTGGTACACATCTCGTTGATAAATCGCACTCGTTAATGAGAGCTATTGCTTTGCATGAGTTATGGCCTCTGATTCTGTCCTCCACGTTGTTTAATGTGCTGGAGCAAGAGGCATTTACTTCAAACATGTCCCATGCTAATAGAAACCGAATTTATATCGGAGACACTGAGATGGTTAGGGGGTGAGAGAGAGAGAGAGAGAGAAAGAGAGAGAGAGAGAGAAAGAGAGAGACAGTGACAGCAATGTATGAGAGAGCAACAAAAGAGACAGATAATTGAAACTGATAGGAACAGAGACAGAGTGGAAGAGAGACAGCAACAGAGACCGAGAAAGTCAGGCAAGAGACAGAGATTTAAAATTAATAGGAACAGAGACAGTAATGGAGATTGAGAAAGCCAGAGAAGAGACAGAGAGAGAGAGAGCAAGAGAGAGAGAGAGAGACAGAGAGACGGAGAGGTTAAGAGGTAGGGTGAAGAAAAGCAACCAAGGCATAAAGGGAAGCCTATCTACCAATCTCTTCATTGAAGCTGGAAGGATCAAACGCTGAACATGACATGATTTAATCAATTGACTGCGGTGAGCAGGGTGGAGGTCTGTCATTTCCCCTGAGGTCTTGTAGCTCCAGATTTTCCATTTAGGACATATTTGAGAGCCTCCACAGTGAGACTCAACAGACTGAGAGAGACAGACAGCTCTGCTAGCGTCAAACCGAACCGCGATTCAAACGTTTCGCCGGCCGGTCCCCTTAGGCAGGGATGCCGTCTTTTGAGGAGAACATCCTAATTAGCCACAGTAATGTCAGTAATGTCACTATTAGTATTATATACAAAAGTTAAATCATCGTCTTGCAGAATAAATTCAACACCATAAAAACAGGTGGGGGGTGTGGGGCGGTAGAGGAATCAGGGTACAAATGTATTTAATCACTTCAGATTTAAATTGACAAAATGTCAATCGGGGACGGGAGGTTTTTAGATCTGTTCCCAGATCAGTATTCTCGTCAGCGGCTACTTAGCAGATTCAAGCGGCGTGTTCACATTGTCGGTAGGCGTGTGGGATCCCTGCAGAAGTTCAACCCAGCACCCTGGCACTCTCGTCACACCAAGTGTTTCACAGGACAATAGCTTTCTCAACCCTCACGTTAGCGGCTAGTTCTCGCGCTGTTGTCAAACTGCACACCGGCAAAACAGGGGTCACGATCAGGGTTCTCTTTCATGACAAACCGCAGGATGTCGACGGGCGAGTGCGAAAAACAGAACTTGGTAAATGTAGACTTCGTGCGCACATGTTATGTACGACAACAGATCAATAGGCCAGAATATGAATACGTATCAGATTAGTTTTTTTCTATGTTTCACTGTGGTATGCAGTGGACGTTCCAACGCCTCGCAGATGGTCGAACCTGTACCCCATGTGTGTCCCAGGTGTACCCCAGATGTTCCCCCGGTACGTCCCAGGTGCGTTCAGAGAAGAAATGTACGAGGAGATAATCTCTATCAAAAGGCCAGCTGCTTGTCTCTTCAACTTTAAACGGCTAATTTGACGCAAACGATTTCATTATAAGCTTGGAACGAAAGACAGGACGCCAAAGCAACGGCGTGTTAACATACCAGTCCGTGTGTGTGTGTGTGTGTGTGTGGATGTACAACCGTCCAAAATAAAAGTCCACGGCTCTGAGGTAAACTTATCGACTGGAAAGAAACATGTGCTGACAGTAGTGCGGTTATGTTATAGCCTCGGGAGGGAAGCGTTACTGTGCCTATTTTGTTTCGGCGACGCTGCACCACGACGGCCGAGTCACAACCGGGATGGCGTAAGTGGCACCCCTGAGACACAGAATGCCTTGTGACGTTCTGTCGGAGCTCACTTCTCAAGGAGAGGCCATGCCCTGTCCGTGTCGCTCGCACACACTTCATCCCGAGTAAAGTGGAAGAACCGATGTCCCCAAACAGCGCAGTAAATAAATACGTTCATCCGAAGAACTCCGGCTAATTAATTTTTGGGGCTCCGTAGCTGGGTGCGTCCCGAGGTACGCCCTATTTCCTCTGTGGCGCACTCCCTTTCGCCCGGGGTCGGATGGGCTTAGGGAGGCGATTTGGGACACGCCCTCACTGTGCCGCGCGTGAACCCATGGGACTGAAGCATCCATTGTAATTAGCGAGGTTAGTGTCATTGCGGAGGTTAATGAGTGCCATTTACATTTAATGGGCCTGCCCACACACCGTTCAGAGGCTAACGTGCTACGTTTAGACTAGCTTATCTCCAATGTCATGTTGGCGCTAACTCGCTAACGCTGACGTTTGGCATGTGCTTAAGGAAATTATTGGAGGAAACCGTATCGCTTTAGGTTACACTCCTCGGGCCCAGCTTGTAATTTTATTATTAGAGTGTCTGGCCTTTTACTGACATGCAGAACATAATGAATATCCGTCGTACAACAACTTTGACAATTTTTCACATGAATTTTCCACGTAGAATGATAGTGAAGTAATCCAAACTATGATATTATGTATACGGAATCATGTAGTAACCAAAGAAAGTGTTAAATAAATGAAATCACGTTTATTTTTGATATTCTTTAAAGTAGCCACCTTTTGCCTCGATAATAGCACGCCCGGTATTCAGTGTTCCGAGTGTCGGCAGGCGTTATATTAGACGCGCTGACAGGATTTGGACACAAATAAGGTGAATGCTGCTTGTCATCATAAAGGACCCAGCATTTACGAACTGACAGTGGATCGTCTGCGGGGGGTTGACACTGGCCACTAAACTTCGCTTCGCTTTATTATTTCTCTTCATCCAAATTCCACCAGAGCATTAAATACACGTCCGAGTGAGATGCACTGTCAACAGCTCATTGTACTTGGCATTATAATCCCTCAGACGTGATCACAATATTTTCGAAATATTGAAAACATTCCGACAACACCGCCGGTTAGCCGGCATTTACGTGTTGATAAGGTACACAGATCTCCACGGTAACCTTTCAATTAGAAAAATGTGATCGCTTGCCAATCTTCCGTGGGGAACTCGGGTGTGGTTAGACTACTCATGGGTAACTGGGGTCAGGTGGTTGCTAGGGGGCCGGGGGTTGTTGCTATGGTGCCAAAGTTAAACGCTAGTGGGCAGGACCGGTGACGGCTCATTCACCAGCTCGCGTCGCTCTATTCTTCTCAGGCTTTTTCCAAGTGGACCGGGAATGATGGGTTACGTGGACAGACATGAAATTAAAGACCACTACCGCGGATGTGACAGTCGGCAATGTCCATTTATTCCACCGATCAGAAAAACGTGTTAGCGAGCGCCCAGACCGGCACAATATCGAGAAAGGTTTTCTCTGATCTGTGGACCACCTATAAATATCTGAAATGCCCCTGTATTCATTTCCTGGTGAACTACTGCCCCGCCACTGTAATCACCGCACTATGAAGTGGAAGTCAAAGTGCACTGTGAGCAAAGTGACATGTCAGACCCAAACCCAGTAATTTACCGTCGCTCAGATTGTTTTTTTACACCCCAGATAAACTACGTTTGAGTGTAAATTCCCAGTTAATCCCGATTGAGTTGTAGCCTCCTTCTCCCGGCACATCAAAATATCTTTGAATGGCTTTCCTAGCAACCGGCTTCTTCGGTTCAGTCTGTTTTCCCTGGACGGGGATGACAACCCTGTTTCTGCATGCCTGGACCCTCTTTTGAAAAATGTCACATTTGCACATCTGACGGAAGCTATAAATCCTCTACGAAATAACGCGTTGTCTGCCTTGATTTGTGTCAGAAATGCCGACGTCAAACGGAACCGTGTCTAGTAAATCACATTACCAAACTGCTACCTAGGTGAAAAAATAAAATAAAGATTCTTCGCTGGCGTACTCTTGTCAAGTCTTTTGGTAGCCGGACGAGTTGAGAGAAACACTGACTCGGATGTCTCACCTGACAACGGGTCCGGATCCAGAGCGGCGGCCACGTGTTGAGGTAGCCGGGCTCAGAACCGAATGGTGACACGGTCTCCCTGACCCGGCGAAGACCCACTGGGTTTTCTGACAGCGATGGAAACTGTATGGACTGTATGTCGAAGTGGCTGAGTGGAGTCCTGCTTTATGGAGCCGTATTCTCACTCTGAGACCCGTCTGACATCTCGGCTGAATTTTCCCTCCGACCGACCCAACCGCTGGTCCAGCTGAGCTCCGGACAGCAGACTGGCGCCTCCCTGGTGCTGATCAGAACTAATTGCCTGTGTGTGTGTTTGTTGTGGAAGGCTTCGGAAGGCTCCCCCCACATGGTCGCGGACAGTAGAACGAAACTCCCGTCTGAACGAGCCAATCTCACGCACATCGTATTTCTTGTTACGGTAGTCCAGAGCACTTTTAATGAGTCACGCGTGTTTGTCTTTAATTAGGACGCCCGAGTTCAGGCTAAATCGCTCTGGAAAAAAAACAGGGATTAGTGTAAAGATCATATCTCAGGCGATTAACGAATCGGACTCCATTCACCGAGGACGCATTTGGGTCTGAATCGTTTTCTGAAACTAGGATAGGTTGTGACTCCCGCTTCGTTGCTAAATCATTTCAATGAACGTGTCCGGGTTGTATCAGCAATTAAAAAGAGGATTAGACGGCGAGCTTACGGTGCGATTAATGAACATTTATTTAGTGAGCGTCGTACATCACGGGCATATGGGTCGACCCAAAGCACACGTGTACTGTTTGTGTGCCATTAGCCGTCATTGTATAAGTCGTGCAATTATGAGGTGCACATCTAGTTATTATTTACATCATTATAAGGTGTAAATCATGTCAGTAATCACACCACTGACATAATTATCTATAGGACAGTAGTGTGTATTCTGGTTCCTAGGCAACACAAGAGAGTCAGTTGGCTTTCTGACTAACACACAACTGCCGTGCAGCTGGGGCAATGATGAGGGGAAATCCTGTGTAATTTCACAATCAGCTATAATGATTCCTGATGTTTCCGACCTGAGAACTAATTGGTTTGAATCGGAAAACGGACCCACCGGCTGAAACCGTGTATTGCTTGACTGGAACGGCATGATATTCTCCGAAGCCGTCGCGCGCATATCTGGGCATCTCGGTTAAAAACGTAATCGATAATATGACACGTCTGGATGGACGTAGTTCCGAGTTCTGCAGATTGAGGTCACATCACGTGGTCCCAAAAAGTTAGTGTTTCATTGTTTAGACGCACTCTTGGTAAAGCGTATATAAAACCCTCAACACTTGCCATAAATATCGCTGCGTTAACATGTCTTTTGTTCGTTGAGAGGGAAGTCTCGCCCAACTGTAACTAGCTCTCTAAAGGTCATGGATTATTACAAGAAGTGCCAATGTCTCACTTCTATTGAGTGGGGAGAAGACTGATCCCAGAACAGTGGCTCGGACTCAGTGGGGATTAGGAAATGTGAAAACGTCCTTTCCACCTCTAGTTGAGTTCCGGGGCGCTGCTGGGTGGAGTTTCTGGTGGCGTTGTAATTAAACACAGCGACACTAAAAAAAGAACATGGCTGCTGCTGACTCAAATAGGAGAAAGGCTCTGCTTCAATAACACGACTAGATAATAAACATCCACACACACACGTCTTACTCTGCTATCTAAATTGGGTCTTCAAAATTGTTTGATTTGACCTAACCTCTATGACCTAACCTCTATGACCTAGCATTTAAGACCTAGCATCTATGATCTAACCTCTAAGACCTAGCATTTAAGACCTAGCATCTATGACCTAGCATCTATGATCTAACCTCTAAGACCTAGCATTTATGACCTAGCATCTATGACCTAACCTCTATGATCTAACCTCTAAGACCTAGCATTTATGACCTAGCATCTATGACCTAACCTCTATGATCTAACCTCTAAGACCTAGCATCTATGACCTAGCATCTATGACCTAACCTCTATGATCTAACCTCTAAGACCTAGCATTTATGACCTAGCATCTATGACCTAACCTCTATGATCTAACCTCTAAGACCTAGCATCTATGACCTAACCTCTATGACCTAGCATTTATGACCTAGCATCTATGACCTTACCTCTATGATCTAACCTCTAAGACCTAGCATTTAAGACCTAGCATCTATGATCTAACCTCTAAGACCTAGCATTTAAGACCTAGCATCTATGACCTAGCATCTATGATCTAACCTCTAAGACCTAGCATTTATGACCTAGCATCTATGACCTAACCTCTATGATCTAACCTCTAAGACCTAGCATCTATGACCTAGCATCTATGACCTAACCTCTATGATCTAACCTCTATGACCTAGCATTTATGACCTAGCATCTATGACCTAACCTCTATGATCTAACCTCTAAGACCTAGCATTTATGACCTAGCATCTATGACCTAACCTCTATGATCTAACCTCTAAGACCTAGCATCTATGACCTAACCTCTATGACCTAGCATTTATGACCTAGCATCTATGACCTAACCTCTATGACCTAGCATTTATGACCTAGCATCTATGACCTTACCTCTATGATCTAACCTCTAAGACCTAGCATTTATGACCTAGCATCTATGACCTAGCATCTATGATCTAACCTCTAAGACCTAGCATTTATGACCTAGCATCTATGACCTTACCTCTATGATCTAACCTCTAAGACCTAGCATTTATGACCTAACCTCTATGATCTAACCTCTAAGACCTAGCATCTATGACCTTACCTCTATGATCTAACCTCTAAGACCTAGCATTTATGACCTAGCATCTATGACCTAACCTCTAAGACCTAGCATTTAAGACCTAGCATCTATGACCTAGCATCTATGATCTAACCTCTAAGACCTAGCATTTATGACCTAGCATCTATGACCTAACCTCTAAGACCTAGCATTTAAGACCTAGCATCTATGACCTAGCATCTATGATCTAACCTCTAAGACCTAGCATTTATGACCTAGCATCTATGACCTAGCATCTATGATCTAACCTCTAAGACCTAGCATTTATGACCTAGCATCTATGACCTTACCTCTATGATCTAACCTCTAAGACCTAGCATCTATGACCTAACCTCTATGATCTAACCTCTAAGACCTAGCATCTATGACCTAACCTCTATGATCTAACCTCTAAGACCTAGCATTTATGACCTAGCATCTATGACCTAACCTCTATGATCTAACCTCTAAGACCTAGCATTTATGACCTAGCATCTATGACCTAACCTCTATGATCTAACCTCTAAGACCTAGCATTTATGACCTAGCATCTATGACCTAACCTCTATGATCTAACCTCTAAGACCTAGCATTTATGACCTAGCATCTATGACCTAACCTCTATGATCTAACCTCTAAGACCTAGCATTTATGACCTAGCATCTATGACCTAACCTCTATGATCTAACCTCTAAGACCTAGCATCTATGACCTAGCATCTATGACCTAACCTCTATGATCTAACCTCTAAGACCTAGCATTTATGACCTAGCATCTATGACCTAACCTCTATGACCTAGCATTTATGACCTAGCATCTATGACCTAACCTCTATGATCTAACCTCTATGACCTAGCATCTATGACCTAGCATCTATGACCTAGCATCTATGACCTAACCTCTATGATCTAACCTCTATGACCTAGCATTTATGACCTAGCATCTATGACCTAGCATTTATGACCTAGCATTTATGACCTAGCATCTATGACCTAACCTCTATGATCTAACCTCTAAGACCTAGCATTTATGACCTAGCATCTATGACCTAGCATCTATGATCTAACCTCTAAGACCTAGCATTTATGACCTAGCATCTATGACCTAACCTCTATGATCTAACCTCTAAGACCTAGCATTTATGACCTAGCATCTATGACCTAACCTCTATGATCTAACCTCTAAGACCTAGCATTTATGACCTAGCATCTATGACCTAACCTCTAAGACCTAGCATTTATGACCTAGCATCTATGACCTAACCTCTATGACCTAGCATTTATGACCTAGCATCTATGACCTTACATCTATGATCTAACCTCTAAGACCTAGCATTTATGACCTAGCATCTATGACCTTACCTCTATGATCTAACCTCTAAGACCTAGCATTTATGACCTAGCATCTATGACCTAACCTCTATGATCTAACCTCTAAGACCTAGCATTTATGACCTAGCATCTATGACCTTACCTCTATGATCTAACCTCTAAGACCTAGCATCTATGACCTAACCTCTATGACCTAACCTCTATGACCTAGCATTTATGACCTAGCATCTATGACCTAACCTCTAAGACCTAGCATTTATGACCTAGCATCTATGACCTAACCTCTATGATCTAACCTCTATGACCTAGCATTTATGACCTAGCATCTATGACCTAACCTCTATGATCTAACCTCTAAGACCTAGCATTTATGACCTAGCATCTATGACCTTACCTCTATGATCTAACCTCTAAGACCTAGCATTTATGACCTAGCATCTATGACCTAACCTCTATGATCTAACCTCTAAGACCTAGCATTTATGACCTAACATCTATGACCTAACCTCTATGACCTAACCTCTAAGACCTAGCATCTATGACCTAACCTCTATGACCTAACCTCTATGACCTAGCATTTATGACCTAGCATCTATGACCTAACCTCTATGACCTAGCATTTATGACCTAGCATCTATGACCTAACCTCTATGATCTAACCTCTAAGACCTAGCATTTATGACCTAGCATCTATGACCTAACCTCTATGATCTAACCTCTAAGACCTAGCATTTATGACCTAGCATCTATGACCTAACCTCTATGATCTAACCTCTAAGACCTAGCATTTATGACCTAGCATCTATGACCTTACCTCTATGATCTAACCTCTAAGACCTAGCATTTATGACCTAGCATCTATGACCTAACCTCTATAACCTCTATGACCTAGCATTTATGACCTAGCATCTATGACCTAACCTCTATGATCTAACCTCTAAGACCTAGCATTTATGACCTAGCATCTATGACCTAGCCTCTATGACCTAACCTCTAAGACCTAGCATTTATGACCTAGCATCTATGACCTTAACCTCTATGATCTAACCTCTAAGACCTAGCATTTATGACCTAGCATCTATGACCTAACCTCTATGATCTAACCTCTAAGACCTAGCATTTATGACCTAGCATCTATGACCTAACCTCTATGATCTAACCTCTAAGACCTAGCATTTATGACCTAACCTCTATGATCTAACCTCTATGACCTAACCTCTATGACCTAGCATTTATGACCTAGCATCTATGACCTAACCTCTATGACCTAACCTCTAAGACCTAGCATTTATGACCTAGCATCTATGACCTAACCTCTATGATCTAACCTCTAAGACCTAGCATTTATGACCTAGCATCTATGACCTTACCTCTATGATCTAACCTCTAAGACCTAGCATTTATGACCTAACCTCTATGATCTAACCTCTATGACCTAACCTCTATGACCTAGCATTTATGACCTAGCATCTATGACCTTACCTCTATGATCTAACCTCTAAGACCTAGCATCTATGACCTAACCTCTATGACCTAACCTCTATGACCTAGCATTTATGACCTAGCATCTATGACCTAACCTCTATGACCTAACCTCTATGACCTAGCATTTATGACCTAGCATCTATGACCTTACCTCTATGATCTAACCTCTAAGACCTAGCATTTATGACCTAGCATCTATGACCTTACCTCTATGATCTAACCTCTAAGACCTAGCATTTATGACCTAGCATCTATGACCTAACCTCTATGATCTAACCTCTAAGACCTAGCATTTATGACCTAGCATCTATGACCTAACCTCTATGATCTAACCTCTATGACCTAGCATTTATGACCTAGCATCTATGACCTAACCTCTATGATCTAACCTCTAAGACCTAGCATTTAAGACCTAGCATCTATGACCTAGCATCTATGATCTAACCTCTAAGACCTAGCATTTATGACCTAGCATCTATGACCTAGCATCTATGATCTAACCTCTATGATCTAACCTATATGACCTAACCTCTATGACCTAACATCTATGACTAGCCCCTATGACCTAACCTCAATGACTTAACCTTTATGACCTTGGTCACTGGAAGGATATGCAGCCGACCTGCGAAACTTGGGTGGCCACTAGATTGGGTGGCCGGTTTTCCCCACTGGAGCCGGAATCCAGGACCCGGCTGTCTTCTGAGGGGAGTGATTGGCAAACTGACAACACTTGTCATTGGCTTCCCCATTACCCGCAGTATTCGTCTAAAAGAATCAGCCGGCAATTATACATCGTTACCAAAGCGCAGAGCCGACGACGTACCTGCAAATATGTGGTTGGCGCTAGCGAAGTGGAAAACTGTACTGCGAGTACAAAGATAGTGTTATTCTCAACGGCGCCCCTACGTGAGGACAAAGAAGTCAGAGGTCACAGAGCAGAACAAAGTGTCCGTGTGTAAATTAGCTAGAAAGATGGAGTAATTGTCTCTGGCCCCCTCCCAGCTAGTGACGAGGTCTACAGCAGACTCACACAGCTAAATCGCTGGCCAGAAAAGGAGTACTGCCCGACGCAGGAGGTAGAGTTTGCGGATAATTGGCTCTCCTTTTGGGACTCTCCCAGAAATAGGGCCAAGCCTGATCTCCTGAAACCGCGGCGGACTTTGTCCTAGCTAGATTGCTGCTCTTTTTATCTAGGAACGTAGACAGGAGTCTCACTTCTATAGCCTCACCATGAGATATGGTGCAGGTCAGGCAGCAGGCTGTAAGCCAGCTTGCTAGCATGGTGGAGTCTGTCGATAGCATAGCCAGAATAGTTAGCGTAGTTGGCCTCAATCCAGGCAGTCAAAGGTAAAACACGATAGCGTAAACAACAGCAACCATATCAAGATAAAGCCGTTTTCTATCTTGGCCATGATTTTCCAAGCCAATGTGCCCTTTAGGGTTTCAGGCCGGGTGTTTTGTAAAAACGGTTATTTATCAAATTCATGTGATTGATTTGTTGTAAAGCCCGGTGTGAGCCGGGTCTCTGGGGGACATGGAGAGTGGACGTTTCCTCGGCCGGTACGGCACATTTGCCAAGTACTTCACATGCCTGGATGATACGGCGAAATTGGGCAGGCTGTCTACTTGGTGGCTGGTAGGCTTGTTGTATAGTCGGTGTGAACCAGTAAATTACCGTTTGTGGGATAATGATTGTCTGAGACCGGGACATGAGCTTTAACCCCTTGATAGAGGCTCATAGCAGGAGTCTCGTCTTCTATGTCATGTTGACAGCTACTTGTTTCAGTGAACAGCTTGAATTGACAATCGAGATACGTTATGCGGAACGCTATGAAAATTGGTTTTGTTCTTTTGTCCACAAAGTATACTTAGTCTCGTGCCCTACCCTGGCAGGCTAGCAGGGTACCTTGCAGAATAGTCAACAGAGCTGCTACCGCACATTGTGTTGTGCTGGCAGGGTGCCTTGGAAAATAGTGATCCGCAAAAAAAAAGCGAGGGACTGCATTTTTTAATCCGTACTAATCACGTGATTTTTTCTCTCCCCACCTCTGAGGATGGTGTTTTTCGTTGTGTGTAAGGCTTGCCCCACTGATAGCTGCGTCAGAGAGCATCTGGAGCAGCGGGGATGTAAGAGAATGGAGAACCACAGTGAGGTTTTGCCAGGGAACCAGGTGGTCCACCACTGATGACGCTACATTGGATCTGCTCTACTGGCTAGCAGGTTACAGGATAAAGAACACAAATAGCAGGTCTGTGGGGACTTCAGTAGGAAATATGTTTCTTCTTTATAGACTCTGATTCAGTAAAACCGCCAGAAAAATAAGGGATGATTATGCACTTGGCTGCTATTCACTTTGTTGCAAATACCGGAGAATATTTCCCCGGCTAACAGGCTCTAGAGTAAAATCAAATGATTGTACTGTTGACTGTAATGTCGCTATAATGCTCGAGCTTCGAGGAGCACTACGTTAGCACAAATCGCCAGAGAATGGGTGTTTTTTAGACAGTCATACAGCGTCACATATGTAGTTAGACTGCGCGTTGTGATTTCAACTGTAATTGCAATTAGATTTCACCCCCTTACGCCATTTGATCGTCTTGGTTTACAGAATGCCGATCCTCCCACTGTACCCTCATCATGCCGAACCTCCCACTGTACCCTCATCATGCCGATCCTCCCACTGTACCCTCATCATGCCGATCCTCCCACTGTACCCTCATCATGCCGAACCTCCCACTGTACCCTCATCATGCCGATCCTCCCACTGTACCCTCATCATGCCGATCCTCCCACTGTACCCTCATCATGCCGAACCTCCCACTGTACCCTCATCATGCCGATCCTCCCACTGTACCCTCATCACACCGATCCTCCCACTGTACCCTCATCATGCCGATCCTCCCACTGTACCCTCATCATGCCGATCCTCCCACTGTACCCTCATCATGCCGATCCTCCCACTGTACCCTCATCATGCCGATCCTCCCACTGTACCCTCATCATGCCGATCCTCCCACTGTACCCTCATCATGCCGAACCTCCCACTGTACCCTCATCATGCCGATCCTCCCACTGTACCCTCATCACACCGATCCTCCCACTGTACCCTCATCATTCCGATCCTCCCACTGTACCCTCATCACACCGATCCTCCCACTGTACCCTCATCATGCCGAACCTCCCACTGTACCCTCATCATTCCGATCCTCCCACTGTACCCTCATCATGCCAATCCTCCCACTGTACCCTCATCATGCCGATCCTCCCACTGTACCCTCATCATGCCGATCCTCCCACTGTACCCTCATCATGCCGATCCTCCCACTGTATCCTCATCATGCCGAACCTCCCACTGTACCCTCATCATTCCGATCCTCCCACTGTACCCTCATCATGCCGATCCACCCACTGTACCCTCATCACACCGATCCTCCCACTGTACCCTCATCACACCGATCCTCCCACTGTACCCTCATCATGCCGATCCTCCCACTGTACCCTCATCATGCCGATCCTCCCACTGTACCCTCATCATGCCGAACCTCCCACTGTACCCTCATCATTCCGATCCTCCCACTGTACCCTCATCATGCCGATCCTCCCACTGTACCCTCATCATGACGATCCTCCCACTGTACCCTCATCATGCCGATCCACCCACTGTACCCTCATCACGCCGATCCTCCCACTGTACCCTCATCACGGGAGCATTCTCTAAAACGTGCCTTTTAAGGTTGTTTGCAACTGCATGACTGGATTGCGGCCAAATTCGGCGGAGAGATTAGCGCAACACACCTTGTTTTGTCAAATAATCAGCACCAACCCATTGTTGGGAGTTTTGATTGCTGTTTGGAAGAAACGTGGACTTGGCGAGAGTTCGCCGGCCCATTGGCCACCTGCTAGGCTGCATTTTAAACTTCTACCGTGAACTTTGACACTTTGATGAACCCTTGTCCTCACTCTTCGCCGCGCGGCCTTATCGTGTCATTCCATCACTACACCAGATTGACTATTGATTTTGTAACCGGGCAACCCGAGGAAAGACATTCTCATATAGATAATTCAGGTAAAGCTCCTTATCGGTTGGTTTCAGCAAATCTCAACATGCGCTTCAGGGGCTGGATGTGCTCTGTCACCCTGTCTTTGACATTGCCAACTGTCAAAGCGACAGTGGAAAATGACTTTCAGCGTAACGAACAGTTGACATTTACTTTTTCACTAATTATATCCTTCCCACATTTTATTTTCCATTTTGTGATTATGTTCCAGCGTTGAATTAGCGGAATTTCAGAACACACGCTAGGCCTTAAATTCAGATCGCTCGCCAAGTTTGTCTGCTATATATAACAGTGCTCGCTCAGTCGCACTACGTTGCGAGCGCATTCTCCGGCCAACAACCTTGATTGAGCTTGCAGTAACTTGACCTAGCCACAAGCAGTCGCTAAAGTGCGATAAGACGAGGCACCAAAAACGGAACACGGACAACTATAGCTCCGTGTATGTTTGTCAAATCGCTCCCACTTCTGCTACCTCAAGATAACACTAGTCCTTGTTTTGCTTGTTGTGGGGGAGTTCGTAATCCTGCCAACATAATCGACAGCAAACTTAGTGAAGTGTCTAAAATCATGTACGTGGTAAATTATTGGAGTAATGCGCGAAAAACAGCATACAGGTTTTTGCCAGCGTTTACTATTTTTTTCTCCGTCTCTCCATCTCTCCCTTCTACTCTCCTCTCTTCTCTTTCCCACACTTTCGCTCTGCCCTTCCTCTATCTCTCGCTCTGTTTCTATAGCGTTTTACTTGCCTTCACTCTTATCTCTACCGACAGGAAGATGTTCTGAATGTGACTGAGAAAGGGGACTAGATTTGACTTACTGGAAGTCATCAGAATGGGTAATCAGCTGCGGTTTCATCCATCAATTACTTTTCACGGCTTTTCAGCGTTTATGGTTTTCGACACGCCCCTCCTGAATTGTTAAAGGAGGCGGGAGATTATGCTGGAAAAGATGAAATATGAGTCTGGCATGCTTTCGATGCATGGCTTTTATTTTCAAACGATATCATATTCACAATGTACATAATGGCCCTTTGGTATAATGACAAATGTATTTCTCAGACAACCATGCTGCATAAGCACGCACACAGTCATTCCGTCACATCTGTATTTAAGCCGTTCTAAATTTCACAGCCGTTTTCATTCTGATGGCTTGTGTAATGTAGCAGGAAGTTAAGTCTGAGAAGTCGGATGTGGGCTGTGACCCGGACGCTCGTTTCCGGGCGACAGCCTCCCGGCCCCGTGCGAGATGGTTGACGGAGTGCCCATTAAACCATTATATGACAACATTTAATTGCTTTGCACTGCCTCCCAGAACCGAAAGGACACGGGGCTTATTTCACGCGAACCTCGATTCAATTTCTAAGCGTTTTTTCTCCCCTATAAGCTGATTGACGAGTATTTTATGTGGACCCGGGCCTCCGGAACCCTAATGAGACATTGGACCGAGGCAGGGGTACAGTAAATTGATTGTCATTAAGGCTTTATGACTTATCCCATAAAAGGAGTTTAAACAAGAGAGCGGATATTACAGTTTAGGTGGTGGTTGGCTTTGATTCAGTCCCCCTATGAACATCTATTCATTAAATCAGAAGTTATTGGAAATCTTATGAACCGTTGCTTGCTGTAAATACGTGACCCGGAGCCAAGATTCCGTTGAATATGTTAATGCGGCAATCATGTTTTCTAATTACATAATGAGTGACTTGCTAACACGTCCACCACCAGTTATGGATGTTGTGGTTTATGGATATTTGCGGTATTATGATGAATGTTCCCTATAGATTGGTCGATTCGATCGGATGTAGGGAAAAAGTATTCAGTATGAATATGCATTTGTATTTCCTGGTTGTCCAACGTTTCAGTATGAATATGCATTTGTATTTTCTGGTTGTCCAACGTTTCAGTATGAATATGCATTTGTATTTCCTGGTTGTCCAACGTTTCAGTATGAATATGCATTTGTATTTTCTGGTTGTCCAACGTTTCAGTATGAATATGCATTTGTATTTCCTGGTTGTCCAATGTTTTAGTATGAATATGCATTTGTATTTCCTGGTTGTCCAACGTTTCAGTATGAATATGCATTTGTACTTCCTGGTTGTCCAACGTTTCTGTATGAATATGCATTTGTACTTCCTGGTTGTCCAACGTTTCAGTATGAATATGCATTTGTATTTCCTGGTTGT
This sequence comes from Dallia pectoralis, assembly GCA_029465975.1. NCBI lineage: Eukaryota > Metazoa > Chordata > Actinopteri > Esociformes > Umbridae > Dallia > Dallia pectoralis. The sequence continues at coordinate 4,767,482 of CM055742.1, forward strand.
CCAACGTTTCTGTATGAATATGCATTTGTAATTCCTGGTTGTCCAACGTTTCAGTCTGAATATGCATTTTCTGCATGTCCATTTTGTTAACCACATTTGGTTGCCCAGATTAAAATAACATAATCGAGGAGGAATACTTTCCAAAACATCATCGAATCCCTCAAAGTCCTGTGAGTACACCACCAAACCCTCTGTTTATTTGTTCATCTGCTAGGGTGGATTTCAGCCTTCTTCATCGGGATCACATCGTTTTTGTTCCGTTGGTTTTTCTGTATGCATGTTTGCCTTTTCTGATCCCCTCATCATTGGAAGGGAAAGAGCATGAGAGGGAGAGAGAGAGAGAGAGAGAGAGAGAGAGAGGGCGATGAGAGGCAAGAATGGAAGACACATACAGAGTGAGATAGAGTGAAAAAGAAAGAGCGTTCTCTGTCAACAAAGGCACCTTGTAGTGATAGTGGATTCTGGAGGTTCCATCATTCCAGCTCATATATCTTTATACAGCGGCTCAAAGACAGATCTATAGGTTAAGACTCAGCCTCTATCAATCCAGAACCTTTTGTCATTGAGAACGAGTGTCTTCAACATTGACTTTAGAGACAGTCGGCACAACTTTCGGTGTAATTTCTTTGTTAATTCATATGTTTCGTTTTTAGACACATTTTAAATCTTTGCTTGTTATCGCTGAGCCCGTTCTACGCAGAGGGTTTCTGGACTATGCACAAGGTAAATGTTTTCATCAACAACCCCGACTGAGCTTATAACCATCCAATCTACCACACAAGGGGACAGGAAAGCGCAAAATGACAACGCAGCCCTGTGCATCAACCCGACATCTTGACAGGACAACGCAGCCCTGTGCGGCAACCCGACTTCTTGAACCCCAGGAATTCTCAGTATGCCGCAACCAGGATACAAATGGCTGCCTAATGCGCTCCTCTGGGCTCTTCTTTGTCTGCGTGATCAAATCACCTGAGAACAATACTCGATGCTCCGAGGTCTTCCGCACATCCAATCGTGTGAGGCGAACGACAACCTTTTTCGTCGAAAGGGTTTTGGTAAAACTTTAACAAACAACGGTGAATGTGTAAGTTAGTTAAGTCAATTATAATCCCAAATTCACCTGGGAAAATCTTAGTTCCATCACGTCCAGTGAGACGGAGCATGAAACCCCCGCCCCCACGTCTCCTTGTGACATTCTGTCTGTGTCACCTGGTCATCACTCTAAATATCAACCTTCTCCATGGCGACGGCAGAATGCGTACACGATGGCACCACTCCCAGAATCCAATATTCCAGAACGCAGGTGCCCCGGCCCGCGAGCCCCCGCCAACTGCCAAAAATGATTTGATTTATTAAGATTCCATCGCTGCGCTGGGGAAATGGCACCAGAAATCAATGTAACCTTTTCGGTTTTGAATAATGAAGCCGTGAGGGAGAAAAAGCCATTGGCGTGCTATCAGTAGCAACAAGCGCCATAATGAAGTGATTAATGTCACGGAGGAAAAATTCTGCCGGTGAAAAGTGTCAAACGCAAACATGGGGCGTCACTGCTATTGTGGTGCGACATTGATTCGGAACGTTTCCGTAAGATACGTTTCTGGGCTAATTTATTCGGTCGGATGAGTGTCGGTCTGTTCGCCGCATACGGGATGAACTCACTTTGATCTTGTAAGTGTCTGGAGTTGTTAAAAGCACAACAATCAAAGACATATGGATTTTTCATTAGTTTAGCAGTTACAGTGTTGGCGTGGTTATGCTGCCGGAAATTTAAATCACACACGATTTTGTTAAAACAAGGAAATTTGCAAAAAGAGCTGACGGTTGGTAAAGACACACAATCCCAGCGTGGGGTCAAGCCCATCAACTTCCAAAGGAAAACAATTATTTTCACATTTTCATTTAACCAATGTTCTTATCCAACATGGCTTACAGTAAGATCACAGTTGCTTAACCCTTCAACCTTTTCTGAATTAATGGATGATCTGAGACCATCAGGAAAACAAAAAATGTGGAGGGAAATGAAAGGAAACACAAAAGAGAGGTCACTTATTTGAATTAACACCCCAGGCTATAAGCTACCACACACAGTTAGTGTGAGTAATCGGCAGACTAATGAGTTTCATTGGCTGCCCTCTAAGGTGACCAGGGAGGTGGCGAAGGAGGTAGCCAAGGAGGTGTCTGGGGAGGTGGCATGGGAGGTGTTTTTTTGACCAGGTAGGCTAATTGAGAAAAAAATTCTCATTTGCCAAGGCGACCAGGGGAAAATTGGGGATTGAACTCAGGACATCATACATACAAAGCATGCACTCCACCACTGAGCTACCAACTCCTCCAAGGATGCGGGGAGGTGGTCGGCGAGGTGGATGGGGAGGACGTGGGGAGGTGGCCGGGGAGGACGTGGGGAGGTGGCCGGGGAGGACGTGGGGAGGTGGCCGGGGAGGACGTGGGGAGGTGGCCGGGGAGGTGTGCATGTGGTGTCTGGTCCAGCAGCTTCACATTCAAGGGCACTGTTTTATTGGCTGTCTGACTGGGGAGTCAAACAGAATAAAAATAAAATATGTAATTTATGTTTCTGTAAGGCCACAGTTTACGACATGTAACAAAACCCTCTATCCATTCAATTCTATCTAGCTCTACGCACGATAGGGTATTAATGATGAAGTACATTTTGGTGTACATTTATTGTTTGAAGAAATAATATTTATCGAATGATATTCCAGTGAGGTGATGAATACCGCTTGAAATAACTTCTTGAAGTCGTCTTGTTGTCTTTGATGTTTTTCCATCTGCTATGACTCGTGCCATTCAAGTCCCAGTGACTCGCATTTGCTACCATTTGGCGGCCATTTTGAAGAAGTAGCCCAACGAACTGCAAGCAATTTCCTCTCTGACTTTGGGCAGACTTTGTAGGAGTGACTAATTTAGCTTAGATTCCCGACTACTTCGTTAATCTATGCATAGTTATTCCTTGTAATAGTCCCATGCTGAGTGTAGCTTCTGGTAATGATAGAGGAAGGAGATTCTCTTCAATGCCAGGCTGCTTGGTTCCTGCTGGTCGTCATGAGACGCGTGGGAGGCGCAGACAGGAAGTCTGACTTTAAGAACGAGTGACAGTTGGCATGGCCCACAGCCTCAGTGCCGTTCACAGCTTCAGACCTCACAGACCGAGCGAGAGAAAGTGCCACGTTTGTTCTCTGTCCGCCAGGTGAAAAGGGAGGAGCCAGTCTCTCATTGTCACAATTGACATTACTTCAGAAGACTGCCAGATTAGAATATCCATTTATTATTATGGGATTTAAGCGGTTTTCAACGACAATTTATCTTTTGTTCACTACTTTATTTGTCAAGCACACGTTGTGTTGTAGAAAAGCCTCATTAACAATAGAAAAATAAGGAATATTGTTGTAAAAGCGTTATCGTGTGTGTGTGCAAAAACCAAATATTTTATACAAGAATCACCATGAATCAGGCAGATAAGGTTCTCCTACATAATACAATATGTTGTCCAGATCACATTCAAAAAGCTTTGCTGTCACGATTCTCAGGTGTAGTGCATGAATGAGCTAAGCACAGAGTGAATAGAAAATGTTTGTGGTATTTATTTTCACAAAACAAACACGAAACAAACACGAAAAACTAAAGTGAATGTAAATTAAATTGCGCTAACGTAGAGTCTTACTTAATACATACAAACAGTTTAACCAGTAAATAACACTCACCGAATATAGAGTATGTAACATATAACAATGCTAAGCACCGTGTACTAAAACCCAGAGAACTAAATAGCAAAGCTATTCACACAAACTGAAACCAGCTGTGCACAATGAGAACTAAAACACTGGAAATAAAGCGTGCACCCCAATAAAATCCCCGTAGTGGAAACCTAATGTTTTTATTTCCTACATCTGAAATCTGACAACTGGTAAAGTAGTTGGTATAACCCAAATGTTTTTATAACCTAAATCTGGGAAAATCACACGGTTCCACAGTCAGCATATCTTGGAACCCCATTAGTAGATCTACCACACACTGTCATCCTCATTTTCCTGTTAATTCATTCTTTATAATTAACCGTTTATAGATTGTAACAAAACATTGAGCACTGATGGACACCATTGCCTTCTTTCCTCTCCTCGTTGCAGTCCTTTCCTTCATCTTGTTGGGTGTTAACCCCTCCCTCCCCAAACAAACAGCAAAACTTCTCCCACTGTCAGGTTTGGCTGATCAAAGCCTACGTCTGATGTTCACTCGTCTCTTGATAAGATGAAGGACTCCGCCTTGCCAAGGTTTGAAGGGACAATGAACGAAAATGTCTTCCTCGACAACTTGGCAGCCATGTTTTATTTTCTCAGCGGGTGGAGATCACAGATGATAGGGAATTGCTAATGAGCTGGGAAGAACTCCTGCACGGCTAATGAATGCCTCTTGGACATGATGGGATCTTTCATGTGAGTGAAATGTACAGATCCACAATGCGGCACTGTTGTTCTCCTATTGTAGTATGATTGGCTGGAACTACAAATCCCAGATGGCTAAGAACTGCAGTACGCAGTGCCTCCAGTGATCCGTAATTGTAGGGCACCCGGTTTGTTTACATTCGTTACTGGCTGTTTGTTTGAGTCTAACGTGTGTATATAGTGTATGGTTAATCCCCACGGGCATTTATAGTGAATTATTTAATTTCTACCATCGCCCTTTCATTCCAACCTTAACGTGTAACTCACGAATCGTAGTTTCTTTCGACTTCTCGAATGATCGAATGTTGTGTTACTATGGCCTGCGAGTCTTTGTTACTATGGGCGGTTGTTGTTGTTGATAAATGTCAGCTGTTTGTAGACACAACAATGTTTAGACTGACCTAATTAAGCGGCAATTATCTCCAGTGAACCATATTGTCTGAGCTAACGACACAGTTAATTCACATAAAGCACTGTGGTGTATCCAATTTCCTTTTACGGCCACTGAATCTGGTGGAATATGAACACACAATATTTTCATGGTCAAATCTGAATACTTTTGTATTATTTATTTATATTTTGACATTTCTTCACTAGACATGCATGTGGGGGATGATGTTTTTGGCTGAATGAGTGGTGACCCGGACCAGGAGATATTGAGATACACAGTTTTGTTTTCACTAAACGGCGATTATTAACTTTCGCCACTCGAGACATCGTCAGCTTAAAATCAATGGAATTATTCAAAAGCCTAATCACTCTTTTACAAGGTCTGATCACACGATCACTGGATATTTTGTTCACTGCTCTTTCACAACGGCCTTCTCCAGATCTGTAAAAAAACTGCCAGCCTTAAATATCTGTGTTTATATAGAATGTAAATAAATAAAAATAAACTTTGTAAGCAAAGGAGTCATGCTTCCTACCCGGCAGATTTCTAACGGTCTTTTGATAAAATCCTCTTTCAACTGGATCTCTTATACAATCAAGTTAGTTCTACTGAGCGGGTCACAATGTAGGGGTCACAATATAGGGGTCACAATGTAGGGGTCACAATATTGGGGTCACAATGTAGGGGTCACAATATAGGGGTCACAATATAGGGCTCACATTGTAGGGGTCACAATATAGGGGTCACAATGTAGTGCTCACAATATAGGGCGCACAATATAGGGCACGATAAACACAAGATGTGGATCATCGGGAATACGTCTAACGGGTGAAAACCCAGCTTGTCACGAGCCCCAGATGGAATGTGTTCTCTGTGTTTACCCAACACTATTGTCAGATGGTGTTCCAAGGTGGGCAAGCAAAGGTGAACGGTGTGTTTGTGTGCGTGCGTGTGTGTGTGTTTCCGTGTGTGTATCAATGCACAAGCCTCACGAACAGAAATGAAAGAATAACCTCCGGAAACATAACAGGCCAGGTAAACACTAAGCTGCTCTCTCCACCCGAGGTCCTTGAAGTACTCCGCTGGATTCCGCCCAGAGAGCCTCTCAACTTTCCCTTTCCGGTTTTTGCCAAACATGTAAATAGCTGCCGCTCTGGGAATGCTTTTTCGTGCATTATTCATTGGTTTTCGTGCTGATGTTGGATTTGTTCGTTTTGCGCGCATCACTGATGACTCTCTCTTTCTCTCTCTGAACATCTCTCATCGCCTTCTCGGTTTAATATCAGATGCACAGCATAATCGTGTACATCTCCACTGGTAACACGCTATGGGTTCAACGTGTGATCCTGTGAGTAGTTTTGGCAGAGCTCGAATGTTCTCATCAAAAACATGCGCTACTAGTCACAGCGACAGCCTTAGTGTAGCAACTGATCGCCCTCGCTATTTTGAAACAAAACACCGGTGATGTCTGTCCGTGGAGTGAGGGTTCGTCTGCCTCTTTTTAAATTTGGAGAGTTTCAACTTTTTGTCACTGAAAATAAATGGGTATTTCCTGGGTTGACACCAGTCATCCCCGTTGTCCGGCGACGCGCGACTTCCTGCTCAGAAAGCAGTGTCCGTCACAAGTGTGCCGGGACAACGTTTGCCTCAGTCTTGGGGGCCAGCTGGTTCGGAGTCGACCAGTGTGACAGTCCCCTGTCCGATGGTGACACTCACTTATGTGCCTCTGAGACCGTGGTTGACGGGGTACAACCGGCACAAAGGCACACCTCCCCGAAATGCACAACCGACGCTCCGCATCGTGGCTCCATCTGTACAAGTTTTGGCCGAATCGGCGCAGGGACAATTTGTCTGTCTACAAACGCAACACTGCGAGACAAAACTTTCCGTGATTTTTCCGCGTCTTGCTCGAGCAAAGCACTTTGCCATAGCGTCTTGCCATTCCCCAAATGTATACTATTGATTAACGAACATGAACGTGGAGGTGTGGTATGGCACAGAAATGCATATGAATCAGTCAAGGATCTGTGTATTGCAAATACTGACTCTACAGATGAACATTCATGTTGACCACGCATTGGCCCTATACCGGCACCCACGGCATGCCTCTGAAAACCGTTGGGCAGGCTGCGGCACACACAGAAATTGGCACACATGCTCAGGGATTAAGTGGCATACTTACAGTATGTCACAATCACTTCTGCAGGACTATGGTTGAGGCGCTGGACAGATGTTGAACACACTCTGTTTCGCGTGCCGCTATCCATTACGGTATTTTATTTTAAACCACAAGCATAAGGATGATGTGAAAAAAACAACAAGCATTTATTTGTTTGCACTTTGTAAGTTGTATGTTTTGGAAATGACAAACAAACACACACAATTATCTGCCTTTGTTATGGCCGGGTGGCCGGGCCGTGTAGCCAAGAGCGAACCATCTGACACGCAGGATTTAATTAATCCTCCGAGGAGTCTGATTCTCCAACCCTTGCATTTCTCAGAGTTTAACTACTCGTTTTTTTTCGCCTCGGATAAACAAGCGCAGAGAACACGATCTAAGCATTTATTCTCCTTCAGGTTCTGTCACGGCCTCACAAGCTCATCACCTCCCAGCCAGGAATTCCTCCGGGGGGTTTGGAAGACCGCCGCAGGTGAGAGGGATAATATTTTTTCATTCCCTTCTAAAAACAGAGGCCCCTGGGTATGGAGTGATATCACTATAGACCATGTTTCTTGGAATGACATGGTGGAACTGGAAAAACCCGGCACTAGTACTACCATGGGAGTACTGTAATGCAGCAACACCACACAGGTTTTAGACTCCCTCCACCTCGACGACCGAATCGACCACCGCGGCTCTATCGTTCGGCAACGGTGGAGATTCAATAACACGGCAATAAAAACGTAATATCTGCAAGTAAATATTATCGCCGACCCTTAAGCAGCAACTTGTCTGCGCTCTCGCTGAAATACAGCCGTGCTGCTGAGAGCCGAAACTAGCTTTCCGTCAATTTTCTCGGAAAAAATACGGAATAATGCGAGGATCACATAATGACGCCTAATGGATAGAACATTACCGCGAAGCACTTGGTGAACTATTGG
>CM055742.1:4775931-4795931 GCA_029465975.1 Dallia pectoralis
GGAAAGGGACGGACCTCATGGGACTTATTGTGCCATTAAACTACCTAATATCGATCTGTGTTTTTCAGACAACGCCATGGGAATATACAAAGTTCATGGGGAATTATAACTCCTAGCTAGCTAGGATAGCATACAAAGACTACAGGTGTATTCATGTTTTTTTTCCACAGGATTTCGGTGGACGTGTTCTACTGTTTAGTCGGTGTAAAAATAATAATACTAATAATTTAACCGACCCACTTATATTACACTAACATCAGCCAAGCGTGACTCAATGACTGCCTGTGAAAATATAACCAGATAAAAGCATGGCCTTGGATAGCAGCCGTTGTGTTGATTAATTAGGCAACAATCAGTATTACTGAGAATGAATGCTGTGTTGGTTTCTTTTCGTGCCGTCCAATCAATCCCTGACTGCTCTCTAACCCGCACATCCCCTTCAGGTTGTGTACTACACGTTGACAGCCTGTATGTCAGAGCTGTAGTACTCGAGACCGGTCTCGGTCTCGAGACCGGTCTCGAGACCACTTTTTTAAGGTCTCGGTCTCGTCTCGGTCTCGGTTACATTTGGACTCGGTCTCGACTCGGTCTCGGACAGTAAGGACTCGTAAATTCTTCCGAGACCAGCCGAGACCAGCGTAGAAATTATCGCCCACAATTTTTTCTAGAAAAATATTTAAGTATGACATGTACTGGCTGTATTTCCATTGGCTGTATTTCGTCCAGAGTCAGACTGTTTTTTTCTGATGTGGCTTCTCCCGCCAATGGCTATCTACTTTTGAAGAAAAGCGCACCCCCAGCGTCGCTAGAGGGTGCACCCATTCACGTGAATACTTCAATCTTAAACATATGCTCGATCATGTCTGCACAATCTGCCATTATATTCGTTTTGCCTATATTCAGTACATTGAGCACAAATAAATAATTTGTCCGAAAACACACAGCGGTTAGTAATTAAAATACATACATAATGTTGAAAAGCTACAGCCGACGTCCTTCCATGACTTTTCCTAAATACGTGCATTTTACCTTGTCCCGTTTTCAGAATTGCAAAATCACAAACCGAACAATATATAAAACTACTATTTACATGTTTTTTGATACCTAAACTGCCTTCCTGTCGCCAAAATCCCACGCCACTGGGCGTTGGTACCCTAATTGCGGTACCCAGACACCGATCACACTTCACTGAGCCTATATGGCAATGGTTGAATGGGCGATACACAGACAAATACTACGAGAACACATATAGACAATAGTCTGATTGGCTTGGTTGAACTACAAAAAAGAGGTACGTTTATAAAGAAATATGTTTCACTAAATAAACAGAACGAATTCCGCCAAATACATACAGCCCCATTCATGTGTCATGCGCCTATTGCACTCAATAATTAATAACGAATGAACCACAGTGTATTCATATAGCCTACAAGAGACTTCAACAAAATATTGTTTTGTATCGAAATTAAACGAATATAAACAATAATTATTAATAGGCTAACTACAAATGGGCGATAAATTAAATTACTCATGCACACAGAAGGACGTGGGACATACATAAGTCCGGGGGGCATACGGCAGAAAGAGCATAAAACTGGAACGGTTATGGTCCGATCTATATGAAACTGAACCCGTTTTGGTCCGATCTTTATTAAACTGGACGGGTTTTGGTCTGATCTATATGAACACTGTGCGCAGTTCAACCGGGTTAGTTTGCTGCTGTCTCATGTGCACTCGTAACAATAATGAACACTGTGCGCAGTGCAACCGGTTCGTTTGCGTGTCCTGCTCAAGCAGACAAACAACTGAAGCTGCGTGCCGACTGTGGACGGATAAATAATTATAAATAGATTTGTTTATCGGCCAATCATGCGCAAATCATTTGATTGCAAGTCGCTTGTGATCTAAAATGTGTTTGCATTTACTACATCAACATAGGACATACAGTTTGATGGATTTTCATTTATTCGATTTTTAGAAATTTTAATATCATAGCCTGTGCATTTTAAAATCATGGTTTTATTTTCGTATTTTATGTTTACATAAGACAATAAATAGGCCTACATACTCTTTTAATAAAATTCATTACATTCAGGATGACAACACAGTAGATGATCTGATGCTGTTGGTCAAGTGTTTTTTTTACATTGGTCATTGGACCAAAAACATGTCATATTATTTAGTGTTAGTGTCTCGGCCCCCTTTGGTATCGGTCTCGTCTCGGTCTCGGCCACCTTCGGTCTCGGTCTCGTCTCGGTCTCGGCCCCCTTCGGTCTTGGTCTCGTCTCGGTCTCGGCCCCCTTCGGTCTCGGTCTCGTCTCGGTCTCGCTTTAGGTGGTCTCGAGCACAGCTCTGCTGTATGTATGCATTGACATAGCTAACCTAGTATTAGCATTAGCCTACTATGTCTACCTGTATGTATGCATTGACATAGCTAACCCAGTATTAGCATTAGCCTAATATGTCTACCTGTATGTATGTGTTGACATAGCTAACCCAGTATTAGCATTAGCCTAATATGTCTACCTGTATGTATGTGTTGACATAGCTAACCTAGTATTAGCATTAGCCTACTATGTCTACCTGTATGTATGTGTTGACATAGCTAACCTAGTATTAGCATTAGCCTACTATGTCTACCTGTATGTATGTGTTGACATAGCTAACCTGGTAATATCGTTATCTTTATATAGCTGTATGTCAATTCAGTTGAATACTATATAACCACGCTGCTGACGTTATCATTACACAACTGTATGTCTATACCAATGTAAAGGCACAGAGACTTAGTCCTTTCCATAGGGCCCAGGACTTTGCATGTACCACATTAATCTCCAATGAGTTCTGTCAACGTATAGGAATGTTCTGAGGCCCTGGGCTCTTTTCCTTCAAGTCATTATTAAATGGTAGAGGTGGATGTGTACATGTAAAAGCCACTGGCACACTGGAACACCCGCGGGTTGCCTTTAATTAGCACTATCTAATAGGAATTAGCAGGAATTATTGCATTGTCGTGAAGCTCGGTGACTAATGCCGTTTGGCGCATTCGCAAATGAGTCCGTCTGTCTTCACACATTTTTAGCTCAATATATAAGTGACAGCAGCGGTGACAACACACACACGCACACACACACACACACACACACACACACACACACACACACGCACACACAAACACACACACACACACACAGGCTCGTCTAGGTTCATACTTTCCACCTGAAGTGTAAATGGAGTGACACAAAGGCTGATTGGGAATCGTGTGTCTCCAGGGACCTTATGCCTTTTGAGCAGCAGATAGTGTGTAAACGTCACTAGCATGCTCTTTCATGGCCGTAATGAAACGACATGCACACAGAGACGGGCGAGAAGGCTTTCAGTCACGATTTAGATGTCCGCTCCGCTTTGCCAATACACTCTCAGATCCTCAAGTAAAACATCCCCCCGATGTACAACATTTTCACACACCAGACAGGAAATTATTTATAAGAAGCTCCTAAAACATTAAACTCATTGTCCCACAATGTTGTTTTTTTAACGGTCGTATGAAACCCGGTCGATACATTCTCAGCGGGAAGTCAATGACAGACCTTTTTACCGAAGGAGTTGGGCGGGATTGTTCTGAACACGGGAACTGCATTAGCGTGCATTATGGACGAGACATCCTTGGTAGTAGGCAGGAAAGAGAAACTCTACCATTGTTCTCCTCAGCGTGGTGCTGCAAAATGACAATCACGGAGAGGTGAATGAAACAGCGCGTCTGTGTTCCCTGCCTTAAGTCGACCGGGGGGGGGTCGACTTAAGGCAATATTTTAAAAAAATGACGAATTTTTTTTAAATGTATGCAATATCTTGACCTTGTAAAGTAATACCTTGTTTCTCTAATGTCAAACATTTGCCTTCCTTGCAACCAAACTGTTCACATTTTTTAAATTATTATAATGTCCCATTTCTGCTTGCTAGCCAATATGAACAATTTTGCTCTTTCACCTCAGAGGCTTTCCTAACACAGGAAGGAGGAAGCTTCACCCACTGGCTACGTGTCAGTTCTGTCATTATCCCAGAATAAGTGACAAATTATAACAAATCCTTTCATATAAGCAGCTCAGGCTTAAACATCTCTTTTGCAATAGACAGTGGCTGATAAAGAAACGGCAGCAAACGTAAAAGGCTATAGTTCAGCTTCTGAAACCAATATCTTGCATTCCTTGTTATATTCTAAAATGTAAAGCTTAGAACAGGCATAGTTGACAAAACGTACACACACACACACACACACACACACACTGTCAATAAAGTAACTGGTTTTGAGCAGACACTTTAAAGAACTAAGGATTAAAATGAATACATCGTGTTGGTATTGGAGGATTTGGCTACGGAAAATGCATTTATAGCTGCATCTGACAAGTCTATTGATGGCATAGTTGTGTCTGTCAAACCGATGAAAGAACAGGCTTTAAAGTCCTTTTGTAAGTGAAGAACACATTTTAATTAGATTGCCAGAACATTTTTTGCACCCAATCCTTTTACTCTCTACTTGAATCTCTATTTGTACAAATTCATGTTACTGATCCAAAATTGGTGTTTTAAATCAATATGAATATACCGTTTCACAGAGCTGAGGGAGAGAGGGGTCTGGATACATTTACCTACCACTTTTAAATTCACAACGTTTATATGGGCTTGACCACCCACGATGGATGTGAACACGATGTGAACGCCACATGGACGCCATGTGAACGCCATGTGAACACGATACGAACACGATACGAACACGATATAGACATTGTACTTTTGCCACGTGGATCGAATTGTTCAATAAAACACTGGGTACATATCGATCTGTTTCTTATCAGTCCGACGTTTTCCACCGGAAAATTACGAAGACTGCTTAATAAAATAGGATTAAATCCTTGGCGAAACCAATAAGAGTCAGGTAACTCATTTATCTGTGAAGTTTATAGTGTAAATTTCATCATTAGCGATACGTTCTGTTTTTTTATCTGCTGGAGCAGAAAACTCACTTATACAAACACATTAAACTGACTCGTGTGTGTGTGTGGGTGTGGGCTGCACGAACAGGCATTGATACTTGGCAGGGAATAAAAATGTAACACGTAAACTGGCTGGTAGATAGCGGTTTCAGTATATTAAATCACGGCCATCTGTGCATTGATACCCAGAAGACTCACGTCGGCGAGGCCAGCTAATTTCCCATAATCATATGCTTTCCCCGGCAACCGCAGCCCGTCTGAACTCGTTGGAGACTTTGCAATTAGCAGAAGTTTTACGCCATACATATTTAATGTTCGCCATGGCTTCTTGAGGTGACTTCGGCCTCATCCGATCTGGCTCCGCTACTGTGTGTGTGTGTGTGTGTGTGTGTGCGCGTGCGTGTGTGTGTTCACTGGTCACTCTGCAGAGTGCTGACAGAGACGGGAAGCTTGGGAGAGTTTCTGCAATCCAGCAGGTTTCTGCATAGGTCATCAGCCCGCACACACACACACACACACACACACACACACACACACACACACACACACACACACACACACACACACACACACACACACACACACACACACACACACACACACACACGCACACACACATTACCTGACAGTCTCTAAATGTGCTGCGACTGACAGCAGAGCAAGAGAGAAAGAGGGAAATGTGTGTGTGAGAGAGAGAGCGAGATATTGTGTGTGTTAGAGAGAGGCAGATGGCATGTTTATGAGAGAGGGATATGGTTTGTGTGTGTGTGTAAAGGAGGAAGAGAGCGAGCGAGAGGGGGAGATGGTGTGTTTGTGAGAGAGAGGGAGGAAGATTGTGTGTGTATGAGAGAGAGAGAGAGAGAGGGAGAGAGGGAGAGAGATAGAGAAAGATGAGATTATGCGAGGTGGGGGAAAGTGTGTGGGAGGTAGATGGGTGTGTGTGGGAGGTAGATGGGTGTGTGTGTAGACTGGAGAGAGTACCGCAGGTCACGGAATCCTTCATTGGAGATAAGAGTGGACCTGCGCCCAACAGCCTGGACTGGCTGCAGTAAACACCTGGTAGGACGTCACACAGCCACCGGAGTGAGCGGGGTACAACGAGTCTGGAAGCGCACCGGTGGGAGACGGATAGGAGATAGGACGTTGTCGAGGTCAAACGGAAATGAGAAACCGACCACCCGTTTATAGTCTGTTGGGCCAACCCGGAGTTGGTGCATCTGTTCTGACTGCGTGTTGAGAATATATGTACGAGTACAGGTACTGTTTGTGTAGGTCTGGAAAGCCCGGCGAATTAACATAACCACTAAACCCCGTCTACTGTGTGTTTTCCATGTGGCCATATAGACCGGGCGCCATACGTGTCGGAGAGGTGACGTGGGTTAGTGAGAAAAGGCGTCAAAGCTTTACTGTAGTTAAGAAATCCAATTGTTAACACAATGCTGAGGAGTTAGTAACAGAGGGGCTAATGCTACCGTTCCTCATAGGGGCTAATGCTAACAATGCTAACAGGGGGGCTAATGCTACCGTTCCTCATAGGGGCTAATGCTAACAATGCTAACAGAGGGGCTAATGCTACCGTTCCTCATAGGGGCTAATGCTAACAATGCTAACAGAGGGGCTAATGCTAACAATGCTAACAGAGGGGCTAATGCTAACAATGTTTTTCTTTTCAATGCAATTCTTTTGGTTGTGTCACAATTGTCTAGTTCCCGTTTTCTCCTCCGTCTTTAGTTGTCTGCATTTACATATGTGAAAAAATCAAAACACACATTGAAGTCCCTTAAGAAACGTATGAATTCTCGTCATTTATTGTGTGTGTGTTCAATAGCAAACTATATACGACACAAGAATCCCTGTGATTCTCAGAAGTCACACAGAAATGCAAATGTATCCAGAGAGCACATACTACTACATCAATGCCGCTTTCAGATCCCGGCTTCTGGGGGAAATGCCTTATTGATTATGCAATAGATGAAGGTCTGTGGACTCACACTGAAAAACACGGAGAGGTAAGAAATAACAGGAGCATCTCCGTTGCCCGTATTGACTCTGTCTTTCGCGGGTCACAGCCAGAGTCGAGGTTCTGCTAAAACGGGCCGCTACACTTAGCCGGTCGAGATAAAAAGCGTGTGCAGTTTCGAGGCAACGCCTTTACATGCTAAGCATATTGAATCTTTATCTGTCTCTCTGGGACGTCAACAAAATGTATTGTAAACAATAAACAGGCATTTATTCAATTGTCGAACCGATAAAACTGCTCACATGTGTCTGACGGAGTTGGACTTGAATTTGGAGCTGTTTGACCGTACTGGAGAAGAGTTAGTATTACTGTACAACCTGCGCATCTTCGGGAACTTAACATCTTAGTCATCGCGCCAACTTCCTACTAGATTAAAAACAGCAGAGCCCGGGTGTCTTCAAATTAGCAACAAGAGAGGGTGACATTTCTGTTTCAACTCTGAGGTAGGCCAGGTCGTTCTGATTTAGGGGAATACATTGAGGAGAAAGACACTAGTTACTTGGCACTCACTGTCTCTATTTTGAGGGCAACAAATCTGTTCTTCCATTTTTGTGTCCTCAGCTGTCGAACTGTGAATGTCTGTTGCCAATAGAGAAAGTGAGTGGTGTTAATGATGTCCCAAGACTGGGACTAACTTAAGATCCCTGTAAGTCATGGATTATACTAGAATGTGAACATATGTCAGGGCAGAGGCGGAGCTTAAATTGGTGTGATGGGTGCATGACACACAGGGCAGCCAATCACAGGAGCCCACAATAGCTTAGTCTTTGGATGATTTGGTTTTAATAAATACTTCAAGCGTGGAACTGGACCTGTGGTTTCCCATCCGATCCCACATACCAACAGCCAGGTCCAGTACTCAGTCTACGGTCCCATACAGTGGCGGTGCCTTTGGCGATACCACAGTAATGTTACTGAGCTGCACCAGCATGAGAAGATGGATAGATGTGACTTTACAATAACAGGAACAGCATCCCAGCTGTGACTAAAGGAAGGATAGGATCCAGATACAACAGCAGCAACATTTAATACGTCAGACAGGGACTCTCTCGAAGTGTAGTGTCTCCGTCAGTCTCGTAGTGTAGTGTCTCCGTCAGTCTCGTAGTGTAGTGTCTCCGTCAGTCTCGTAGTGTAGTGTCTCCGTCAGTCTCGTAGTGTAGTGTCTCCGTCAGTCTCGTAGTGTAGTGTCTCCGTCAGTCAGTCAGTCAGACAGACAGAGAACGTCTCAAAGTGTAGTGTCTCCGTCAGTCTCGTAGTGTAGTGTCTCCGTCAGTCAGTCAGTCAGTCAGAGAACGTCTCGTAGTGTAGTGTCTCCGCCAGTCTTGTAGTGTAGTGTCTCCGTCAGTCAGTCAGTCAGACAGAGAACGTCTCGAAGTGTAGTGTCTCCGTCAGTCTCGTAGTGTAGTGTCTCCGTCAGTCAGTCAGTCAGACAGACAGACAGAGAACGTCTCAAAGTGTAGTGTCTCCGTCAGTCTCGTAGTGTAGTGTCTCCGTCAGTCAGTCAGTCAGACAGAGAACGTCTCGAAGTGTAGTGTCTCCGTGAGTCTCAAAGTGTAGTATCTCCGAAATTCTCCTAGTGTAATGTCTCTGTCAATCAGACAGGGGCCGCCTCGAAGTTTAGTATCTCCGTCTGTCTCGAAGTGTAGTGTCTCCGTCAATCACGATTTGTAGTGTCTCCGTCAGTCCCGATTTTTAGTGTCTCCGTCAGTCACGATTTGTAGTGTCTCCGTCAGTCCCGATTTGTAGCGTCTCCGTCAGTCACGATTTGTAGCGTCTCTGTCAGTCACCATTTGTAGTGTCTCCGTCAGTCACCATTTGTAGCGTCTCCGTCAGTCACCATTTGTAGTGTCTCCGTCAGTCACCATTTGTAGTGTCTCCGTCAGTCACGATTTGTAGTGTCTCCGTCAGTCACCATTTGTAGTGTCTCCGTCAGTCACGATTTGTAGTGTCTCCGTCACACTCAACCATCATGATGAACACTTGACCTGTCTGACCACAGGCACTCGCCCAAACAAACACACGTGGAGTTTACTCTCTCTAACGAATGGAAGTAGGGTCACATACACGAACATGGTGACACTAAAGAACATGTTGTGAGTCCAGCAAACACAATTTACCAAACCGTTCCTAGCTTTCCTGTCCCTCATGGTGAGCCTCTCCAGCGCTTCTCCTCGGACACACGTCTTTCCAACTCCCCTATTGATCCTGGACTGACCCCGTTCCCACCTGACCATCACCTGTGTTATAGGTCAGTTGTTCTGTCCAACGGTGCTATTCAGCACTTCTTTAACACCACCCATCTAATCTCAATCCGTCTGTCGTCACTCACTGCTGCTCCTTCGCTTAAAAGCCCCGTTATTGCTCACAGAAAATATTTTTTATAAATGTTCGTGAGGTAAGAAAAATGGTTTAGGTAGAATTTTGAACCACGCCACAGCTGAACTTTTAAGTACTGTACACGTATTGCCACTACTCTGTTCGTGGATATAACAGGCTGTGGAAAGGATTGATTACGCCGGACAAGATGTATTGGCGCCGTACAACGTCCACTGTGTCCCGGTAAAGAGCTAGCGTAGCGGCTTAGCGGACACACAGAGTATTGGTTTTAGAGGAATCAAGTAACGCTGAGTCTCGTCATTTGGCTCTTCATTGGGGAGTTCTCAGTGTTTTGTTTCGGGCACTGATCCAAAGATGCGTATATATGTTTTTTGTCGCTCGATATGCAAATAAGCGGTTCTTAGGTTGAGCCGGTGTCTCACAATCGACGTGATCCTCCGTGGCGGGTACATTTGAAGGCACAGTGCATCATGGGAGACGCGAGGTCACGAGCAGTCTAGCTTGGTGACCGATGACTTGCATTAAATGCCCCGCAGTCGATGAGGTTCCTACGTTACCGTAAAGCTTGTAATAGAGGCCCCCTGTGTATTGATATGTACTCGGCACAACACCAGTTCATAATGGGAGGGGGGGGTGCACATTGAAAGAAGTCTCCTCGGTTTTAATATGTGGTGGTAAATCCCAGGCTCAATCTCCATGGAAACTGGGTTTTTCATTAGCTGTAATAACAAAACGCTCTGACCTTCGAAGGTCTCTCGTATCATCGATTTACCTGTTGAGAGATGTCGATTTTCCCCACAGAGACTCAGGGAGACGGGAGAGACCGGAGAGAGAGAGAGCGGCCCGCGTCGCTCCGGCTACCCTGGCCAAAGTTACCTTGTGGCCGACCCCGTCACGCTAACGCTAACTTGATTTTACTGTTTCTGACATGTGAACCGCTGTTGGCCCCGCGGGGCACAGGTTAGCATTTAGCCTTGTGGCTATACTGCTGTGTCCGTTCTAGTCACGGTGCACATTAAAATGGCAGGCCGCAATACCGGCACGTTACAGGAAAACAGGAAAACGCAACCAAAACATCTTCCTCTACCGGTGAAATACTGTGACGATAATGTGTTTTTACGTTCAGGCCCGAGGCGATGTAATGGCATGAATTAAATCGGCAAATCTTTTTGTTAGCAAAACACCGCAATATCGTTTGTACGACTGTACCGGCTCAACAGGACCGAGAAACGATCCAACGTTTTATTTCTGAGGGCATATTTTCCAGGAGAAATGAAAGATTTATAGTCCAAATGTTTAAGCGTTCAATAATAGAAGTATGAGACCATTCATCAATGTGATGACAGCTGGACTGATCCTATCAGTGACATGAGAGACTCTCTGCAGCTAAAGCCTCCAGCACACCCTCCTTTCCCTCTTTCATTCCCTCCCGATCCCTCTTAGTGCCTTGTTGTTCAGCAGTCCTCCGTCTCATTCCCCCGTCTCTCGCTGTCTCTCTGTTCCGATCTCTCCCCGTGTAACCTACCCCCTCTCGCTGTCTCTCTGTCCCTCCTGTGTTGTTCTGGTTCTTTTCCCTCTAGTCACCGTGGCCTCTCAAAGTCCCTCTATCTTGCTTTTTTCCCTCTTAGAGCCCCTTTGACCTGGAGTGTGGGGAATAGAGGGAAGATCTCATCTGCTCTGACAAGGATGGAGTGATTCTTCTCTCCGTAGCCTCAGCGGCGGTGGGCGGCCGTCGCATGACGTTAGCCCCCGTTTCTCAGGACACCTCCGGGCTCCTCTTTTTCTCCAGCCTCTCAGGTTCCACGCCTTCTTCGTTCTTGCTTACAGTGACACTTCTGGACAACAGTGGAACAATGTGTATCACGTTTAACCACAGCTGTATTCAACAGCAGAATTGCTCACTTCGTCGCGTAGATCAGTTTCTTTTTTTTTGCTTGATTTCTCGTCTGCGCGTAATAGTTTCATTTCAAACCTACGTTTTATATTCTGCGTTGGTTTGTCTGGGTGGTGGATGTTTCTGCATGAACACATTTGATTTGCTTCTCTTTTTCAAAACAGGCATAGAGATTTTATAGTAAAGACTACATATTTGACTGAGGAGCTCGATGTTTCTTGTGTTTTTTAATGAACATTTACAATGTCCTAAATTGGCCTCGCATGTACTTAGCAACCATACAGGAAGTTCGTCATAGCTGCGCAGGCGATAACAATGAAGCAAATCCGTGAAACGAAGCATCCGCGAATTAAAGTGAGTTATGAAACTTTTCGACACGTCAAAGTGAAATGAAACGCTGTAGCGCGTCGACGATCCGTGCACGCCCGTGTAGCTTCAAGCTAAAAGACAAACGGTATTTCCATCAGAACCGAGTCACAGGAGACTACTACACTGTTTCCTAATTAATTACATCTCCCGGTTTTGCCCATTAAGTTTTCCAGCTTAATCTGAGCCTTCATAGACGGCCCCGAGGCATTATCCAGCCAAGCAGTAGGTACGTGCCTAAAACAGGCAACGCTTTCCCTTTAACAATGGAGGCAAAATAGAGGTGCGTTCACAAGACAGATGTTTAATAATGGAGGTATAATAGAGGTGCGTTCACAAGACAGATGTTTAATAATGGAGGTATAATAGAGGTGCGTTCACAAGACAGATGTTTAATAATGGAGGTATAATAGAGGTGCGTTCACAAGACAGATGTTTAATAATGGAGGTATAATAGAGGTGCGTTCACAAGACAGATGTTTAATAATGGAGGTATAATAGAGGTGCGTTCACAAGACAGATGTTTAATAATGGAGGTATAATAGAGGTGCGTTCACAAGACAGATGTTTAATAATGGAGGTATAATAGAGGTGCGTTCACAAGACAGATGTTTAATAATGGAGGTATAATAGAGGTGCGTTCACAAGACAGATGTTTAATAATGGAGGTATAATAGAGGTGCGTTCACAAGACAGATGTTTAATAATGGAGGTATAATAGAGGTGCGTTCACAAGACAGATGTTTAATAATGGAGGTATAATAGAGGTGCGTTCACAAGACAGATGTTTAATAATGGAGGTATAATAGAGGTGCGTTCACAAGACAGATGTTTAATAATGGAGGTATAATAGAGGTGCGTTCACAAGACAGATGTTTAATAATGGAGGTATAATAGAGGTGCGTTCACAAGACAGATGTTTAATAATGGAGGTATAATAGAGGTGCGTTCACAAGACAGATGTTTAATAATGGAGGTATAATAGAGGTGCACAAGACAGATGTTTAATAATGGAGGTATAATAGAGGTGCGTTCACAAGACAGATGTTTAATAATGGAGGTATAATAGAGGTGCGTTCACAAGACAGATGTTTAATAATGGAGGTATAATAGAGGTGCGTTCACAAGACAGATGTTTAATAATGGAGGTATAATAGAGGTGCGTTCACAAGACAGATGTTGTCTTTCTTTCAACCCGTCCTGTAATCAACCACTGACATCTTATTCTACGCCGTGTGCGTGTCTGCCAGCGTGACAACGTGTTCGAGAACACACACGCGTGCTTGTGCGATAATACAAACGAAGGCAATCGCAGGTGTAATTGAATTCGCAGCGTTGCGGCCCGTCTGCATCTCTAATGGGTTTCTCCGTCCGCTGCGGCAAAATTAAAGTCGCAGTGCTCGACTCCCGCGAACGAGGTGAGCGATTAGGTCTCGTCGGTGTGACTGAGACGGATGACTTGGGAGCAAGAAGCCATCGTGAAACGCAAGAGAGGGGAGCCCTTTGTGGACGGGAATGTCAATCGAGTTCTGAGAAAAAGAGATGGTTCGGGAGGAGACAGGAAGGAGTAGATGAGGTAAAGGCCAGGCCTAGGAGCCATTTCAGTTGTGCCAAGAGGTGTGGAGCTGAGCTGTGCCAAACTGTGTGGAGCTGCACTGAGCTGTGCCAAGATGTGTGGAGCTGAACTGAGCTGTGCCAAGATGTGTGGAGCTGAACTGAGCTGTGCCAAGATGTGTGGAGCTGAACTGAGCTGTGCCAAGATGTGTGGAGCTGAACTGAGCTGTGCCAAGATGTGTGGAGCTGAACTGAGCTGTGCCAAGCTGTGTGTAGCTGAACTGAGCAGTGCTAAGCTGTGTGGAGCTGAACTGAGCAGTGCTAAGCTGTGTGGAGCTGCACTGAGCTGTGCTAAGCTGTGTGGAGCTGCACTGAGCTGTGCTAAGCTGTGTTTATATAGGGTATGAGTGCTGTGCAGGTCTACTAGTGTGCTGTACATACTTAATATGACCCTGTGACCCTGTGAACCTCTGACCGCTTTAAATGAACCGGTGGGGTACATTCATTTCGCTAACTAGAAGACATTTCAGTTGCAAAACGTCCAGCCCCAAACGTCTTGTATTAGTTAAGCTCAGGTAGGTCCCCTACTGTTTTGTTATGTTTGATGGAACAGGGACAGAGCTGAACGGACGTCAACACTTCACAGATGCCGAAGAGTAACTCACGGCAAACTAACACACACAGACAAACACACACACACACACACACACACACTAGCCAATTATTTCAGTGTGCCGCCGAACACGAACACCAGTTCCAGTCTACCGTGTCCCTTTGTTCAGTGGGCACTCAGAGACGTGGAACTATCTCTGCCCTCGGCCGACTTCCCACATCCCAATATAGATGTCGTTTCGTTCCACCAATGTACAGGTGTCAAATGTATTCCACCTCTGGGGCGTCCGTCCTCGCACAAGAACCGGTGGAAATTCAATAGATTTTCCGCCATACGGAAAAGGTGGAACTTAGCATGTAACACTAAAGATGCCCCTGGGCTGAGCTGTCACCGAGGGAACGACGGCGGTGGCTGACACTTTAGTTATTCATCACCGTCACCGCAATAAAACACGGTTTCACCGCGGAAGAAAAGCACAAGGTTGTCCGAGAAACGTTTTGTAGCTGACAGGGATACGACAGCCGCTAATCTACACATGCAGAGTCGGCGTGTGCAATATGCACGTGCGTTGTGTTTCCTGACAGGCTTAATGAGGCGTTGACGTAGGCAACTTGACACGTTCCTGTATACAGAGTGTATTACGGTCACGTTGAAGTCGAGCAGTCACACAAACACACGGGAGTAAAGGAAATACTTGTCAGCTGTCGAGCATTTCACGTTACGTTTTCGTCTGTTGTCGTTCACCATTAATTAAATTGTTCGTTTTTTCCTCACTCAAAACAGTTCATATGCAAAGGCAAATGTGCCACGATGGTATGTTGTTACGCTTTCGGGCGAATTTGCTGTGATTGGCCGATAGCTTGAACAATCTGAGCGGTCTATAACACATTTTCTCTCAGCCGCCCTGAGATAGTGATGTCTACAAACCATTCTCTTTATTACCTCATAATGGAATCGCTTTATTAATGTATCTGGAGAAAACTGCTGACTGTCCAAATCCGCGACTTTATGTATCCAGCCCCTGGTCAGGGCATTGCAGAACCACCGTTGGTTTTGTGATTACGGTTTCCTGGGGTCATTTATCTTGATTGTCATTTAGGAAAACCGATTCATAGTATAATTATGGTTTGTCCACATTCTCTGTTTCTAGTATATAGATTATGTTCTGTATGGAGAAAATGTCTGATGAAGCATGACCTCATCACTGGTTTTATTGTCCATTAACTCAGCATCGCTTCTAATTAGTGACTTAGCTGCATGGCCTTCGACCCGTTGGACCTTGCAGACAGCGGTCTGTACTGCCGGTCTATACTGCCAGGTCTCTATTGCCGGGTCCGTACTGCCGAGTCTGTAGTGCCGGGTCAGTAATGCCAGGTTTGTACTGCCGGGTCTGTACTAGTGAGTCTGTACTGCCGGGTCTGTACTGCCGGGTTTGTACTGCCGGGTCTGTACTGGCGAGTCTGCACTGCCGGGTCTGTACTGCCGGGTTTGTACTGCCGGGTGTGTACTGCCGGGTCTACTGCCGGGTCTGTAATCCCGGGTCGGTACTGCCGGGTTTGTACTGCCGGGTCTGTAATGCCAGGTTTGTACTGCCGGGTCTGTACTAGTGAGTCTGTACTGCCGGGTCTGTACTGCCGGGTCTGTACTAGCGAGTCTGCACTGCCGGGTCTGTACTGCCGTGTTTGTACTGCCGGGTGTGTACTGCCGGGTCTACTGCCGGGTCTGTAATCCCGGGTCGGTACGGCCGGGTTTGTACTGCCGGGTCTGTACTGCAGCCATCTTCAGTTCTGGCCCGTTTTACCATTTGGAATAAAGTCTCATCTTCAGCTGGTGTGTCCAGTTGGATCTAAATCTGCTGAACTTTTTAGGCCCATGAAACCTCCATTGTTACTACGGCAATGTGTTAAGGTTTATTGTCTAAATTTACAATGTTAGTATCTATATACCTATATACCTATATAACTATATACCTATATAGATATATAGGTATATAGGTATATACCTATATACCTATATACCTATATATCTATATACCTATATATCTATATACCTATATACCTATATATCTATATACCTATATACCTATATACCTTTATACCTATATACCTATATACCTATATACCTTTACTCTGTGGGTTTTTTCATTATACTTAATGTAACCCAAGTTAGCAGGCCCACAACTCTTCTCAAAATTATTCGCAGCCAATTTTAAAAGTACTTAAGAGGATAAACATTACTGAGTGGAAGCTAACGTGGCAGTGGTGGCAAATGGGAACATAGTGCCCACGACCGAATTCATGAGAAACAACATAATCAACAAATAGGGAAATATTTGGATATTGCTGTACCATTTAAAAACAGGTTCACAAGCTAAATATAATTGGCTGAATCAACATGTTTTATTCGACTTCATACCATATTTCTGACAAAGACGTGTGTTAACAAATATTGTTTAAAATTCGGGTCCGGTTTAAAATAAAATGTTAAGAAGATTATTTGCTCAAAACCTCGGTTCATGACGTTGTTAAGCGACTGACAACAGTACATTCCAATTTCGTATCGTTGTATAATATGACAACCTCATTACATTTTCTAAGTGCATGAATATGTTGAATGTGATATGCAAAAAGAACCACATTATTCTTGTATTCCTTAATACTAATATCCATTTCATTATCCTTTGAAATGTCATCATATCATTGCCTCAGGATAACGTCTGAGCATTTGACCTTGGCTTGGCTGTCCTTTAAACAGAAGAAGTAAAAAACTCAAATGACTTCAACAGTGTGGTATTTTATTCGTGTTTCGAACCAGGGATGGATAAAGCATTATTCCAGTAACCAGGTCATAGCTCTTGCCGTATAAGGGAATGTCATTTATTGTCTCAAATCCACCCTCGTAACCTTGAAGAATCTCTCCGTCTGTATTTGATTTTATGCTGCAGCCTGACAACATTCAGACTTTGAAGTTTTACAGCAGTGTGTGCTTGTGTGTGTGTGTGTGTGTCGTTGTGTGTGTGAGGTAAAAGCCCTGTCTGTCGCGGTAAAAACCAGAGGGGAGATATATATATGTATTCGATTGGCGCTCCCATCGACCTGTGAGTGATTTTCACCGGTCTCGGCAGGGCAGGAGTCGGCCTCCTTATCGCGGCACCAGCACCCTGCTTCCGTATTGATTCAAGATCGGCAATCACCGATTACATCCAGCGCTCCCGATGGTCAAACAGACACTCGAAAGGTCAACGGGAATCAGCTAGCATGCTAACATGCTAAAGGACGACAAATCGGTGCACATTTGCGAAGTGTCTGTCGCGCATCGATTACCGATCTGCCCTATTGAGTGGCGTGCACGGAACGTACTTCTGACCGACTGCGCGTCATCAGCGGATATTAAATGGATTTATGGAGTGTGAGGCTGAAATCAATATTGCCGTTGGCCCGCCAATAACGCCGCGCACTCGTCGTATGTTCGTTCCGCCCCAATGTGCTCGGCTAATTTCCAACACATTCGGCGGCCGATGAATCAAATGTGACACTGAAGTGAAACACTTGAGCGTAATCAATCTGCGGTGGTATTTTTTTGCGAACAGGCATCCTTGGACGGACACTTTAGCCGGTTGTTTCTGGCTGAACACCCATCCATCCGTCGGATTGAAATACATAATTAGGCCCAGGAGGAGGACGTTCGGCTCGTCCTGTCATAAATAGATTGTAACACGTCCGTCTTGTCCTTCGCACATCCCATGAACACGATGGGAAAACATTTGCTTTGTTTTCCGGCGAGTGGCTAATTAGCGCCGCTTGTGCCTGGGCGATGTTTCTGAGACGGGGACGGTCGTGTCTGGTCTGGCAGATCCGAGGCTCCGTCAGCCCTGTCGTTCATCCAAAGTCAACTCTGACTTGCCCTTCTCGAGTTGTCTAGTTCGTTGACATTGATTGACATTCGTTTGCATGTTTGTTTGTGACCCCAGCCCAAGTCAGGTTGTCCCTTCAGTAGAAATGTACCCATTGTGGCAGGTTGTTACTCCACTGAGCATTAAGACAGTAGACTGTCACTGTAGATTCACGATTGGATTTTGAAGCAAGAAAAAAACATCAATGGACTCATTGTAATGAACGCCATGATCACAGACACTGTTTCGGACATAATTTAACAATAAGATCCTGCTTTGTTCGTTGAAGACAAGATAAACCCTGCACGAATTCTGTCGTCGCAGCCAGACGCGAATGTGGACACTCGCTGCAAATTTGCTAATCAACAAGAGAGATTAGAGATAATTAATTTGTTATTAGAGACTATCTTTGTTTTGTTCCCGAGATACTATTCACAATTAAACCCGCGATAAAAAAAACTGACCAGAATTTAAAGTAGTGACACTTGAGAACTAGACTGATAAATAGCATTGTGATGCCAGAAGCCCTCGCATGCTCTGAATTCTAATGCCATTAGTATTTAAATCGGTTCACCTTTAACAATGGCACATTTTGGATAATTATAATTGTAATGCATTCGGACTGATCCACAATGTCATTAGCAGTATAGTTTCCATTGGTCAATTTATGTCTGGCATTCAACGCAGATGGTTATTGTGAGATTTGCGACGGCTGAATTAATATGTTTAGTTTGGCCTTATCTCTCTGGCTACAGTGAAAGAGTGAGCATTTCAGCCTCACGCTAATTGGAAATGAAAAGCAAGAGACTCTTAATAACGTTGTGTTTCTCATTTTCTTTCTCGCACCTCCCCCCCATCCGCAATCCAACATCAATACAACAAAGGAAAATACCAATGGTAAAATATGTCCCAGCTATATTTAATTCTCTTTGTGTACTGAGTTTACTATGCCTGTCTGACAACACAGCCTCTTCCTCAGGTTCTTTTTTGACTGCTTACAGATTTTAAATCTGCGGCCCTGCTGTCCGCACCTCTGGCTGTTTTCATTGGCGTCCCTCAAGGTTAGATTATTGGGCCGACTATGTTCTCTGTTTATATTGATGAGACCTTCCTGCCGGTAAGAAACGTTTTAACCTTGATGCCGAGGACACCGCCTTGTGGCTGGTTACTGAACTCAGCTGTCCCCATTAACAACAGAGCAATAAAAATATTCCGACATGCCTTCGCTAACCTTTCATCTGCTCCGCAATAGTAAAAAGAACAACATGTTTTCTCGGTGTCTTAATCGGAGGCTAACGCATCCTGCTAGTACTCGAACTGATTTGGAGTGTGTTTCCTCTTGTTCAGTGCGTCCGTTGACCCCCCCCCACCTTGAACTGAATGACTCGCTACCACATGAAATATTTTCGCCAGCAATCTCATCTAAACAGCTGTTAATTCTGACCACACGAACACGACATCAGCCAACCAGTAAATAGCCGGAGGGACGTCTGAGTGGTCGTGAGGATTTAACCCCCCCCCACACACACACACACACACACACATCATCATCATCATCTTCGTCATCGGCCCATCATGACAGCATGGCAGGTCGGATTGAGCTGAACGCTGTCAGTTTGTTCTATTTTTTCCCTCCATCTCCACTTTCCCTGCCTTGGTTTACTCTGAATAAATAAATAATGCTGTCTCTCTAGCAGACCATGCATTCATACAGATCTTAATCAACTAGACGAGGCGGCTACGTGTTGCTCGCTAGAACCACCTAACCAACGTGAAATAGTTGATTCAATTTCCTTTTAGATTTTATTCTAGCTACAGTTAACTAGCCTAAATTCTGGTAAGTAAATCAATAACACATTTCGGGAGATAATATATTCAGTTTGTTGCTTTCTTTACCAAGTTTGAAGAAGAACAGATTCTTGCTTCATAAATAACCAAGCATCTAGGTGTCAGAATAACAGGACTTTTCGTTTCCTTTTTTTTGCCAACCTGATGATTCAATATCGCAACCTCTTTTATAACTAGTCGTATATTCTAACCTGTAGGCTACTGCTTCAATTCTAGAGGACTTGAGTACTTCTAAAGGAGTCACATTCCTAGATAATCAGCTCTGAGCGCTTGGCGATTAGAGATTAGACCAGTAACCTACCTAAAGGGCGCTGGTTTGAATCCCCACAGAAAAGCATCGTCGACGCTGCCCTTGAGACAGGCACTTAACCCCTAATTCGTCCGGCAATTCGCTCCGGATACGACTGCTTGCCAAATCAGTGAAAACGCAAGACACTGGGACACATCCATTTGAGACCAGGGCCAAGGAGGATCAGTGAAGC
>CM055742.1:4800931-4885931 GCA_029465975.1 Dallia pectoralis
TGTGGTGCCGGCTGCGGTGCATGGTGTGGTGCATGCTGTGGTGCCGGCTGTGGTGCATGGTGTGGTGCATGCTGTGGTGCCGGCTGCGGTGCATGGTGTGGTGCATGCTGTGGTGCCGGCTGTGGTGCATGCTGTGGTGCATACTGGTGTGGTGCATACTGTGGTGCCGGCTGTGGTGCATGGTGTGGTGCATGCTGTGGTGCCGGCTGTGGTGCATGGTGTGGTGCATGCTGTGGTGCCGGCTGCGGTGCATGGTGTGGTGCATGCTGTGGTGCCGGCTGTGGTGCATGGTGTGGTGCATGCTGTGGTGCCGGCTGCGGTGCATGGTGTGGTGCATGCTGTGGTGCCGGCTGTGGTGCATGCTGTGGTGCATACTGTGGTGCCGGCTGCGGTGCATGGTGTGGTGCATGCTGTGGTGCCGGCTGTGGTGCATGGTGTGGTGCATGCTGTGGTGCATACTGTGGTGCATACTGTGGTGCCGGCTGTGGTGCATGCTGTGGTGCATACTGTGGTGCCGGCTGTGGTGCATGCTGTGGTGCATGCTGTGGTGCATACTGTGGTGCATACTGTGGTGCCGGCTGCGGTGCATGGTGTGGTGCATGCTGTGGTGCCGGCTGTGGTGCATGCTGTGGTGCATACTGTGGTGCATACTGTGGTGCCGGCTGTGGTGCATGCTGTGGTGCATACTGTGGTGCATACTGTGGTGCCGGCTGTGGTGCATGCTGTGGTGCATACTGTGGTGCCGGCTGTGGTGCATGCTGTGGTGCATGCTGTGGTGCATGCTGTGGTGCATGCTGTGGTGCATACTGTGGTGCCGGCTGCGGTGCCGGCTGTGGTGCCGGCTGTGGTGCATGCTGTGGTGCCGGCTGTGGTGCCGGCTGTGGTGCATACTGTGGTGCTGGCTGTGGTGCATGCTGTGGTGCATGCTGTGGTGCATGCTGTGGTGCTGGCTGTGGTGCATGCTGTGGTGCATGCTGTGGTGAATGCTGTGTTGCCGGCTGTGGTCCATGCTGTGTTGCCGGCTGTGTTGCATGCTGTGGTGCATACTGTGGTGCATGCTGTGGTGCATACTGTGGTGCCGGCTGTGGTGCATGCTGTGGTGCATGCTGTGGTGCATGCTGTGGTGCATGCTGTGGTGCATGCTGTGGTGCATACTGTGGTGCCGGCTGCGGTGCCGGCTGTGGTGCCGGCTGTGGTGCATGCTGTGGTGCATGCTGTGGTGCCGGCTGTGGTGCATACTGTGGTGCTGGCTGTGGTGCATGCTGTGGTGAATGCTGTGTTGCCGGCTGTGGTCCATGCTGTGTTGCCGGCTGTGTTGCATGCTGTGTTGCATGCTGTGGTGCATGCTGTGATGCCGGCTGTGGTGAATGCAGTGGTGCCGGCTGTGGTGAATGCAATGGTGCCGGCTGTGGTGCATGCTGTGTTGCATGCTGTGGTGCATGGTGTCGTGCCGGCTGCATGCGTCTGGTGTACACGGGAGTACTTTCATGTGTGTGTGACTGCCAGTTGCCAGCACTGATCATACCGCCCACTGAGATCTGTTGCATGGCAGAGGGGCCAAGCTAGTTTGAGTCAGAGAGATAAAAAAAGAATGTGCCTACATGCAGATGTAAATATGATTTGGTGTGTGTGTGTGTGTATTTCTGTTTGTGTGTGTATTTGTTTCTGTGTGTGGGTATTTCTGTTTGTGTGTATTTGTTTGTGTGTATTTCTGTTTGTGTGTGTGTGTGTATTTGTTTGTGTGTATTTCTGTTTGTGTGTGTGTATTTGTTTGTGTGTATTTCTGTTTGTGTGTGTGTGTGTGTGTGTATTTGTTTGTGTGTATTTCTGTTTGTGTGTGTGTATTTGTGTATTTCTGTTTGTGTGTGTGTGTGTGTGTGTGTGTGTGTGTGTGTGTGTGTGTGTGTGTGTATGCTGTGAGGCTTAAGTCTTACAAATTGTTAGGAGCAGGAAACAGCCACTCTGTCACACTTCATCCTGTTTGCCAGTGTGAAGTTAACCGGTGCACTCTGAAGCCACGGGCTCGTCCGCCGGCACCCACGGCCACTGTGGCAGAGATTTACCGGGTCACATTTACCGGGTCACATTTACTGGGTCTTTGCTCCCCTCTCTGCTCTGCCGGCAGCCAGTGATGAAAAAATCCACTGAGAAGAAAGGGAAAAAATGCCCTGATGTACTCCCGCATTTCAAAGACTTGCCCCTACGACGTATTGATGTTAAGGAGATGCGGACGCCTCGAGTGAAAAGGCAAAGACGCGGCAACCCGAGCTCACATGCTTTGAGTCTGAACTAGTCAGAGACTCACCAAAGCTTTATTTTGCCACTAGAAGAAACATTTCTTGTTAAATTTGCATTAAATTGTGTTTAGGTCAGGTGATTACAGAGAAGTTAGATGAGCAATATGTCCTATCCTTCATATTTTTTGGCACGCTGTTAGATGATAATAGCAGCACAGGGTAGTCGCCCAGATCAAATAATCCCGTTTGACTTTGAAATCGTAAGTGGCTGACAGCTTTTCGTGATAATTGCTTTCTGTTGTGAAAATTGTCAACAGCCACTGTTAGCATCTGCCTCGGAGGCAATTATTCGTCGCTTTTGTAAATTATTTAACTAAATTTACCAGCCCAGCTGCAACGCCAGACCCTTTTCTCTTATCTTAACTCTATTAATCCAGAATGCCAGCAAAAGCCACAAAATGGGAGTATCGTTTACAGGTTGTCTGGTTCACAGAGCCCTGCTTTCTACCTCGTTGCTAACTGTCCTTTATCTGGAACGTGCCTGATGTGATGTGTGCGGTGTGTGTCAGAATGTGGACTAGACTAAATGTGGACTAGACTGAATGTAGACAAGACAGAATGTGGACTAGACAGAATGTGGACTAGACAGAATGTGGACTAGACTGAATGTGGACTAGACTGAATGTGGACTAGACTGAATGTGGACTAGACACAATGTGGACTAGACTGAATGTGGACTAGACTGAATGTGGACTAGACTGAATGTGGACTAGACAGAATGTGGACTAGACAGAATGTGGACTAGACTGAATGTGGACTAGACAGAATGTGGACTAGACACAATGTGGACTAGACTGAATGTGGACTAGACTGAATGTGGACTAGACTGAATGTGGACTAGACAGAATGTGGACTAGACTGAATGTGGACTAGACAGAATGTGGACTAGACTGAATGTGGACTAGACTGAATGTGGACTAGACAGAATGTGGACTAGGCTGAATGTGGACTAGACTGAATGTGGACTAGACAGAATGTGGACTAGACTGAATGTGGACTAGACAGAATGTGGACTAGACTGAATGTGGACTAGACTGAATGTGGACTAGACAGAATGTGGACTAGACTGAATGTGGACTAGACTGAATGTGGACTAGACAGAATGTGGACTAGGCTGAATGTGGACTAGGCTGAATGTGGACTAGACAGAATGTGGACTAGACTGAATGTGGACTAGACAGAATGTGGACTAGACTGAATGTGGACTAGGCTGAATGTGGACTAGACTGAATGTGGACTAGACTGAATGTGGACAAAGTCAGGACAACGGACAACTGTTGAGACCAGGTAATAAAGGTGTTGTGTGTTGGTCATTAACAGAGACTAGCTCCTTTCTCCTCTCTCTGCTCCTCTCTCTGCTCCTCTCTGCTCCCCTCTCTGCTCCTCTCTCTGCTCCTCTCTGCTCCTCTCTCTGCTCCTCTCTGCTCCTCTCTGCTCCCCTCTCTGCTCCTCTCTCTGCTCCTCTCTGCTCCTCTCTCTGCTCCTCTCTCTGCTCCTCTCTCTGCTCCTCTCTGCTCCTCTCTCTGCTCCTCTCTCTGCTCCTCTCTCTGCTCCTCTCTCAGCTCCTCTCTCTGCTCCTCTCTGCTCCTCTCTCAGCTCCTCTCTCTGCTCCACTCTGCTCCTCTCTCAGCTCCTCTCTCTGCTCCTCTCTGCTCCGTGTATCTCTGGTTTAGAGTTATTAATGGCCTCATGTTCGCTCATACAGCCACTTCCTAATTACACTTGCAGCCATCCAGATTAATAGGGGCCCTCAGACGGCCACATCTGCCAACTGTACCTTTGTTTCACCCTGCTGACGGATGATTCTGCCTCACTGTCTTTGTCCAACGCTCCCTGGCCCTCCACACCTCTCCACCCCCCTCCATCCCTCTCCATTCCCCTCCATCCCTCTCCACCCCCCTCCATCCCCCTCCACACCTCTCCACCCCCCTGCACCCCCCTGCACCCCCCTCCACCCCCCTCCAAAACTCTTCCGGCCTGTTTCCTTCATAAAGGAGCCCCACGTCCTTCATCTTTGTTCCAACCTGTTCACTGGCATCATGCACATTTAAAACATTCCATCTCAGTATTAACTGTGTGCATTTTATTCTAATGAACTTGTCCTCTTGCTCAGCTGTGCACCGGGGCCTCCCACTCTTCTTTCTATTCTGGTTAGAGACAGTTTGCGATGTTCTATTAAGTGAGTAGTACACAGCGCTGCACGAGATCTTCTGTAATTTCTCAATGGGAATGGCCACCAATGCTGAGAACAAGAGTAGACTGACAAGTTTCAGTAGAAAGTTCTTTTTTTCTGGCCTGTAAGCGTAATCAAACCAATAAATTTTGAAGCTACAGATACTGAATTTGTCTGAGGTAGTATAATTACAAAATGATTTGTAAGGATCAATTAGCCTGTTAAAATAATAAAAACTTGTACCAGAAACCCAACGTGGCATTGTGGCCCTCTGTACTCCCATGCAGATATTCCATTGAACATCAGACATTTTCAGTTCAGTTACAACCTTTAAAATGTCTACACTCTATTTCTGATCAATTTATTGTTATGTTAATGGGTATCTATATTTTTTGGGGGGGAACAAGGACATTTCTTTTTTAACCCAAATGTTTGAATGCTGGTGAAAATGTGTAACAAATGCATTAAAATCCATTGTGCTTTGGATCGTCTGAAGTAGAGATTCTGACAGTTTTTTGTTCACTTGATAAATTAAATTAATAAAATTAATAAATAAATTGTACTTTTACCTAAAAAAACAACTAGGGTACCCACTAACCCGTAGGCGTGATGTGATCCACCCAGCAATGCCTGAGACATTTTTTTCCCACAACATTTGTTCCAAGAGATTTTGTTTATTGTCAAAAACAACAACCTTCTAATGGCACGACACAGTCATCTCGACATCATCAAAAGGTTTTACTGAAGAAAAACAAAAAGCTGAGACAATCCGCCTGTGACGTGAAGACATGACACCACTGTCACGTGGCGTTTGATCAACCCAAACCTGTCACAATTAGCTTATCTGCCTGGCAGAACTTTGTTTACTCGCTTGTGGTTTCCTTGAATAAAAAAAATTTGTGACTGAAACACTGATCGTGACGGGCGTCACAAAACAAACGGCACGTGTGGGGTTTCAGTTGTCATGCCGTCACAGTGTACACCAACCACGGATGACGAATTGTCTTGTTCATTGTTCAAGTATTTGAATGAATAATATTGGGTTGTTTGTCTACTCGGTCGTACTCATCATAATGTCTCTACCTCTCTTCTTCCCGATGCGCTTCTTCTCTCTGGTACGTCGCCTCTCTCTTACTTGTCTCTCTCTTTGTTCTAAGAGATGCACGAGACACGATCGTTTTTTGATTGTGTTTCTGAGATTCTTCTAATGTCGCGAACGTCAAAGTGTAATACCGACCATAGACCTGAACAGTATAGACCCAAACCTACGCTATTGAATTAACATTGTCATTTTAATAATGATAACAGCCAGTTACCTGTCAGTGACCTGTACAGGTGTCTGGGCCCAAACTAGTTATATGATGAAAATGTTTGATACAAAAACAGAGTTCACCAAAGCTTACATGGGCCCAGAAGTAACCCGTTGTCATTTCAAAATCCCAAACGTGACATCGCAGACGCGACCTGTTTCTCGTGTGCATTTATTTGCATACTGTTTGTGTGCGGTTTCACTGTGCGGAGGAATCCTCCCCCCGGCGCTATATATTAATTTGGACGGCACCAGTGTCTTGTTAGCTTGGGGATTAGAAATGTAATTACAGTTCGCCGTGACATCTCTATGTACGCTGACACTCTGGCGGTTTGCTTTCGAGACTCTTCTGGGTCCTGTCGTAGACAATGTGTTTTACGTTGGACGAATCTCTCAGCGAATAGAACGCTGTGTATAGACCGTTCATCAGTCTTCACCAGTCTTCATCAGTCTTCATCAGTCGTGACTTTCTAGGCAATACATCTATTCTATACACGGCAGGCGCCTGTTGTAAATCCAAGCGATGCCAACTACCAGGAAGGAGTTCTTCAGATGTAGGTACATTTGACTTCAACTGGTCAGACCCCCATGGAGTTTTGAATGCCATGGTAACAATGGTTGTAAACACAAACCCTTGAAACGTATAAAACGTTTAAAAGATGCCACTAACTTATAAAGGTCGAGGACTGCATCTACCACCGGACAATCAAAGGTTGTTTGGTTATCAAATATGGTGGCATTCTTCAAGACTAGGCTACTGTTGTGAAAAACACCTGCTAATACATCAATAATGGCTATAAATTATAATCCATAGCAAAGTTGATCTCATCAATATATCCAATGCTAGATATCTAACTTTGGTTTTTATAACTCTCAACTGAAAATCTTAGCTTTCTGTAAAAAAGAAAGGAAGAAAATAGAGCAAAAAGTGAACCATGGAGAAATATTTCTCCCGAAACTTTTCTAACAGTAATAAAAAATGTTGTGCTTTCTTAAATCGAATTCTCAGATGGTAATGATCATCGTTCATAGATGAACAGGCCTGCGTGCCGTCCCCGCACTGTAAATTACAGCTTCAAGCCTCAGGTGTTCATCAGAAAATAAGTACAGTAACGCTTATTACATCAGCATGCTGTAATACACTCCTCCAACCAAACAATAAATGTGTCACTGTGAAATATTGGCTGCAATCTAGAAATGTGATTTTCCACCCCTGGTTCTTTTAAGAGGAAGGTTACATTGAGCGAACAGTCAGATGCAATGAGATAAGGTTTCGCTACTGGACTGTTTCCGAGTTGCTGTCCTGCTTATTCCGTCATTTCTATAATTCTGATTTCATTGATTATATTGTGAATTATATGCGGTCGTAATTTCATATATTGTGTTGTGAATTATATAGGGTATTGGTTTCCTAGATTACATTGTGAAATATATGAGGTTGGGATTTCATAAATTGTTCTGTGAACTAACCAGAATTAGTCTGTTATAATAAAACCAAATGTGGCGTTCTCTTTTGAAGCTCCAACAGACATATGAATAATTATGTAAGTAGCAGTGTGTGTCTGTGTGTGTGTGTGTGTCTGTGTGTGTGTGTGTGTGTGTGTGTGTGTGTGTGTCTGTATGTGTGTGTCTGTGTGTGTGTCTGTGTGTGTGTGTGTGTGTGTGTGTGTGTGTGTGTGTGTGTGTGTGTGTGTGTGTGTGTGTGTGCGTGTGTGTGTGTGTCTGTGTGTGTGTGTCTGTGTGTGTGTGTGTGTGTGTTTGTTTCTGTGTTTTTATGATGGCATACAACAGCCTGACTGATTCAGGGGAGATTTCTGACATATCATTAGCCGCCCACTAAAGTGGAGCCAACCTAGGGCATGCTGGGTAAACCACATCACCTACTCCTCTTCCCCTGTCTGTGACAGAGACGCAACAGGGACGGCTGCTGGGAAAGCGAGAATAAATCAGGCACTTGCGGGCTCTCCGGCTCTGTCCTGGGGTATCTCCAACTGCATGGAGTCAGACGGGACTCATTAAGAACAGCTAGAGAACACGTATCCCAAATAGTACACTATCCCCTACGTTGATGCAAGGCACCGGTTAAGGACAAAGCAACGCGTTGGGAACACGCTGACTTTTGGGAAGGGTCGGAGGGCGAGGGAATCCGCTAACCTCTGGGAGACTGGGGTTTGGTTGCCTATTAGCCTGGGTTGCATTCTGGCACTAATGCCGGAGTCAGGGACCCCTGTGGAGGGGGAATTAAAGGCCCTCCACAGAGAGATGAGTGCTAACCTGGTCTATGTGATCTGTGGCGTCATCCCAGTTAAATACTGAGGAATGTCAGGCAGACTGCCCTTACTGAGGAATGTCAGACAGACTGCCCTTACTGAGGCATGTCAGACAGACTGCCCTTACTGAGGAATGTCAGGCAGACTGCCCTTACTGAGGAATGTCAGACAGACTGCCCTTACTGAGGAATGTCAGGCAGACTGCCCTTACTGAGGAATGTCAGACAGACTGCCCTTACTGAGGCATGTCAGGCAGACTGCCCTTACTGAGGAATGTCAGACAGACTGCCCTTACTGAGGTATATCAGACAGACTGCCTTTAGGGCAGGTTGGGGGTTTTAATCAGAGACTGCTTTGAAATCGAAGGATATGATTCCCTGCACTTCTGGGACAGCGTCCCCTAAAATAGGGCTTTGATCTGTGTTCCAGAAGAAAGACTACTTCCCACAACAGTGAAGCAATCCCAGAGAAGACTCGTTCTCCAGACGGCAGAACTGGTTTACTGTAAATGTGCCACAGATGCATCTTCATTCACTAAGCAATTTGTTAGAGTGTTTCCACAAGCAGGCAGGTATTTAACAGGGTTCCCTAAGTGCCTCGTTAAACTAGGTGTCAATTCTGATAGGAATCGATCGGTGGTGCTCTAGAATCTTTAAATCTCATGTTAACAATAGAAAAGTTCCAGCCGTAGGGACAACACGCCAGCTCCTAGAGAGATATCACCAGCTATGACTGGACATATTTACAGTGTTCGGTGTAGGCTAATAAGGATATGTGATATGCTCTATGTACGTATCCCATAATGCACTAAATAACAGATTATGTAGAGTCAGTAATAGCATACACTTATAAACCAGAACAATATGACCACACACAGGCGAGGGGATAACATTGATCATTTCTTAACAAGGGCACATGTCTATGTCACGGTAGATTAGATGGCAAGCGACCAGTCAGAGCTCGTAGTCAACGTGTTGGATGCAGGAGAAACAGGAGGGAGAAAAGACCCGAGCGGCTTCGACAAGAGCCTACAACGTGGGCACGCGGGCGTCGGAACTGGACCTCGGAGCGGTGGAAGGTTGTCCGGTCCGATGAGTCCCGTTTTCTTTTACGTGCACCTTGGGGTCGTGATGGCGACAGGGAGCACACGCGACGCACGTTCGACAACCGCTCTCATTTTGACTCCGACTGAACAACTGCGTCGGAGGGAGTTTCAGTATTCCGTGCGAATCTGCTTCGTACAAAGTGCCGAACTGGGATTAGGCAGGAATTAAAGTGTGTTACTTTAATGCGTGTTTTGCTTTTGCTTGACAATTCAAAAGCGAAACAATCAGCGAGGTAATATACTTTAAATCCTGTCTAATACCCCCACAGCACTTCATACAAAACCAGAATCTACTTAAGAAGAGACCTGCCTCCGAAGGAAATACAAGTAGAGTCGGCAGAAAGCAATAAAGTGGTCAGTAATGAGAAAAAACCTCCACATTAGCAGCCTTTTGTTCAGATTCCAGATGCTCTGCAGCTTGAAGCCAAGCCACTTGGAACAGTGAAGCTCATCTTCTCTAAAAGTGAAACACTTTAGAACAGAAAGACGACTAACGAGGAAAGGCTGAGCACAGCAGCCGGCCTAGATCTGGTGGGCCTTAAGATTTGTGTGTGTGTGTGTCTGTGTGTCTGTGGGTGTGTGTGTTTGTGTGTGTGATGGTGTGTGAATATGTGTCATTGTGTGTGTGATTGTGTGTGTGTGATTGTCTGTGTGTGTGTGTGTGTGCGATTGTGTGTGTGTGTTATTGTGTGTGTGTCTGTGTGTGTGTGCGTGTGATCGTGTGATTGTGTGTGTGTGTGTATGTGTGTGTGTGTGTGTGTGTGATTGTGTGTATGTGTGTGTGTGTGTGTGTGTGTGATTGTGTGTATGTGTGTGTGTGTGCGTGCGCTCTGCCACTCCATTCAAGCTAATTAGGCATCTCAGGGAGCATATTGTAGTAAACTGGAATGGTGTCAGCATCGTTCAACATCTCATTCCGCCGTTACACCGGACCGCCCGTCTGCTCAATTGACGATTGGCGTTTCCTCGGTGACGGGGAACGGCGACCGGTGATCTGGCATCGTCTCCAGTTCCAGTCCCCGGGGACAGCGTTCTAGAACGGGCAGCACGGCGTCGTCTCCGGTTCTAATCTCGGAGACGCCACGGGCGGATTGGCATTCTTTTTTGGTTAAACAAGCCGCAAACAACAACAACAGAATTCATGATAAACGACCTAAATTAGGGGTCACATGACGTAACAACCTCTCCACTGCTCCACGTGCCTGGGAAAAATGTAACATTGTTGTAGTTGTACCAGACTCTCTTGCAATCAATAACATAATTGATAAGCTATTTTGCACTGCTTTCTTAACAGTAAAACAAGCCATTCACCTTCAAACAGCTCACAGAGCAGTAAGTCAGACATTCCTGTCTTCTATGGTCAGCTTTGAACAGACCACTACTCTCCAGGGAATTAGACTTTATTCAATAATACTAAATGCATTTAAATCAAACGTACAGGTTCTCTAATATGCCTGATAGAAAGACCCAAAAGATGGTCCCTAAATGATAGCTTCTTTCAGAGCGCAGAGAGCAGGCATTTAAAGTTGTAATTTCAAGCGAATGATCCAGAGGAAATGTGACCTTGCGAAATGAATAGTTTCCCGGGGAGAAATTGAGTTTAAAAGCCCGGGAATTAATCAAATTACAGACAAGGGTGTGACAATAATTTGGAAATAGTCTGCATATGAGAAATAAGTCAGAACGAATGAAAGGTGTGTGTGTGTGTGAGCCCTTTCATGTGATTGTGTGTGCGCGTGTGCATATCTTATGTGTGTGTGTGTGTGTGTGAGAGTGTGTGTGTGTGTGTGTGTGTGAGAGAGAGAGAGTGTGTGTGAGGCAGTGAGGAACATCAGGATTACATACCCCATGCTATTGCTGTGTGTGATTTCTCTCCTGACCTCCAGACACCCACGGGGAGGACTAATGAAGTAGTGCAGGAAACCCGTTCATCTTCACCATGTGAAGGTGAAACATCTGCTCAAATGACTTTACTGCAGGGGCCAACTCCACCCCTCATCAAATGTACGTGCCGAATCACGCATGCTGAGAAACTAATGCAAATTCCGCACGCAAAAACAGTGTTGTACGCACATACAAACAGGTAGGTAGAATGACCACATGGTTAATATGGGTACTTGATACTGTAAATCGATGGTTATGCTTATGTATTACAAATTAGTAGCGATTGTAGAAACCGTAACATGGAATTATTTTATTAATGATTAGAGGAAGGGATTGAGGCGGAGATCGCAGCATGAGGTCGCAACCCGTATTTCCCGAGAAGTCGAAAGGGAAATCGCTCCAGATCAGGCAGGTACAATGGCACAGCAAAGAACAACGAAAGAGAAAGAAACCATCCAATATAGAAGCACCTGAGTATTTGTGGATTTTTAATCTTATCACGTTACAAAGTAATTGAATCACGTTACAAAGTAATTGAATCCCATTAAAGCAATTTATTCACAGTACAGTAAATGTTGACGTCCAATCAGAGGTTTGTGTTTAGTAGCTTGAAATGGTACTGGTAGTCAGCATATGTAATAAAATGGGAGAGTTCGCGCACATGCAAGAATGTGCACGTGTGGCCCACCTGCTAGTTAATGTGCGATAATAGATATAAGAAACCCAGACAATGTCAGTGAGCCAGTCAATGCTACAGGACTGTCACTTGTGCCGTACATGTACCAGCAGCATGTGGTGACAATAATGCAGTGACCTAGTGCTTGGTTACCTGATCTGGCGAGTCCAGTTGGAACGTCACAACTCCCGGACCTTGAGACATCAGCCCCAGGTGGGTTTTTCGTCAGCCCCAAAAGGTTTTTCTGGTTGACATTTACACAGCTGGACGGTGTCAATAAAGCATGTGCAACGAGAATGAGGGAGGACTTTGTTCTGGCAAGATTCACCTACGACAATCTACTGATCTGGCTGCTGAAGTACATGTTCGAAACTAAATGTTTGGAGACGATGCACAAAATGTTTGGAGACGATGCACAAAATGTTTGATGACTTTGCACGCAATTCCTTAAAAATCAATGTGCAGTACAGTAGTTGACAACAATTTCCCATAATGGGAAATTTCACCTTTTGCGTACAAAGACAGAGAGGAGTTTTCACTGGGTTTCGAGTTTTGGCCTGTGGGACTTGCTCACCTGCGTGTGAGTTAAACCGCTAAACAGCTGTAACATAAAACGTGAATGCCGAACCCGAATGGGATTAAGATGTCTGCATAAGTGGGGATCATGTAAACATTACTGAATTACCCTTCAGAACTAGAACCTTGCAAAAATACTAGAAAACACCACGCGAAAAGGACCATTCTTAATGTCGTACATAGCATTCCAGGGTATGGACACTGAGCAAGTGGAAGTTTTATAAACGGAACGGACAGGAACTCAGGGACTTATCAAACTCAAAAGACTCCCGGGTGATGTTTTGGGAGCGAGTCGTAACTTCTCCACCCGTGTTCCCCTGGTCATGTATCTCCTTCCTCACCCGGCTCCCACGTCATTGGCGCCGAGCCAAGAAGACGGCACCATGGCTTTGAGGGGCCCTCTTGGCGCCTCCTCTTTCTCCCATGTTCTCCTCTGCTTCTATTTCAGCCTCTCCCCTGAGCGGCTCCAGGGAAACCTCTTTGTATTCCTCCTTTGATGAGGTCCCCACGGGAGGCAGGTGCGCCCTGCTGGCTGCCTACGGAAGGTTCCGGAACATGCCAGTGGAGCGCTGATGCACACATACAGTATCTACCTTTTATAAACTTGATACAATGGATCTACTTGTCACTCTTTTAATCATTCTTTTACAAGTTTTTCAGGCTTTGTTTAATTCAGAATTATTATCAAATAATGGCAATACTTTGCAGCCGCAGTTCTTAGCTAGGCCCCTTTGCCAGTTATCGGTTTATGAATTTGAATAAAGTCTGCTTAGGAAGTGTTATATGTCACTGCCATTTGGGTGCATTAGAAGCTTGGACGTATAGAGATACCTTGAAGCTCTCACCTAATTCCTTATTGTGTTATTTTTCTGCCGATACAGATACTAACCTCCGTTTGAATCACAGAAATGCTTTAGGTGTCTTTTAAGTTTCCCGTACTAGAATGTCGTGGGAGCGCGAAAAACGTTGCAAAATATTAGCCATCGCTATAGAGCTTCCATGGTATGGTCTGGCGTCGTGTATGTCTCCAGATGCATGAGGTCATTGTCTCTAAAGCCTCGCTGACCGGGCCATGCTGACATGTATGTCTGTTCTTTGTTATAACAGTGCAGTGCCTTATGCAGACATACATTTAACCAAACCAATGTTTGTCAGGCTTACGACATAACATATGTCTTATTGTGCTGCATTATTCAGATGTAGAAAACGATTTAATATCACATTATTCTTATTAGCGCATGGCGACGTTAGCCTGTGTCTAGCGTGCAAACATCAGACCTCATAACTACAGTGCTCGCGTTCTTGTATCTCCGAGACCTTTGAACTTTTTTTGTACCTTCGGAAAATGATTGATTCACCCGGAGTCTCTTGTCCTGGTTTTCTGTTCGTCGTTTAAAAAAATATATATTACCATATCAAACTGTGGAAATAAGCATTCAAAGGCAGAGGGAGAAAAACATTCATGTTGAACGTTAATGCGGGGGTGTAGAATATACCACTTTTATTATGAATAATTACCCTTTCTCTCGTCGTCTCCCCGTCTCTGATGTAGCTGTCGGTTGGTTTTCAGTAATTACGAGTTGAGTGTCAGTTTTTTTTGTGATTTCACTGATAAGTATAGCTGGCCTCTATTTTACCCCGGAAACACATTCACAAATCCACTTCAGTACAGCCATGTATTTATCCCTGATAACCCATTATCTCCTCTGTTGAATACAGCTTAATTGTTAGTCGTGTATCATTTTAAGAAGAAAAAAATATATATATGTACACATATGATTCTTGTTAATATGTTCATTCGCAGCGACCAAAACCGGCTTGAATGACCAGATCTTGTTTTTTTCACTTTTTTAATTCTTTAACTTCTCCCAGTGAGTTTATTGTAAGGTCTAATCGTCAACATTCCCTCGTGGAGTCTGAAGTGAAAACATTTAGATAGATGAACGAGACCCTTTCGTGATACTGTGATTGGCATCTGTGCCGGGCTCCGCGTTTTCCTTGTCCGTCGTGGCCCCTGGGGCTTTATTCACGGTGGGCAGTAAGTCAAACACATGGCAGTAATTCACATGGCAGAACCACAGCCTGGACAGATAGATACTATAGAATATAATATGACTTATTGTCCTTCTACAGAAATAGACCCAGGACCACATCATAAAAACATAAACCACTCTAAAAAACAGACACCTTTGCACCAATTTCTGATCCCTGAGTGTAAACACAGCCACTACTAAAGCGCGTTTTCCCTGTGCATGGTATTTTACACCACATTAGGCATACTTCGCAAATAAAGAGGATTCTTTTCTAGCCAGCAGACAGGGCCATATCGAATTGCAAAAAATTAAGCTTACCGTACTGCAATTTACAGTGGAGCCCACATTTCCATTTCGAGAACCTCTCCCGCTAACTAAGCTCTCAGTTCACACAAAGTCGACTGCACCACATCACTAGATGGAAGGCATCTTCTCAGGAATCATTTTCCGGCTCCATCCGATGCGCTTTGGCGTTTATCCCCCCACGACATCAATAAATATCCCTAACCCCCCTTATTGTCCTTCTATGGCTTGGCTATGAGACCCCACGTGGCAAGGCAAATGCAATCTCACAGGTACAAAAACACACACACACACACACATCTGGTGGAACACTATTCATTCATGAGACCCAGGGTTTGCTGGCAGTCCTCAGAGTGGGTTCTAGAGCGAGCATTGTTGAAGTTCTTAGGAATTAATTGCAACCGGAGACATCGAGGCTGTCGTAAATATCCATAACGACAGGGAAACAATGAGCACGTAGCACTTCCTGTGTCTGGTTGATTATGCACTTCCTGTGTCTGGTTGATTATGCACTTCCTGTGTCTGGTTGATTATGCACTTCCTGTGTCTGGTTGATTATGCTTAGTGGTTGTATCATGTACATTAGCCCAGCAGACTAATAGCCCGGACTATGGAGGGTGGATGAATACTTGCTCATCCATCTCAGGAATAAGTTGTTACATTAGGACCT
Source organism: Dallia pectoralis (assembly GCA_029465975.1). NCBI lineage: Eukaryota > Metazoa > Chordata > Actinopteri > Esociformes > Umbridae > Dallia > Dallia pectoralis. The sequence goes on from CM055742.1 coordinate 4,816,228, forward strand.
TCAGAGACAGGAAGTGGGTCTGAAACGTACACATTATCCACCGCTCTGGAGCCACCTAGCCCCTGGGAGAAATCATTCTCATCCAGCCGTTGAATAACCCAATTTACACTTCCTGTATGTGGGCCCAGAGAGAGGGAGAGAGAGAGGGAGAGAGAGAGCGAGGGAGTGAGAGGGAGAGAGGGAGAGAGAGAGGGAGAGAGAGAGCGAGGGAGTGAGAGGGAGAGAGAGATGCCACCACTGATGGGTTATTGGGTACACAGTCGCGTACAAATGTTTTATCTTACTTTTACCGTCTTGGTGTTGCAGGGATCTTTCTACCGACGAAAACAGAGTACAAGCGTGTGTGTGTAATTTAGAACTTGATTTACCACCACTAACTATGTCTCAAACAGCACTAGAGATGTCCATTAGCTCTAATCAAACCAACAAATCACGTCCTCTCTAACTGCAGGGATCGTTTTCCTCCTGAAGCAAACCCGGCTCATATTAAAAAACAGATATTATAATTAGAAGCGTTGTAGTCTTTGGCTTTCTGTCAGAGCCCGTTGATATCACCATGACGATCTGAGAATCTGCTGCGTGAGAAAGCCTGCTTTCTGTGTCCACATGTTTGAGAATGATGGATGTGCTTTATTTGCAAGCAGAGTGACAATTTGAAAGTGAGAAGCGAACAGCTCGCTCAATGCCACATGAGGACGGACGCTTCCGTATGTTTTCTTTTCACAGCTAGTGGTCCGACAAATGTTCCTCGTGAGTGCTCATCTGTTCAGTCACAGAGCGTGCAGTATGTCTCTATGCAAATAGAAAAGACGCTGTCGTCGACAAAGAAACGGACAGCATTTTTGTGGTTCTGACGGAGCGCTGGTCCGTGCCAAAGAACATTGTGAGTCCATATTAAAATCACGACGAGCGACGAAACCCGAATAAACCGTATGTCCCCGTGACATTGCTCTCGAAAACAAAATATGTTGGTCCGGTTTGGCGGACTCGGATTAAGGTCTAGAACTGAAGAGAATCTAGGTGAGTGGAGTGTCCTCTAAATTGACCCATTATGTTGTTGTAAAGGTAATTATATCTGCAGAAGTTCAAAAAAAGCAATGCCATGGGCATTCTAACTCCGAACCGAATGGTGACAAGAAAAAAACAACGACCAGTCAGGTCGACAAAGCGATCGACCTGGTAGCTTTACATAGATTCTGAAGTGTGTATTTGTGACCAGACAACTTATACACAAGCTGAATTTTTTTTTTACCAAGAACACGACTGTGTGTCCTAGATCTACCTATAGGACATGCGTAACCTAATGCTTTTTGGATCCACTTTGTCCAATGAAAACAAGACTACCCCAAGTCCTACACATTCCAATAAACTGAATATATAACAGAATGTGATTATGTCACATTCTCTCCTGGCAAGACTAATGCCCTCCAGGGGTGATCGAGGCAGGTTTGACAGTTAATCACTTTGTGCTTTCTTAAACACTGTAGCAGAAAAGAAAAAAAAGTCAATGTGTCAACATCTCTGGCCAAAAATCAACTACTCAATGTTCATCTTCAGGTGAATTGCTAGTAACAGCTGGCCATCTCGATGTCTGTGAATGTTTCGTGCTTGTTTTGACCTGTCTATAAATTAAATGGTTGGTTCTCATTTTCAATATGGAGTGTAGTTACAATCTAAAAATACATTAAGGGTTCTTGGTGAAAATCAGATTTTTGGAACCTAACACACTTCCAGTTCCAGTTTTTCTTTTTGGTATCTTATTTCACAGCCTCCATGATGGGATGACATCTTCTTAGATATTTAATCAAGTTTTCTCAACTTACCGGATCTCCCGTTATCTCTTATAAAAAAACATTCTGAGCTGCAGACGCGTCTTTTTAATTAATACGAGGCCAAGACAGAGCATAAACAACTAAATGAACGGCTCCATTAGCAGCAATGCACAACCAAACAGTTTCACTAACAGAAAAAGCACAGCATGGGCCGATGCTAATGACAATTGCTATTCAGTAGCTTAAGCAAAACCCCGTCGAAACTTTGCCAAATCGTATTTATTACCTGACTCGCCCGCCAAGGCTCGTGATATGAAATTGTGCCGTAATCAAATTAATTCATCACATGGACCAATAAGCATCTTCAATTGGACAGCCACATGCACTTATATAGAGGGAAAGCAGAGAGTTGGTCAGTTGAATTTAGCCACGATGCTCGTTTCCCAATAGTTCCTCATAGGACGGAGATCATTATGATCTGGGATTTCCTTATTCCTTCTCTATTTCTGCTGTTTCTTGCTCAAAATGAGGACAGTATTTTTTTAATTTGAAGTACCGACTCATTGTGTGCTGTGACACATTCCTCTCGTAACCATCATTAGAATATTCTGTAACGTGTGCCTCAGTGTAAGGGACAGAGTCCTGTCCTCCCACTCTATGGTGGTGATGACACCTCTCCCGCATCCGGAGAGAGGGAAAATTAGGGACTTGTTCGTTCACCTGTGTTTTTGTCCGCACCTGTGTTGTGTTTGCTCGTTAGTCCCTGTATTTAGTTCTGTCGACCTCCAGACACGCTCCCGCCGGGTAGACCTCCTGACCCGCCTCCCGGCACTGCCTCCTGACCCGTCTCCCGGCACTGCCTCCTGACCCGTCTCTGCCTGGTCGACCTCTAGACCTGCACCCTCCTGTCCGACCTCCAGACACGCTCCCGCCGGGTAGACCTCCTGACCCGCTCCCGCCGGGTAGACCTCCTGACCCGCTCCCGCCGGGTAGACCTCCAGACACGCTCCCGCCGGGTAGACCTCCAGACACGCTCCCGCCGGGTAGACCTCCAGACACGCTCCCGCCGGGTAGACCTCCAGACACGCTCCCGCCGGGTAGACCTCCAGACACGCTCCCGCCGGGTAGACCTCCAGACACGCTCCCGCCGGGTGGGCCTCCTGACCCGCCTCCTCCGGCCCTGCCTCCTGACCCGTCTCCTCCGGCCCTGCCTGCTGACCCGTCTCCCGGCACTGCCTCCTGACCCGTCTCCCGGCACTGCCTCCTGACCCGTCTCCCCCGGCACTGCCTCCTGACCCGTCTCCCGGCACTGCCTCCTGACCCGTCTCCCGGCACTGCCTCCTGACCCGTCTCTGCCTGGTCGACCTCTAGACCTGCACCCTCCTGTCCGACCTCCAGACACGCTCCCGCCGGGTAGACCTCCAGACACGCTCCCGCCGGGTAGACCTCCTGACCCGCCTCCTCCGGCCCTGCCTGCTGACCCGTCTCCCGGCACTGCCTCCTGACCCGTCTCCCGGCACTGCCTCCTGACCCGTCTCCCGGCACTGCCTCCTGACCCGTCTCCTCCGGCCCTGCCTGCTGACCCGTCTCCCGGCCCTGCCTCCTGACCCGTCTCCTCCGGCCCTGCCTCTGACCCGTCTCCTCCGGCCCTGCCTGCTGACCCGTCTCCCCCGGCACTGCCTCCTGACCCGTCTCCCGGCACTGCCTCCTGACCCGTCTCTGCCTGGTCGACCTCTAGACCTGCACCCTCCTGTCCGACCTCCAGACACGCTCCCGCCGGGTGGGCCTCCTGACCCGCTCCCGCCGGGTAGACCTCCAGACACGCTCCCGCCGGGTAGACCTCCTGACCCGCCTCCCGGCACTGCCTCCTGACCCGTCTCCTCCGGCCCTGCCTGCTGACCCGTCTCCCGGCACTGCCTCCTGACCCGTCTCCCGGCACTGCCTCCTGACCCGTCTCCTCCGGCCCTGCCTCCTGACCCGTCTCCTCCGGCCCTGCCTGCTGACCCGTCTCCCGGCACTGCCTCCTGACCCGTCTCCTCCGGCCCTGCCTCCTGACCCGTCTCCTCCGGCCCTGCCTGCTGACCCGTCTCCCGGCCCTGCCTCCTGACCCGTCTCCCGGCACTGCCTCCTGACCCGTCTCCTCCGGCCCTGCCTCCTGACCCGTCTCCCGGCACTGCCTCCTGACCCGTCTCCTCCGGCCCTGCCTGCTGACCCGTCTCCCGGCCCTGCCTCCTGACCCGTCTCCCGGCACTGCCTCCTGACCCGTCTCCTCCGGCCCTGCCTGCTGACCCGTCTCCCGGCACTGCCTCCTGACCCGTCTCCCGGCACTGCCTCCTGACCCGTCTCTGCCTGGTCGACCTCTAGACCTGCACCCTCCTGTCCGACCTCCAGACACGCTCCCGCCGGGTAGACCTCCAGACACGCTCCCGCCGGGTAGACCTCCTGACCCGCTCCCGCCGGGTAGACCTCCAGACACGCTCCCGCCGGGTAGACCTCCAGACACGCTCCCGCCGGGTAGACCTCCAGACACGCTCCCGCCGGGTAGACCTCCTGACCCGCTCCCGCCGGGTGGGCCTCCTGACCCGCTCCCGCCGGGTAGACCTCCAGACACGCTCCCGCCGGGTAGACCTCCAGACACGCTCCCGCCGGGTAGACCTCCAGACACGCTCCCGCCGGGTAGACCTCCAGACACGCTCCCGCCGGGTGGGCCTCCTGACCCGCTCCCGCCGGGTAGACCTCCAGACACGCTCCCGCCGGGTAGACCTCCAGACACGCTCCCGCCGGGTAGACCTCCTGACCCGCTCCCGCCGGGCTGGGCCTCCTGACCCGCTCCCGCCGGGCTGGGCCTCCTGACCCGCTCCCGCCGGGTAGACCTCCAGACACGCTCCCGCCGGGTAGACCTCCAGACACGCTCCCGCCGGGTAGACCTCCAGACACGCTCCCGCCGGGTGGGCCTCCTGACCCGCTCCCGCCGGGTAGACCTCCTGACCCGCTCCCGCCGGGTAGACCTCCTGACCCGCTCCCGCCGGGTGGGCCTCCTGACCCGCTCCCGCCGGGTAGACCTCCAGACACGCTCCCGCCGGGTAGACCTCCTGACCCGCTCCCGCCGGGTAGACCTCCAGACACGCTCCCGCCGGGTAGACCTCCTGACCCGCTCCCGCCGGGTAGACCTCCAGACACGCTCCCGCCGGGTAGACCTCCAGACACGCTCCCGCCGGGTGGGCCTCCTGACCCGCTCCCGCCGGGTAGACCTCCAGACACGCTCCCGCCGGGTGGGCCTCCTGACCCGCTCCCGCCGGGTAGACCTCCAGACACGCTCCCGCCGGGTAGACCTCCTGACCCGCCTCCCGGCACTGCCTCCTGACCCGTCTCCCGGCCCTGCCTCCTGACCCGTCTCCCGGCCCTGCCTCCTGACCCGTCTCCCGGCACTGCCTCCTGACCCGTCTCCTCCGGCCCTGCCTGCTGACCCGTCTCCCGGCACTGCCTCCTGACCCGTCTCCCCCGGCACTGCCTCCTGACCCGTCTCCTCCGGCCCTGCCTGCTGACCCGTCTCCCCCGGCACTGCCTCCTGACCCGTCTCCCCCGGCACTGCCTCCTGACCCGTCTCCCCCGGCACTGCCTCCTGACCCGTCTCCCCCGGCACTGCCTCCTGACCCGTCTCCCCCGGCACTGCCTCCTGACCCGTCTCCCCCGGCACTGCCTCCTGACCCGTCTCCCCCGGCACTGCCTCCTGACCCGTCTCCCCCGGCCCTGCCTGCTGACCCGTCTCCCGGCACTGCCTCCTGACCCGTCTCCCCCGGCCCTGCCTCCTGACCCGTCTCCCGGCCCTGCCTCCTGACCCGTCTCCTCCGGCCCTGCCTGCTGACCCGTCTCCCGGCCCTGCCTCCTGACCCGTCTCCTCCGGCCCTGCCTGCTGACCCGTCTCCCGGCCCTGCCTCCTGACCCGTCTCCCGGCCCTGCCTCCTGACCCGTCTCCTCCGGCCCTGCCTGCTGACCCGTCTCCCGGCCCTGCCTCCTGACCCGTCTCTGCCTGGTCGACCTCTAGACCTGCACCCTCCTGTCCGACCTCCAGACACGCTCCCGCCGGGTAGACCTCCAGACACGCTCCCGCCGGGTAGACCTCCAGACACGCTCCCGCCGGGTAGACCTCCAGACACGCTCCCGCCGGGTAGACCTCCAGACACGCTCCCGCCGGGTAGACCTCCAGACACGCTCCCGCCGGGTAGACCTCCAGACACGCTCCCGCCGGGTAGACCTCCAGACACGCTCCCGCCGGGTAGACCTCCAGACACGCTCCCGCCGGGTAGACCTCCAGACACGCTCCCGCCGGGTAGACCTCCTGACCCGCCTCCTCCGGCCCTGCCTGCTGACCCGTCTCCCCCGGCCCTGCCTCCTGACCCGTCTCCCCCGGCACTGCCTCCTGACCCGTCTCCCCCGGCCCTGCCTCCTGACCCGTCTCCCGGCACTGCCTCCTGACCCGTCTCCTCCGGCCCTGCCTCCTGACCCGTCTCCCGGCCCTGCCTCCTGACCCGCTCCCGCCGGGTCGACCTCCAGACCCGCCCCCGCCGGGTCGACCTCCAGACCCGCTCCCGCCGGGTAGACCTCCAGACACGCTCCCGCCGGGTAGACCTCCAGACACGCTCCCGCCGGGTAGACCTCCAGACACGCTCCCGCCGGGTAGACCTCCTGACCCGCCTCCCGGCACTGCCTCCTGACCCGTCTCCTCCGGCCCTGCCTCCTGACCCGTCTCCTCCGGCCCTGCCTCCTGACCCGTCTCCCCCGGCACTGCCTCCTGACCCGTCTCCTCCGGCCCTGCCTCCTGACCCGTCTCCCCCGGCACTGCCTCCTGACCCGTCTCCTCCGGCCCTGCCTCTGACCCGTCTCCTCCGGCCCTGCCTCTGACCCGTCTCCCCGGCCCTGCCTCCTGACCCGTCTCCTCCGGCCCTGCCTGCTGACCCGTCTCCCCGGCCCTGCCTCCTGACCCGTCTCCCCCGGCACTGCCTCCTGACCCGTCTCTGCCTGGTCGACCTCTAGACCTGCACCCTCCTGTCCGACCTCCAGACACGCTCCCGCCGGGTAGACCTCCAGACACGCTCCCGCCGGGTAGACCTCCTGACCCGCTCCCGCCGGGTAGACCTCCTGACCCGCTCCCGCCGGGTAGACCTCCTGACCCGCTCCCGCCGGGTCGACCACCTGAACCACCGTCGTCGCCTGTCCGATCCCCTGATCCGTCTCCGCCGGTCCGGTCCCCTGACCTGCATCCGCCGGTCCGGTCCCCTGACCTGCATCCACCAGACCGGGCTCCAGGCCCGTCTCTGTGCCCTGACCCGTCTCCCGGCCCTGCCTCCTGACCCGTCTCCTCCGGCCCTGCCTCCTGACCCGTCTCTGCCTGGTCGACCTCTAGACCTGCACCCTCCTGTCCGACCTCCAGACACGCTCCCGCCGGGTAGACCTCCAGACACGCTCCCGCCGGGTAGACCTCCAGACACGCTCCCGCCGGGTGGGCCTCCTGACCCGCTCCCGCCGGGCTGGGCCTCCTGACCCGCCTCCTCCGGCCCTGCCTGCTGACCCGTCTCCCGGCACTGCCTCCTGACCCGTCTCCTCCGGCCCTGCCTCCTGACCCGTCTCCCGGCCCTGCCTCCTGACCCGTCTCCCGGCACTGCCTCCTGACCCGTCTCCTCCGGCCCTGCCTCCTGACCCGTCTCCCGGCACTGCCTCCTGACCCGTCTCTGCCTGGTCGACCTCTAGACCTGCACCCTCCTGTCCGACCTCCAGACACGCTCCCGCCGGGTCGACCACCTGAACCACCGTCGTCGCCTGTCCGATCCCCTGATCCGTCTCCGCCGGTCCGGTCCCCTGACCTGCATCCACCAGACCGGGCTCCAGGCCCGTCTCTGTGCCCTGACCCGTCTCTGCCTGGTCGACCTCTAGACCTGCACCCTCCTGTCCGACCTCCAGACACGCTCCCGCCGGGTAGACCTCCTGACCCGCTCCCGCCGGGTAGACCTCCAGACACGCTCCCGCCGGGTAGACCTCCAGACACGCTCCCGCCGGGTAGACCTCCAGACACGCTCCCGCCGGGTAGACCTCCTGACCCGCCTCCTCCGGCCCTGCCTGCTGACCCGTCTCCCGGCACTGCCTCCTGACCCGTCTCCCCGGCCCTGCCTCCTGACCCGTCTCCCGGCACTGCCTCCTGACCCGTCTCCCGGCCCTGCCTCCTGACCCGTCTCCCCCGGCACTGCCTCCTGACCCGTCTCTGCCTGGTCGACCTCTAGACCTGCACCCTCCTGTCCGACCTCCAGACACGCTCCCGCCGGGTAGACCTCCTGACCCGCTCCCGCCGGGTAGACCTCCAGACACGCTCCCGCCGGGTGGGCCTCCTGACCCGCTCCCGCCGGGTAGACCTCCTGACCCGCTCCCGCCGGGTAGACCTCCAGACACGCTCCCGCCGGGTAGACCTCCAGACACGCTCCCGCCGGGTAGACCTCCTGACCCGCTCCCGCCGGGCTGGGCCTCCTGACCCGCTCCCGCCGGGCTGGGCCTCCTGACCCGCTCCCGCCGGGTAGACCTCCAGACACGCTCCCGCCGGGTAGACCTCCAGACACGCTCCCGCCGGGTAGACCTCCAGACACGCTCCCGCCGGGTGGGCCTCCTGACCCGCTCCCGCCGGGTAGACCTCCTGACCCGCTCCCGCCGGGTAGACCTCCTGACCCGCTCCCGCCGGGTAGACCTCCTGACCCGCTCCCGCCGGGTAGACCTCCAGACACGCTCCCGCCGGGTAGACCTCCAGACACGCTCCCGCCGGGTGGGCCTCCTGACCCGCTCCCGCCGGGTAGACCTCCAGACACGCTCCCGCCGGGTAGACCTCCAGACACGCTCCCGCCGGGTAGACCTCCAGACACGCTCCCGCCGGGTAGACCTCCAGACACGCTCCCGCCGGGTGGGCCTCCTGACCCGCTCCCGCCGGGTAGACCTCCTGACCCGCTCCCGCCGGGTAGACCTCCTGACCCGCTCCCGCCGGGTAGACCTCCAGACACGCTCCCGCCGGGTAGACCTCCTGACCCGCCTCCCGGCACTGCCTCCTGACCCGTCTCCCGGCACTGCCTCCTGACCCGTCTCCCGGCACTGCCTCCTGACCCGTCTCCCGGCACTGCCTCCTGACCCGTCTCCTCCGGCCCTGCCTGCTGACCCGTCTCCCGGCACTGCCTCCTGACCCGTCTCCTCCGGCCCTGCCTGCTGACCCGTCTCCCGGCCCTGCCTCCTGACCCGCCTCCTCCGGCCCTGCCTGCTGACCCGTCTCCCGGCACTGCCTCCTGACCCGTCTCCCCCGGCACTGCCTCCTGACCCGTCTCCCGGCACTGCCTCCTGACCCGTCTCCCGGCACTGCCTCCTGACCCGTCTCCCCCGGCACTGCCTCCTGACCCGTCTCCCCCGGCACTGCCTCCTGACCCGCCTCCCGGCACTGCCTCCTGACCCGTCTCCTCCGGCCCTGCCTGCTGACCCGTCTCCCGGCCCTGCCTCCTGACCCGTCTCCTCCGGCCCTGCCTCCTGACCCGTCTCCCGGCCCTGCCTCCTGACCCGTCTCCTCCGGCCCTGCCTGCTGACCCGTCTCCCGGCCCTGCCTCCTGACCCGTCTCCCGGCCCTGCCTCCTGACCCGTCTCCCGGCCCTGCCTCCTGACCCGTCTCCCGGCCCTGCCTCCTGACCCGTCTCCTCCGGCCCTGCCTCCTGACCCGTCTCCTCCGGCCCTGCCTCCTGACCCGTCTCCTCCGGCCCTGCCTCCTCGGCCACCTGAACCGTGTCCTCCGGCACGGCCACCTGAACCGTGTCCTCCGGCACGGCCACCTGAACCGTGTCCTCCGGCACGGCCACCTGAACCGTGTCCTCCGGCACGGCCACCTGAACCGTGTCCTCCGGCACGGCCACCTGAACCGTGTCCTCCGGCACGGCCACCTGACCCGTCTCCTCCGGCCCTGCCTCCTGACCCGTCTCCTCCGGCCCTGCCTCCTGACCCGTCTCCTCCGGCCCTGCCTGCTGACCCGTCTCCCCCGGCCCTGCCTCCTGACCCGTCTCCCCCGGCACTGCCTCCTGACCCGTCTCTGCCTGGTCGACCTCTAGACCTGCACCCTCCTGTCCGACCTCCAGACACGCTCCCGCCGGGTAGACCTCCAGACACGCTCCCGCCGGGTAGACCTCCTGACCCGCTCCCGCCGGGTAGACCTCCTGACCCGCTCCCGCCGGGTAGACCTCCTGACCCGCTCCCGCCGGGTCGACCACCTGAACCACCGTCGTCGCCTGTCCGATCCCCTGATCCGTCTCCGCCGGTCCGGTCCCCTGACCTGCATCCGCCGGTCCGGTCCCCTGACCTGCATCCACCAGACCGGGCTCCAGGCCCGTCTCTGTGCCCTGACCCGTCTCTCAGTCCTCCCTGTCCTTGTGTTTTGGGGGCTTCGGGAGCCGCGCCTTTAAGTGGGGGATTCTGTAAGGGACAGAGTCCTGTCCTCCCACTCTATGGTGGTGATAACACCTCCCCCGCATCCGGAGAGAGGGAAAATTAGGGACTTGTTCGTTCACCTGTGTTTTTGTCCGCACCTGTGTTGTGTTTGCTCATTAGTCCCTGTATTTAGTTCTGTCGTTTCCTGTTTTCAGTGTCGGTCATTGTTAAGGTATGTTTCTCTTGTTTTACGTTTGCTGGTCCTGTTATGTATTGCGTGATTATTCTGGTGTTCTGCGTTTAGTATGTTCTGTCTCACTAAGGGGAGGTTTTGTTAATTATGTTGTTCTTCTGTGTTTGTGTTAAGTGTTAGGTTTGTCTTATTAAGTCCCCAGTTCTAGTGCCTGTCTTGCCTGTCCTGGAAGTAATAAAGCCATTGTTTTGAGAAGCGCTCTGCGTTTGTGTTCCCTACCTGCTTGAAAGCCCGAACCCTGACACTCAGTAGGTCTTCTGTCGGGTTTGGACCGGTTGGGATGGCATTCGGAGCCCTTGGGCGCTATTTGCATTGTCTATATATATTTTTATATATTTATTTATTTTATTACACTTTTATTACACTTTTTTCCCCTTGTTTATTTTGGTTTGCCTTTTTTTCTTTTCTCTTTTGCATCTCAAATGTTTTTCATTCTGCATAGATTCAAATGAATAAATAAAAACTGGATTCGCTCTAATGCTGTTCTCACAACATGATTTCTGACTTCTACTTACAATATGCATCAGGAGGCAGAATTATATTCAGGCATTGTGGACAGATATTTGCCAGAGAGTCTTTGCTTCCCCTGTGGATTACAATGTATCTTCCAGCTAGCGGCGTGTTCTACCGCCGTGTGATTGGTCAATGATAGGCAGAGGGAGTGGCATTTAAGAGCCTCCGCCCAGTTTCATTAAAAACTAATGGGCTGCCCCACACTTTGCCCCGCCCCTCTGTGTGTTTTCTAAGAACGTCTCTACGTATCAATTATGATTGGGCGGACCAATTACTCAACCAATTACTTTTCCTCTGTGAGCTAAAGATCTGGTAAATGTGCACACGTGTCTGCTTTTTTAAAATGTGTCATGGCAACTGGACCATAGATATGGCATTGCTAATAAAACATTCCTTCTTCTAGCGATTTTAAATGCCTCCTTGTATTACAACTGCTGTACGAAGCAAAATTCATTTTCCTAAGGTCACAAGAAATTAGTAACCGTGGTACTTAATAGTTAGTAAGTGAATAAGTTCAAATGTGCAATCGATTTGCCGTTCTACCGGGTCTAAATGTACCACACATTCAACACAGTATTTTCAAGAAATAACGAAAGAACCGACTTCCGGTTTGATGCCAACATAGTAATGGCCGGGGAGTGTTTCCACGATGCTCAGATCTTCGCAAATCTACTGTAATGACGGAACGGTGTGTGACATTTAAATGTATATGAGATCCAAGTAAAGATACTACAAGTACTTTATTATTTTTCCTCTGAACTTCCTCTGTAAAAACACACCTACAGTACCTACACACCTTTTGTGTGGTCTTGTGTTCTCGTCAGCCAATATATGGAAAACTTGACCTATATATCCCAGTCAATAAAAGAAAGATAATATAGTAATTATTTTTATGCCTCCCTTTCTGTGTTCATCTTTTCATTTGGCCCAGGCATTGATACACGGTCTCAAGGGAGACGTTACGTTTTCGGAGAAGCTATCTTCACACGACAACAAAGCACCAGAACTCCCCGAAGGAATATGAGAGATGTTATTGCGGTTCCTGGAGATGAAGCAATATGGACGCCTCAGACATCAAATATTTGTCTTCAATAAGACGGGTCACATTGCTCATTCAACAGCTGTCTAGCTTAGGCAGGGGACAGTGTTTGTCATGACTGTAAGCGAGAAGTTGCGTCTCTGTCTCTCGCAGTTCATAGCTGGAGACCGTCTGCCAAATAATATAGTGTTGTAATCGTATAGTGACAACTGTAGTGCTGTTTCAATACGTTTTTCAAAACTATATTGTATCTTTATCTGAATTCTTATGATCAAATCAGTTGTTATCGATCTCATCAGTCATGAGGAGTTGGTGAGCAATACAGAGACAGGCATTTTTTTAAGGTGTTATGTCGTTTTGTACCTTAGGGAGATTGACAGAAACAGATGTTAGTCTTCATTCTGTTCAACAGATCAGGACAACAGCTCCATCTAGTGTTGATTGTGTGTGTGTGTGTGTGTTTACATGTGGGGACCGGATTTACAAAGAAATAAACCCGTTATAACAGGTCCCCACAAGGGGAATTGCAATTTGGCGGTTAGATTTTTAGATTTTGAGAAAAACGCACAGGTGGACATAATGTCAGAAATGGAATAACATTTAGGTATTGTGGGTAACATAGTGTTAGGTATTATGGATAACATAGTGTTAGGTATTATGGGTAACATAGTGTTAGGCATTATGGGTAACATAGTGTTAGGCATTATGGGTAACATAGTGTTAGGTATTATGGGTAACATAGTGTTAGGTATTATGGGTAACATAGTGTTAGGTATTATGGGTAACATAGTGTTAGGTATTATGGGTAACATATAGTGTTAGGTATTATGGGTAACATAGTGTTAGGTATTATGGGTAACATAGTGTTAGGTATTATGGGTAACATAGTGTTAGGTATTATGGGTAACATAGTGTTAGGCATTATGGGTAACATAGTGTTAGGTATTATGGGTAACATAGTGTTAGGTATTATGGGTAACATAGTGTTAAGCAGTAGAGCTAAACCACTAAAGACTTAACAGTGAGCTCATTGAGTTCGAGGTTCAATGTTCACATACTGTTTTAGTATAATTTATTAGTTTAAAAAATCCCCAAACTCTCCCAACAGGGGGGAGGTAGAATACCTAATCACCCCATCGGTCGTGTAGACACGTGCGTGCGTTACATACATACGTGCACGTGCCAATGTGATCCTGGGTAAAGTAGGCTACCGCAAACGTGGGAGATCTAAATAACGTCTAGTCTCTTTCCAACTCTCAGCGACGATATCAGTTCATCCACCCAGCTCTTCTATTTCCCTTTGTGGTGCGGCTCACTCGTGTAACGACCATATATACTCCTCAGAGACTTAATTAGATTGTACTTGTCAGCGTAGGATCGTTGCGAGCCTCGTTGCCAAACATGTTATTACTTGTGGCCGTGGTGTTGCTTTGTTTTCCGACTAGATAACAGTATTTTATGCCGTACCGTATGTGGTCTGTGATGTATTCAGCTCGTTTATTTTTTAACAGGGGAAAAGGTTATGGCGTTGTTTCCCGCTTTTGATTAAAGGCTGTTATTGATCGTTCGGTTGTCGTCTTTTGCGGGGGTTTTTTACGACGGCTAAACTTTGTGGAACAATTTAACGAGACGCCTAAGAGTCCAGGAGTTTCCGCGGCTTTAGTCGTGTACAACACAGAGGACACGTAGAGAACCGGATCTACGTCACTGCCCTTCGGATCGGTTCCACTGCCCTCCGGAGAACATGGAGCATAGCCGGCAAGGGCAAGTTACCACGACAACTCTCAACCGCGAGTGCCCTGTCGGTGCCTGCATACGCCACCGCTAAATGCCTCCTGCATACGCCACCGCTAAATGCCTCCTGCATACGCCACCGCTAAATGCCTCCTGCATCGCCGTTTCTATTGCGTCCGGCCACTGAGACGGGATTTGTGGTCAAATGAAGCTGCGTGATATTTTTTTTATTATATTGCAGTCGGCGCCAAGCAGAGGAGGATTGTAAATGCGTGTGTCCCAAATTGCACCCCCGTTGTCTACTTCTATGCGTACTACTTCTACGGTCCCCGGGCAGATAAGGTGCGATGTATGGGAAATAGGGTGCCATATATCATTAGCACTTGTTTTTTTGCCGAGTGTCCTCTCTGGGAGTGCATAGCCAAGCGTGAAACGTCGTGAATAAATATATATTAATGAGCGCACATAACCGAGTGGTGTTTGACTTCACATTCAATTATCCGGGAGCAGGGTTTTTTTACAGCGGCAAAAACAACTAATTAAAGGTGAGACCTCCCTCTAGTGAACTGGATGAAGGGATATGAATACACTGGGCGAGAGGAGATTTGTCTACATACAACGGACGCCGATGGAGTTAAATGTGAATTAGATGTCAAAACAGTGGGATAGTCTAATTGAAATGCCTGCGCTGATGCTCAAAGAACCATTTTTCCCTGGGAAATTCTCCATGTTACCCATGACTTCATGGCTGTGTATTCGCACCACGCGCCGCACACGAAACGGTGGCCACGTGCGCACCCATACGTATGCAAATGTGCACTTTGCCTTCTCGTAGCCGCACGTATTCGCCGGCGAATGAAGTATTCACGCGGTTCGTTTGAATATTACATGAGTCGTATCCCGGAGTTATGTGACCTGCCGAACTACGACTCAACCCTCAGAGGGACTCGAAAACTGAGAGAGTGCGAGAGACACACACAAGTGCGCACGCACGCACACACACGCGCGTGCGACAGGGTGTTGGACATGCGTCGCTTGCTAAATTATTCGATGAGCCCTGACTGAGGTCGCTTGTTTATTTATTCGATTAACCCAGACTGAGGTCGCTTGTTTAATTATTCGATGAGCCCAGACTGAGGTCGCTTGTTTAATTATTCAATGAACCCTGACTGAGGTCGCTTGTTTAATTATTCGATGAGCCCAGACTGAGGTCGCTTGTTTAATTATTCAATGAACCCTGACTGAGGTCGCTTGTTTAATTATTCGATGAACCCTGACTGAGGTCGCTTGTTTAATTATTCGATGAACCCTGACTGAGGTCGCTTGTTTAATTATTCAATGAACCCTGACTGAGGTCGCTTTTCTATTTATTCGATGAGCCCTGACTGAGGTCGCTTGTTTATTTATTCGATGAACCCTGACTGAGGTCGCTTGTTACTGATTAGCGACAGCGTGCTGTTGGATTGTGGGTAATGCGGCGCTAACACGTATGTAAATCCACTGAATCTCTCACTTCACTGTGATGGGTATCGTGTTAATCTCCTGTGATATCAATTTACCACAAGAGTATCATGCTGTGCATGTCATTTGGTCTTGAACAGCTAATATGATTGGTGGAAATATCTCGTCTCTAGTCAGGGCACTCATGTCTAGTGCTTGACTGGAGTGTTTTCCATATCTGTTTAATTCATGTGTACACCGATCGTACCAGGCCTATTGCAATTGTTTGCAGCAGACGACTACAGAAAGATTACTACTACTACATACTACTGGCAGACTACTACTGTCAGACTACTACTGTCAGACTACTACTGTCAGACTACTACTGACAGACTACTACTGTCAGACTGCTACTGACAGACTACTACTGTCAGACTACTACTGTCAGACTACTACTGACAGACTACTACTGTCAGACTACTACTGACAGACTACTACTGTCAGACTGCTACTGTCAGACTACTACTGTCAGACTACTACTGACAGACTACTACTGTCAGACTACTACTGTCAGACTGCTACTGTCAGACTACTACTGTCAGACTACTACTGACAGACTACTACTGTCAGACTACTACTGACAGGCTACTACTGTCAGACTACTACTGTCAGACTACTACTGACAGGCTACTACTGTCAGACTTGTACTGTCAGACTTGTAGTGGCAGACATCTGTGGCAGACTACTACTGTCAGACTTGTAGTGGCAGACATCTGTGGCAGGCTACTCGTGCTATAAACTCAATAATTGAGTGTGTGCATTGACTGCAACCAAATGCGTTCTGTAATTGTAGAATCAGTCTCCCCATTTCTCTCTCCAGTGCGAAACTGCTTAAATGCCGGAATATTATAGGTGTTTCAATCGCTTGATAAAAACCAGAACAGCATCGATACGCTTCAGAGAACACGCCTCGACGTCGCCTGTCCCCAGTCAATGTGTTGAGAATCATAAAACCGTCATGGTTTCTTCAACGACAGCAAGCCTTCCAAGACCTAATGCAGCCTAATGCAGTCCTAAAAACCCCACTCTAAGACCACCCGAGTTGACCTTTGATATGGGGTCAATCACAGGTGGAAGCCCGTGTTCCAACACGACTGTGGTCATCAATAAAAGGAAGCAATCACCTAAGGCCCTTTGTCACGCAACATTTTCCATTCAGTGAGTCAAATTGGGACGCAAGTATTGTGTCATTTGTTCTCCGGGGCTACCTTAATTTAATACTCTGCGTCGGTTCAAACATCTGAATACGTTCGACTGACGATAAAAGCTGCAAAAATGAAAATCATCAGAAAGGGGTCTGTTACCGATCCACTTTAAATGAACCAATTAATAGTTCATATTGCGCACCTTTCAATTTTAACAAGATGTCGGCATCCGTGTGTAACCTCATTGATTCTGATGGATCTGGGTACCAGAGGGGGGGGAGAGATGCACGTGGAACTCTTTGGTGACCAATTAGACTGGGGCACTTGAGAGCTTGTGGATGCACATCAACCATTGCCCTCTTAATTAGGGCCTTCTATTGAATCCAGTGCTGTCTTTAAATCGTCGACCAATTAAGGAATTCAGTTACAGTACCGGCAATACCTGCGTTCCATTTTAATAAGGACCCATAAAACTTTGTGACACGGACGCTTTTTAGTTCTGTATCAAAGGCTTCGCCGTCGCCCCGCTCGTTAGGACCGAAAAAGTATTTTCGGACGATTTGTCCGGTCCGTTGTCATGGGAATAATGAGTGAAACGCGCGCTACGCTACGTGCGGTAAGTCGCCTTGTCCTTCGCCCACACCGAACGGGCATGCGCCCTCGTTATCGTTAGCATGTAGCCTAGTGGCCTAGCCGCAAATCACGGTCCCCATTGTGATTCTGTGGTCCTTTTGTTCCCCGCGATGTGTCCACAATGTGCCGTACGCGCGCCGCCGTAATTGCACTCATTAACATCTGTCTGGCAGTCTGAGTCCACAAACAGACGGTAAATCCGGCCGCAATAATTACCGCCGAGCAATTAGGTGTAATTACGGAGTCCGTACAGCTGCGGCGAAAACGTTGCCGTGGGGGAGAAGACAGCGGTGGCACGGTGGGCGATGGCCGTGTGTGCCGTGCTCCCTGGCACAGGACCCAAGTCCATTACGGTAGTGATGCGGTAATTGATCTCTATGTTTTCTCGTCCGGGACGTGCTCGTTAAAGGAAGGCTAGAGGTCGGCGCTTTGCCCACTCTGTCTTACTCTCATGCCGCCATCGCGGTGTCACAAGCTTCGGCCAACTGCCCCGGTGAAGTGCGCGGTTCACTGTGTACGCACAATTGTGATGAGATTGTACGACCGTAGCCTCTAATTGAGGTTTATACAGGCTTTTAAAGTGTTCTTTCTCATTGCCGGAGATGTCCTGCTGAGAGGAAGAAAGGGGAAGAAATTGGGAAGTGGATGAGAAAGATGTAATCGTTCATTGTCCCACGCCCTCCTTTGCCAAAGAGCCTTATCTGATTGGATGAGAGTAAACTCTCAACGGCTTTGATCATTCACCCTGACATGGATGTCTTTTCTAAATACGATGGGGCTTCTCTCCCAGGTTTATGACTGACATTGCTCGCTCTGCTCTTTGAAGAGGTAAACTGGGGATGAACTGGTTGAAGTCTGTTTCCACCGATCTAAACACAGAGACATTAAAATATCACAGATATGTGGAGAAGTCCTGGGCAATATGGAGAAGTCCTGGGTAATGTGGAGAAGTCCTGGGCACGGTGGAGAAGTCCTGGGCAATGTGGAGAAGTTCTGGGTAATGTGGAGAAGTCATGGGTAATGTGGAGAAGTCATGGGCAATATGGAGAAGTCTCGGTAATGTGGAGAAGTCCACGGAATGTGGAGAAGTCCTGGGCAATGTGGAGAAGTTCTGGGTAATGTGGAGAAGTCATGGGTAATGTGGAGAAGTCATGGGCAATATGGAGAAGTCTCGGTAATGTGGAGAAGTCCACGGAATGTGGAGAAGTCCACGGAATGTGGAGAAGTCCTGGGCAATGTGGAGAAGCCCGGGGAAAGTGGAGAAGTCCTGAGCAATTTGGAGAAGTCCTGGGCAATGTGGAGAAGTTCCAGGAATGATAGTAGACTGTAGATATAATTCTGTAGATAGTACTCTGTAGATGGTACTCTAAATAGTACTCTGTAGATAGTACTCTGTAGACGGTACTCTGTAGATAGTACTCTAGATATTACAATGTAGATGGTACTGTGTCTGTACTCTTCATTAAACATGCAGGGCACATGCAGAAGCCTTTACTTATAGCTGTAAATCGGATTAATACCTTTTAGTACAACTGCATGTGATTGAATTGCTCCTTAATTTGATCAGGAAGCAATGTCAGGGTACCTTTGACCTCGACCGTGAACCTGGACTGCACCGGGAATGAATTAACAAGCGCTGCGTCCACGTGGGCATTGCGGAGCATCACGAACAGCAACTTCAAAGCCGGACGGATGTTGTCAAAGGGAAAATCAATAGAGAGATTTGGTTTAATTTTATTACGTTCCGTGAGAAACAAACAATTACGCGACACACCTGGGTGGGAACATCCATGTGGAGAGACTAATGTGAGGTTTGTGGAAAATGACTGACTGCAGACGAACTACGACAACAGAAATAACCGAGACGAGAACGAGAAAATAAAACAGATTGTTTTCATAAGGGTTCACTTGATTCATGTCTCCATGGTGACGCTCTGTTCTGTGCCAGGTGGAACAGAAAGGTTAGAGGCCTAATGTAAAATCAATACGCTGACTAGTCCCATTTGACATTATGTGTACGACCTTCTGGTGTCGGTGAGACTATGGAGGGTTGCGTTTTTATGCTCAGATACCAGATAACTTAAAACAGCAGTATATTATTTAAAATAACACATATGCTATTTGTCTTAACAAGTAATTATGCTTCCGTGCCGGTTGAGATTTTAAACAGTCCCTAATTTAGCCACTTGAGATTTACTTTCTCAGTTGAACTCCAGGTCTTACTTATTAAATGTACATAACAATTACAGTAAATTAATTGTTTCAAACACACCCCAAATGTCCTCTAACAATGAAACCATGTTAACCTCTCAGGTCAACTCACTCATATGTAGTCAACGTATATTAGCTGTCATACCATCGGAATACAAATCACATATTTTCCGGACATTGTCCCAACGACGAAACCCTCCGTAATGAATGTACCCCATTTCAGAGCGTCTCAGCGATTCCCCTTCATTTGCAGTCACTTACGCAAAATTACTTTCCCCCGGCCGTAGCCACACCCCTCCGGTTCTCAATGCGACCCGTTTCCCCGAGCCTTTAGCCTGAGTGCATTTAATTTACATTACATTACATTTCAGTCATTTAGCAATGCATTAAAGCACCCAGAAGTCCTTGTAATGTCACCACACTGCTATTATCCGCTCCATCTAATTCATATATCCAGACCGAAGCAGTGCCCAGAGTCATATGATGATTACACTGCTTAGGCTAATGTTGGTTTAGTTCGACGTCAGCAGGCAAGGACATTTGTGTTTCCGTCGACATTCCTTCGCCCCTATCCTCTCCCGACCCTGATACACTATTTGGAGGGCCAGCGATTTTAGAGGGGTCGTGTTAAATGGGAATCGGGAAATTAGCTAGCGGCCGACTTGAATTCGACCGATCGCGGCACATTTAAATCGCCCGCGATTTAATTGCAGGCTATTTGCGTTTCGCTGCGCGTTTCGCTCGTTGTGTTGTGCCCCCGACGAACGCGCCCTTGGTGAGAAGGCTGTAAAACATCCTGGATGGAGGAAGTGATGTCATAAAAATGGGAAGCTCTAAATAATAATGAGGATATGCGGAAGGGAAGAAATATAGCTGTAAAAGATGTAGAGAAATGTTGCACGCTAAAGCCCACAATAATCCCACCCAGGAATATCTGAGTACCTGTATGTCTATGAGATAGTGGGGTTTGGGATGTACCGGTATATGTTCTCCACCCTCTGAGAAACGGGAAGCAAGTCCAGTATCTCGCCATTCTCACCTGGCCGGCAAACCCTCTCTCCCAGTCCTCCTCGTCTGGCACATTCTCTCTTTTATCCCCTCTTTCTCGCTTTATTCATTCTCCATTTCCTCCATCACTCCTCGGTCATTTTCCGATTTCCCTCACGCAACACGGGCTACGACGAACGATAACTCTGCGCAGCGCGCAAAAACATTGTGTTCGCAACAATATTATGCATTGTAGAGCTCATGATGAAAACTGCCTGTTCATAGATGTCAGGTGACGTCCTGGTTCAGGCGTTTCGCACTACCTCTATGCTTTCTCAGTGGGAGCTGATGAAGACCTGAGGTGTTCATAAGCGACGCTGAAAAGTACCAGGCCTCCTCTAAAGACGGCAAACAATTGTGGCAACACCTTTTATCATCAAATAGATTTTAAGACCACTTTCTAGTTAGTATCAAGTCTTTTCATCTGTTCTGTAGTTTACAAGACTGTTAGAAGAGATTTGTTTTAACCATAGACTTACCTGAATGTACATCTGAACTCAGGCCTTCTTCTGGTCAGAGGTCAAATACATCATTAGATTTAAGTGCCACATTTCAGGCTATTTAACACAGCAGGAAAACCAATGCATTTCAATGAGAGAGCTTTCCTTCTCTTAACCCAGAGTGGGCGGAGCCAGAATGGTTGCTAGGGATGCAGCCTTAGAACGTTTAAATCTGTCGTTCTCTGTTCCCCAGTTCTCCCTGGAGAAATATATTTATATATATATAGATATATATATATAGACGACGTAGATTCAGAGATGGCTGCAGTCACAAAAACATATCAATCTCACTGACGTTCTCCATGAATTCCTTTCTCGTACGGTATGAAGGCACGACGGGCATCAATAAACCAATTTTTCCATTAAAATGGCATGCGAATGTGTGAGCTTTGGGGAGGGGGGGGTGTGGGTTAGCTTAACCACAAAGGGACTGATGAAGTTTACAGACGGGAGAATGCAGACATGATGTGGACGGTCTGATAGTGACAACTCCCATAGACGTCAGACATCGTCTGTCTTCCTGACGCAAAACGCTCCCCGAGGAAAACCCTGGTGTCTATCACCGCCGTATGCACTGTTTCTCCGCCAATTATCCCCCAAAATAATATCCACGGTGAATAGTTCCCTAGGTCTGTATCTAAAAAAGTGCCCGTTTTGTTTGTAACTTTGAACGTGTTTTTCTCTCACTATGGCACAGTAGCTGGCACAGAAAAAATTAACGCACTTCGGTTGTTTTAGGATCAATATTGCCTTGTTTGGACAGATGTATCACTCTGAGTTTGGGCAAACGGGGTAAATGGATGTGCTGAATGCCCTATTAAGTCTCGATTGATTGGTCACTTTTATTCCTGCCGGCTGTTGTTGTGCTAGCTCTACTTAGAGAGGGAGGTGGGTGGTTTAACTGATGGACACAAGCTACCGAGCCCCATGTACAATTAACATGACCGTGGGCTACACTGCCCTCCAGTGGACAATGAAATCAACTGCAGCCGATTGACAGCAGGCCCTGTTTTCATTGCAGGTTGGACTTTTAGTTATTGAAATATGTTCTCAGAGCAGCATCGCATCTGATTGGTTCTCTCTCAGTCGCCCAATCAGCGGCAGCAGGAGGCGGGACTTGGTTTGGAGGAGGTGGAACTTGGTTTGAGAGCCGGCTTGTTTTTTTTTTCTCTCAGGACTCAGGAGACATTGGCTGCGTCCGAAATCGCGTACTATGTTGAGTATGTACTACATTTAATTAAGAACGTACTTTGCGACCGTTAAAAAGGTACGTTCTAGATAGTATGAATCCGGGTAGTATGAATGGAGTCCGGACGTACTACATGCGCCGTGTTCTACAAGTATAATCTACCGGGCAAGCGAAGCGTGTTTCCTTCAGGTCCGCGTCCTCCTACCAACACGCATAAAGCAAACCCGCTTTTAAGTCAATCATTTACTTATATGATGTTAAACAAATACATTTTAACCACAAAGAAACAAAAAAAGTGTTTTCTAAAGTAGTTACACTTTTTATTTTTATTTATTCACATTTCTAAAGTAGTTACACTTGAAGACTGCCGCGTCTCCGGTTTCCACCATTTTTAAATGTAACGAGAACTCCTCTCTCTTGTTGCATCATGGGATAGTAAAGTGTCCATTGTATGCACACTTCAGAATCTCGCCGGAATTCAGTAGTAGGTCATCCGGGTACTTTTCGCATACTGTTTTTCGAATACTATGATTTCGGACATACTACTCTGCTCGCGTACTGTTTTTCGCATACTATAAAGTATGGAAGTACGCGATTTCGGACGCAGACATTGTGAAAGTAAATCTTGCATATCGTTTTTTGTTGAAAATGTAAAGATATTAAAGTATTTGGATTAAAATAAAGGTTGTTTTTCTATCGAGCTGTTATTTAACTAGCTAGCTAACTAACAATTAATAGAAGATAAGCTAACTCGGTAAGCTGACTAGGTCGTAGACATCACAGGATCATAGTTAATGTTAGCTTATCTTCTGTTAATTGCATTAGCCTGATGAAATGTGTAACTTTTACATGCAACCAAAATCATGTCTGCTTTTAGTGCATTTTGGCCACACACATTCTAATGCTGCTCTGAGAGCACCTTTTGAAATAAGGTCTACAATATGCTGCTCTAAGAGCGTTTTGTTGGCTACACACATTATAATGCTGCTCTTAGAGCACCTTTTGACATTAGGTCTACAATATGCTGCTCTAAGAGCATTTTGGCTACACACATTCTAATACTGCCCTGAGAGCACCTTCTGAAATTAGGTCTACAATATGCTGCTCTTTGGAACATAATTCCAAAGAGCACAAATAGTTGCAACCAAAATTGCAGGTTTATCACAAAAACTGCAAAATGACAGGAACTGTCAATCGTGAGAACAGCAAGTCCACGCTGACTAATCGGGTTGGACGCACGCTCAATAAACTAGCTACTCAATATAGCTGCTCAATGCTCCCAAAACACAACCCAGTCTAATACCAGTGTGTGGGACCAGCCCCACTGAGATTCGGTCTCATCTGTATGTCAGAGCTTCTTAAAGGGCTGCCAAACGGAAAACAATTTCCAGAATGGTTTTAGGAACCCCAGGATTACGTCAAAGGTCTTCCAAGGCCTTCCCAATCAACAGATCTGATCGCCATTGGGCTTTACAGAAAGTTCTGGAGTGACGAGTGAGAAGTAGATTTACACCGTCATCGTACTTCAAATAACTGGAAGCTTTTCTTCCTTAAGGATAGTTCTATATACCACGACACACAGTTCAGGACTTGTATGACAGCATTTCAAGAGGGTTAAGAGTTTACTTTTATTACTTTTTTTGTTTATAAAAGGCAAAAACATGTGCAATACTTCCTGAACAGTGTGGTTACTTCCAATCAATACATTTCACAAAATAATTCCAGATCCCCTAAAGACGAGCTATATGTTGCTCTTTGTAGCGCTTGATGTGAACAAGAAGCTTATAATCTCCGAAACACACCGCCTTAAAGACTGAAAGCATTGTCTGTCTAGTGTAATTAATTAAAACCATGGAGACATTTACTTTTAATCTCCACTGCGCAGTAAACTGCAGTCATAATCTAATACTGACAATGTCTGCTAATTAAAGTTCCTTCAAGGTTATTCTCCTAACATTAGACCAACTGGGAACACTAGCGGCTTTGGTCATTGTTGTGAAAATAGAAATGAATGTTCGCAAGACGTCCAGTTTCTTCTTAATGATGCACTCCAGAGCCGTGTGCTTTAAGACGTTTTTAAAGTGGTGATACTGAGCGCCAACTGGCAACCGCAATTTAGATCAATGCTAAAAAAAAATCGAATTTGTATAATGAACAAGTTCAATTTGTGCGATGTCACAGTAATGCAAACCTACAATGTTCTTTCAATTTTGGTTGTTCTTTGTTTGTTATTTCTGTTCCATGTTCATTTTGTAAAAGCGTCTTTGGCTCTTTAAAAAGCGTAATATAAATAAAATGCATTGATATTATTTTTACAGTTGTCCATAGCCTCGTGACCGCCAACTTACTTCCCACTCTAGAGCAAGGTTGAAAAGGTCCAAAAGAATCTATGTCCAGTCTCGGGAAACCAGATTACCCCTTTGCTCTGCAGGGGGCGCTACTGCACCAACAACTGCTATGTTGTTTAAGGTGTTTCGATAATGTTCCTAGTTTAAGTGCCAAGCCAGACACACGCAGTGAATATATGAACACTTTTATAAGCTTTCACTGTTGATGTGAGGAGAAAATATCAATCCACCCAAGCCTTTACTGACAGTTAAAGTAAGAATGTGTGTGTTTTGGATTCTGACCTTTGACCTCAACTCTTCCCTGATTCACGTGGGACATGAATCATGACTATGCAATGTGAAAAAAACCGAATTTGCCTCTTGACTTTCCCGTATTGGTCGGGTCAACATGTCTTACCTCATGGACACATCAACTGTAAACATGTTTTAACTTAGGAACATTTCTAACTTGTGACATCATGTCTAAACATGTCAGACTGTGTGGCTATGCTAAACCGGTCAGGTACGAAGTATAAAGAAGAATTACCGTATACAATACAACCGGATGGTAATTCACCACTTTCATAAAGCCTATTTATTCAATATTTGAAGCTCACCCGTGATCATACATGCAAAAGTGATGTTGACAGACAACCAGAACCGTTCTATACGTTTGTCGGACAACATTCAGAGATCAGTTTTAATTCAAATCCGATGCTAACGCAACCACAACATCTGTGTGGGAAGAGAAAGTAAGCAAGAAAAGGGTTCACTTTGCCTACTTAGTAAGTTTGCTCAGCACTTTTTCCGTCTCTGTTTGCTATGGCCCAGCTTCCTGCATACTTTCACTGGGAGGAATTTGTCTCGGCAGAGGGCAGGGTGCTGCCAGGCTTGTGGCTACAGGCACGGAGCTGATTGCATTACATCTGCAGGTCGACCTGACTGGGTGTGTGTGTGTGTGTGTGTGTGTCTCTCGGCCGCCGTGTTCCTCTTTTACTCTCCCCGTTCCTCCCCTCACTTCCTCCCTCCTTTCTCTGCACCACCTCCCTTTGTTTTGTTGCTCTCCCCCCCCACCCCGCCCCCTCCTCTCAGCGAGTCTCTAGGTGAGTCGAAAGCTGTCTGGAACCAGGAAGTAGGTAGCTGTGACAGAGAGCAGTAAGGCACAGGGAAATGGGCAAAGCCACCTGTCAATGGCACTATGTCTGCCGCCGCTATCCATGCTAACACCGGGAGGGGAGGCCACAGGGAAATGAGCCCGCCGTCGTCTCTGCTGCTGCTGCTGGTGGCTTTAACTGTCTGCCTGGCTGGAACCGGTAGGTGTGATGTGTGGACTGGACTGATAATCTCCTCTTACAGCTCGGTGGATATGCGGCAGCTTGGGTCGCTCTCTCTCTCTCTCTCTAGCTCATAACTCGACTACTTTCACTCACGTCCTTCCAGCTCTGTGTTTTCTCATGGTGCCTCTATTTTCCTGCATTTTCTCAGCTTGCCTGAGAGTTATCATTTTACTGGAATGTGACTTAAATTCACGGGGGTAGCTGGTGAAATCTGTGTGTATGTGTTTTTTCTGAAGCGACAGAGTTACTTGTAGGCCTTTTCTATGCTTTCCAGGTGTGTCTGAATAATCGATTGCTTTACGATTTTGTGCGGGTCTTTGAATTGCTTTATGACGGACACTTCCATTCAACTCTTCAAACCGATTGATATTGTCTTTGAACGTTGCTTTCACAAGCCCATTTTATATTGTAGTGTTGGGAGTGAACTTCCCTTTTTGCCACAGATACTTTGTGGTGACTAGTCAACCGTAACCACACCACAATGTTTGCATTTTAATTTAAAAATATGTCTCTAAACCCAAAGGGCAGGGAAACGGTGGTGTGTTGCTAGGAGAACCGTCAACAAATATGTAACCGTTGTATCACCTAATGGCACAGTACAATCGTTTGCACTGGGGATTGACACAGCTGGGTTTTGTCTTTATACTTTAAAGAGTCTTACAAGCGTGGAACGTCAGTTTAATGTGCGTGCGTAATCGTGTTTATTCGCTTAAACAGTCGCCCCTGTCTCTGCATTGACTTTCGCCTAACCGCCGGTTGGCAAATGAGGTGTGTGTTTATTCCAAACTCTGATGTCAAGACTACAGTGTGTATCATGAACACGTTCAAAGTGACTTACATTCCACACGTGCACACATCGAGCTGTTAAACACCAGTGTCCATGAGTGTGATCAGAAAGGTAGATAGTTCTCCCTGGACACACTGTATATTTCTTTGGTAGTACTCTCGCGGTGTTAAAGACACATTTAAGTCTAAACTCACTTATATGTGAAAGTAAACTGCTGTTTTATCGGCGCACTGTGGGTCCCACATGGCTGTATGCGATGAAAAAGGAGAATTCAGATTTTGTGAAATTTTTGCTATTATGTATTTCCGGGCCTTGCTGTCATGGAGAAACACCTTTCCCTACGCAGTGAAGTGATTACGTATTCTTTTTTGCGTAATAAAGTGGAATTAGAATTGAATTCATTTTTATATGGATCTTTACAGATATAATCACAAGATATAAACAACATGAAAAGGCTGGGTGTTTGTAACCGTTCTTGTAAAAAGGGCGTTATAAAATAAATTGAATTGATTTATTGATTGATTGATTTATTGATTGATTAACTTGTAGCAGGATTATAAGGAACAACACAAGGGCAAATATACACGGAACAGCTTACAAAGAACCCAGTGAAAGCTCTTAAGTGGCCGTGTTAAAATATTCACCGGAATAAAAACCGTTGTCTAGCCATAAAATCCATGATCCCAGTGACATCGTCTGAAGGGATTTTGAAAGAAAAATGCGGAATTGTTGCCCAATACAGATCAGCAAAGCTGTGTTTACTGCCAGGGGGGTTAGTGACATGTACTGACTGAGATAGGGGAATTCTTTCCTTTACATTTGAACTTGCAAAACTGCTCTTGAGAAATAACGTAATACAATCACAATAATCGAGATGAATCACACTTGATTACAGGAAAGGAAAATGTAATTTGTGTTTGGGGGAAGGGAACTCCAATCCACCGTTTCTGTACCAGTATTGACTTCTTTTATTCCAGTTTTCTGCAAAGATAAGATAGACCCAGAAGAGTCTAACGACGCTGAAGGGCTGGAAAACATAGGTGAGACTTATCTGGTACATTAGCTGCTTTATCTATATTAACAAGGACTGTAATTCATACTTAATGTCAACATATTGAAAACAAATCATCCTTAATATCAGTCAATTAAAAAAGAGGCTGTTAATCAAACTGATTCCACAGAAGCTTGCTGATGAGAATATCCAAATACTGTTATGGCATTTGAATAACTTTTTTTAGGGGTCAGTATTTTTAAATATTTAGTAATAAGTTAAATTGGAACGTGTTTTTTCAAAATACACTGGTAAAATCTGTTTCAATTGCAAATGATCGAATCCAAGCCCTCCTGTTGAATACCGTACCAGTTATTCGCTACCACACAGTGAGTCTGCCAATTGTTGCTTTGTGCTGATACCGTCCCCAATGTCTTCAGGAGAAACATCTACAACATCTCCCACACCAGTCCCAGACACCTCACGTGATGTGTCATCTTCAGGTAAGGTTACGCCAACACACATCTTTGACTTGACACTCAACTGACCCGTCGTTATGTAACTGGGACTTTAACACATTTTACTAGGAAACAAATCATCACTGGTCCTTTGCATTGTGTCGGTAAACCGATTATTGTTGCCTTTAAAGGGGAAAACTCTGAGAATGAAGATGTATCAATGACAACTTCAGATGTTATAGAAGATCTCGAAGGTAAAACGAATAAACCCCCGGTCAACACCAGTCCTTATTGAATATTCAATTTAATATTCTGTTTTTTCTTTAGAACACGACGACTCCAGATTGAAAACTGAATTTTCTCATGGTAAAAAATGAAATCAAGATCTCACAGTTTCAAAACGGGTACAAGATGTTCATCAAGGCGTAGATCGAAAGCTAAGGTTAGGTAAAACAACATTACAGTACAAGAAGAAAAGAAGGAAATACAGTTCAAGTGACCAATTAAAGCCTGCACAATAATGTGGTTACATTAGGTTTGGTTTGAAGTTAAGGGTTTAGATTTGCCATGACATGAAACACTAATCTAGTCTCATAATGGATTTAAATTCAAAACCTTTAAATTCAGCGTACTGCTAAATCACCCAATGTCCTTTCCAACCTGTAATGCCCACAGATGAATTATAGGGCGAAGAACAATCCCACTGTTGTTCTTCATGGTTGAATCCAGCAAATGCTTAATCAACGATATATATCCCACAATTATCGGCATCGCGGTGACTTTATACCCACTTGACACAAGTCCAGTATAAATGTAATATCTAGTTGGATTGTGGACTTTGAAAAATTATTCGTCCTTCTTTTCCGCAGATGCTTCAGGCAGTGATAACAACTCGTCCTCTGGGGCAGTCGACGAAGAGCTGAGTCCTATTTTCATTCTGGTCCCGGTTGCTTTGGGGGTTCTCATAATTGCCATGATAGTGGGCGGAGTCATAATCAACCGCAGGTGGAATAAAAAAAATAAGAGCCATTCCGGTAAGTCTGTCGTTTGGGCGACAATCAAGAGAAACCTCTGCACTTACCTTATTTTTTTCTTCGGATGACTAATCGATTTGTTCATCGTATATATGCGTATTTGAATACAAACACAGCACAAAGGGCGCCATGACAGTGAAATGGAATACATTAAAGTGGCCTGATTTAGAATCAACGCAGTTCGCGTTGCATCGCCGCATTCCTCTGTGATGTGGTGTGATGTGGTGTGATGTGGTGTGATGTCGCGTGATGTCGTGTGACGTGGTGTGATGTGGCAGTGATGTCGCATGATGTGGTGTGATGTCACGTGATGTGGTGTGATGTCACGTGATGTAGTGTGATGTCGCGTGATGTGGTGTGATGTCGCGTGATGTCGTGTGATGTGGTGTGATGTGGCAGTGATGTCGCATGATGTGGTGTGATGTCACGTGATGTGGTGTGATGTCGCGTAATGTGGTGTGATGTCGCGTGATGTGGTGTGATGTTGCGTGATGTGGTGTGATGTTGCGTGATGTTGCGTGATGTGGTGTGATGTCGCGTGATGTGGTGTGATGTCACGTGGTGTGGTGTGATGTTGCGTGATGTCGCGTGATGTGGTGTGATGTTGCGTGATGTCGCGTGATGTGGTGTGATGTCACGTGATGTGGTGTGATGTCGCATGATGTGGTGTGATGTTGCGTGATGTGGTGTGATGTCGCGTAATGTGGTGTGATGTCGCGTGATGTGGTGTGATGTTGCGTGATGTGGTGTGATGTTGCGTGATGTTGCGTGATGTGGTGTGATGTCGCGTGATGTGGTGTGATGTCACGTGATGTGGTGTGATGTTGCGTGATGTCGCGTGATGTGGTGTGATGTTGCGTGATGTCGCGTGATGTCGCATGATGTGGTGTGATGTGGTGGGATGTGGTGTGATGTCGCGTGATGTCGTGTGATGTGGTGTGATGTGGCAGTGATGTCGCATGATGTGGTGTGATGTCACGTGATGTGGTGTGATGTCGCGTAATGTGGTGTGATGTCGCGTGATGTGGTGTGATGTCGCGTGATGTGGTGTGATGTTGCGTGATGTGGTGTGATGTTGCGTGATGTTGCGTGATGTTGTGTGATGTCGCGTGATGTGGTGTGATGTCACGTGATGTGGTGTGATGTTGCGTGATGTCGCGTGATGTGGTGTGATGTCACGGGATGTGGTGTGATGTCGCGTGATGTGGTGTGATGTTGCGTGATGTCGCGTGATGTCGCGTGATGTGGTGTGATGTCACGTGATGTGGTGTGATGTTGCGTGATGTCGCATGATGTGGTGTGATGTCACGTGATGTCGCGTGATGTGGTGTGATGTCACGTGATGTAGTGTGATGTCGCGTGATGTGGTGTGATGTTGCGTGATGTCGCCTGATGTGGTGTGATGTTGCGTGATGTCGCGTGATGTGGTGTGATGTCGCCTGATGTGGTGTGATGTTGCGTGATGTCGCGTGATGTGGTGTGATGTCACGTGATGTGGTGTGATGTCGCGTGATGTGGTGTGATGTCACGTGATGTGATGTGGCGTGATGTTGTGTGATGTCACGTGATGTTGTGTGATGTCACGTGATGTCATCGTTGTTTGCTGTTACAGATCAAGATCAACACCACGAGGATGACTATCTGCATGGGAGCGATACAGAGAAAGTTCCAATGTAAGTGTTTCTCACGTCTGCTAGACTTTGGTCAGCTCTGTGTCCTTATAAAGCCGTTTTAATGGCATAGTAACTGACATTAATACAATTACAATCAAACTGCCAAGGTAAGCGACATCAGATACATGTTCTGAGTTTATCTGAACTCTCACCTTTCCACATTTAAGTTGTTATTTCCTGTTGAGAAAAGGGAAGTGACTTTGTAACAGATGATGCGTGTGTGTTTGTGTGTGTGTGTGTTTGAGAGAGAGAGAGAGAGAGAGAGAGATAGAAAGAGCACCTGAGCATCACTCCTGTGTGTGTGTGTGTGTGTGTGTGTGTGTGTGTGTGTGTGTGTGTGTGTGTGTGTGTGTGTGTGTGTGTGTGTGTGTGTGTGTGTGTGTGTGTGTGCGCGCGGGCGGGCGGAAATCCAGTGTACACGCGTGCGTGTGTGCTCGTTTTGTTATATTACACGAACACAAACACCCATCTGTCTCTAACATGTAAATTTAAGCCACTGGCATGTTTTTACATTCCTACAAAATAAGAGTTGTGAAGGTTGGGCGGGTGTATAAAGGCTCAACAAAATAATGGTGTGTGGTGTAAACAGTTCATTGAGGAATATTAATGCGAGTGGACCTCATTAATAATCTTCTCTAGAACTGGCATAATCATCTTCTCTAGTAACGTATAACTTCTTAAATGACAGAATGAGCGTGGTTAGCCTACCTTTTAACTGTCTGTTTGAGAAGCCATAGCAATAAACATTTGTAAATATTCTCCTGTCAACTGTTACATGACTGCGTTTTCTCTAGGATAATCATGACTTCCACACACCTACCGAAAGCAATACTTTTTTAGACTGTTATCAAACAACAGCGCCCTCCGGTGGCAATCAGCAACTCTTCAAGCTTTAAGTTGCAGAGTGTTGTTTGACCACGCCAGTTTTTAAAACACAATTTTAAAAAAATTATTATCTGGGCAAAGTCATCATCAAAGTCATCAGAGTCCAGTTTGAGACCAGTATATTTTGTAAAAAAAAAAAAAAAACTCAACTTTTACACCGCAGCAGTGGACATGAATTCTTTTCATTCGGTATAACTTTTGTTTCTGTACTTTGTCTCTTCCCATTGTCAGAATACTGAAATTATACTGTTCACAGGCCCATGTTTGAGGATGACGTTCCCTCGGTACTGGAGCTAGAAATGGAAGATTTGGAAGATTGGATGAATAAAGACAGTGAGTTGAAAAACACAGAGCTTCTTTGAAATTAATGTATAACGAGAACAATCTGAGCTCCACACAATCACACCTCTTTTTTATTGCCCACCTAAAGAATACCAGGAAATCAGTTTGCTGTAGAAGACGTTAGAATACAGTGTGTATAGTATTACTGTTTTCTGTAGTACAGTGTGCATTTGATGTTTACCCCACACATTGTACTGTACACTTAGTAAAGTAGTGTCGTTGTGGTGGCATACTTTAGAATACTACACTACGCACAGGGTTGACATTTGGCTAATAATTTGCATATGCCACACCTGTTTCCTGCTTTGTTACCCATCCGTGACACCCCGGAATTGGACAGACAACATGAAGAGTGGTACAAACGTTCTAGAGGCCTGGAGCTACAAGCCACAGCTTCCTTTGTGATTTGTTGTACAAGATGTCACCGTTCATGAATTTCTTTTTGGCTCTGATAAGATCAAGGCTGTTTTGCCCACTGCTCAGCAGCCCAGCTGCACCTAAAATAGGCAGCGGCCGCCTTACAGGCACCGGCCGCCTAGTGACTATTGTATCGCCATGTCTAGTTCCACAGGTAATAGAAGACATCAGCTCCCTGAAAAGAATCAAATGCAGAGAGGAAAAACGCTCTTTGGGACGAAATGACCCAAAAGTCTCATTCCACACCCATCATTTAGTGTTATTTTGATACAATACACTCCAGTACTGTAGGTGGCAGTATTGTCCTCAATAATTCGCACACTCCCTTTTAAAGCCAAACAAAAAAAGGAAATTAATCAGAAGAAGAAAAAACAGTATACACAAAAGTATGACATAGAAAATAAACACTGCAACACCTAAGAAACACCTAACCGTATAAAGGCCTAGTGTATTGAATATTGTAATGCTACAAGGTTTATAGTACTATTTTTTTTCATGAGATGTCCGCCTAATCTCCAAGCATTAGACAACACTTCAATGTAGCTTATAACTTAAAACATATCTCTGTCGTTCTTATCTCTGTGTATTACTCAGTTGTGTTGCTATTGCTGTGCACAATTCTAATTTGGATAGGCCTTTCCCGGACACTCAACGCTGCTGTAAAATCGTGTTGGTGTTAATACACCTTTTCTCCAGTAGAGGGCCTCATTGTTTCATTGTTTGCTGAGCCACTGCAAGTATCCGAACATCAGTGAGGCGCCGAAGTTCGCCGGAATAAAATAACTTCAGTAATGTCTGCTACGCACGTTTCACGTATGCGGCAGAACCTTCTAGACTGTTAACGAGCCCCGTTGGTTTATGGTTGGTGACGTATGCCGTTATGCTTTGTTTCTCCCATGTCTGTTTGTTTTCTCAGGTGGAGTTCAGATGGACTCTGAACATGGGATGTAGGGCGACATCGTAGCACGGGCACATTTGCACGGCGCGCCGGTCAACTCTTACACATCCCTGTTTATTCGGCAACACAATGCTAGGTGGTTCCTGGTGACTATGTCAGCCAGTCGCGCCCTTGTTGTGTCGTAACTCGGGAGCCCAAGAGAAGACGGGCCTCAATCGAACCTGTTAGTTAATGCTGTTATTCACTGAGGGACGGGCAACATGTGGACTGGACATAATGTGTTGTGACTTATTGATGTAACAAGCCACAGTTGGTTAGCGAGCTCTCGCTGTATGGTGAATCTGTGCTCTGCCATTTGGTGAAGAGAAAGACCCTGGAATCAGTTTGGATTATAATGTATAGGAAAGACGAGAATGGGAAGACCTGATCTGAGGTCAGCGCACGCCAGCACTGCTAAGAAACGCTTGTGTGATTACAGGCTATGGAAATAATAGTCTGTAACTCTCAATCCGGAAAATCACTGTATCATTTTATGCCACTCTGTAACACCTTCCGGTTTCATTACAGTTTTCCCAAGTCAACTGAAATAAACATGTTGATCTCTTCTGCTTTTAGTTCTCCACTCGGATAACTCATAACATCCTGGTAGGGTTTTATTTTGCTCGTTATTTCTAAAGAGAGGACGATTGGCCACCTCTGGAGCAAGGCTCCTCCTAAGGTTTCTTCCCGTGTCCCTGACTTTCTAGCCACTGGGCTTCCAAATCTCTTATGTTTGTTCTCTTGGGTTGTTGTTTGCACTTTGGCTTCACGGTGACGAGTGTTTTCCCATTGACCTTTATGTAATAACCTTTTACATCCAGCTCTCATTATGTGCAAGTATTTCTCAACAGTCCTTTCTGTTCCGCCTGCACAGATTGTTTATACCCTTGGCGGACACACACACAACACACACAACACACATACACACACATACACACACACACACACATGCACATACGCACACGCACACACTGTGACTGCTGAACTCTGCTTCTTAGGTCCTGGTAGTCGGTCTCACCAGTGGTTACTGTCCAACCCTGAATATCTGGAGCACTCCTGACAACTGTTAGCCATTTTGACCGGCTTGCATGGAGGTGTGACGCAACCCTGTGAAGGGCTGGGGGAAGTGGGGTTACGTCAGGGTCCGTTGGACTCGCTGTGAGCTCATCTTATTCACACACAGCTTGTTTTCCCAGGGATCTGTTAGCTTAAGGTTGTAGGATAACAGCGGGGCCAACTATGGTTGTGGTTGTGCCATAAGTTTGTGGCATGTGGTTGTGCATAAGGTTGTGGTTGTGGCATCAGGTTGTGGTTGTGCCATACGGTTGTGGTTTTGCCATAAGGTTGTAGCAGGTGGTTGTGGCATCAGGTTGTGGCATCAGGTTGTGGTTGTGCCATACGGTTGTGGCATCAGGTTGTGGTTGTGCCAAACGGTTGTGGCATGTGGTTGTGGCATCAGGTTGTGGTTGTGCCATACGGTTGTGGTTTTGCCATAAGGTTGTAGCATGTGGTTGTGGCATCAGGTTGTGTTTGTGCCATACGGTTGTTGCATGTGGTTGTGGTTTTGCCATAAGGTTGTGGCATGTGGTTGTGGCATCAGGTTGTGGTTGTGCCATACGGTTGTGGTTGTTCACTTGTTTCCATTCCATAATATAATAGACTAGAGAATCTGCATGTATTGTCTAGTCCATAATTGTCATTCAGACTTGAGCTTGTTCCTTTATTGACTAGGCAGCAGGATTCAGCCAAGAATGGGAAAACAGTTGGAATATACGTATATATATGTTATATTTTATGTTGTGTTATATTATATTACATTTGTACACTGCCAATTGACCCTAACTTAGCCCAAAACGTAAATTAAACCCTATTATTTTTACATGTAATATACTTTGTTATATGGTTATTAACATCCCTCGCAGGTCGCTCCTGTGTGCTTTGGGCATGTGGTTCTGGAGGCTGTGCACACATGATTTCATTACAGGAACGGTATTTAATGGTCACATGACCTCTCTCCGCCTGTTCTAGGTCACTCCATAGAGGATATGGAGTTCTAGGCGGTCAGTTCTCCCTCACGACGGGCCCCGTACTGTACTGTACCGCCTGTGACAAAGGACCTTCCCCCATTGCAGGAATGGATGTTCCGTTACTCCGGCAACGCCGTGGAAGCCACTGTGCCTGTGTCAAAGGTCAAAACAACGTCCCCGACGAGTGGGTCGACTGACGTCCGAAACAGAAGTGCTGAACTGATTTTCCTAACTTCCTCGGGGCGCAACAAATGTACCAGTTGAGGTTTTGTTTCCTCCATTATAACATCGGTAAATGTGCACACAGACGAACAGGCTCTGTGAATGTGCTGTGGTGTCTACGGTGAAACGCAGTGTGTGCCAATACAACTTTCACTGCTCTTCACGCCGTTAGACTCCGTTCTTTCGGCGCCGCTCCGTCTTTAGTTCAACTCTCCCGATTCAAACTAACTTTTTGTTCGACTTTGTTTTATTGCCCTTTGTGTTCAGCTGTCATGCCATTTCCGCTGACGCTTCAAACGTGATTTATTCTGTCACGTACGGAATCGGTGAGAGGAGGGTAAACGTGTCAAACGGTGTATCCAGGGAGTTGCTGGTAGCTGCTTTTAAGACACCCAGACAAAAATGACACAGTTTAACCTCCAAACGTCCCACTGGACCTCCCCTTTAAAACCCAGGAACACATACACAGAGAAGGCTTCACCAGATGCTACATAGCCTTGTTACAACTTTCTCCTAAGCCAGTCCCATGAAAGATGTGACAAATCTTTAAATGTGTATGCTAACGACTAGCTTCTCTCCTCCACTCCCTTTGGATTTTAATACACTGTCTCTACGTAGAGATGATCTCCCACTCTCTCTCCCTCTCTCTCTCTCACACACACAGACCGAGACTCTAATTACAGAACCTGTCTGTTGTTTTATGCATGAGATAACTGAGAACTAGTGGTACGCAGCTCTGCAATAATAACGCTGTTTAGAATTCTATGGGGATGAAGGAAAGTCGTTTCTGAGCAAGTTAGAGGGATTTTCACCGGGTGCAGATTTCAGTTGGGTCCTTTTGCGTGTGTTTCATATGTTGCTATCTATTACTCTGTTTTAGAAAAAGTATTTAGATTTTTTTGGTTTGGACACTGTAAGGTTGTTGGCAATGTTTATATTGATCCCGAATAGACTGCAGGGTTGTTAACATGCAATATGAATTTAAATTCTCACTAAATAATAATAACAACGTTTATGTGTGTGTGTATGTATGTATGTATGTATGTATGTATGTCTATATGTGCTAGTATGTATTTTCTCTGTAACCGTCAGTGTAAATATAAGGACAACATATTTTTTTCAAACACCATGTATATTTGTATGTTTTGTTACAGCACTGTTTACAGCTTGAAGGACAAAATATATGTATATCTGTAATTTGTCAATAAACCTGTGAAATGTCGTTTATTTCGTGTGTATGTGTGTGTGCGCGTGTTCGTGCCATTTCGCTTGTCTCTGTGCGTGCGTGCTAGGTTCCTCGGCCGCGTGCCCCCCGCTCTTCCCCCGCTCTTCCCCCGTACACCCCTCCTTCAAACGCCGGATGGACAGACACTCAGCGGAAGCTAATGGAATTCATACGAGGACAGAGACCCTGCCTGATAAGCAATGCATATCAATAAGAAATAAAGCCCAGGGGGGAACGTACCACCACCTATTCTTCCATCTCTCTATCTCTCTCTCGTTACATCGCTACGAATGAAACTACTGCCTGAGGTCTCCCACCAGTGGCTGAGCTTTCCATCGGCCACGTAGCGCCTCTATAAATGCCCATGCATGCACTCATTTGATCTCGTCCGATGGCTCAGACATCTTGTGATTTTGACGAGTGCATATAATGTGCGTTATTATCTAGGCTACATGTACCACTTGTAACTACTATACTACAACGCCGGGGTAGTGGCCACAACTAAATCCAGACCAGGCGTAACCTAGGCAACAGCCTGCAGTGTATGCCAACCCGCGAAGGGTGTTCCTGGCATTGTCCTCGCGCCAG
Source organism: Dallia pectoralis (assembly GCA_029465975.1). Lineage (NCBI taxonomy): Eukaryota > Metazoa > Chordata > Actinopteri > Esociformes > Umbridae > Dallia > Dallia pectoralis. The sequence continues at coordinate 4,853,447 of CM055742.1, forward strand.
GATTGTGGTTGGACTGGTTTGCACGTCGGCGCCGCAGGTCACAGGCGATGCCCGCTCGTCCACGCGGGTGTGACACAACCCGACCCGAGTCTGATGTTGGTGCTCAGCTAATATCGGACCAAATGTACTCATGATGACTAATGGATGAAATGAACGGGGGAGACGGGAGGAACGCCAGTGCAACTGCTGTGTGCGCCTGTGCGGGTGTCAGAGTGTAAAAATTATTAGCTGGCTGAGTTCTGAGAATTAGGTCAACTGGCAAATAACGACTGATGCCGGATCTCAGTACATGGGAGATAAACATGTACATCTGCGAAAAAGATCAACATCAATTCAGAGAAATAGGTCCCGCTGTCATATACATTCCATACAAGTAACTCGTTTGTTTTGGTTAATAACAGGACGTAAGCGGAAATATTTCCATAATAAAATCTGTTATATTATCACTCTAGCAGGACTTTTTCCATATATTCCAGCCTTTTGTTTCTTTGTACTGTGTCTGCCCTGCCCTCCATTGTGTCCATAGCTGTCTGTTGTGTATCTTTATCTGGTCTGAGGCATTTCTACTGTCACAGCAAATCAGTTCTCTGTCACAGACTAACAATCAGCCATGTTTTCCTGTCTCTGGAAAGGCTGCAGAGAGCTATTACGAGAGGTGACCTCTTTCTCATCTTTTCCTCTTCTCTCTGCCTCTCCCTCCCTCTCTCTCGCTCTCTGTACATCCTTACCTCTCTCTCCCACTCTCTCTTTAACTCTCGATCCAGCTCTATCTCTGTCTCTCTCTCCCTCCCTTTACATCCCTACCTCTCTCTCCCACTCTCTTTGCTCTCTCTCTCTCTCTACATCTCTACGTTCCGTCCCTCTCTCTACGTCCCTCTCTCTCTACATCTATACGTCCCTCCCTCACTCTCTCCAACTTTCTCTTTAGCACTCCCTCTCCCTCTATCTTTCCCACTCTCTCTTTAACTCTCCCTCCAGCTCTATCTCTCTTGCTCTCTCCATATCTCTACGCCCCCTCCCCTCTCCCTTTACATCTCAACCGCTCTCCATCTATCTACCTCCTCTTTTCTCTCTAACCATTTAGTATTGTGTGGAGCACATTACACAGTGTGTGTGTGTGAGAGAAAGCGAGGTTGCATGTGCCTGCTTGCAACAATGTGTGTGTTGTAGTCATCTATAACAGTGACACACTTTGCTTCCAGGCGTAGGCCGCTTTCGAGTCGTGACCAGCGAGATGGGAAAGGCCCGGGTGAGTCCTTCGTTCTAACACTCATCTATGACCAATACATGATCAGGATATACGATCTCTCACTGCGCTAGTCTGGCTGTTTATGGTACAGAGAGCCTGGGGAAGAAAAACATGATTCACTCCCAGAAGCCTTTCATTATCTGCCAAACAAACACACACACACACAGTCTGAGGAAGACATAATAATGACGAAGACAAACGTCGTCTACCTGCGCATTCAGTCAAACTCTGAGATGTGAGTCTCCGTTTGTTGCACAGATTCACTTTTGCTGTAAACTGCATGTTTTATGTCTGCTTAGTAAGACCTACAGCAGAGAGTAAAGCAGCATAGTGCTGAAAGCTCTAAGCTAACAATATTCTGTGGGCTTCTGTTACTGCCAATTTCCTCTCTCCTACAAATTCAAGTAGAACATACTTTCCCTTTGGCCATTTTTGGTGGTTGCGAAGGCTTGACCTCAGAGTAATGGTCTGATCTAGCAACAACGGGGCAAAGAGCTTTTCCGAATTTGAAAATGGCTGTTATTATTAGGAGAAAAACCCACTTCCATCTGTCATTACACAGACACACCACAGCAGTTAACAGAAACCAGCACTCAATCTCTGCCTGCGACCTCTCACAGAACGGCAAAGCGTCCCATCAATGGACGTTAGGTGGGCGTGTGTAAAACTATAAACTCATATTAAGTCTGGAACCACCTCGACACAGGGTCAGACCGTGTGAGGTGTCCAGGATTTCTCATAGGGTCTCTGCAAACAGAGAACAGAATTTAACAATAATGGGGTGTTCCTTCTCGTGGAATTGTGTTGGGAAACGTGTTGGGAAAAGACACAGCGGGAATGCACGGGAAAGGCATGGTTCCAGTGAGCGTCTCAACAGACAGAAGTGGCAGAATGGGCTCAAATGGAGCTAGTCCGGATGATAGCGGTGGAACAGTCAGAGAAACAGATGGAAGCCATTTGTTTTGTTGCTCACCCCCCCACCCCCACACCCCCGATCTGGTTTAGGAGGCCTCGTTGCTAATTGCGGGCAATCGGCGCCGCTACGTGGAAGAATCCCATGTCTTAATCGAGAACAGTCGTGGCACAACGCGCGTTTCCTCTGCATCCTGGTTAAAGATTCGGCGTGCAGAGCAGACGTTTTATGGCACGTCTGTCATCGTTGTGTTGCCGACGTATTAGCAGTTTCATATTGAGCCCGAGTTTTCTATGTGCCCGAGACAAGTAGGACATCCGCCAACATTGTTACGGGTTTCCTTTTATATTCTGTGACAGTCTGCAGCTTCCTCTGTTTACCTATGTGGTCTAATAATACAACTCCAATAAGCCCTGTTTTTCAGTGTGTGATTCTGATTCCTCTCATTTTGTCCGCATACTGAATTGAACCTGTAAACAGTAGCTATTCTGATTCGAAGACAGACAAAGCCAGCTAGGGCACTTTTTAATTTCCACACAAGGAATCCCTGCATGGGGAGGTTTTAGCTGCCTGGCCGCTGGAGCTATCCGCAGAGGCTTTTGGTTCATTTGTGTTTGTCTGGCCTGGAAATGCTCCCCCTCACTCCGAAAAATGTTCAGCTTTCCCTGGCTTAGCGCCAGAGTCAATGTCATGCTTCTCAGAATCACATTCTTTGGCGCTTAGTGATATCTCAGGGTTTCAGACTCGCTCCCCCTGGCAGATTAAGATACAGGACATGGAAAGACAAAGCAAAACAATGCCTGGCACACAGCCTTCTCCCAGCGCCGTGTTAGACGCAGCTCCAGGAAATTGCTTCATGCACAAATCGGTTGGTATGGATCTCCTGTGTTTAAATGTAGAAAACACAATTTAAGAAACCGGAATATATATTTGACAGATGATAATTAACAATCCCATAAAACAAGTATAATTTCAATTGAGTGAGTGGCCTCCCGCTGGCCTCCCAATTTACTGGACGTTCCAGGGAAAATATTTCCGACGTCACACTTCAGCGTCGACGTGAGAGAGAAACGTGTCGTCATATTCCTGCGACTCCCACTCCGGAGTGGGTCGGCGAACACAGAGCGCAGTGTGAATATTACTATCGCGTTTGTGGTGGCTTTGGAGAGGATCGAGTAGACCGAAGCTCCGACTCCTTTTCAGATCGTTTCCCCCCGTCAGTATTGATCCCACACGGACTATACCATCCCCGCGGGGATTTTGTCGTCACTGGATAATCTTGAACTCTTGGTCGTATTGAAAACATGGATTTTTTTTTCGTAATTTCTCGAAGCACAAACGAAAGTAGTGCGAGAGTGTCTTTAGATTAGTAGTAGTGTGACCGATGATAGAGTCGTGTGGAGGGTTACCTAGCCTGCTAACTGTTCTGCTGCCCAGGACACTCGGAGCGGAGGGAGACCCCAGCTGCAACACGGGCCGTCACCGTGACCCGAGCTCCGTCCCAAAAAAGGAGCTCTCCATATTATTTCTGTACCCGGAGGTAACAACAAGCTGCATTGAGAGGAGCCGGAGTCAATTTTCCTGGGTGCTATTTTCCTTATTTTCGAGGTAAGGGAACTACCGTTAACCCTGAATATCGTATATCCATATGATACAGCAGCACAGAGAGCGGTTGGGCCATGCAGCCACACACACAGCAGAATGATTAGCGCGAGCGAGGTGGGCTAGTAGCCATGCCAACCAGTAGCCATGCCAACCATCTGTACTAAGGGGTTGTCACGTCACAATGAAGCGGTTTGTAAACATTGTCTCTGCATATGACCTGTGTATGAGCGAATATAACGTGCGGTTGTGGGGGTTTTCTGTAGCCGCGACTAGAGACTGATGATGTAAATAACACGAGCAGCCTGACCAAGCTACCTTCACTGCTGGTAGCTAGCAATCTTCTCCTGGACTTTAACTAACTAACAAGCACCGTACCTCATGTTGCCTTGCTAACTAACGCTAACGGTGTCAGTAATAACACGCACATTGCAAGAGTTGCGTATTTGTATTGAGCTTGTTGTCGCCGTTTCCTGGTGTTGTTGACAGTGTTTATCTTAGTGTTTCTCTGATTGCATATGTTTGCTGTTGTTGTGTAGGTAGGGTATGTGAACTGGCTATCACAGTCTAGCTAACGCCGCTTACTTGTACAACACTGTCCACGCAAGTGTCACTAACCAGCCTCATGTCATGTTCACATGCCCAAACTAAAGGACTCCCTTAAGTGTGGAGTAACATGACCGTATAGAATGCAGTTAATGACGATACACACCAAGTTACATTTGGTGTGTTGTTAGCTGATTTTCACAAGTCTTTCATCACTTGGAGGTTGTTTTCCGAGTACCGTGATAGTTGTTATATGAGAAACGCTTTGGAGTTCTGCATGAGGAGGTATGGTTTGTGCACGCAGGCTCCTGTGCACGCAGGCATCTGATTCGAGGTCGTAACAAGCCACCATTAGTTATATCATAACAAATGCAACGCCTTATTTTGACGTGTGTGCAATTGAAGCTTGCGTCCGAAGAAACACGATCTCGCTATGCATTTGGACTATTTCAACCATGTCTGGAAATATCGCGACAATCTGTCAAATTTGAGCGTCTTCTCCTACAGCCGCGCGTGTCGATGTTTTTGCCACATCGTGATTGATTATCGAAGGTTGAAGAAATATCTCCAATGTTTGTTTGCAAACACTGACTAACATTGACCTCGTGTACTACTGATAATGGGTAGTGGACGATGTGTTTGATGTACCACTGTAGTATTGTATTGGTGTTACTTGACCGGTGTGGCCCAGGGGAACAACGTTATGACGCTGTTATGAGGCTTTTGGGTGGTGCGAGGAGAAGACATGCATTTCGTTGTCAAATATAAGTACTGCTATAAAACGTATTCTCTTTCAGAATGTGTCAGTTTCCTTACAAAAGGGAACTAAGTCACTTCACTCCATGTGATATTCACAGTTAAATTGTGTTCTTTTTATGGTGGTAAGCTGTTCTATGGTGACATCTGCACCTCGAAGACTTATCCTGTCGTCCTATCGTTCAAGGTTAGGTGACAGGCCCTGGACCTTAAACCCATTCTTCTGGTATCATTCTCTTTTAGGGAGGATGGAACTCAGACTTGGACCAGGTGAGGGTAGTTAATCAACAAGTAGGAATAAAAACAGAGAGCTGTTTGGGTTCGAAGCCCTCCCCTGTAGACCCAGAGTCCTGTCTGGATGGAGCGTGGCCCTCCCCTGTAGACCCAGAGTCCTGTCTGGATGGAACTCTCACCCTTTCTGCATTTGGTTTTTCCCTTTCTCCTTTCCTGCTCAAATGAACCCTTTCTCTCTGAAATACCCAGGAGCTCTCTGGCTCTTTCTCTACTTCCTCTTCCTGTAAAGGGACTCTCATGTCCTTGTATAACTCCTTGAAACGTCGACCCTCCACTGAATTGCACGCAAACGAAAGAACGAGGGAAGAGACAGGATGCCCTTAAAGTCTCAAAGAGACATCCACAACAATACTTTACTTTCCCTCGCTAATTGCCGGCAGGATGCGAGACAGCTGAACCAATGTTTTTCTGTGTATTGTACAGTAGGTGAATAACAAAAAAACTTTGCAACTATTGAGATTATGCCCTCCTTCCTGTGAATTTATCTGGGAGAATAATCATCTCAAGTCTTTGATATGGTCTGACTTAATGCCTCTTTGAGTTCCTGTATAAAGTCAAACGGCCTGGTTCTTCAATTCCCTCTAAATGAATAGCCTTTGTTGTGGAATGGTGATTTATTCCAGGGGGTTTGCATCATTGCCCAGCACTGATAACCCAATAATTGCCGCTGCTCTCGCTGCTTAAAACATCTCAACACACGCACACACAAAATCCTCTGTCATTACAGCTTGTCCTGGGGGAGTCGCAGTGTATCAGCCGGTCACAAATCAGTAACAACAGAGTATTGGAGCCATTTTAAATGCCAACAACAGACCGGGCAGTCGTGCGACATGAAGACTAGTTGTGTAACGCACTGGCGTGATTCCTACACAAGGCAGCACAGTGAGAAGTGGTGTTTTGATGCTACACGCGATCCTTCACGGTAGGAGTCATGTCTCAGTATAATAAGCAGATGTGATGCTTTCTAGATCCATTGGCTCTGGCTCATGCTAACTGACACCTCCAACTGACACTCAATTGCAAAAGAGCCATACGCCAAGGTCCACTATGCCCCCCCCCCTCTTGTGACCCGTGGCTGTTGCTGACTGGGTCTTGCTAAAAGCATTCTCCTCCGTGGCACCGTGTCACTTCCTGGCTTTTAAGTAGATGTAGCCAAGGCACCGGGGAGATTAAAGAGGGGCGGACGAACATGGGACCCTGCCTTTCTTCAGCTCTCTTGATGTGCAGGTGTAGGACTATGTATTTATGGCCGTGGGTATCAGGAATTGTGGTCTTGGGGATTAGGAGGCTCGCCAGACCACTTCACTCCTATTCTCAAGTGAAGACAGATCTGTCTGGCTTATCAGGACGGCCCTGGAGTGACCCTGACATACTGTCGGTCCTTGGAAACAACATTTTCAATGCCTGAAGACGGACATCTTGTTATTTCATCATAGCCAGGATCACCTTCTCTTAAAAAGAAAGCATTAGCAGATCAAAACAAAAAAACATTACCTTATCCTTATTAACCGTCCCACTGCCCTGCATACTGATATATTTCTATTAAACCCGGTGTCATAAAAAACGGCTGCAGAGACTCAATCCAGTCCGGTGTAAGACACCAGTGACTCCGTCTTTTTCTGTGCCGTCGCGTATGTCCCAGCGCCGCCCGGCAGCTCTGCGTGGGTAAGCAGGGAGGACCGTGTAAATTATTCAGAGGCATACTGCGCCTCGGCCGTGTGGCGATCACTCGATGGAGTCTGGCGAGGCGGCTTTGAAGTGGCTTTCTAGAGTCGCCGGCCTCACCGGCTTCTCCCTGGGGAACCATGTTTGCCAGCAACTAAACAGAGCCTCTTGCCAGTGCTCTTAAACGAAGCAATGCAAACAAACAAGTGTGAGAGTGTCAGTGCCATCTTTCCACCGCAGAGATCTCTTTGATTCCTTAGGAATCCGCTGGCTTCAAAGCGACTCTGAATGATTTATTCGTTGTTCGCCGTGTACACAGTCGGCTTCTCTTTCTGACGTGGGGGAAACGATGCCAGCGTATAGGCTGTGCAAAATACTGCTCTGCCCAGCCAAAATTTGTCCACCCATTGAATGGGGCAGTCTTGGACACCCAGCCCCCATGGCTTGAGATGGATTGAATGGCGTCACCCGACCCCATTGCAAATATTGAAATCCCCCTTCACTCTTTGCACATTTGGCCGTCTGCTGTTTTGCCTCAAAGTTTCTGAGAGGATTACCTCGGCAAATGAGGAGCTGAAACGGAGCGAAAGGGGAACCCCGGGAAATGTCCACGCCTCTCACCGTTTGCCGCTGATACCCTTTTTCTTCTTTTCTTCTCTTCAGCGTTGAATGTCGTCACCGGCTGAAATGACGATGATGTCATATTTTCGACTGGCCCATAAAATGAAAAGTGTCAGATGGGCAGAAGAACACTGACACTGGACAGGGGAAGACTAAAGAAGTATTATAGACAGACACGCAGAAGGGATTAGGAAGGTTGAACCTGGCTCATCGTTCTCGGTTAAAATCATAGCTTTTCCATTTTCCTGTCCTTGGCACATCGTAATTGGCGGCACTCTAACGGCGAAGCCTCAGGCGGTGGCTGGCCTTGGGCAGCTGTAGAGGCCTCTCCCAGCAGGCTGTGCCTAGGTGGCTTCCTCTAGCTTTTATGTATTTTTTGTGGTACAAAAGAAAATAGAAACTAAAAGCCTGTGAGCTTACTCAGTTGTAATTAAAGTAGTGCAGCCATAGTTAACATGGTTAATTCAAACTGTATTCAAGGTTTTGTGGATACTGTCTTAGAGCTGTGCTGCTGGACTGTCTTAGAGCTGTGCTGCTGGTCTGTCCTAGAGCTGTGCTGCTGGTCTGTCTTAGCGCTGTGCTGCTGGACTGTCTTAGCGCTGCGCTGCTGGACTGTCTTAGAGCTGTGCTGCCGGGTCTGTCTTAGAGCTGTGCTGCCGGTCTGTCTTAGAGCTGTGCTGCCGGACTGTCTTAGCGCTGTGCTGCCGGTCTGTCTTAGAGCTGTGCTGCCGGGTCTGTCTTAGAGCTGTTCTGCCGGTCTGTCTTAGAGCTGTTCTGCCGGTCTGTCTTAGAGCTGTGCTGCCGGACTGTCTTAGAGCTGTGCTGCCGGACTGTCTTAGAGCTGTGCTGCCGGACTGTCTTAGAGCTGTGCTGCCGGACTGTCTTAGAGCTGTGCTGCCGGACTGTCTTAGAGCTGTGCTGCCGGACCGTTTTAGAGCTGTGCTGCCGGACTGTCTTAGAGCTGTGCTGCCGGACCGTCTTAGAGTCTTTTCATTCCTCATCCTCATCTCATGCCCAAACACAATTACACCCTCAGCCCTTTCTCATCCATCTCATCTTAGCCCCCATCCTCAAAAGCAATCCCCTGTACCACACACACACACACACACACACACACACGAGTGAGAGGATGTTCTCATGGAAACGCCTGTCTTTGTGAACGGAGGGGCCTCCCTGACCAGCACTGGTCATAGGCGGCAGGCCAACCATCCACATAAAGGAGAGGTACTGGCCGGCCACTGTCTTTACCCGTTGCCAGTTCGGGTGATCCATCTGTCTATTGGTTTATCAGCGCGTTTGCCAGAATGATACCGGTGATTGTGATTTATTTTTCCAAAATAAAGGTTTTATTAGTCAATACCAGAAATATCTTAGTTGCGTGCAGTTTTACCAGCTTTATTTGGGCAAACCCAAATCGTTAGCCTATATAATTAAAGTGTAGTGTTCATGTGGGATTGTTGTGCAATAGTTGTATGTCAAGCTCTCACAAAGTAATTGCCAGTAGGAACGACATGTGCTTCCCCCGAGCTAGGTTTCTTGTCTGTCACATGCGTCACACTCACGTATGAATGGTCGTCTACTGAAAGCTCCCATCACCCCCCTTACTGATTGGCCGAGTAGGGGAGTCCTCTGTGGCTGCGCCCCTATAATCATAGACCTCAGACGTCTGAAAGGTTTTCCTTGTTGTTTGGGTTCGTGCACTTTTTTTGAAGATAGTCCAGATTTTTTTTTCCACCGTTGAAAACTCCCAACTGAGAGACCAGGCCAATTCTTGCATAATTTGGCCGGCTCCTGTGGATGTGATGTAACGTTTCCACAGCGACCACACATAAACAATAGAGAGCAGTTTTAGCGTGACCACTCTGTGACGTTGCCTAGTTGAACACAATGCCACTGGTCGTGCAGTTTGGAGCCACAACAGTTATGTGTGTGTGTGTGTGTTTCTGGAGGCTGTGTACACATTACACATGCTCAAACTGAGGTGGAGCTGTGTGTGTGTACTTGTCTGCCTGCCTGTCTGTCTGTCTGTCTTTGTGTCTGTCTGTGTCTGTTTGTCTTTGTGTCTGTCTGTCTCTGTGTCTGTCTGTCACCGTGTCTGTGTTTCTGTGTGTTTCTGTCCATCTGTGCGTTTCTGTCTCTCGGTCTGTCTGTTTTTGTGTGTGTGTCTCTGACAGGATATGTCACTGTCTTTCACGCTCTCTTGTCTTTCTCCTCTTTTATCCATGTCCTCCACCTCTCCCTCTCTCTCCCTCACACTCTCCAGTCCTCCACACTACCCTCCTCAATCCCCTCCTCAGAGCAGCCAGACTTTCTCTCCAACACATGGCCACCATCTGCTTTCCAGATTACTCTCCATTCCACTACAAGGAAAGCCAGCCTGCCCAACCACAAGGCGTCCCGCTGCCATCTCGTGTCTTTCTGAACGGCGTAGTTACCGTGTGTTTTGTTTCATTCCTTCTTAGCGGGATGAAGTCTGCAGGATTTTTCACTCTGACGTGGCAGCTCCAAATACCCCCCTCCCCCATGACTCTCATCTCCTTTTTCTGGGAGTCTGTGGGCTCAGTACTTCAAAGACACAGGCGCTCTGCAGTGCTCAAGATAACATATCCAGACACCTCGCTGCTGGACCGCCCAATCCAGAGGTTTACGGGTCCGCTTGTTCTTTCTTTGTCATGCAGCGTAAAACCGAGGTGTTTAATAGTGTGTGTGTGTCTCTTTGTGTCTGCTCCAAACAGCTGGCTGGCAGTCCAACGATACACTCACTGTTAACTCGGCTAGAGCGAAGCTAGAGGAGGTTTTTGGTAAAAGGGGATTGTTTCCTCTCCTTCCCGCTCTTCCCTATGCAAGGGGGAATACTTGGCTCACGTGGTTTTATCTCGGCACTTTGTTCTGTAAAGATTGCCTCTCACCTTTCTCCATTCAGTGCTGTTCAATACTACAGTGTTCGTGTTTCATACACACTTAATTGTTTACGTCGGCTTCCTGAGAGAAATACAAGAAGGAGAAGAAATCAGTTTATCGACTCAACCGTTTGTGGTCTTGAATTTGGCACATTACGTAACATACCAGTCGGAGCCCTTTCTGGTTACTCCATTTCGTCTTTATACCCCAAGTCGGGCACCGTTGTGTGACACCTGTTGCCTCATCACAGTTGCCATGGCAGCAGGTTATCCTTGCCTTTCAATTCCCCCCCGTGATTTCCTCTGGGATGCAGCACCTTGCGTTATTCTCTTCCCCGCGACATGTTTCAACCCACTCTGTATTCCCCCCCGCGGCCCGGTAAACACTCATTATCTGTGCGTGCTGGCGTGTCCACCCCGCGGCTGTAACTCAACAAATGCGCGTCTGCCGGGGGGACGGGGATTCGGGTCCCGACCCGCTCTGTAGTGCTGGCCGGGAGGGCACGCGCCCGAGTCGGGGAAGCTTCGCCTGCCGTGCCTGGTAGGGCTTGGAGTGCCGGAGTGAATAATGCGCGTGTTTGGTCTGGAGTGGATAACGAGTGTGTTATGTAAATGTCGCTCGTTAAAAGGCGGCTGTGAGGTTGGGACCACGGCGCGGTTTGGGGATGATTTATGGCTTTTCGACGGGCTGAATGACAGCCTGCTGGGCTCAGGACTGTGTTGCACGTGGATGTAAGGCCTGTGAATGACTCCTGGTTTTTCTGCTTTGTTTGAATTAACTTTTGGTTTATTTTGGTCTACCGCCGATGATTTGGTGCCTGTATTTGTGCTAGTTCACATTTGTAAAACGTACCAGGTCCTTGTTAACCTGCACATGACTGCTTATATTGCAATAACCCTGTCATAGGAGTAGCTGTGTATAGATTATTTTTTAAAAGTGAATATCCAGTATGGGACTCGATTGAATCCAAACATTTATTTCATTAAATAAATTTGTACCTTTGGTGAGATAATGACACTTGTTCTGGAAAATGTGTTGTTGGTGCCAACACAGATGCTTTGCTCCGTGGTACCGTTTTCTTACACAGGATTCCCTCACACAACGCGAGAGAGACAGAAACGCTAAATACTCCGCAGTTTGCATAATAATTTCCAGCCAAAACATCTTTGCACTTCTCTGCAAGTTTATACGACAAAGTCAACCGTTTCGATTCTCCTTTGTTATGTTATAACGGAAGTCTATAGCGTGACACAATATGGAGAAAGTGAAGTTGTCGGAATGCTTTTTCAAGGCACTCTGTGTAAATTATCAGAGTCTGTGTGTGTGTGTACATGTACATATTTTCACCTGCTTATCAGTGTCTAAATCTGCCTTTTTTGCATCCTTATGAGTACAAGTCGCAACAACAAGCCTATGTTTAGATCCGGGTTTTTGTAATTTGTTGTCTTGCCGACGTCCTGAAGTACCATTTGTGGATTCCTACGGTTTCATGTCATGGGATTTGTCATTAATGGCCACCCGCTATTCCCCGTCTCCCGCCATCCGACGAGCTGTCGTGCAGATCGACCCCCGTGTGATTGGGTTTTTTCCTCCTGGGTTTGATACTTGGCAGGGGAATGTAGACAGGTTGTGTACGATCCAAATACCAAAAGTGGTTTCGTTTGTCCGTTTGGATTATTTTCTGTCCCAAAACACATGCTACCTACTGATGTTGCATGGTGATGTGTTTCTGGTTCCCGGGGCCTGACGAGGCAGCAGTGTGCTATGGCGTCTGTTGCACTGCGTCACGCAGAGACCTCAATGTCTGACGAGCTATTAGGTGATTATTTGTATTTGCATAATCCCGTTATTGAAAACTGGTAGAGTCGAACACTTCCGCGCTATCTAACTTGCTAATCGCAACAGGGCTGGATAATCTCCTTTATTGTTTTTTTGGGGGGCCTGTGCCACACACTCGGGATCCAAACGGAACAAATAATTTCTCTCTGTGGGTGAGAGGTCCTGGTTTTTACCCAATATGACCTTTTCTTTGTCTCAGGGATCATTTAATAATATCTAGATGATGTTAATGTGGATGTTCGTTGTCACCTTTCTGGGGGAAACATCCATTATATAATTAGGAAGTGGGGTGTCTTTGTTCTGGTCACACTATCCCCTACATGGGGTTAGCAAATATCACAAGCTTGACATGAAATATTCAGACGTGAAGGGAATGCACAGTACACTGTCTACAGCACACAACGGTCCAAGAATGAATATTCATTTCCTTTTTTAGTACCGCTGTTGGTTGATTCCCTGAGAGAGAGAATACATGCATCTGTTATTCTGTTGTTTACACCAATATTCACTCGGTTCGGAGAGCTTTGCGCAATGCCTTCAGCTGCCTTGCCTGAGAGGGTTGTCCTCTACCTGGCAGTCCCTCTGCTTCCAGAGGAATGTTGATGGTACAATATTGTTCCAGAGGAGATAAAGCTACGTCTCGTGTTCGCGTTCTTGTACAGGGTACGAATGATGGGTCGTAGGGTCACATGGCTCAGGCCCGGTGGAGGTGTCAGTCAGAACTCAGGGGGAAGTTTATTGGGCCCATTGTCAGCCACCCGCCGGGCCTTTGAGATAGTTCTGGAATGCGCGGTCCATAAGGTGTGCAGGCAGACCACACTGTTTGCGTTTCGATACTGACACAATACTCTAGTCAATGGTTATTTTGACAAACATGGACGTATCTTGGATGTGTGCTCTGGGTCTATGTTGCCGAGTGCACTGTGAAGTGTGGGACTGTGGGCAGACTGGTGTGGGTTCCCGTCCAAATCCCATCCTGTTAAATTTCCTGAGACATGTCAGGGATTTTAAATATATCAGTCATTGTTTTATTGTGGTTTCCTCCAAAAATAAAAGAGTTACATTTATTTATTTTAATCAGTCAAATTATTTTATATAGCCCTTTTTACAACAACATTAGTCACAAAGTGCTTTTACAAACTTCCAGCCTGAGACTTGATAGAGCACACATCAACAAGTTGTCACAGTCTAGAAGAAAAAAAAACTAATGGGTTGAATTTAGGAGGAAACCTAGATAGGAACCATGCTTTGAGGGGTGGCCAGTTTTCTTCTTTTCTTCTGGTTGTGCTCGTAAACCTTTATTGGTTTATATAATTTGTTTGCTGATTTGACTAACCCTTATTTGCTGACTGACACCCACACAGCCATTCCCTGCTGTTCCCTCTGGACCCGCAGTGGGGTGACTGACATCTACGGCTGCGCTTGATTGGGGGAGATTGTGTGATTTGGCCTAATACATTCCCCCTTGTTGACAGTGGCCGGGTGAGCGTTGGCGGTCGCAATCAGCCACAGATTTTTTGTTAATTCTGGTCACATCTTTGTTGTCATGGCATTGATGACCGAAGTGTTTATGTGCAGTCTTTTATGAATCCATTTGCCCCTGTTCACACAAACATATTCCAAATTCCCTTTTTTTTGGCTCATTGGTCGGAAAATGCTAATCGCTGAGCATAAATAGTTGGCGGGGTGGAATTTGTCTATTTAATCAAATTGTAAATTCATCCCCGTCCTTGCAGCTTGTCTGTAGACATTTCTCTTGATGTTTCCTTGTCTGCAACTTAATGAATCACCTTCAATTTCCTCTTCAAGGAGGAATCTGGTTTTTCAACACCCGTAGATTCTTGGAAGGACTCATATTGTATGTCTTTTTCCTTTATAAGAACAGGCTAACAGCGCTTTGATTTCGGTTAGCTCATTAGCTTACCCCAATAAAATGCCATTAGTCATTCCAGGCAGGTTGAACACATTGTTTGAACGCCGCTTGCCGATGTGACTGATCTGTGATTGCACAGCCCCTCGGTCTGCAAGCGTGGCCAGCCCTGCATGGCGGTAAAGAGATAACCAGGCTGTTCCTGGCCTGTCACTGCCAGATGTCTGGCTGTGCGACCCTATTCTCGAGATTGCCGAGGCCTTATCGGGATGAGCTGGCCTCCATCGGTGGCAGATTAAAGCCTGAAACAGGTCCAGGGAAAAGGGCTATTCCCGAGCCCAATGCTATTAGCTGTCTCGGCCACACAGTGCCTGGCAAGCTCTGTTGCCTGGGTTACTGTTACTGTTCACAGTTTTTACCATTTGCTTCAGAGCCTAGGGTTTTTTCCGTGTCAAAAAGTGGCTTTGGCGATGGGCAGAACTGAGCAAGAGTGCCAGTGCGGTGGAGTGTCTAGTTTGGGTAACCCACGCCGACGCCAACTCCTCGCATTCCAGCTTGCTGGCCTTCTAGGCAGAGTTGCAAAGAAAAAGGCACATCTCAGGCTGGCCCTTAAAGAGAAAAGATTAGGATGGGCAAATGAACACAGACACTGGACGGCGGAAGTTTAGAAGAATGTTTTCATGGACAAACAAATCTTTGAGGTGTTCATATCATTACGATATAATCTGGTGATATAATCTGGATATTTTCCTTTTCAATAAGTTGATAGCCTCTAGCCTTCGTTGGAATTGGCAGTCCTTTTTGGATAACTTTTGACTGTTTATACGGACATCTTGGATGGGCCAGCTTCCTCCCAGATCATTTTACCAACCTCATGCTGGCAGCTGTTTTGAGCACAAGTTAAGGGCACAAATTTTACACTTCTTCCCTATTGGCTGGTGCCGGGCGACTGCTTAAACGTGCACTTGTCCTGTCAACTGATCAAAAACCTCTGAGTATCTTAAGCAGGTGTGTTTGTGGCATGTTTGAGTCTTGAGAGTCGGGGATGATATGGACAGAGACTGCAACAAGTAGTAGACAGGTAGGTACCCTTCCGTGCAGTATGTCACCTTCATGCATTTCCGCAGTTCTTCCTCGCTGCTCGGACAGCAGATCCTCACAATGAAGGCCAGTGTGTTTTCTCTTTTCCCAGCCCTTGAAAGCAGGTGAAAGAGCCCCTCTGTTTCGGTCAGTGACTGGGTACCCACTGATGGGGGGTGGGGCTGGTGGTAATGCCCTCCTGAGTATCCCACTAGGATACCCAGTTGACACAGGAGTCACAGAAGATGTAAGAAAGACTCTTTGAGAGAGACGGCACATGGATAGATTGCGCAGACAGACATCTATTTGTGTTCACAGTTTGACTTGTAGGTTTACAACCAGGCCGGTCCTGAAGCTTGATTTGGCTCTGCTCCGGCAGTGTAAAAAACCTCATTGTTGACCGGCCCCTGTCTTCACAGAATCTGAGCGAACGATGTACCAGACATTTGGGTTCGGGGCCTGTCTCGTCTTCGCCTCACTCCATGGCACTTGTGCCCCGCCGCTGAGAAAGCAGACGCCTTAATGAGGTGGCTTTCAAATGCCACCTGAAGCTGTTCTCACTCCACAGCTGGGTTGTTAATGTTCACGGGAAGTGCGTCGTACTCGCAGCAAACAGGCCATGTCTGGTTCCGTCGGGCCTTTGAGGAGCTCTGTGACTCTTCGCGACACCTGAACGGATTTGATTCGGCGTTCTTTTGGCGTTCAGCAGCCCTACAGCATCTGGCGCTTGCACTCTCCGCATTTTCCAGTAACAGTCAGAAGGTGTTGTTTCCTGTCCGTTCTGAGCTTTAACAGGCTATGCCTGGGTACCCGAGCACTTAGGAGCTGAGCGAAGTCTAAAATGACACGGCATCGGAACGTCCTGTCCAAACACGGACGATGGATGATATTGTGTTTTTTTCGATCCGTGGCTGTGGCCCATGTGAGTCTTATTTATACACGTTCGAATGGCCCTACAAGAACATGGAACGGAGATCTTTCGACTGAAGATAGAGACATGGGCCTGGCGAAACAGGGGCGTGTGAATAGACTCTATGTAGATAGAGACATGTGCCTGGTGAAACATGGGCGTGTGTGAATAGACCCCATTGTCTGTGCTGTTCTTAGTGAGGATGAAAAGCGATACTCCTCGCAAAAAATGTCCCGTTGTCTGGTGCTATTCAAGTGCATATGGGCATCATAGATACAAGCCCCTTCAGATGACATGGCTGTCTTTGATGAGGGTTCCTCTGTCTGTAGTTGGTTGTCACCTCTTTGTGTTACCATCTGTTATTGAGAAGAGATGCCCTCCGCAGATTGAGTTTTCCTTACTCCTGAAAGGTTCTAAGTGATCCTTCACCTGACTAAGTTTCCCTCAGGAGGCATCGGTTGAACCTGAGGGCCCTTCTGGACGGAGTTATTCTTTGACAAGACAATTTCCTCTGCTCGTCTGTCATTGTGAATATGCCCAACCTAGTAGGCTGCGAACGGAAAATGAAAACGAGCCCTGAGAGAACAGTCACAAACCTGTCTTGAATCGGATAGCAGCAAGGCGTGTTGTGCGGGAATGTCTTTGGTGTGGACGCTCCTCTTCCCCTCCGCCTCCTCCACTTCTTCTATTTATTACTTTTCACGCTGCTCCTCGTGGTAACCGGAGCTTTCGGCAGCCCATCCCGGTGACACGTGATCCGTGTTCGGCCGCGGAGACCTCCGGGGCCGTGGCCCTTCGCAACCGCAGCCAGAGAGTTCGTTCATCGGGTTTCACCTGGGGCCTCGTGTGGAAAGCCACAGAATAAGGAGGTAGAGACAATTTGCTCGCATTCCAGCTGTGATTTATTCTGCCGGTCTCGCCCATTTCCTCCTCGCCTTCCACTTACTGCCTGTTGTCTTCAGCCAGACGACCTCTGTTAGCCCTGCAAGGAGGCTCTTGTCTACCGAAGAACTGGTTCCCAAATCTCAATCCCCACAACCAAGCTCCTGTTTTTCCTTCTCTATTGAAATAACAGAAAATCGGCTGAGCAATAAACCAGTCTTGCTGTGCATTGTCTTAAATCTCTATCAAGAGGTTAGCACCTGCTTTTGCCACGTAATTTTTTTTTTTCTTGATGCCTGAATCAGGGCCAGGTGATGAGAATGCAACGACACGCCCTCATTTGGTAGTCCCAACGCTGTCCTAAGCTTATCTCCACAGATTGTCTGAACTGACTCTGATAAATACAGTTGATGATAACTGACACGCTACGTTTTAAACTGTAATGCGTGGATGTTACCCACGTTTGACCAGGTGAGTTGAAAGTGCACATTTTCATTTGCGACAATGACTTGGCGAGCGTTTTTGTTTACAACCACCACCAGGGTTACTCTAGTTCCTTGCTCTTTGTCCAGGGAGAGTATCCTTATTTTATATTGGGCATTAGACCTTTTTTATTATTGCTAAATCAGCTTTGTTGACTGCTAAAATGTTTATTATGCCAGTTCGTGTCGTCATATCAACGCACACCCAAGCCATAGGAAACAATCCAGCAGTTAATAATTTCGGGAATCTGATTAGCCACGCCTTTCATGAGGTAACAAAAAGTCTGTGTTAACCAATTGTTAAAAAAACAAGCCCAAGAACTAAGAACAACTGGTCTAAGAAGTGTTTGCCAAAATGACGCTTGTATTTAGTAATCATTTCCTAATGGGTTTTTTGTGTGGACGCTCATCTGAGATTACAGGCAAGTTTGAGGAACAATCAAAGCGTCCTTCTCCCCGCTGATCTGTTTGACGTCGGTCTAATTGGGATAATTATGGCTGTGGTGTCATGTTTTTTTATTAGCCATTTTCACCTGGCTAGAACGTACTTACTTCTACACCGTTATAACAGCTCCGCAAAAGACCGTCTGGCTGAACCCTGTCCGTTATCCTTCTGTCTCTAAGCAATCTATACACCCCCAGTACACCGAGGGGGTCAGCAAAGATTGAGGGCACCCCTCCCACCCTGAAAACTGACTATTCAGTACTTTCCCTTCAAAAAGATGGCTGAGGTCTATCAACTCTCAGCAGTAAGGCCTCAGACACGCCCCCCGGAACCAAGGTGTCTATTGCCTACTCCCCACATCTACTCTCATTAAACTAGACACCATACTTATTCACATGCATCATATTCTAGTAGTTTATCCTTTTTTTTTTATTATTAATTCATTAAGTGTGTATTAAATGTTGCAGTAATGGGCAAGGAAAAAAGTCACTTGGCCAATAAAGGTCTTTCTGATTCGGTACAGCGTAGCCTATATAACTGAGAAACAACATGGATAAGGTTATGAGTCAGGTTTATGGCGATTTGATTTAGGCTCGATGCCGTTTTGAACAAATATGCCAATTCCTCCATTTGGATTTCCCCCCCGTTGTGTTGTTTACCTGTATTTCCAGAAGTAACAAGGAAGTGAATGCTGTCACATTGCTTTGTTATGTAGTGTAATAGATCTAAGTCTGTTCGTGCATTTCTCCACCCTACTGCTTACCGGCCAGGGTTCAAGCGAACGTTTGAACAACGCCCCGGTATCCCAGACCGGCTTGATCTTCAGGAGCGCGCAGTCTTTCATGCTGTGGCCTTTGCCTCAGTGCTGCTCTCCGATCAGTTTGATCAGACCATACAGAGGCTAGTCTACAGCCTGCAGAACACACAGTCTGTCACCCAGTGGCTCAGTCAGGACGAGCGTACACATTTGGTGCACACCACATTCTGCTCCGAATCGGGTCCAGGAGTTGCTGCCAAACTCCATTATCTTGTTCGGTTTTCAGATTATGGCTGTCTTTTTTAACCCTTTACTTACTTTTTGTTGAATATGATGCAGGGGGCAAAGAGTTCAACTTGCGTTTCTGCATGTGTCACAGGGGCGTGTCTGCACGTGTTTCGATTGGGTTGAGCCTGCATGAAACCGGACACATATTAAATAGCTGGCTAATTAGACTCTCCTTTCTCCTCCGTTGACTTCTCTGTGGAGGCCTAATGCCCAATTAAGCTTTCCCCTTTTTAGGCTGTCAACCCCCCCTCTCTTTCTTCACATGATCCTGTCTGTCTTCAGCCTTCTACTGTGTGGCCATTTTATCCCCCACTCTCAGGTTTGAGCTCGGTAAACAGCACCTTGTGATTGGCTTTTACCCTTCTCTGTTATGACACGTGTTGATCCTCCAGGTTCTGGCCACTGGGAGGTTCACTATGAGTCGTCTGGTTTTGAAACAGAAGGTGAATAATATCGAGGATTTAATTCCGACACTGATTACTGTGAGGGAGGTAACGGTGGCCAGGGAGGAAACCAAGGGGGGAGAGGGATGGACCCGAGGGGGGGTGGGGGTGTAGCGCTTCACAGAGAGGTAGTGCGATAAACAGAGAAGATGAACGACATTTGGTGAGAGAGTAGGACTGGGAGATCCACCCACCCGGCCCTTCTCATTGTTCTGGGGGGATAGAAGCAGGAAAGACAACTTTCACACTTCCTCGAGAGGCGCCAGGGGAGTTGTTTCGGACTGACTATGGAGAAACGGTGGGTTTATTAACTTTGAAGCATGACTGAGCTCAGCCTGAACTGTGGAGAGAGCGGGCAGAGGGAGGGAAGATCAGATGATTTCTAATGAGGAATGGTGTTGTAATTCTGTGTGTGTGTGTGTGTGTGTCTCACTGTGAGGTCTGCCGCTTGGACATAGAAGCAAGCTGTTTTACACGCACACAGCTGTTAGAGATTTCACAAATCCATATGACGGTGTGTGCGCACGTGCGTGTGTTGTGCGTGTGTTGTGCGTGTGTGTTTTGTGCATGTGTGTGTCTTTTGTGCATGTGTGAGTGTTTTGTGTGTGTGTCTTTTGTGCATGTGTGAGTGTTTTGTGTGTGTGTCTTTTGTGCATGTGTGAGTGTTTTGTGTGTGTGTCTTTTGTGCATGTGTGAGTGTTTTGTGTGTGTGTCTTTTGTGCGCGTGTGTTTTGTGCGCGTGTGTGTTTTGTGCGCGTGTGTGTTTTGTGCGTGTGTGTGTTTTGTGCGTGTGTGTGTGTGTGTGTGTGTGCGGGCACTTCATCCTCCTTGCAGCCGACAGTGAAACCAGCCTAGACCCTGAATAATTTATCACAGGCACGCTTTTGTGAATTAAAGGTAAGGCGATAGCGTCCGTAGCCTCGCACATACTCTCCTGCTCTGCTCACATGTGAATATTTAAGGGAGATATTTTTAAGGGATGGCACTGAGTGCCCAGTCTCCTTCCAGGCTGCGTTTCTCCCCCCAGCTTGTACAACTGCCTGTCCTGCTGCTTGCTCGCAGTGGTTTGAGGTGTTTTATAAAGTCAAGTCGTATCCACATGGGTTGGTAAAGGACAGGAGGTTGTATCTGGGGTGGGGTTGTTAAAGGACAGGAGGTTGTATCTGGTGGGGTTGTTAAAGGACAGGAGGTTGTATCTGGTGGGGTTGTTAAAGGACAGGAGGTTGTATCTGGTGGGGTTGTTAAAGGACAGGAGGTTGTATCTGGTGGGGTTGTTAAAGGACAGGAGGTTGTATCTGGTGGGGTTGTTAAAGGACAGGACGTCGTATCTGGTGGGGTTGTTAAAGGACAGGAGGTTGTATCTGGTGGGGTTGTTAAAGGACAGGAGGTCGTATCTGGATTGGGTGTTTAAGGACAGGAATTCAGAAAGAGCCTGGCCTTCCTGACTAGTCTCCAGGTGTCGATGCGACGCCAGCTAGACGTCACAGCGGGCTAAAGACGAGGCGTCTCGAGTCCGTACAGGTGAGGTGAAAGAGAAACACACATTTTAACCGCTAATGTGTTGGCTTGGCCGGCCATCCCGTCTTTGGTCAGTTGTTCGTCACGCGGGCTTGTAGAACGTTTCTGTTCCCGATGGCGATTACAGGTAACCAGACTTCCACGTGGTGCGAAGCATCTCATCACGCGCCCCGCGTCTCCGGATCTTTCTGTGGTCGTCTATCATGTGTTCAACGGCCCCATGCTGGGACCGCGGACCCCGGGGTTGTGTTTTGTTGCAGTTTTGCGGTTTATTACGGTAGGCCTTCTAATATGTCAAACATAGGAGGGATCAGGGGGGGGTAACTAAGCCATAACACTAGGGATGCACCGAAATGAAAATTCTTGGCCGAAACCGAAAACCGAAAAAGAGGAAACCAAGACCGAAAACCGAAAACCGAAACACCGAAATAAATTATGCCAATTATTAGTACCATTGCATTTATGGATATGAGCCACCAAGGGCGTAGGTTTGGTCTCAGCTTCGGTGGGGACATCTCTCCCCCCCCATCCGGCAAGTGAACTTTTACTGAGAATAATGTGATTATTTTTGCGTTTAGTTGAGACAATAGCCTGTTGCTTTTAGATGGTAATGCTGTTTGTCAGATTCAATATATTGTAGCGACCCTGGTGGTGCCACTACTCCGCCCCTACTAATGGGATATCCCAAATAGGCCACATTACATAAGCAAAATATACACAGGAAACATTTCCACTGTTTATTGTGACTGCAAGATTCTAACATATGGGGTATGTATTAACAGAACGCACTGGTAACTTTAACGTTGTCTTCAGTCACTCTCCTGTGTACTTATAGCGTGTCAGATAACTCCCCTCCCCTAGGTGTTTTAGCCAATCAAATTACGGCGTTTCTAGTACGGTACCGGCTCTGCGGTCGGAATTGACCCAAATCGCTTCACAAACTCATAACGGAGTTCGCTAAAATATTAGTGGGGACAATTTAGTCATGTTAAAATGTTGTTGGGGACATGTCCCCAGCGTCCCCCTTAAACCTACGCCCATGTGAGGCACTTTCTTGCAGGATTTCACTGAACATATCAGACAACGAGGGTGCATGCCCCTCATCTAGTGCAGAGAGACGAGTCTTTTTCTGCGCTCTGATCTCCGTGCGCTGCTGCTGCGCTGCTGCTCCGCTCCGTGCGCTGCTGCCTCCGTGCCCTACTGCTCCGTGCGCTGCTGCTGCTCGTGCCCTACTGCTCCGTGCGCTGCTGCTCCGTGCCCTACTGCTCCGTGCGCTCGGTGCGCTATTGCTCCGTCTCCACGCGGGTTCTCCGCATCCATCGCCGCCTGGATCATTTCTCGTGCGCGCTGCTTTATTTCTGCATCCAAGTAATGGTCTTTATAACGCGGATCAAGTACAGTCGCGATGAAGTGCAGAGGATCCGAATAGATCACAACATATTTCGGCCGTATTGTTTCGGTGATAAAAGTATTTCGGCCGAAAACCGAAAATGGCCTTTTGGGCCCTTTTCGGCCGAACATTTTCGGTGGCCGAATATTCGGTGCATCCCTACATAACACCCCCCTCACCATCCGTCTACAGACTGTACTTAAGTTCGTTTTCATGGGGTAGAAACAGAGAAGCACTAACGGCTACGCAGCCAGACGGTTGCAGCCGGATTGAGGGCGTATACTAATTGGGTTATATCCTCTGGGGCTCCTGTGTCCCCTTCAGGAGTTACTGTCCCTTTCATCTTCTCCTAAAGGTGCGGGGGAGGCACTGGACAGTTTCCTTCCTGAACATGATTAGACTCTCGTCTGCTCGTTAGAACTGTCCTCCCTCTTCATTCACTCGGTGGTACTTCAGGGGGGCACAGTGTGTGTGTGTGTGTGTGTGTGTCTCTGTGTGTGAGGTGTGTGTGTGTGTGTGTGTGTGTGTCTCTCTGTGTGTGAGGAGTGTGTGTGTGTGTGTGTCTCTCTGTGTGTGAGGAGTGTGTGTGTGTGTGTCATTTCTTTTAAAGGAATGTCTCCTAGATTCTAGGCATAATGGGGATCGTTTGGTGTCATTTCCTGGTCGGGTTCGAGCGTTTTGTTGGAAGTTGGACTGGAAGTCGGATGCACTTTTTGCTTTGTCATATCCTGTCGGGCAGGTGAAAGCGCGGCACTTTCCTTAACAACAGAGGAGCGGAAGGGACGAGGCCCGGGCCCAGAAACACTGTCACTCATCCTTTGTGTCACTGCCTAATCAGTCCCCCAGCGCACACACACACACACACACACACACACACACACACACACACACAGACATCCTATGTAAATAATTGAAAGGCCGTTTCCTTTGGCCTGCCCAGCAGCTGATGGAAGGGAACGGGGCAGAGAGCAGCTGATAACAGACGACAGTAGAGAACGGTAGTAATACCCACTGATGCGTGCAAATCGCATATCTTAAAAGGCGCCCTGTCACCTATATATATATATATCGTGCACTGGATTTGACCCCTGGTCCAGGGGGGTTTGGAGGGAAATTGTGCACTTACGTAAAAAGCAACGTGCGAACTTCTACGGCTTCAATCGATTGCTAACGGCCTGCAGCCGATGCACACTGTCTCAGTGAGCCCAGGGGGGTTTTAAAAGACCCGGCCCAGTCGACTCCCATTTGGACCAAATAATAGAGAGAAAAGGCGTTCACAGTCACACGCCTTGAACCGGACCATTCATGCCTGGTTTGCTCCGGACGAAAACAGGAAACCCCCGGGGCATTGACTCTGGTCTATACCCACTCTGCTATGTTCTGTTGTTGGGGCAGCAGGAAGTCGTGATGGGCCCATCCTGTCCACCAGGAGAACATTGTTGTTGTTCGGGAGGTTGTGGACTTGGCTTATGTGTTGGAGGGCCACCTGTGTCTCTCGTTGTGTGTTTGTGTGTGTGGGTTATTTGCTCTATGCAATTGCTTTTGCTGAGCATTTTGTAGAGAACGCTGTGCTGTCAGTCAGCGGACTATATTTGTCGCTGTTTCGCGGCAAAACATTGCTGGAATATCCACCGGTGTGTTTGGCTATTATTGGCTGTATCTCAAACTGTCACTCTGTAGAAGACATTATACCTCCTCCTCCCACTAGAGGGCACCCTAGTCAGAGAAACACGCCACTGTGAGTCAGCTTGGAAGCAGGGGAGAGTTATGCACACTAATCTAATCTGTTGTCTTTTTCAGGGTTTTTAATCTGTTGTGTTTTAATGTCATCCCCCACATCACTGTAGTCGTTACTGTATCTTGTGTACTCCAGTGTTTGATTTTTTTGTTTGTAAATGTAGACATTCTGGCACATGTTTGAGATTTTTGGGCGGGTGGGGGTGGTGGGTGTTGATGGGTCAAGGGTTGGGTCATGATTATGTGGACAGGTGTCTGGTGTTCTTCATGAGCCTGCCCCGCCTGCTTTCGGCTGCAGTCGCACCGCTTTCACCCTTTTTTACCTAGACAATCTCCGCACCGGCGGCAGAACCTCTTCATGGGATATTGCCGTCGTCAAACATCCTCAGGCTATTGCTGCCACTGAAATGCCTCGGGTGCTTTCTGGGTTGCAGTTCATCTGGGATACTGGGATGTGTGCTTCCTGGGTTGCAGTTGATGGGGTATTCTGGGATGTGTGCTTCCTGGGTTGCAGTTGATGGGGGATTGTAGGACGTGTGCTTCCTGGTTGTTTCGTTTGTATAGGTATTGGATCTGTAATGTACCTCTGAACAATTTACCTGCGTTAAAACTGAAGGATTGTCCAGAGGTACAAAGAAAAACTGCCTGTTTACAGCATTTTCCCCCCTAGCAATGTCAATTTCTGTTTGTTGTATTTTTTTGTTGCAAATAAAAGAAAATTGATTAACTTTCTGTGCTCATGAAAAAAGAATGATTCATCTAAGGTCTGTTTCGATACCGATTAATGGTTGAAAACGTTCTATTACAATATTTCAGTAGGATCACTTTTGAAACATTGACTAAACGTGTTTCTGTTTTCATGGTGTTTTTATTATTGCTGAGAAAATGTATTTAGTGAGAAGTGGATGAAGTCAGACCCCTCCTTGGTCTGCAGAGTTGTTTTATTAGTTTCCACTTTAAATCCCACACTGCGCTCTGAGTCATGTTGGGATGTCATGTCTACAGATTACATTTTAGTCCAAACACACACAAACTTGTAGCCACTCACAATTGATAATTGTAGATTTTGTCTGTTTTGGATCAAGGTCAGAGCTTCCTTACCGATCAAGGTTAAACCAGAGACATATTCTTATCATGTATTATCATCTGCTTTGGATCTTTGAACCAGTGTGATAAACAAGAGTGCCTTGTTTTTTTCAATGCAGTGGCGTTGGCTTGTGTTAATGGCTTGCCATGTCGCATGACTCAGCCGGTGTGGTAAACTACGGCTAATGAACCCGCGCTGCCTCCGGCACCGTATGGGGGTCCTACACCCTCTGGCTCGGCTTTTGGCAGTGGCACCAAGCCTCTGTCCCACAATGCGTCCACCATACTGGCGCTCGCCCCGTGTTCCAGTTTCACCAGGGCAGACTTAAAGCGTCCCCGCGGTTCGTCCGGGGAGCGGTGGGTGAGGCGGTGTCGTGCCACGGGTAATCCGGGTCACCGTTCCTGAATTGAGTGAATATTCCGCTTTACTGTTTCCAGATTTACAGAGCTTTAGAGGACTGGTAAGGACTCACGGTTTCTGACTGACACCAACCTCATCTGGTGAATGTAACATGGATGTGATTGTGGACATCGTTCAGTAGACGGGCGTGTTACATTTGTGGATTAACCGATGCTGCTATGCACAGCCATGCATTGGAACATCTAGGGTTAGGTACCTTGCTATGAAGGTAAAACAGCGACATAAGTTTTCTTGTAATACGTTTTTTTCTTTTGAAACTAGTTTTGTACATAGGTTTTCTTTCTTGAAATTCGTTTTTTTGTACATAGGTTTTCTTTCTTGTAATAGGTTTTGTACAAAAAACCAACGCGCAGAGTTTTGTCACTAAAATTCCACTAGCAACAGTGACAAAAGTTTTTCTTTCTTGTAAATCAGTCTGTGCCCAAACGTTTCACTGCGTTTCCAAACAGAAACCACAAACGTATTCTGACCAATGAACGGATAGCTATAGCGTGGCGCTTTAAACTTCAACCAATCGTTACTCCTAGCAAAGAGAAAAGCCATGACTCGGCATGGCCAGCATCTGTTGCCTCAAAATATTATTTTATTTAATACTGCATGGACATGAAAATAAGTTTTACATAATCAAAAACTTACTTGAGGTAACAGATGCTGGCCATGAAAATAAATTACGATTGGTTGAAGTTCAAAGCGCCTCGCTAAGATAGCTATCCGTTCATTGGTCAGAATAGGTTTGTGGTTTCTGTTTGGAAACGCAGTGAAACGTTTGGGCACAGACTGATTTACCAGAAAGAAAAACTTTTGTCACTGTTGCTAGTGGAATTTTAGTGACAAAACTCTGCGCGTTGTTTTTTTGTACAAAACCTATTACAAGAAAGAAAACCCATGTACAAAATTAGATACAAAAGAAAAAAACGCATTTCAAGAAAGAGAACCTATGTACAAAACTAGTTTCAAAAGAAAAAAACGTATTACAAGAAAAAATCTTATGTCGCTGTTTTACCTTCATACCTTGCTCCAGGTCATTACATATTTACCATCGTGTTGGCTCAGGATTTGAACTAGAGATGTTGGTTAATGACACTTGGACCTCCTGGCCCACAAAGTGCTTACATTTGTAAAACCCCATAAAACTGAAGTAGCCCATCTGTGTTTATACACATGTTTTCTTTCTCTAATTGGCCTTTTGTCCAATCGGGTCAGCTTTAAGCAAGAACTCCCAATTGGTTCAATTACTTGTTAGTGTTGAAGAAAGCTCAAATTGGATCACCCCAACGTCCTGGTGACTTCGTTATGTGACTTTTTGGCCTACATGGCTTGTGGAAGGTAACCGAGTTAGCGGTGCACTGGTGAGAGACGGCACTAGCTCTGCTTTGGGTCTCCGGAGCGACACGCTGAGTGTAATGCTGTGGTGACTTCATTTGTGGGTCTGGTGACATAGAACCATGCACGCGTTGACGTCTCACAGTTTCTTGTGAAATGGCGGTAGTCGGGTCTTCTGTGTGTTGTCGTGGTTCCATGGGACTGTCAGCCTTCCATTTGTCGACATTCCCGTGCAGAGTGCAGGTTCTCATTGCGCGGCGTTCGTCAACGATACCAGCATGCCACGTCTACACGCGTATCCTCAGGGATTT
Organism: Dallia pectoralis; assembly: GCA_029465975.1. Classification (NCBI taxonomy): domain Eukaryota; kingdom Metazoa; phylum Chordata; class Actinopteri; order Esociformes; family Umbridae; genus Dallia; species Dallia pectoralis. Next base: position 4,880,776 of record CM055742.1, read on the forward strand.
GACTCGTGTGTCGTTAAGTTTGTCTCCCCCCCACCTGTTGCTTGCAAGCGTCTAAAATTGACTCCGGTCCCATCCCCTAATCACCTGGACACTTTCAACCAAAGATCCAGTCTTGGCCAGACATTATCTGGGAGAGTAAGGGCTTTTTCTGGCCTTTTGTTTAGGTGGTCTGGCTCGACACAATGGAACTGTAATTGTATGGTGTTGGTGGTTGGAGGCCAGCCACACATTCCTGGTGGCCAGGGACTGATATCTCTGCTTCGCCTCTCGCTCCTCGCCACACACAATGCTTGTTTGTGGATACCAGCATCCGACCAAAACAATGGTGTAATTTTCTGAAGCTGCCGCCTGCCACCTTTTCCCCGCGCGTGTCCGTTTGTGCGCCGTGAAAAAGAACTTGACCTTCAGACTAATGCTGGAGATCAGTCGGTGTCGGAGAAGTGCCCTTTAACCGTCTGTCCGACCTTCCACTGTGTTTATAGTTAAATGGGCCGAAACGACACCGGAAGGCCTGCCTTCACAGACCGCTTTCAGGAATGTCGTTCTAACTGTCAGCCATGGCCATCATTACTCTTTTTCTGTTCTCTTTCTTCTGCTCTTCCAGCGATTGTGTTCCACCTCTTCATCCCGTTCATCTGTTCGTCTCCCCCCCTACTCCCTCTGAAACCTCTTCCATTGCTGTGGAACAACAATGCCCCCCCCTCTGAACGATCAATATTGAGGATGGTAGCTGACATGGTGAAAAGCAATATTCATGAATAATGAGTCGGGCTCGTCTCGTTCTCTCCGGACAGGAAAGGAACAAAATACTCCAATCAGGACGGTAAGGCCTTTAGTTGTAATGCAGAACTCCTGTCAAATGGTACGCCAAGGTCCATCACTACCTACAATGACCTTGCAGAAATAACCTTGGGAGAATGTCTGATGTCCCGGCCCCGGGCTAATGTCACTACTTAGCAGTTAGGCTAAGTGCCTTGCTGTTTCACATTGTGATTGTATGTCACTCAGAGTCAAAATCAAAGTCAAATGCATCTAATAACATGGCGTCATTCTTGACTTGGCATGACCTCAACGTCTACACGGTGGTCATCTAAGAATATGTGAAGCAAGAATAACAGCAAAAATATGCGTACAAAAAAAAATGTGCAGCAATTCCGTTGTAGAAATGGGGAATATGGAGAAGCTATAAATATAGGTGCAGGTATATAAACACTTATTAATGTGTATTGCATGTGCTTGGATAGTGGCCAGAGCATAAAAAGTTGATAGAATATGATATAAAATTCCATGTGGCTCGTTGAGAAGTCTTATGGCCTCATTGTTGACTGGGCTCTGTGAAGTACTTGTGGTCCGTGACCTAAAGACATGAGAACGTTGTTCTCTCAACTGTTACTTAACTAGTGCTTCGCTGTGAATTATTGTCTCTGCTAACATACCGGTTGGTCGGAACAGCTGGTGGTAATCTGCCCGTTCTCCCCGTGCTACATCTGCGTTCTTTTTCGCTGGAGTATGCTGTTTTCCATTTCGAGATGTGCACATCTGCTTATTTGTCTGGTTGGGACTGGGGTGCGTTTCACACAGCGTTGTTGATATGTTTCGTTTGTGACGACGAGGCAGCTAGCTCTGATTAAACCCCCTTCCCCCCGCCTCCGCCCCCCTGGAAGCTGAATGCTGAACAGGGAACTGCCGTAGCTTGCGAATTAACATCTCTCACTCGGCTTCCGTTTCGCGTGGAGAGAGACATTGTTGACGAGAGAGAGACATGTTGACGTGGTTGAGAGACTACAACAGCCTATCGTTTCATAGTGGGTGTGTGTGTGTGTGTGTGTGTTTTCCTACTGATTTATAGCCAGGCTATTCATATCCAGGTCATTATATTCTCGCCTCCCTCTGTCTCCCCCTCTATAACCCAAATGACTCCTAACTTCATCAGCTCTAACAGCTAGTCACTGATGATGAAGATGATTTCTCGCTGTTGTCTCTCCATCCGTGTTGGCTCCCGTTGAAGGCTCGGGTCTCCCAGGCTATTTGGGTTAAACGCCTGATATAAGGTGAGCGGGCAGTCAGATGCTATGAGGAGCAGAAGGCGCTGCTGAACGTGTACCTGTTCCAGATCCAGGTTACGGAGGTTCCCCAGGGCTCTGTTTCTCTCTCTGGTGTCCTCTCATTCTCGCTGCTTCTCTGTCTATTTTTCCCTCCTTTATTTTTGTTCTCTCTGCTTGTGCGTTTCGCCAGTGTGCTGAGTGATTTAGATGGCGTCCACATACACCTCCAAATTGCTTGTCTAACCTTCACAGCGGCTGAGAGAAACTCTGTCTTGCGCTGTGTGCTAAATGTCGAGAGCACTTTTGCTGTGATTAGCGGCCCTTGTCTTGTATTTGCCTGACTAGCTTTTAGTGACCCGTAGCGCATAAAACGACCTTTTTTCCTTTGTGGCTTGAGGACCGCCGTGGCATGTGATTACAATAATAACGCTGCCCCCGTCTCCAGCACTCAGACTCCAGCCCCCTTCCCCCCGCTACCCTCCCTCCTGTCTTTTGTATAAAGCTTTTAGTTCTTGAGGAAGGAGCTGGATTGAGTGGCTTGGATTTCTCCAGGTTCTACGACACTCCACCCACTGAGCTCTCTGTGCTCGACAATCTCCCTCTGTCATAAACCACAATTGGAGGATCTGCTTCTATCGGCCTATTGGCTGAGCCGGGTTTTGTAGGGAGACACCGTGTTGGAAGTCGTCGGCGTTGACAAGGAGACGTCAACGCCGGCGACAACGTCAACATCGCTTAAGCGGACTTATCCGATGGGAGAGAGGATGAGACCCAGAGAGACGGGGGGAGGGAGACACGGGGGGAAGAGGGAGACGTGGAACATAGAAAACAGGAAGTAGATCGCAGACCACAGTAGAAGACTGCATTCGGCTCCAGCAGCAGATGCAGCAGCACGCTGTAGCAGAAACCTCTGCAGCTGCAGTCTGTAAGCACCGTGGAGGAGTCGGGCCGAGAGAGGAGGAGCCTGGCCAGAGGAGGCGTGAATCTGGATGCTGCAACTCATGAAGGGCTGAGAGTGTGGAAAAAGGAGAATGGACACAGCATCGGTACTGTAGCAGCAGGCAAGCGGGTACCTCGTACCCCGTGTGGAGACAACATCAGAGTCAATCGCCTGGAGAGAAGTAAAGTCTCAACTACAGCCTAAACCCTGACACACCCACATCTACACACAGACCCGGAGGCATCACTATCTTCTGAGGACTCTGTTAAGCGTCTCAGGCCCAGGCAAACCCTTCTGCTCCAGGACGATAACGTGCGGCTTACGGGGGGTGAGGAAGTTGTTAGCTTCTAGCCTGTTTGCTCGCAGGCCGTCGTCGCCGTCCGAACCGCCGGACCTGGCGAAGCCGCAAATGAGCGTGCCGATGTGCGGCTGCGGCTGCAACTTCATCTCCTCCCTTATGAAGAGGCTGGGCCGTTCTGCCTGCTGCTCGGACCTGCTCTCCTGCAGCCACACCTCGGAGCAGCTGCAACGACTGGCCAGCAGCTGCCCGGCGCCTGCCAAGGTAACCACGCCCCGCACTGCCTGGCTGCTGGCGTCGGCCCTTTGTCGCATCCATGGCAACACTTCGGTGGATAAGCCTTGGTCTCTGTGCACATGTTGTTATTTTGCGCAACGTTCCAGAACATGGATGTGGATTCATCGGGATTCTGCTTGAATTTGGTGTGGGTCGGTTTCGTCAAACGTTGTAGGGGTATTACTGCTAGGGAACGGAGTGAGCGTGTTCTTGTTTCCGTGCGTTTAGGGCAGACTGACGGGTCTCTTGGCTACGTAAGCCTGGCTCTCCATTATCTCGCGGCAGAGTTGAGGGAAGTGCAGTGAAGTAATTGATTTAGAACCAGGTGATTTAATGACTCTGCTGCCTTGACAACTGGAGTGGTTGCTTTGAAAACTGTCTGGTTTTTCTGTATGGTCGCATTTAGACTGCCTGGTCATTAAAAGATTGATCGCTGCCCCTACTTCATTGGAGAAAGGAGCTTTTTTCCCATAGGTTGTAATAAAAGACCAGACCGCACAAGAAAATGTTGTTGTGAAGAATGGGAGAGGAGGTCTTCCCAGTTAAAGCTGTTAGCGCTTTGACCTGCAGCTCTAGCACCTTCTCTTCATCTCCCCTGTTACCTATGGCTTTCAATGTACCTTTTTGATAATTCTTTGTTCGTTTCTGTTCCAGTTTATCAATAGTTTACCCGAATCGACTCAGTGGCTTTTAACTGTTGCACAGGGAACTAACTGGCTGGGATGGGACGGTTTTGGCAGTTGGCCATATTCACAAGCTTGATGCAGTTTGTCTTTGGAAAGATGCATTTCCTGAAAGAATGTTATTAAATACCAACCAGGATTATGAGGTCAATTTGGTTTTCGTCTGGCTCGCGTGCAGACTGTCAAATGATTGTCGGGATATATCTTCAAAATTGTTCAGGCAAATGCATTTTGTGTGGGAACATCGTGACATCTGTACTCCTAATCCTTCCACTTCCCGAGTTGGGTGTTTTAGCGTAACATTCAAGGTGAAAATGGTTTGTCTCTCCTACAATGTGTTTTTTTCACCTCTTCTTCACCAGATCGAGCCTGAACGGTTTCAGTTTCTCCCTTCGAGGCGCCAAGGGGCATCGGCTTAAAATAGATATTGATTAATAGCCACGGCAATGAAATGTAGACCCAGAAGGGATCAAACTGCACTAAGTACTGTATTTATAGGATTACTCATTCAAAAGAAGGCCTGGTATTATGGCCTGTGGCTGTCGGCTGCTAATTCATAATTACATCCTCCTTTATTACCCGTTATTAGCTATACAATGGCTTTCCCTGGAACAGGTTTTGTTCAGATTGCGTTTGGCTTTAGATTAGGATTGCTCTGATTGTGTTTTGGTTCCGACCTAGGTTGTTCCAAAAGAAATAAGGTTAGGCTCATCGGGGTATGTTGGTTCCATGTAGGATAAAGTTATCTTTCCGGGCTACGTACACTTCAAGCCCACTTTAAAGTGTAATTAAACAAAGGCAAAATGTTTAATAACGCTGCTTTTTCAAACCCGGTATGAGATTCTCTGCCATCTGTTTGTCACCATTGTTGTTCTGGTTGTGATTTCGTGCATTTTTAATCAGAAGTATTTTTC
>CM055742.1:4890931-5188431 GCA_029465975.1 Dallia pectoralis
CAAGAGAACAGGCCATGGTTGAGATGTTGAGATTCATTAAAGGACTGAGCTCTGTTTAAAAATAAGCCTAAAATAAAAAAAATGAAGGGCAGTCATAAAGGTTTAATGAAGGGACTGGAGCAGGTGGTTGTATTTCATAAATATTCCAGGTATGGCCGGCTCTTTTTGTATTCGGCCCTGAAATGCAGTTTACCTTCAAATGAATCTCTGTATTTGCAGGCAAAATGTGCAGCTGTATACATAATGCTGCAGACGTTCTGTGCCGTACTGTTTCCTGGACTAGTGGGACCTATTCTTTAACAAACAGGCCAAACCATACCAGCGAAGTGACATTTAGGTCTGCTGGAATGGGCCCCAGGCCCTCACGCGGGCCCCAGGCTCTCACACGGGCCCCAGGCCCCAGGCCCTCACCCCAGGGCCTCACACGGGCCCCAGGCCCTCACACGGGCCCCAGGCCCTCTCACACGGGCCCCAGGCTCTCACACGGGCCCCAGGCTCTCACACGGGCCCCAGGCTCTCACACGGGCCCCAGGCTCTCACACGGGCCCCAGGCCCTCACATGGGCCCCACTACAGTGCACTGTGGCGAGTCCCTTCACCTTGCCCTGATGGCTGCCATTTTTCTCTTCTATTCACCTGATAATGTCCTGTTATTTGACAACACTGTCCCTCATGGTGGTCTGGTTGCCAGTCTGTTGACGTATTACTTGTACGACACACTGGAGTGGACCGGTTGAGGTTAGAGATGGGTTTAGTTGCAACACAACCTGGGTGTAAATCGACTATATTTTAATGTTGTTTGTTAAACTGTTAAAAATATGTTTTACTCTTCGTCAGCTGGCCCGGCGACATCCTTTGGCTTTCCGTTTTGGGGTAATTCACCATTTATAAAGTCTATAAATATGAAATATAAGGATATAAATAAAGGCTTAAATACAGGTAATGTGACAGGATTAAACAAAAGCCAGAGCGATACTCCTGGTGCAGTCTCGGTAACGTTTAAGGCTAGTTTTTAAAACTGCTTCCGTGCTGCTCTCATTGTCTTTTTTGTCCTTGAAATGATATTAATTAAGTAATTATTTGAGATGCACTCAAAAATGTAAATGTATGCTTCTATCAGCTAATTGTCCATCATGTTTGTAGTCAAGTGTTTCCATTCTGTATGGAAATTAGCAGTGAAATAAACTGTTCATATTGAACAGGCGTGTGCATACACAGATATATCAGTCTGCCCAACAAAGATGCCTGTTTTCGTTGCCGACAGAAACTCTTGTGACAAGTTTGGCTCAAGGAAAACGCCCCACGGTCATTCACGTGAACGTCGCTTATGATGGACATTCTCTAGTGGTCTCCTCCGGTTTCCCCCTGGTTCCCCTTCGGTTCCCCTCGGCAGTTTCCCTGGTGTCCCCGGGATTTCACTCGGTTGTAGCCTTGCTCTGAACAAGAGCTCCCTCTGCTGGCTGTATCGTCTTACTGTTCTGTGTTACCTGTCTTCTGTGTCTTTGACGTACCCAAACAGTACCACGGTTGAAGAGGCCGGTCAACGATGTTCCTGATGTCTGTCGGCTGAGAGTAAAAGCAATTCCACTGTTTGTGAGCGCCTTCGATTATACCTGTATATCCCTCAATACGACAGGAAGGTTTGATGTATATGACTCTCACTGTGTGGGTGAGACCAAAGACAACGTGATAGTAACAGCCAGCTGGTTCAGTCTTACCTGTTAGGCTGTTGTATCCTACCTGCATTTATCATATCGGAGGCTGCTCCACCCCCTTCCCCCCATTGTATGGTTGTAGGATTACGGGGCCATGAATTTAGCTGCATTCATATCATCACAGATGGGTTGTGTTTATTGGCAGTGTCAGAAGCCAGAATACCAGTTGATCCCAGGGTTAGTGTGTGTGTGTGTGTGTGTGTGTGTGTGTGTGTGTGTGTGTGTGTGTGTGTGTGTGTGTGTGTGTGTGTGTGTGTGTGTGTGTGTGTGTGTGTGTGTGTGTGTGTGTGTGTGTGTGTGTGTGTGTGTGTGTGTGTGTGTGTGTGTGTGTGTGTGTGTGTGTGTGTGTGTGTGTGTGATGCACGCCAAGGTCAGTAATTTGTTAGTTCCAAGACTGTGTGATCCGTAGTCTCCTCTATTCTCTCCCGACCAAAACCGGATAATTTTTTCAGCATTTCCCAACACAAATGCTAATGACCATTGTTTAATTTCTGCTGTTATGATTTACAGATGTCCATGGGTAAGCGTCTGGGCTGCCATTGTTGTGTATGTCAGTTGGTTAACACTAACAATTCTCTATCTCTCTTCTCCCCTGTCTCCCTCTCTCTTCTCTGTCCCCCCCTGCCCCCCTATCTTAACTACAGAATGCCAGGCCCTTCTCCTCCTCAGACAGCCTAGCGAAGGTCCAGGAGGTAGCAAGCTGGCTTTTGGAAATGAACCCGGATCTGCTGTCGGGGGGCAGCAGTGGCCGGCGGGGCCCAGGGGGGCGGCGAGGGGGGCCGGGGGGCTCGGGTGCCCAGCGAGGTAACGCCTCCTCCTCGGCCTGGACGCCCCAAGGCCAGCAACCCGGAGAGGAGGCCGCCGCAGACGAGGAGGAGCGCATGAACCGAGTGGGCGAAGACCAGGAGCAGCAGAGGAGCCAGCCGTCCAGAGTCCTACCGGAGGCGTCAGCAGATGGGGTCGGGGAAGGAGCAGGACCATGGGCCCCCAGGGAGTCAGGAGCCAGCAGAGGAGGTGCCCGCGGAGAAGAGGACGGAGATGGCGGAGGAATACCCAACGAGGTGAATGGAGGAGAGACCAAGGGTCCCCGTTGGATGTGGGAGGCGGAGCAGCGTTCGCGGCAGGATGAGGACGAAGACGAGGGCGAGGAGGAAGAGGAGAACAACAACAGCGGCAGCCAGCAGGGAGATGGTGAAGAGGAGGAGGAGGATAGGACAGAGGGAGGGGAAGGGGTGGGGAGGGAGGAGGAACAGGAGGAAGAGGATAGGACAGAGGGAGGGGAAGGGGTGGGGAGGGAGGAGGAACAGGAGGAGGAGGATAGGACAGAGGGAGGGGAAGGTGTGGGGAGGGAGGAGGAACAGGAGGAAGAGATGGACCAGGACAGTGATGACTTTGAGCATTCTGAGGAGAGCGGTAGGGAGGAAGAGGAAGAGGAGGAGGAGGAAGAAGAGGGTGAGGAAGGCCTCCACTCGACCACTGTCAGGAACAATGTGTCTGCCCCCAACAATAACCTGGACCAGTCCTCGGGTCACCAACACCAAAGTTCATCCGTCAAGAAAAAGGTAAGCACTGACCTGGCATCAGTTATGTTGGCCCTGCGACGTCTTGCACGATTGGACTGACTCCTGGTGTTTTGCAGTAGCCTACATTCCTATTACCATATGTTTCCGCACATTGTGACTCCAACCTTAAATACCAGAAGTGAGACGCCGTCGTTCTGTGTAGTTTTAAGACAATACCGCCCCCTAGTGTCGAGAGTTAGTTAATGCATTTCAAAGTCAGTGTGTCCGTTGCTCAAGTCGATGTTGACAAGGCCTCAGTCTGAAAACTATTCACAACGTCCAGTACCGGCATCAGAAGCTTTTGGTCTCTACGTTCATGATTCATTAGTGGGGATGTCCAGGTAGACAGTTTGAGCATTTGGCTCTCCTTACAAGCATGTCAAAAGGAGGCGATTATATCACATTGGGAATTCCAATGACGCTCGTTTTAGCCGGTGCTCCATTAATGCGGTATTGTCCTCGTCTCACGGCATCCAGTGGTCCTCCCGGTTATGGACGGTTTGACCGAGCTCTGCAGATGTTGCTTGACTGTCCAGTGAAGGCCGAGCTGTCCTGTCTCGCTCCTAGGGAACCACTCTTTAATCGGTCCGCAGGAACAAATTAACGGCGACCGAGTAACAAACGGCACGTTGTAGCTTTGGACCGAGTCAGACCCACTTTTACGAGGACGGGGCGTTTGACCTGAATATATTTATCACACCCCAGGGGGGACGAATGTGACCCTGTTTGGTCTCATTGTGACATTGTAACTAGACATTACACGCCGTGCATGATGGGAAACTGAGCTTCACCCGTCAACAGATGAGGTGGCTACGTTTGTCTGTTAATGGCCTCCTGAAATCAGGGTATGGTGTGTCGATCGTACGGGCGACAGCGCGGGTATCGGTGCGGTTTAAGTGGTTGTCGCGGATACCGCGGGAGGATGGTTCTCGAGAGTTTTATCTCTTTTGGTGTACGTCAGTGATTCAATCTTGAGTTATAGATGACTCCTATAGGGTAAAACATTATATTTCAAAACAGTGTGATCTGTACGCAGACGTGGTTGGGAAATATTCCTGGGAACGTTGTAAGTCTCCTCTGAATTTCCCCACAGTGATTAGCAGAGGGTCAGGGCTTAGCCGAGCTCACGGTTAGAAGTGCCCTTAACATGTTCCCTGTCTCGTCCGTGTTTATTGTGTTGGAAGGAGTGTGCTCTCCCCACGGAGGGCCGATGAAAGGAAAGCCAATTCCAAGCCCTCGGAATTCCCACGGACTGGCTGCCCGGCCGCGACCTATTGGCCCCTGTATCTGTCCCAGTACAACCCCGTGGGCCCGGCTCCATGTCACTCTGAACACGCCTGCGCCTAATGGGCCGGCAACACCCCACACGGGCCTAAATCGGGTTTAGGCTCCCCCTCCTTTTCACTTCCTATTGTGTCATTACTATTAGAATTCCCACAGTGCATCAGTAGGAACCGAACCTGAGGGGGCGACTCACAAGGCAACACCGGGTCGCGAGTCTCCTGCCCTCTCTAGTAGAACCGCACTGACAGTTGCGAGAAATAGGCATCGGTGTGCTCTGGTACCTGAGTGTTCATTTACACATCCGGGTTCCAGTTATGTTCTATATGTGCTTTGGTACCTGAGTGTTCATTTACACATCCGGGTTCCAGTTATGTTCTATATGTGCTTTGGTACCTGAGTGTTCATTTACACATCCGGGTTCCAGTTATGTTCTATATCTGCTTTGGTACCTGAGTTTTCATTTACACATCCGGGTTCCAGTTATGTTCTATATGATGTGTTTTGGTCTAGAGCTAGTTTCTAGTGATGTGCGGAGTATTTAGACTTGTATTGAATGTCCAGTCTGTCTTTCGTCGGCTCACTGTTTGAGGATGGGCGCTTGGCATGCAGAACCCGCAGCATAGCTTAGAGGGGATTTAGAGAACGCTATGAGGTCATTACCCGGAATACGCTATCAGGATTCAAATCTTACCGGAAGCCAAACGGCTCGAGAGCTGTTTAATATTTGGTGTGGATTATACGACTTTTCAGGTCTCTAACTTCTGAGCTCTCCTTTGGGATTCAGGGCGACAGAGGAATGTTGACTGGGGGTGCAGGGAAGGACACACTGACGAGGTCATGCCTGATCGTGTGTCTCTGGGGCGTCTCTGGGTGGCCTGCTAATTAGCACCCATGCTGAGCACAGTTTTGTCTTGGTGATGGATAGAGCAGCATGTTGTCATAGCTGCAGACTGAAGAGGAAGAACAGGGTGAAATGACCTTTGCTCCGATCAGAAAAGTGCTTTTGTAAGACACACACGCAGACACACCTTCACATACACACCTTCACATACACACACCTTCACATATATACACACACACAAACCTTCACATACACACACACACCTTCACATATACACACACACACACGCCTACACATATACATACATGCACACTCTCACACACACATATACACTCTCACACACATGCATACATATACACACTCACTCACAACAGGTATACAGGGGTCATGGTCGGGGTCATGGTCGGGGTCATGGTTGGGGTCATGGTCGGGGTCTGGTCTACACCAAAACAAAGGCAACCACATTTTTGTTTGTAACACTGAAATATACGTTTAAATAGGAAGCTGCTGGCATTAGTGGAAGAAACAGAAAAGGGGTTTGATTTCAGTAATTTCATTGTTTTCTTGGCCTAGAAAGCACTGTTTACTGCTCGTTCATGGCAATATAATTTCAGTTTTTGCTCTAAACTCTGTTTGTTGCTTGTCACCGGTCTCTACATCCATCTGTGTTCTCTGGAGGTTTGCTGAGTACTATTTGTGTCGGCTTCCCTGAAAAAGAGTCGTCGGCCTGGGAAGGGATTAGCTAAATGCCCCCCCCCTTCACCCAATCTGGTGGTGGCACAGTGCTGCCCTGGAGCCGGCACATCACACACACACAGCGGATTAATATTTCATACCGGCCTAATTAGTTATGCCCTCTCAGATAATAACCGTGCAGGTTTTTGTACGGGTTAGTGGCGTCGTCATTAGTCGCCCTGAGTGGATTATGGGATGTCTTGTCAACACAGCATTGTCTCACAAACAGCCCACAGCCACCTACACACGCCTACGCCACTTCACGCACGAATAGTAATGAAGCCTGCTGGGTCAGTAGCATCCACACACAGCAGGGAACCTTCCGGACTGTTTCTGGGATGCCAGCCTGTTGATCCAAGCTTGCTAGCAATATTTCAGGATCACTGAGGGAACTTTTTTTAGGAACCGCAATGGACCTGGTTGATCACCGTGCTACGTTAATTTCACGCGCACCTTTTTCTTTCAATCTGAGAAGAATTCTGTAGTGGTTGAAAAAACACGTTACGACTCGACAACTGCATTTACATTTATATTTCTTGGCTTTTTAAAGGGAGTCTGGGAGCTTTTCCCAACTAACAATATAAATGTTTTAAAACCAAATTTAAGTGCATGTAACCTGTAACTGGAATAAGTACATCTGTTACTCATGACGCGACAAGTCAAAACAACAAATCGGAACATTTGTGTTAATGTTATACACAACTTGTCTCTGGCGGCATCACTCCAAAAACCACAGACTGCCTGATTGTGCTGGCTGGTTTACGGGAGGCAGGCGGAGAGAGAGAGAAGTCTGCACTGGTAGTAGGAAGTTGGAACGACTCAGATGTCATTTCCTTTAGGTCACCAGTGGATGGATGGATAATGCAGATCCCATGTGGAGAACAGGTCATGTGACCACCCACGTAATGGCCCCCATACAGTCGCTCAACAGCCAATGCATCATAGGGGGTTAACCGTTCCCTCCATTTTAATCTCGGTTCAGTATACAGCGATGACGTTTGCATTTGAACGCCTTGACCTTGACATTTGTTTGTTTATGAGTGAATGGCGTTTTGGTTTTAGCCAACAGATAAAGGAGCGCACTGGTTTCCTGTTGAATGCAAATTATTTTCCTGTCAGTTTCTCTAAAGTAGCTGTCTCCAGCTAGCAGGGAGGGAAATGACAGTGCTAATTGCCTCGTCTACTCTCAGCGGGTAGCGGCGACACCTGCTCCCTCCTGTGAATGTGTGGGTGTTTCCCTCAGGCTACCCGCTGCTACATACTGCTGGCAGTGCCAACACTAGGTGGCAGCATTCTGTTAGAATCGCACCAACTCCGTCTGCCTCTGGTGACTCATCCAGTTTCTTGCTTCCCTCACTTTCTCGGTTTTCCTGTCCCAGTTCTCCCCACTGCGTGACAGGTTGACGGGCTGGACCGGACGTAAGCCGGGCTGCGTTACGGTGTCCTCGTTACATTGGAATCCCAGTTCCTGCAACGTCTTTTAACTCTGACGTTCCCGCCGTACTCCCGGATGTTCTGAGCTGCGTTCAGCTACTGACGAGGTCCAGGTTGCACAATTGGCTCTTCACAAGTTCCCGGCGCTCTACTGTAAGAAACCCACATGTTGCAGAGACACGGGGGAGAGGCAGACCGATGTCTTTCTTCACTCATTTTCTTACCCACTTTTTTCCCACCGCTGAGTCAGCTGCTTTGTCACACGAGGCCCAGCGAGGCTTTCGTTCACCGGCCAGCGCTTCTAAGCGCCAGAGCCGAGCTGTTTACAGTCCCCTTGTTTCCCCTGACCTTGTGGGAGTCATGCCAGCCCGTCCGCTGATGCCACCGTCAACCATGACCCCTTTATTGGCCCCAGACGCTGGGTCTGAACCTCTGCCTGTCGTCAGCGTTGTCCAGTGTCGTCTGCCCTCATTCATCTGTTTTTTTATCCAACTTTCGAGCTCTTTCAGCATCCCACACGCTCACGCCACGGAGGTCTGCCGGAGTGTGGGCTAAAGTCTGTTTGTTAGCATTTCGGTCGCGTGGATACATCTGAAGGGTCGCACCTGTACAGGATATCAGTGGGCGTACTCCCATAACCCAACACCCCTGTACAGGATATCAGTGGGCGTACTCCCATAACCCAACACCCCTGTACAGGATATCAGTGGGCGTACTCCCATAACCCAACACCCCTGTACAGGATATCAGTGGGCGTACTCCCATAACCCAACACCCCTGTACAGGATATCAGTGGGCGTACTCCCATAACCCAACACCCCTGTACAGGATATCAGTGGGCGTACTCCCATAACCCAACACCCCTGTACAGGATATCAGTGGGGGTACTCCCATAACCCAACACCCCTGTACAGGATATCAGTGGGGTACTCCCATAACCCAACACCCCTGTACAGGATATCAGTGGGCTCCCATAACCCAACTCCCCCTGTATAACCCCACACCCCTGTACAGGATATCAGTGGGCGTACTCCCATTACCCAACACCCCTGTACAGGATATCAGTGGGCGTACTCCCATAACCCAACACACCTGTACAGGATATCAGTGGGCGTACTCCCATAACCCAACACCCCTGTACAGGATATCAGTGGGCGTACTCCCATAACCCAACACCCCTGTACAGGATATCAGTGGGCGTACTCCCATAACCCAACACCCCTGTACACGTGGGCTCCACCCACTTATCTCTATCTGCCTCCTACTCCCTTGTGACATTACCTCGGTGTTAAGGAAGAAAGAGTTGAGAATTCGTTAAGAATTTCTATTAACTCGTTATTAAATCAAAGGACGATACACACCAGGTTCTGGTTCCGTTCATTCATTCAGAGCGCTAACAATGTTGAGCTTTATAGTTTCCTGAAAAGTCCATCCCCTCGTACCCACAATGCACTTTCAGTACTTCAGAATAAAAGTAATTATGCATACAGTACATAACAAGAAATTAGGCCTTTATAAAGCACATTGTAAAGGTCTTTTATTATAGCAATCCTGCTCTACCCAAACGCGCTCTGTCATTCGGTCTCCATGACAACGCCAGTCATTAGACGTCCAGTCCACCTCCCTCACCGCCATGCAGGTTTAATTGATTCACACGGGGCCGGTGTTTGACCCTGTGGATTTGTGCCCGGTGCCATCCTCTACCGATTGGTAGACGCCATTAGGCTGCTGTCACAGTTTAAGGGAACTCTGCAGAGATCGTTCTCTAAGCTTGTGTCACACTTCTAACAGACAGCTTAGATCACACTGCTTACAGGCAGCTTACAACTGCAGCCGGAAATCAGTAGTGCGCTCAGAATCCCTCGGAAGTTATAGAATTCACCACCAGAGGGAGGCAGAGTTTTGGCTGCTGCGATTCCTCAAACGCACACACACACACACACACACACACACACACACACACTGGATGAAGATGTCGGCTACAGCTGCGCCGCCAGAGCAGCAGCCTTTTTACTCACTAATCAGCTATTTCCCATCTGCCACCCACAGTCTATGGCCAGCCAGGCTAATGTGCAGGTTTGTGTGTGTGAGGGCCTGTGTTTGAGAGGGCCTGTGTGTGTTGCCCCGTGTTTCTGTGTGTGTTGCCCCGTGTGTGTACGTGTGTCTGTGTGTGGGCCCAGACTGCCTGTTAATAGAGATCCTCTGGGGACCCCTGTCAGGGTGTGGAGCCCTGCTGATATTCAGTCGAGGGAGTGTTGTGGTGGCTATGAGAAGGATTGTTGTCACCCCGCCGTGACTGACCCCGCCGTGACTGACCCCGCCGTGACTGACCCCGCCGTGACTCCCCGCCGTGACTGACCCCGCCGTAACTGACCCCGACGTAACTGACCCCGACGTAACTGACCCCGCCGTAACTCACCCCGCCGTAACTCACCCCGCCGTAACTCACCCCGACGAATGTGTCTGTGTTGACCCCGGTTCTGGGCCCGGGCCTCTATATATCATGTGACCATTACGACCGCTATATGGGCCCTAAAGCAAAGCCAATGAGCACCTCGGTGTTACGAGGCCGTCGGGTCTCCCGGAGCGTCGGACGTGGACACTAACAGCCTCGTTGTTCTGCCGCTCCTGTGAAGTTCATCCTGGGGTTTGTCTGTGCCTAGCCCGAGCTAATTTCTCATTTGTCCGTCCCAGGAGAAATGCATTTTAGTACCATTTGTCTCAAAAGCAGCCCTGCCGTAGACATTAAAGATTAATGTGGCCTTGCAATTTTAATGATTTCGCGCTAGTTATTATTCTCTCAAATGAGCTCTCTGTTGTGGTTTAGCGGTACGTGTGTGTGTGTGTGTGTGTGTGTGTGTGTGTGGGTGAATAGGTCTGGATTCCTTTTGGAATAAAACCGGAGGTAGGTTAAAACCTCCCCGTGACTTCATTGACCCAAATCTGATCCCAGACCAGAGGTGCGTAAGACAGCTGTGCCGCTTGCCTTCATTCCTGCTAAACAGCCGCTGGCTTTTGAAACGACTGCTTCGCTGATTTTGAAGCAATGCCATGTCAGACAATTAGTAGCCGCTCGGCTGCAGAGCGGAACAGAACACAAGCGGGCCTGGAGAGCTGAATGTCTGTTTCCACCTGGTCCTCAGGAACTCACGAGACACACTCCAGCAGTGTTATTCTTAATCCCATGTGGATTTTGTTTCCTCTACATAAATATTATGACTCAGGGTAAGCAAATAAGACCCCTACGTCTCTAATCTTCTGATTGCTACTTTGCTGCTAATCTCTTTTTGGAATAGTAAATGATGTTCTCCGACAAAGTTTTTCTTTACTTTGGCACACGATCAACGGGGATGTAATTTTTATCATCTTTGTAGTTCTTATAGGCTGACAGCCTCTGGTCTTTGTAGTTCTTATAGGCTGACAGCCTCTGGTCTTTGTAGTTCTTATAGGCTGACAGCCTCTGGTCTTTGTAGTTCTTATAGGCTGACAGCCTCTGGTCTTTGTAGTTCTTATAGGCTGACAGCCTCTGGTCTTTGTAGTTCTTATAGGCTGACAGCCTCTGGTCTTTGTAGTTCTTATAGGCTGACAGCCTCTGGTCTTTGTAGTTCTTATAGGCTGACAGCCTCTGGTCTTTGTTGTTCTTATAAGCTGACAGCCTCTGGTCTTTTTAGTTCTTATAGGCTGACAGCCTCTGGTCTTTGTAGTTCTTATAGGCTGACAGCCTCTGGTCTTTGTAGTTCTTATAGGCTGACAGCCTCTGGTCTTTGTAGTTCTTATAGGCTGACAGCCTCTGGTCTTCGTTGTTCTTATTGGTTGATTCTGGTGTAACTGGCGGGGTGTAACAACACTTCTAACAGCCAGAAATAGTTGGGTTTTAAATCTCACCAATTGATCAGTCCTTTACACTGCAGGTTGTTTGTAAGTGTTCTGAGCAACCTGAGATGCTTGAAAGCTTTGCTTTTGATGTCTTAATGTTGCTCACGACATGAGGGCCCAGTAACCCTGAAAGAGAAATAAACTTGACAGGAATATACAGTCCTGGGTAAAGTGTGCTCAGGAATAGCTACACTGACCGTTGGCTGGTGACCAAGGACGTGAGAGAGCAATGGGTATTGACGTGTATCATCAATGCTAAAGAAGGTCATTGTTGTTCAGCTCGATTGTTATAATGTTTTCTTTGGGTTTTCCAACAGACTGGGTTCTTGTTGTGTGTTCCCATGGTTGCCGTATCTCTAACACCCAAACCCAGCCATTCCTATTTCTTAACTTCACATGTCACCACCCTGATGGAGGCCGGACTGGTGGAGTCCGAACTGTTGGATTCTCACAGGCGTTGACAGAAGGCGTTGGCTCACATTCCCTTGGACCCACGGGTAAATCCCCCTACCCGTCAAACATTCCTACCAATTACCTTGGACCGACAGGGATGAGAAACAAAAGGCTCAGAGATGTGTCCACGGGACACGGTTAGCTAACCAGAGGTAAGCCAAAACAATCGTATGCCTGAACTATGCCGTAACCACGGTGACTGCCTTTCAAGGGACCGGAGTGTGTTCAAAATACAAGCCGCTGTTTGGCAGCTGTCTCCGTGGTCACGGTAATGACCGTGTTTTTCACATCGAACGTCAGTGAGAACAACCTTTGCGATACTGGCGCATCAATGGCCACCCGCCCTGGGAGGCACAGACCGGCTAACAGGAACACTGTTCCAGACTAATGCCATTGACTAGCTACCCATCTGGCACCAGGGTTAGCCTACAGCTGCCAGAACATGCCCCTGGTAGGTGCGACATGTTTGGCCCTCGATGAACCAGGTATTTACATGGTATGATATGCCGGGGAGGTGCCGGGGAAGACCTCCAGCCCTGTATGGTGAACGGAGATTAGCTGCCACGTCTGATTTTACGCTCCAAATGCCTCTCTTGACTGCCGACACTCAGCTACCTCTATCAACAGTGTCCACGTAGACAGATGTAGTTTTTGATTTTAATGCCTCTTTCAGATTGTCTTTGTATTAAAAAAGCACTTGCCTATGAAGGTAACTGGTGTGTATTATTTGTAATGGCGCTTGAACCACGTTCAGACTACAATCAACCACTAACAGACTTATTTTGTACTTGTGAATTATTCAGTGGCATGTGATTTACCGAAAGCAAAATCTGAAATCTGCGTCTTGGTTTAAGAGGACTAGAGCTTCTTTATCAGTGTTTTATGATGAAGAGAGGACTTTTTCATTACAAACGTTTTGAGTAGTGGTGAGGAAGCCTGCTCTTTTGTCGGTTAAAGCAAAGTGAGTTGTGAGAGCGCCAATCCACGACGATACAGGCAGGCTCTTCGAAAATTGTGTCTTATTTTCCAATGGCCATCATCTCCCAGACTTCCTCAATCTTTCTCATTATAGTTTTAAAGATGTGATCTACCTGGTTACTCTACCAACGCTTGTGCCTGACAGTCCAGCACACCTCACAGAGAGGAGGTGTAGGTTGGACCACGCCCCCTACTGGTCTAAATAAAACCATGTGAAAGTGACCATGTCATTCATACCAACACCTGTCTGGTCAGCCTCCCTAAATATCCCTCGCCCACTTCAGACACGGTTACTGGAATGCCTTGGCCAGCATCGTGGACCGGCCAAAGAGAGGACTCTGTTAAGCCTCACTTCAGGGTCTGCTGACTCAGCATCTTGAAGTTTCATTTTTTTTACTAGTCATTTTATCTGTGATCCGGATGTATACGTATTTGCCGTTCTTAAGGTCATTGTTGACAAACGTCATCACAAGTGAATCTATTCGAGTCACACTTTGAATCTCGAGAAAATGGGAAAACAAGTCTTGAGGGTTGAATAGTAATTTAAGGGACCTAAATGCTTTTTCAGTGTGAGGAATATCAATGTTGTATTTGATATGCATGCCTGTTACTCTAAATGGTGTGTGTGTGTGACAATTCTATGGGCTTGCATTTTTTTAACTATGCATCAGTGTTCCCTTTGAAAAACTGTGTTGCCCTGCTGGAAAAAAAATCTAGGACCTTCCCTTGTTTCAAGAATATATATTGTAAAAGTTCAGATGCTGATTTAAAGAAATTGTATTACGTTTTACTACATTAATATGAAAAAATTGTGCTTTGTGCTTTGACTTAGTCAGAAAACTGTTTTCTCGCCCCAACCTGAATGTGCCTAAAGACACAAGGAACATTTGTCTCATGTAGAGCGCACGACAACAAACCGACTAGATAAATAGATAAACAATGCTACAGTATTCAAACTTCAAAGTGCACCTCAGAGGACGACACTTCTCACGTAATTTATCTTTCCTGGGCGTGGCGTTAACGTTTCTTTTGCCGTGTCACAGCGCCAGAGTCAAGTACGAAGCTCCAGTGTTTTTTCGACAGGTGTCATGTCCCACTGTAACAATGTGGTCGTGACTGGCAATTACGCTGCGGTGTTCTGAGGTGTTTCGTGCCCCACTCTTGTCATTGCTGCTGCTTAACGTGGCGAGTCTGGAAACAGGGCTCTTGTGGATGTGTAGCATGTCACCCCCGTTGAACTTCCTCCCAGCAGCAGTGTTGGACGACGGGTGGGACGCATTCCACGCCGGGGGGAGCAGGATTCCACCGTGACTCGCTGCTTCCGGGGGGCAGGGCCTGTGTCCGGGCACGGCAGACGGCTGCTCTCCTGGCAGGGACCCTGAGCGGTGACATCACGCCCTGGGATATTTTAAAGAGCGTCAGTCAGCTGGCGTACGAGCCCGGGTGTGGACAGTCCAGTGTCAGCAGTGCACTGTGAGGGTCGTATTCCTTTTTTCCCACTGAGGAGATTCACGATCCACCCCGGGGGCGATTAAGTGGCCCTAGCTCTTGCTCATCAAACCGCACCGCGATCTCCCTTCTGGGACATGACCTACTAGTCCCTGTTCTTGCAATGCTCAGGCGTTGCCCTATACCGCGTTTCGCCTCCTCTGGAGCCCGAAAGAAGATGCCCGAGTCCGAGAAGGAGAAGGCCCCCCTGGCCACGCCGGAGAGCCAGGCCCTGGACATAGTGGCGGACCCGAAGGCAGTGATCAAGGTGGCCAAAGAGCCTCCGCAGAAAATGCTGAAGATCTTCGGCATCATCAACATCACCCAGGGGCTGCCTTTCTGTCGCAGACGGGTGAGTGGCGGTGACGGAGTTGGGTCCAAGGTGTGTTTTTACGCGCGGAGGTCGATCTGAGACAACCTGCCTTAAATGTCAGGGGTCGCTCCGTACCCCTGATATCCTTGACACAACCTTGACGCACGCACACACACACACACACGGACACACTTGTGCGGGAATTGATTGTGTTTTAGCGTCAGTGTCTCAGACCGACGTTTCACCTTGTCCCTTTTTGTTTAACTTTCGCTGGATTGTCCATGGCTTCTGTTCTTTCCTGTTAATGAGTGCGATAGTTCTCGTCTTCAACAGCGGAGGGAGGTTGTTTTGGAGCTTGTTTCAGCTCTTCTGAGTTTTATTTGTTGTTCACACTCTTGTGGTTGTTGTGCTTATGTCGGTGTTATGTTAAAGTTTAGCACAGCTGAGGAGCTTTTGAAAATAGCTGACCTCCGATTCTCAACGCTTTGTGTGTTTCTGTCTGTTTGCTTCTTTGTGTGTGTCTCTGTGTGTGTGTGTGTGTCTCTGTGTGTGTGTGTGTCTCTGTGTGTGTGTGTGTGTGTGTGTGTGTCTCTGTGTGTGTCTCTGTGTGTGTACCTGGTTATGGACAACCTTAAACCTCCTACGTCCCTCGTTCAGTTCTAGTCAATGTGTTGCCTGTGCTGTTGCCTGTGCTGTTGCCTGTGCTGCTGCCTGTGCAGTTGTCTAGTCTTGTTTTTTTACTTAATCAAGATTTAGAAAAATTGCTTTGAACTTGCCCTTGACCCTAATTTATGTGACCAGTTTTTGTTCCTGTCGTCGTTTCATAACTGTTTGAGCATTGAGTTCAGTAGGTTGTCATGTTCTTGACTTTTACTAAGACTTGTTTCACAATAAAAGTATAGATAAATGCACACTTATCAGTTCCTACTTTAACTCTGTACCTGCTTCTATAACTTTTCTTTGCAACCCTTTTCTGAACTTTTATTCAGTTTTTTTTTCAGGACACTGATATTCAGCGTCTAACCTGCGGTCTTAGCATGTGTCATATGTTCTAGGGCGCCAGACGTGTGCTCGGTGCCTCAGTCACATTCCCTTCCCGAGACGCCGCTTAGAAACACCTACATGTGACCTTAAAAAGGCCTCCTGGTACCCTCCTATTTATAGAGGCATGCTAGCAGACGGTGACAACGCATTGACGAAGGGGTAAACAACTGCCCGCTTCACGATGAAGTGATGTGGACCTGGGGTCGGATGCTTCCAGAACGTTAAAACACACACATGTTATGACTGATTTATCTGACCTTGGTAGTGGTTGACATATGACCTTTGCCTTGCTCCTCACGTCTGATGGGGTAGTTGAGAGCCACTAAGAAATGGGGTTTGTGTTTTGAACGGTAAGCTTAACTGTGTGTGTGTGTGTGGTGTGTGTGTGCTGTGTGTGTTGTGGCGCGGTGCCTTCGCAACACGAGAGGCTGGCACTTGCTTAGCAATGGCTCACAAGGTTTTGAGTGCCACATTTAGCTGATATCCAGCTAAATTGAATTGGGCCCCCCCACCCTATTACGCTGGTTCCCCCCTAAAGACTCGGGCCTACCGCCTGGCTGGCTGGCAGCCCTTTTGACAGGCCACTGGTATTTCTGTGACACTGCACTGCTGTGAACCTTTAGAAAAATACCTCCGGGCGTTGGGAGGATTGAATTGAGAACAGCCCAACAGGCTTTGTGTTTCTCTCAACAAATTAGACGAGTGCCTCGTAAGGTTTCTGTCGCTCTCTTCGCAGGAGGGTGAACAAGCGGCCCAACGTTTAAGCAAAGGGCTTTTTTTATCGGGTTGCTGACGGGTGGAAATCAGATTGAATAAATAAATGTAAGTACTAGAAACTGACGTTTCTGGAGGTAAAGAGTGGAGGGTCCCCTCTCTCTCCCCCGCTCAGATCAAAGAGTGACTCTGGCTGAAGCAGCTCTCAGACAAAAGGATCAAACTGATAATCTGTTCTTCATTAGCGTCGTTCATGAGCCAGCCACGGGTTCAAAGGCCCAGCCATGTTGGATCCGACAGGGTGTTAGGCCAGGCCCCAGCGCTGTATACACTGGCCGCGGGGTCAAAAATAAAGTTATTTTGATTCAAAACAGTCACTGGCGGTCGTCTGCCGGCCAGACCGGCTACCCGTAACGCCGCACGAGGACGGGCGCAAAAGGTGAAACCGAATTGGGTTGAGAGCCAATGCACACGCACCGCAGAGCTGGATGCGCAACTGGATGGCCGCATCGTGTCTTTATGAGATTCGCGGTGGTCCGGTGATTTTCCCCTATTCGGAACATATTGACCTCTCTGCTGTGATTCGTCGGCTTTGTGTGCGGTGATCTTCAGTAACTGTTCAGTTCGCACCATTTCTCACACACCTTTGTCTACAGCCGCCCCTGTTCTCTGTCTAGCTGTGGTTACAGACCGAGTGTCGCCGTAGGTCGGCTTGGTGACGGGCTACATGTGTAGACGCGTTACTGCTGTTCCCATCGATCCATAGTCATTCCGTGTTTTTGTCTTCGTGATCTTTGCGTATAATATCCTCGTTACTGTTTTCTGTCCTCTTACTCACAGCAAAACATTGCCACCGGCTCCGGGTCTGGCTTTTCTTTGGAGACTTAACCAAATGCTAGCTAAGTCCTCTGTGTCCGGGCTGTGGGACTGATCTGGCTGTTGCCCACCGGGCCATGAATACTCCATCAGGCTCCACTGAGACCTCAACAGCTGGCTCTAGTGAATGGAATTACTGGGATTTCTCCGCTCTCTGTGGACGTAAGGACTTAAGCCTCCGAGGCCGCCACTTTAGAAAGCTCATTCCTCAGTCCAAGGAGCCTTTCACAAGACATTTTTGTCATTTTCAGTGTATCGGTGTTGCAGCTGAGGTAATTGATTCAACTTCCTTTTCACTGAAATGCGTTCACATGTCAAGTTCAATACATTCACATTGCATTTGATGTGTCAGCGTTGGCGTCGCCATTTTGTCTACAGTAAAGGAGGTGTACCTTGATAACACGATGGGCTTGGGAAAACAAAACAAGTTTACATCAGATTGCGTGAAACAAATTGGCTCACCTTTTTTAAGAATAGGTAGAACAGGCTTTGTGAAAATAAATATCCTTTGTTGTTGCAGTTAGAGTAAAAATAATACAGCATTGTATTGCCGAAAGTACATACATAGCCTTGTTTTTTGCGACAAAAGAAAATGCATGTCCTCTAACCTTAATTCTAACTTTAATCCTAAACTTAACCTAAATAATTTGTAACTGATGCCGAAACCACTAATCCCCAAACTTACTGTTGCGCTCGTGGAGACCGGATAAAAGTCCAAATGAGGGCAGATTTGAACGTTTTAATGTTCTTGTGAGGATGTCTGGTCCTAAGCTGATCTGTGAACCTGTAAAGCACACACTCCAGTGGCAGTATTAAATGGAATTTATGTACGAGAACATTTCCTAGATCTTTGTATACTCCTAAAACTTTTTAATTCCAGTGAGACCTTATCCCATGCCCCGCACACCCCCGTCCAACTCTCTCCATATAAATAGTACGAGGACCCGGCTCGAGTTTCTAATTGAAACGTGCCAACGAGGTTTCACAAACGTCCTCATTTCCCAGGCCGGAACGGGCATCCGGCTGTTGCCTTAGTGACGGGGATGTGGAAAGGACTTGCACAGCATTGCACTTGAGGCTTGGTATTAGTTTCTTCAACACCCCCGCCCCCCACCCCCGTCCTGTCCACGTTGCTCTTCCATTCCATTTGGGTAAGGTGATCTTGACCTGCCCAACTCAGCAATGTGTGCGATCGCCAGGCTTTAACCGCGGCCAATTGCTGCTTTAGCAGTCGCTCTAGTTTTGGCTTCAGCCTTCCCGGGAGACTTTGATATCAAGTGCAAACGGGATTAGCTACTAACTACCTCACATGCCGATGAAACAAACCGGTTTTCTGTCACACGCTGTAGGGATGATGAATCCATCATTAACTCATGGTCATGGCCTGTCACATTTTTGCCAAGTGTTAAAACAAGGGGTTGTAAATGGCTGCCCATATATGGCCTGTGTAACGCTTGTAAGGAATATGGGATGGCACCATCATTTATGTCCTCCAGTTCTCTGTCAACCTTTTCTGTCAGTCGATGCACAAATTGCATTTCCGCAATTTTACATTAAGGTCTGTTCTTTCTTAACATCTTCACAAATGTATTCAATAATGTAGCCACAGTGCAATGCTACATGTTGAATTTAACTCAATCAGAATGCTGTTTGTCTTCCTGTAAGCACCAATCCAAGTCATTACACTCATCATGCTTCCGAACACATTAGTTAGTCGCAGAAGCACAAGCAAAGTTTGTACATTTTCTGCCGTCGACGATGTGAAATCCTTGGAGATCTATGCGCTGCCTTTTGCGCTTCCTCTCTGTCCTCCCGGGCACTCCAATCTATGCAATGGATCCATTTCTCAAATCCATTTTCCTGGTAAACAAATTTGCCCTCCCCTTTTGCCGACCAGTCCCAGCCCCGTATTAAGTGCCTGCGGCGGTCGGCCCAGATAAGCGCTTTCGGATTTGAGGAGCAGCAACCCGTATTAATTTGAGAGGGGACGAGTTATCCCTCGACTCTGCCGCTTGGCCCACCGAAGCAATCATTCTCAGAGGTCTCGGGCGAGGCTCCTCGCCGCGCCGCTTTATCTGTCATATTTACCTTATTGCAGTTGACAGCCACATGTCAGGGCAGTGGAGATAGCGTTAAAATGGAGGGCCGGGAGAACAACTGAAAGGACTGATGCAATTGACGGCAAGACGGCCGGCTTGTTATGCTGAAATAATAAAGTACCCGGCGTTTGTCTTCGCCTACTTGCCTGTTATGCTCTGTCTTTCCATTTGAGGAGGAAGATGTTCTTATTTAGCTGTGGCAGGATTGCGGCATCTCATCACTGCATATAAGCATGCTGCCACTGGCAACGTCCTTTTACGTGTTTTTTCTCTTCTCACACACCAGAAAGTCATGGTCTCCCACCAAGAAATAACCCTAATTTTACCCCGTCTAATGCCCTTTTTTTTCTTTGGTACCTGCAGCTTTAAGATAGAACCGTTGACTGGCCTATCGCTGGTGGGTTTTTACAGGTCGGCCCTCAGTGGGCCTGCTAGTGTAAGACTTGCCCTGGACTACAGGCTCCGCCTCTAGGCCGCTTCATCCGATCCGTCTGCAGCTTCCCCTTCCCGCCAAGGTCAACAGAGATAAGGGCTATCAGAAAGCCTGCCGCCGTCGCTCACTCATAAGCCTCAAATGTCCATCTTGTAATTTTCCCATTACAGATTACACTCTTTAAGGTGCTTTTATTCAAACCTCTCACAGCCCTCAGGTTTCCGTGCCCTTTTTCCCATTATCGGTACAAAATCAGGTCTTCCCTGCACAAACTAGCTGTAATACCCGACTACGTGTTGTAGTAAGATGGAAACCGGTTGCATTCAGGGGAAGCACAAAGCACCACCGTTTGTCCTGATGTCCCACTCTAGCCTGTCTATTAATAGCACCTACGTAGAAACGTCTCCTTCCGCCCCCCACATGGCCCAGCAGCTGAGAGAAACGCACAGCACGTTTCGCTCGGACTCAGTGAGTTTTCCCTCAATGACGATTCGGTTCAAAGCTGTTGAGTCGCTTAAACGGGATTGTAGGGCCCTGCTAGCTTCACTAGCACCCACCGTCCTTCTCTCACCTTGGCGATTTTGAACTAGCTGGCGTTCTGGACACCTGATGCGCCGTCCGGTCCCAATCATCACCAGCACCTCCCCACTCCCTCGATTCGGAGGCAAGGTCCAGAGCCCCGCTTCGCTGCTCCTTTGGGAGGTGCATGGATTCCATTGCCCTTGGGCTCCAAATAACCCTGAAGGGTTGAGGGGTGGAAGGGAGGAAGGCATCTGGCCTGTGCTATTCTGAGGAGAGCCAGCCAGCCGTTCGGCCCAGGCCAGCCAAGCTGTTCTACCCCCACCGGAGATCATGAGGAGGCGAAGCGTTAGCACCCAGTGCAGTGGGGCGGTGATCGTGTTTCTGGTCTGTATCAGCGGTCTTGTCGGATTTCATTTTCCTGCTTTATTGACCTCATTCTGCTTTGCTTCCCTTAATCTCATTAGACCAATATTGGTTCTGTTTGTGTTTTTTTTTTTCTTACCTCAAATCAGGTACACAAACATTGCTCTGTGTCCTTTGTGTTAACAGACATTCAGACATTATTTTGACATCATTGGCTGCTCCGTTTGCATGTCTTGCTTGTTATGACAGTGTAGCATCACAGGTGAACTAGATGTATTTCACCAAGATGGCAAAAAATGTGATTGGATTTAATTGGTTAGATGGATGTCAGGACTGGCATGGAAAAGTCATCCACCGGGTCTGCATCGAGGAGGTGATATGCCGTTGTAAATGGTACCGTGCGAAAGGCACCCCCAGCACGCCATAATGAACTGGTAGCGACCGCAGCTGAGCCAGAGCCCGGACGCCTGAGGCAGAGCAGACCGGATGTGTTGACATTTCCCACACTGCACTGGGGCTCAGAAGGGACAGTAGGTTTGGCCTTCCACTCAGGAATGTGTCACAGGGCATGGTCACCGGCGTGCTCCAACCAGCCGGTGTGAAACCGAAGACGATGTCAGGACCTCGTGTCTACAGGCACGCCGCTCTTCCTCTCTCTCTGTCGTTCTCAGGGGTATCGCGGGGTCTTAGCTGTTCACACTCTGGCGCAGATCAAACTGAGATATCAACGTCACTCGTCACACGTCTCACAGCTTTCGAGGCGAGACCGCACCATTAGATTTTGATTGTTTACCTCAGAAAAAGCTGTAGTCTGTGATTTCTTTGTAATTGCTGCTTCACAAGCTTAAATATATATTATTTCTGTTTAGAGGTGAATTGGACCTGTATTGGGGCCCCTTTGCGTAGCTCTTGTGATGGAGTATCTCCAAGCACTTGGATCGGAGTCCATGTGGGATCGAGCTGCTCTGACTCATTCAGAGAGATCTGGAAGCGGTCCCTTCTGTTCTCTCCCACTGAGACTGGACTGGTTATTGTCAGTCACCGGTTTCCTAGTAACCAGCACTGTGGATCGCCTTATCCTACAGTCAGACAGTACAGGATGCATGTTGTGCATGTGTATCGTGTGTGTGTGCCTGTATGAAGGGAATGAGTCTTCCCTATTGATCCGTTGTCTCTGGCTTTGATAGCCGTGCGGCTGCTGCCAGAAGATTTTCTTCCCCGCTATTGATCTTTCTCATTGGCATAATGACTTGCACCTGTCTGACCCAGCCTCCTCTATCTCTCCTGGTCTCCAAATACCTTTGTTCTGGGCTGAGATCTCACGGCTGGAAATGTAAGCCTTTTGGACCCTGCCTAGTTCTTTTTTAAACCCACCCACTCTTTTTCCTGATTGGATCACGTTCTCTGTCCCGCACACCTAACTGGCTGTTAATTGTGTCATCTGCAGCAGTCTGTGTACAGATAGCAGGCCGGCCGGCAGGGATTGATGAGTCTGTCTGCATGGTTTGTTTAATCTGTGTGTAACACCCTGTCGCTGCACCGTGTGTGGTCCCTCTGGCGCTGCTTTGCACTGGGGCCCCTTGCCTCGAGCGTGCTGGGTTTGCCGAGGGCAGAGAGAGGGTGTTGAGAAAGGCGAGCGAACGAGACTGTGACAGGCAGCGAGCGATGGCCGTTTGTCAGCAGAGGGCTTTGGCTACGAGGCATTATAGCGGCCGTGAGGTCCAGTGAGTTATAAGTTGGCGGGCGACACTGCCTCTGCTTAACCTGGCCCTGACTCTCCCAGCTGCTCTTACTTGACCCACCACAGAGTGCAAACAGGCTCAGCCATGGCTATATTAAAGATAGCATTTTGCAGAGTGGGGCGCACCACAGCAGAAGAGCTGAAGACCTGCCAGGAAAATATAAAGAGAAATAGAGGCGTTATTTTTCGCCCTGTAGTTGCGATGGACGTGCCGTTACTCCAGTGCGTCGTATAGAAGGCCGAACATAAACACTACCGATGGGTGTTTCTGTTCAAGAAACTGCCGGAGTTGGAGAGCCTTGGTTGCTTGCCTGTTTGCCAGGTGCCGTGAAGGGAGTGTGTGCGCGTGTGAAGGGCCAGTTGGAGTGAACTTTCGGCGTGTTGCTTTGGAACAACACTGTTTATGCCTGGCATCTGGTAGCACCGCCCGTCTATGCCACGGCCTCCTTGCACTCTGATTTCTAAAGTTTAATGGAACAAATGTGCAAGTGGCTATGAGGCTCGGTGGGAGTAGCGCTAATTAGGGTATTATACATGACACAGTTGAACGTTGAAAGCCATGAAACCGACAGACAATCCACTGGTGTCAGTGGCGCCCAACTGAGAACCGGTGACTGACGTTGTTGCCGACGTTTAGCCCAGGACTTCTTCCACCTTGCCCCGCCCTTGAAACCTTAGTCAGTGTCTGGCGTCTACAATGAACAGCTGGACCGCTCATGGTGTCTGCAGCACAGGCATAATTTGACGCCAACTGGTCCGCCATCTTGGCTCTGCTTCAGGGAGTGGATGTACACCAGACTTTCACACCTAGCACAGGCAGAATCCGATGCCAACTGGTCCGCCATTTTGGCTCTGCTCCCGGGCGTGTGTCACATGCATATAAAGCAGCTCTTCATTACCCTTACAGCTAACATTGCTCTTTGAGTCCACTTAAAATCAAAGAGGTGTGTGTGTGTGTTAGTATTTTGTCAGTTCTTCTGCACCCTGGACTTGGAGGACCACTTGTGCTACGTCCTTATCCATAATGTGTTGTCCTTTCCCACTGATTATTGTGAATACAGAGGATGAGGGCATGATGGTAATGTCTCTCCGTCAATTTCTGGACTTCTGTTCATAAGTGCATCGAGATAAAAGTGACTTAACTGAGAGGAATACTGACTGCTCGTGACTCGTGAACGGCTGCAGATGGCACACTGCCGGCCGGCCGGTTGCCGATGGTTTTTAGGGGACATGGGAAACCTGACGTCTCGTCACATTGATTAGGAGCGTGTATAATGTGGGAGGGGGAACGCAGGCACTCCAGGCCTTAACTTCGCCCCTATTTATAAACCTGGCGCTGTTTATAAATGTCCACTGAGCCTTAAGCCTGTTCGCCTACCCTTCTGAGCGAAAGCGGGACCTCTCGATTGGCCCACTGTGAAGGCGTAACCCGTCGCCTCGGTTTGAAGACCACGACACTCATCCAAAACGCCGCCCCACACCCACGTTTCGTTTTCTTTGACTCCATTGTTGACCAGGCCCTCCGTCCGGGCTTCCGGTGCTTTTTTGTTGTTAAATAAATGTTTTACATCTCTCCGAACTTGTTAGTCAAACTCCCGGTCCAATTAAGACAGTTTTCCTGTGTCTGCTCCTGGCTTTAGCTGTATTTAATTATACATAACATCAAGGCAGCCGGGCGCGCTGCGAGGAGATGGATGCGTTTTCTATGTAGAAGCGCCTGGCCAGCCTCGCACTAATGTAGCTCCGGTGACTCAGCCGGCTATTAATAGGCTGCCGCCTGGCAGGTCCTGGCTTCAGGCTTTGTGTGCTGCGATACAACAATGCTCTGTACTGGAGCAGACCTTCCCACCGGCAATGGGAGGCTGTGTGCGGCAAAGGTGCCGTTGTCGAGATGAACCGCGGAGTTGTCGAAACGCACCCTCCTCGGGCCTATTTAACGCAGGAACTACTTTAAATCGGTGACCTTGCCCTCTAACGTCCATTCACCGTGACATCACACGTTCGCCACTGCTCCA
The DNA here is from genome assembly GCA_029465975.1 of Dallia pectoralis. Taxonomy (NCBI): domain Eukaryota; kingdom Metazoa; phylum Chordata; class Actinopteri; order Esociformes; family Umbridae; genus Dallia; species Dallia pectoralis. The sequence goes on from CM055742.1 coordinate 4,915,417, forward strand.
AACCCCACAAACACCTTGCTTCCATCTCGGAATAAAGGATATTCCCAGAATTAGTCATGAGCATTCCCTCTGGGACCATCTCCAGTAGCCGGAATGGTTTAGGACGGCCTGCCATCTGGACAGCGTATAGATCCTGGTCAATCCTCTGCTGGCCAGGAGATTGATAAGCAGGAAGCCGGTGACTCGGCAACAAGCAACAATCGTCTGCTTGTTGCTGGGTATTTTAATGTCTGACGACGTCTCAAAGGAACAACAGCCCGCCCTTTAAGGGAAAACAACCCGACAGCAAATAGGGAAGGAGGATGGAATATGCAACTTGATGGAGTTAAGCTGGACCTGCCCTTGTTCACTTCCCCGTTACGCCTGTAGTGCTCCTACGTCTGTATTCGCTGTAGGAGGCCAGTGTAAAAGCAGCCATTTCCAAGCTGGCATGTTGATTACAGTCCTGACTGCCTCACACCTTCTGCCCTCGTCACCTCTAAGACTTTTCCCGGGGTGTCTGTTGCTTCCTAATGCAGAGCGGCAATGCTCTTCGTGTTTCTACTCAAAATGCCAGTCTGTTTCATTGTGCGTAGAACACGGCTGTCTCATATTCACAAGTGACTCTCCGTTGGTCGAGTACAGAGAGAGAGGAATGCCACAAATTATTTTAGTTTAACACGTTAAACGTTTTATGTGTCCATAGGTTGTTGGAATTGTAGTTTATTTCCTATTTCGACCCTCATTTCTCCTTCTTAGATCTCAATCCTCTTCTCCCTCACCCATGTTCCCCGTTCGTTCCCACTCCTTTCCACACGTCTCTTCTTTCCGCTCCCTCTCCATCGCTCTCTCTTTCTCTCTGCGTGGACCGTCTTATCTCAGGCCAACAGACCCCTCCTTCTTTTTCTGTGGTCCGGGTGGTCTCTTTATTGCTCTTAATGGACTCATTCAGTCTCTGTGCCTGTGGTGGGATTGGCTTTTCCCCCTGAATGCGAGTCGGTCGGTTCGTCCGATCATTCATTCCATCATTGTGCTCTCTGTCCTCGTCGCGGGACCAGTTTTGTACCAGCGTTTTGGAGAACTAGAGACCCGACTTCGGGAGTGATTTAATATTGACCGTGAAGTCATTTCCAGACTGTTTGACTTGCTGTGCAGTTAAGAATGAAGTCCGTCCCGTTGACATTCCACCAGCCATGTCTAACGCCTGTCAAGCTTTAGCTTGCAGAACTAATAATTGACCTCATTGTATGGACTAGGGAAAGCTATGCACAATTGGCATATTATGCTGACCTTATTGAAACACTGTTACTACAATCCTGGAATGTGCCAGGAAGGTATTTCCTCATGGGTATAAATGAGCGTTTTGGATAGGACAGTAGCAAATATGATTTTGTTTGTGTTTTTTTTCTGACATTGCTGTGTTCTGCAGTACCTTCAAAGTGACACTCGCTTTTCCCTGCAGCTGAATTCCATGAGGTTTTCTTCACTCCAGCTCAAGTTTGTGATTCGGGGGTACTGATTTTGAATTCCTGACAGTTGACGGCTGGTGCGGCGACGTTCTGAGACTTGACTTGGAATGATTATCGTCGGGAACGTGACATGTGCTTGTCTAATTTGATAACGATATTATCAATCAATAGACGTCTCTTGATGTTCCGCTCATGCCTTGGGACCCATCACTTGGTTTATATGGGAAAATATTGCAGAAATGTTAATTTCAAAGCACCCTGTAGTTTACCCTCTGTGGAGCAGTTATACGTTTCTTTCAGAACAGAACATTTTAAACAGAATATTTATTGTGTGAACAGGGCTTTGAAACATGACTACAATTTATCCTTGAAAACTGACTTGTATTTAAAAAAAATTAGCAGGACAAAAAAAGTCCTTCCATGAGTAGAATTTTGAAAACCAAGGCAAGAAGTACCAATTATGGCAGATGAAATTTCATTAAAGCATTGTTACACTAAGTATGTGTTTGGAAGAACATGGGCTTGATATCAGATTGCCTACGGTACAGGTGTCAATTGGGTTCCATGGAAGGCCGAGTGTCTAGGGGTTTTTGCTTTCATCTTGTACTTGATTTATATATTTGGTCACTAATTGGTTAGGTTCTACCCACACCTGGTTGTCTAAGGGGGAAAAGACTGCATACACTAGGCCCTCTGTGGAATCGGTTTGACACACCTGGTCTGTGGGATTAAACAATTTGTGTCATGTAAACAGGTATAAAATGTCTAATGTCACACGTCACCTCTCAAGATATTACCGGACACTTTTCAGACGAATAATTCATTTGTCTACTGAAGGGAACATCTCGCACAATGTGTATTCAAGTGGAATAAGCCGTATTGTCAGAAGTCTGGTTATGTAGGTATTTCCAGCTTTATAAACGGAATCATAAAAAATAATAGTTTTGCATCAAAGAAAATGTGCCTTTACATTAGGCTAAACAGGGTATAGTGGCTGAAATCAAACTTATAATTTTTTGCGGTCAGGTTCTGTAAGTTGAACGCAGCGCAACACAGTAAATGTCAGTGACAAATAAAAGTCTGAGGAATGCCCACTTTGTTTGATCTCACACAAACAACATGTTTATTCATATAGCACAATTCATACATATGGTAGAAGAAATTCAATGTACCTTACAATGGAAAAAATAAGAAATAATAAAAGACATGCATTTTATATTCATAGCAACCTGGTTACTGGCATCATGTACGTTTCAGACATTACATCTCATTAGTAACTGTGCATTTCTAGGTTCAAAGGTTCTTTAGACCGTTATTCAAAAGAAACTTTAGATCTTGTTGAATAAAGTTAAGGGATCTCTGTAATGGCTGGTCGATCTTCTAGCTCTCCCTGGCCTTCACCATTACTGCACTACCGGCATTAGAAAAAACATTGTCCGAAAACTCTCTACAAAAGGTGTAGGCAATGTGCCAGTTACTCTTCTTTTGCAACTTTGAGGTCTGTAAGGTTTGAAGAACAGGGAGCTGAAATTGAGTGCTGCGACCTTAGCTTCATCATAGCCCTCTTCATCGCTCACTGTCCCCTTTGTAACAGCCCCACACCATTTTAACTTACCCAATTTTCTGACCCCAAAGCAGATTTCCAACAACCTGACTAGACACTACCTCAATGTCAGGTGACTTATTTTTGCACACTGCCTGGCTTCTGAGGGAAATATTTGCACACATTTGCCAAGTATTTTTTATTTTAGTTGCCATTCAGCCATTCAAATGGAAATATTCTGCCATTAGTGTTCCGATATGTCACAGACAGATCTAGCCGCTTAAGGCTGTGCCCAGGTTCTTGCCATTTCAGGCTGGGCCTAGGTTCTTGCCATTTCAGGCTGGGCCTAGGTTCTTGCCATTTCAGGCTGGGCCTAGGTTCTTGCCATTTCCGGCTGTGCCCAGGTTCTTGCCATTTCAGGCGGTGCCCAGGTTCTTGCCATTTCAGGCTGTGCCCAGGTTCTTGCCATTTCAGGCTGTGCCCAGGTTCTTGCCATTTCAGGCTGTGCCCAGGTTCTTGCCATTTCAGGCTGTGCCCAGGTTCTTGCCATTTCAGGCTGGGCCCAGGTTCTTGCCATTTCAGGCTGGGCCCAGGTTCTAGCCATTTCAGGCTGGGCCCAGGTTCTTGCCATTTCAGGCTGGGCCCAGGTTCTTGCCATTTCAGGCTGGGCCCAGGTTCTAGCCATTTCAGGCTGGGCCCAGGTTCTTGCCATTTCAGGCTGGGCCCAGGTTCTTGCCATTTCAGGCTGGGCCCAGGTTCTAGCCATTTCAGGCTGTGCCCAGGTTCTTGCCATTTCAGGCTGGGCCCAGGTTCTTGCCATTTCAGGCTGGGCCCAGGTTCTAGCCATTTCAGGCTGTGCCCAGGTTCTTGCCATTTCAGGCTGGGCCCAGGTTCTTGCCATTTCAGGCTGGGCCCAGGTTCTAGCCATTTCAGGCTGGGCCCAGGTTCTAGCCATTTCAGGCTTTGCGGGACCATTCTCCTATATGTACCATAACCCCCCTTCCATACCAAAAACAGTTGAGATTTGTCACAGGTGAGATGCCAGCAAACTTGCAAAAAACTAAATCCAAAGTTTTAAAAAGGAATGATCACTCAATTAAATATTCCTTCTCCCAGTTTTGGTATTGGGCTTTTTAATGATTTCGCACATCCAAAACTTGACAACAGTTTGCAGTGACAGGCATGTTCGGGAAAAACGCATCATTTCTGGTGTGTGCGTATAGTGTTCACGCTCAAGTGACGCGCGTCTTTCCCCTCACAGAAAATAAACAGTAGCATATTTTCTGCGTTCTTCTTAGCATTCAAATGTGTCCATTAATATGTAAAGCACAGCTGCCTCCTGTTTATCGGGATCTAGCCTGATGACTTACATCCTGGCCTGCACTCGTTCAGACAGAAATATGATACTTCAAAGCACAACAATTGGTTAACCCGGGGCAACCAAATGGGTTACTACCAAATCAACAGGCCGGGGGGGGTCGGCGGTTTGGCAGGGATAGTTGGTTCATTCTTATCTGCGGTTTCTTCTGTTGTTGTGGCTATGTCATGATGAATTGCCCTGTCGGTATTCTGGCGTAGCTCTCACCTTTCTGATTAACTACCGGATGACGGTAATCTGACATGGTTTATTTAAGGAACCGCCCTGTAACTATGTTAAAACGGTGTGCCTCATTTCACACACCGAAGAGGAAATTGATTTGGACAAATAGAAAAAGAAAACAGTCGGTTTATGGCCACCTGTTGAATGTCTTGAACGTTGACATGGTTTGGCTTTGTGTTCGAATGGGAGTGGGCTATAAGGACACCTTAAGTTTACTATTCATAAAATTATATACATTGCTTTACCTGTGACAACACCTTTGTGTAATGACTGCGGTGAATGACTTGTTCATTGCCTTTGGCTAACGGCAGTTTTCTTCTCTCTCTCTTCCCCTTTCTCACGTTTTCCACACCTCGCCGTTCTCGGATTCCTGCTAACTCAGGTAAGCCGATTTTATGTTTCTTCATGTTCTTTCCAGTCTGTGTAAGCCCCCTCAAACACCCTGCAGGATCCGCTTTGTTGAACTTCTGTGTGTTCGCCACTAGGAGGCAGCGTTCTCACACTGGGTAGTCTGCCACTGCCCCTTCTACGCCCTCCCCCACCTGCTGTTGTTTCTCTGCTCCTCCGGCTGACTCGGCCCCTCGGCGTAACCCCTCCACCCCGTTCTGTTGGGTCAAACAAGTTTTCCGGTGCTTTGTCACCGGGGCCTTCAGACAAGGTGCTGTTGGAGTTTCGGCCCGCTTCTCCAGGCCAGGCTGATTGTGTCCGCGTGGGACGCCTTTATGGGACGCCTCTCTGGGCTTGTGGTTTGGATCTGACCGTGCGGTGCTTTTCCGGCGACCGCCTCATGTGTTTAAGAGTCTGTGCCTGGCAAACTGGCTACCTCCAGTCACATGTGGGAGAGTTTCTTTCTACTCCACACAGATGGTCTCAAACGAGCGCTCGGTTCAGAGCCCCATTGATTGTTCGGGTTGTTATGACAACTATGAGTGTCTACAGCACTCAGTTTTGCATTAGGGTGTTGAGAGAAGCTGTCACTCTCCATACAGCGTCGCTTCTAGTGGATGCAGAAGGCCCATCTTTGCAATGTAATGCCGCCGTAATTGTTCCCACATCCTTTGAAAGCTATTCCTAGCTCAAGGTCAATATTGAGGAAATCAATGGCTTTGCGTCATCCTCTCCGTTTGGGTTGAATGTGATTTTGGCATCGATCGAGGCGTACAGAACTCGGGGGGGACAGAGCAATACGCCTTGATGAAGTAAAAAAATAAATATCTTTGTAGCCGTTTGAATTGTATGCGTCTTTAACGCATCTGTTTCTCCTGTAACGGTAACGCAAGCATCACTGCGTGCATATATAGTAAACACCAATCACTCTTGTCTTCCTGCATTGACGGAGCCCCTTTCAGCTGTCTTGTTAACCCAGTAGGTTGATACAGGTTCTGCCTGTGTGGGTCGAGGTGGACCTCCAGTCACATTCCTAATGATGTGTCCTCCTCCTCCTCCATGTGACTGAGCACCGTCTCACGTCTGAAAGGAGTGACTGAAATGCCCGGCGGTGTCCGGCTGCGGCAGACTCGGTCAGCGAACATCCTGCCCGCTGTATTCCCGGAGATATTACCGAGTTATTACCCGTCTGTCTGATGGATGGCCGGCTGTGCTCCGCCTGCGGCCGGGATGGAGCGCGAGGTCACTGGAAGGCGTCTGATAATAGGTTTTTATCGCAGACGCTAGGTGACTGGTGAAGTCCCGCTGGGGAATAGGGGGGGACGCAAGTCAGGGGTTTGCCAACCGGGCGGCGGCCGTCTCGTCAGCGCGCGGGACATGAGATGGGAAGGGTCGGTCGGGGGGGCTTGGCGAGGCGTCAGTGACAGCAGGCAAATCTCCATGGCGACGCGGGTCAAGAAGCCATGTAACGGTTTTGTCTCCTCGATTCCTGATGCGCACGGGGGGGTGGTTCTACGTAGGGCGTCGCCTTTTGTCACTGTTGAGGCCAATGCCGGGTCATGGACCGATGGGGACTCATCTAGGAACACACACACAAACACACACACACACATACACACACACACACACACACACACACACACACACACAAACACACACACACAAACACACACACACACACATGCAGGTCTTATTTACCAACGCCTAAAGGCCCTCCCAAGCTTCTAATAAATAAAAATCAGCGCAATTGAACAAAAATATTACCTAGAATAAAATTGCAAGGCTTACTGTATGGATATTTTTATCCATATTCTCTCTTCACATCCCTACTCTAATTTTTCTCAGGCATGCTGAGTGCATCATTCATTACCTGCCCTGGTGTTAGCAAATAGCCTCGTTCTGTCCGTACATTTCCTGGTCATGGTCGCTGAATGATGTCGAACCTCCACTCCGTGCGATAAAACAAATGGCAGTTAATTAGTGGCGTGTCAGAGGAAATTAAGCTATTTACGTTTTCCATTTAATTCGGAGTTTAACAGTACCTTGCAGGCCCGCGCCGGCTTAATTCCTTTTCTGCAGACAAGCCGGGGTCCACTGCCAGAAAAAACACGAGTCTTCGCTATCCGTCTACCGCTAGCAGTTTGCGTGCGTGGGTGCTAACACTGATTTGATTCATTGTCAGGTTCAAATCTCCACACCATCTTCTCTCTGTGACGGGGCGGTTGAGAATTTGTACGTTTTCTCAATAGCCTGTTCTCTGTCTGGACCAAGTATAAGAACTACACACATCAGGTCTTTTCGGTTGCTTTATTCAAAGAGCTCTGACCGGATTGGTTGTACTAAAGTATCAAATACCCACAATGCATCTCCGGCTCTTTGTTTTTCCGGTCAGTTGAACAACAGCAGTTTACACCAACAACACATTGTCATTGAGTACATCACACAAGCCATGATTGCCTTCCAACGCACATTGCGATGGTCTTTTATTATAGTCATCATATTTATCTCCCGACATTCATGCATATTTTTTTTTATCAGTGATCTGTTGCCACAGTTTGGGAATGTTCTGCGGAATGATTGGTGATAGCAGTTTGGTGTTTTTCGGCTGCATATGGTGGTTATGCCGAGTTGCGCCGGATACTGGGCTGCACGACCAGCGATTGGTCCGTATATAAACAGGTGTTAATGGGTTTATTACGTCTATTCCGCCGACCCACGCAACTTGGAAAATGCTCTTTCTTAACAGCGGGGATTCATCATTCAACCGAGTTTGGTCACTAAGTGCTGCGGGACAAAATGCATGGGCTTAATTGCGTAGTATATAAAACAAACAGCCCCGTTCAATCTTAGTGATGATTCTCCGTGACCGCCGGGAAGCACTCAATCTCATTCAGATTCACGTGGAAATGCATTTCCATATTCATTGTGGAGTTAGAAAGTAAACAACAGTGTTGTCTTCGATGAGTTAGGGGCATTTTTGTAAACACCTGAAACAAGCGTGTCCCCACAGCCTTGGGATGCATAGACTACTGCTCTGACGCCTGAGCTCAGGGGCAGCACGTTTGCTTCAAACAAGCATTTAAGCACCCGTGTTAATAGACCTTTTAGGACATTTTCCTTTAAGGGACTCCACATCTGTGGCCTCACCACTCTTTACGTTCAAATAATGTTTTACAGATGCTGTTATCCAGAGCGCTTTACGATGTAAAGTCTGGAAATCAACAGATGGAGAGATGGAGAACCTGCCCTGGGTTTTTAACCCCATTGACTTGGCTGGCAGCTAATTGCCACACTTTCCCTTTCGGACTTAAGGGTTAGTTGTAGCTCGGCGTGAGTTTAGAGAACCACCAAAGCCTCAACCTCACAACTGGTTATCTTGATTTATTACCATCACAGTCTGGTCTTAAAGCTTTCCTCTCTTTGAACCCCTTTGAAGATGTTTTGGTGTGTTTTTTAGCCCGAGGCTGTTTGGCTTTTCTGAGACTATACTTCAACAGTAGACACAGAGGAGGCACTTCCTAGACGATGGAAAGACCCAGGATGGCGTGCAAGGACCACTACCATTCGAGACGTGTATATATGCCCCAGTAGACCCCTAATGTAGTCCCAAGTTTCTCTAATCTGCCTGTGCTTGACTGGACCACCCGGTAACTGGCACCCCCGCGGTTCTACCGTCTAACTGACCCGCCTATCTCTACGGGCGGTGGGCATGTTCTCCTTCCCCCGCCATTACGGATCTCACCTCAACTGTTGCCCTTCAATCCAAAAGTGCAATGTCTTTCGGATCAACTGGCAGCGAAAAAAGGAGAGTGAAAAAAGTGACTGAGCCTCCATTTCCTGTCTCTTGAGTGCCCCGCTTCACACACAGACACACACACACTTACTTACATGTACACACACAGAGAGAGACACACACACACGTTTCTGATTTGAGGCAGGGAAAGTAACTGTCGGAATATCAATAAGAAACAGGTGCCTGTTAAGGGAGCACTTCAAACAGCTCTGTGTTCCCTTGAGTAGGATCTCCAGTGCTGGCTGTCTGCTTGGCTGGGGTTTTAAGATGCCATTTAAACAGAAGACACAAAATGGTGGACCACTCTAGAAAAAAGAAGGCGCCTGCGTTGCTCGTTAAAATCCCCTCGATGTAACATTGGCCAGTCTGCTTTTTATGTGTTCATCAAGAGCTCTGCGTTTTCCTGTGCGATATGCACAAGCATGTTGGCCCACCGTGAATTAAACCCTGTTGAACACCGTGTACCAAATCCATGCTGCCCACCAGCGCTTTTTATCTGAACCCGGTTAAATCTCACCTGCAGAGGGCTGTTCTTCACAGAATCAGGCGCTGTCATGCCAGGTACAGTGAAATGTCTTCAGAGGCATTTCAGCTGCTTAATGATCGCGTCGTCTGCAGACCCGTGCCACATTTAATACCGCAACACAGATTTGGTTCGTCAACTTCCCAGTTTTTTGGCACGTCGCAAGAGGTGTTTTCAGAAAAACATGGAAGCGAAGTGAGCTTAGCGAAATGGAAACGACGCCCCCAGTTTTAACCCGCCCGAACTAATTGAGACCATTCGTTAGCCGCTCGCTAAACCGGGTGAATAGGAGTGCAGTAATTGGACGAAGCATTGGATTTGGCCAGTGTTCCTGCCCTGGATAGCAGCCCCCTCTGCTCTGATTGGCCCGTGTGCAGACCTGCGGTGTTCCGAGATCATAAACCGGACCAGTAATATTTCAGTAACTCTGGCCACTACCAGGCCTCTACCACCGTTTCAGTATTCTGCTCACAATCTCCCTGAAATTGGCAGCTAAGTTACTCTTTTACTTAGTGTTTTTCCCCCTCTCCAGGTTCTTTCGCTCTCCTTCCAGTTCCCATTAAAACGGATGGATTTCTGTTGACGCTGTGAAGTTCCCTTGCCACCCTCCCAAACACCACCCTATGCCCTGCTGCAGTGTACTTTACCCATAGATTCTGGTCACACATATAGTGTGTCGGGGACGGCGGGGTGTCTTTTTGGATGCAGCCCGTTTGCCGAATTGAGAAAAGGCTGTAAAGCTCCGTCCAAGTACTCTAGAGTAAAGCCAAGAGAAAGGGAAGCTATCAGCGACGGAATAAGCCAAGATGGGTGTAGTACAACATCTGCTCCGGGATCAGTTGCACGGCGTCACAGGGGTTCGAGGAGTCGAATGCCAATGAATTCCTTACGGGACAGAATGTGTTTATAGGCAGACTGATGGGAGAACTGTGTTTCATTAAAATGGCAGAATGATGACTGGGCCTCTCGACTTCTGTGTGGAATTTGGAAGGTGTTTATCCACTGGAGTGAATGAGCTGCGATACGTCCGAATGCACAATATCTGCCTTCGAAAAAAGACTTGGGAATGGCCCAGGCGCTTTTGGAATTAACCCAGACAAGGTGCAAGGACACGGACCGGACACTGCGATATTCCCAGCCGAACACCCCCTGCAGTAAAGCAGTGTTTGTTGTGCGAGGCTCAGAATGTAATATTACCATAACACAATGCTTAGATTTTGATTTGCAATGCAGCCCCTCCCTGATGACAATACAATACACACCAGTCAATATTGACTCGTCCACTGAAGGAGCTCGTTGTGTTGGTTGATCTGGTAATTAATGTAGTCATTAGTGTAGTAATTAGTGTAGTAACTATTGTTGTAATACCAGGCATTAACATCTATTACCCCCCAATCTCACCTTGGAAGCCTTTGTTATACTAAATTAGCATATCTCTGTGTGTAACTATTAAATATAAAACACCACGTTGTTTCCCCAGCCTGCTCAGTCTGTTTGGTGAACGTTAACAAACATTTTGAAGATGCTTCACAGTCCTGACGCAATGTTCTAGTGGCCAACCCTCTAACCCAGATAAACAGTTTATTGGTTTAGTATAATCAAATCGACCATCATTGATTTCGGCGAAAGTACCGAAGCATTTGTTTGTTTTTTAAAACCGCACTCGCACTAAAACGGCATCATCATCATCGTCGTTTCAACAATGTGTTATTTTGATCCTACAGTGCGGGGTGGGGTGTCATCAAACGTACTGGAAAAACCCAGTCGTTGACTGCTATGGGCCTTAGAGTACCTCAGGTGATTCTCAACAACCGCCCCCGCCCGTTCCTCCGCCCACGGCGGTGTCGCCCGGGATCAGATAGCATCCGTTATTACGAACGCGGGGGCAATGATGGATCCGGCGTGGCGGGGCGTAACGGCAGCCCCGGATGGAACGCGTGCGTTATTGCGTTAGCCTTATTGCGTTAGCGTGATGGATGTGAATGAGCCGGGATTCCATGGCTACATTTGATTTTCCGCCCACCGCGGCTTTGCTCCCGGCAGCGTCAGCAGGGCTCCCCGTTAGCCTCGGCGGCTGTGCTTCTGATTGGATTAGCCGGGCCTCATCACTCCCGTCATTATGCCAGTCATGGACCTGTTCATCGTTAGCCCTGTCAGAGACGGTGGCCATTTTGTGGACATACAATTTTCGCATCCTCGTATATTTTTTTAAAAGTTCTTCCCTAGTCGCTACACGGTTGTTTTTAGGGAGTTCTGGTATTGCTTTGTCATTGCGTAACCGTGTTATCTTTTGCCGAATCTGCTCGCCTCAGACTGAAATGTAATACCCATCTGCTGTTATTTGTTCAGTAGGGTTCCATTGCGAGTAGGGAGTACTCAAATCCTAACGACACTGCTGGTGATAATAGAAACTGACAGTGTTATTTTGCTTAGTTAAACATCTAAAGCTTCCTGAACTGTGATATAATGCTTATGGTATAAGGTATGGGGGCTGGCAACCTGTGATCTCGACATCCTCTGCCTCTCCTCTGAGGTCAGGTCTGAGGTCAGGTTCTGTCGTAGTTGACATGATCTGTAGTTCTGTCACCGGGATGAAACGATAGCCTGGGCCCAATCAACCCAGGATAATCTCGGGCTGTACTCTCTTTATGTACCTGTGTGGACGGTCCTTTCACATTAGAGCTCTCTGAGGCTTGTTCCGTCAACCCTAATGAGCACCCCCCCCCACCACACACTTACACACACACACACACACACAAAACAATACACAGTCCCATTCCTCTTAGATTAATATATTCTGTCCCGGTGTTATTGCCTTGTTTAACTGCGGCAGGCAGACGGGAGTTGCACCTCTCCTGAGTCTGTTCCCACGTCAGTATCTGGGTGTGGAGGCCCATATTCTACTGAAGACATACTCAAGTGGCAGAATGATAAAACAAACAGGAAGCCCTCACTCTCTCCATATCTCGCTTCGTATCTCACTCTCTCAGTTTCTCACTCTCTTTGTTTCTCACTCTCCATTTCTCGCTTCGTTTCTCACTCTCTCCGTTTCTCACTCTCGCGTCGTCTCACTCTCGCTCCTTTTCTCACTCTCTCAAATTTCGCACTCACAGTCACACACACCACCACAAACACACACACACATTAACACAAACACACCACCACAAAACACATGCAGTCACAACAGTTAACACCGGAGAAATCCCCGAAAATCTGGCCCAGCTGTGTGTGAATTGATTACTGTGTTTTGTTAGCGGACTGGTTTTGGGAGGGGCAGATGAAGGCTGCCAGCGGGGGCGTGTCATTACTGCAGTCCCGCCCCTCACCCCCTCACGCTCGTATCAGTCCGTCGGCTGTCATGTACGCAGTAGCTAGTTGAAATGGGCTCCTCTTGGACACAATCCGAGGTGCTCAAGTGTTATCAGTTTTAAGACGTTCCGCCATGAATAAAACATTTTGAAGCTGCAGATGACTGACGGAATGTATGTTAGGCAGAGCTCTCCTTTATATTGGCAACCCACCAGTGAGACAGTTACCTTTTAACTTCCCCGCCCGTCTGCGCTAAGTTTCCCGTTTATTTATTTCCTCACTCCCAAGTCTTTCACAACCTGCCGATACCCGGCAGCTACGGGTCATAATAGGACGGGGTCCTACTGATCTGGGGGGGATTCGGTCTGTGTAGGTGTGCACTTCAAGTGGGCCTTGTGGGGCCTTAAACTAAAGCGGCCTCTTCAAGTGATTTCTAAAGAGAGACTAATTAATACGTGGGACTTCTGAGAGGAGATTGGCGCATGAAAGCCTTCGCTGAGAGCACTGGAGATTAGGCTACGTTTTAATTAAAAAGTGGGGAATTCTTTCCGTAATGTCCTCTGGAGAGTTCTTCCTTGGCTCTGTCTGTGGGGATGCGGTGGAATTGTTTTCCCGGCTTCCCAAGTCAGCCCCTCAAAGAGCTGGAGAGCTGGAGGTTCGACGCTCCCTCCTATTAAGCTCTTAGTACACAGAGTCAAATTGCAAATGTTGGCGTAAAGCTGTACCTTCCACAAAAGCCCCTTTATTTAAAGTTCTTTATTTGCTTCGTCTGCTTTTTCCTCATTGTCTAAGCACTTTTTCCCGGTGGTTGGAAAGTGAGCGAGAGAAGCAGATGACCCAAATGATCCAGCACTACACCAAGCCCCTCCCCCTTTCTCCGCCCCCACTCTGTTTTGTCACATGCTAGTTGTCAGGAATAATGTGTGTGTGTTTCGTACACGAATGATCCCAGTCTGAATAATTAACTAATTTGTTGCCAAACGCGGATCGGAGTTCCTAGATGTTCCTAGATGATGGAGTGGAATCAGGAAGCGGGGTTGGTGATTGGCTGTTACTGGCCAAAGCCTCGCCCCTTATTCACCACGGTCACATATAGGGTTTTCCTTACTGCGCAGCCCACATCTTTTCACCGTCCATAAAAAGATTTCCCTACAGGCCTGGTTTCTGCTTCCTACTGAGGAGATATATTCAGAGCGGTTGACGTGGTTACTCTGGGGAGCGGAGTGCTGTGTAGCCAGCATCGCGTGGTAACGATCCAATTGTTGTAGCCGTTCTCTCTGCCTGCATAATAATTAACCTATATTATCTAGGGCTGAATCAGAGACAGATGGGAGGGGAAACGGGAACCACTCTAAAGCCCGTTGCCTCCTCAGATTATCAGAGACATTCTCGTCTCTGTTGGATTGGACTGAATGACGGGGGTGTTTGAGGGTTCTGATTGGGGCGTGTGGTTGTATGTGGCACTGTCAGCAAAGGGGTAGCGAACTATTGTGGTTGTAGGCACTGAAAATCAATTAAGTGGAACATGAAAATGTAGTTATGTTGACTTTTTTCCACCTCAGTATGCTTCTCCCTCCAGCATATCCCACCTGCTTTTCCATTTAGTCCTATTGTCTTGCCAAAGTAATCAGTAATCGTCTGCCGGTATGATGGACGCCGTTTCGGAAATTAAGCGTTCCGGTAAAGGGAAGGCTTCATTAGCAGAATTAATTATTGTACGGTACCAGACCTGTGGCCACAAACAAGACTGGGTTTCTGAAGCCCCCCCTCACCCCACCCTCCAATCCTGATTTTGGAGTAGAGGGAGTTATCACACCGTAGCCTAGAGGGCAGCCAAGACCACTTAGTCTTTGTTGCCAGGCAACCGTGTACAGATGGAGGGTGGCATGGCCGCCGGTCGGTAGCGTTTGTTCCCCGGCCTGGACCGGCCTCGGAAGCTCCCAAAGCTCCCGGCATGAGGAATCTGTTAACATCTACAGTAAAACGGATCCCCCCCGGTCGTACATCCGGCCTGCCTAACAGGTGAACATCGTCCGTTGCCTTGATCCTGCCCTTCCGTAAGAGATAAGCCACTTAGGCTGACCCCCCTAGCCCTGCTCCTCCTACACAGCAGGCCAACGCACCAGAGGTAGGAGCTTTCTGCGTTCTCCCGTCAAGACAAGCAGGGTTGAAACAGTGGTGTGATACATCCAGCAGGGGGCGGTCAAAGCAGTTCACTCCCCTCTGCTCTCCCGTTGAAAAACCTGACGGCGTGCTCCTCCTACTCCCGTTCACCCCCCTTTGGCCGTTATTAGCTTGGATAGCATGATGAAGAGGAGGGTGAAGAAATGGATGACAAGGTGGCTGGCAGAGGGTTTCTCGCCATCTCGGACAAAAGGCTTCAGAGGGCGGAAATCTGGTTCCGCCCAATGAACTCCCTTGTCTCCGGTTCCCGACACCGGCCCGTTTCTCTTCGTCTCGGTGGCGGTCGTCTGTGCCGAGGACTTATTTGTTTCCTGAATGTTTAATCTGCCAAGTTCGTGGCCCGAGCTGGCCGCAGAGAAGGGGGTCCTTGTTTCCTGCGATGTCAGACGGTCCTCACGACAGTGCCGGACTCATTACCATACAGCTGTCACAGAGGCTTTCAAACCCAAACAACAATGGCTACTATCCACACTACTTAGTGGACCACTTCTCTACATCGACTGGCTTACCGTATAGGTACTAGAACGCCAATCAGGACACACGGAGAGGAAGGTGCTGAGGCAGTTTTTCATTTTTTTTGCCGTAGCCCTCTGCAAATTAGAGGCTGTCTTCAATCGGGCCGGGCCACAGCAGCTGGACCTGGCTGGTTTTAAGCTCTTAGGCAAACGGCGGCTATTGTAGAGCAGCTTTTGTGACCTCGCGGGTCATAACCCATGACTCCTGGAGGTCACGGTTCGCACATACCGGTTGTTTCCACAACCTAAGGGAAAAACTAAAGCTGAGATGGGATAGCTGTGTATTACACAGGCCGCTATCGGACCTGTCTAGGAGTATCGATCTCTAAACGGCATGATTGAATGCGCAAACGGCAACAGATTGGGCTTTTTTTGTTTCACTGGTGTGATAATGATCCCTTGTAAGCAGTCCTTTTCAACCCAGACGAAGGAGAAATAGGGATATGACAGAAAATGGAGAAACAAGACACTCCTCCTGTAGCTTATTCAAATTGTGGTACATTTATCTGTGCTTTCTTTGACACCTGAGAAAGATGGCTGCCGGAAATTCCTTCTGGCTGTATTCCATTGGCCACGGATCCCAAGAGGGCAGCACGTGTGTCTCCTAAATGCGAACAACCTCCGCATCCTCCTTTGTAAAATGTACCGTTTCTGCGGCTATTGGAGTCGAGAGTCTGTGGTGGGATTTCTATTTTTAGGAGGCTGTTCCAACCGACCTCGCTCCCCGTGTTCAGCCGTGTCTCTGTACGGCCAACTGGCTCAAGAGGTGAGATGTTCCGACTGAAGCCCCGCAGAGACATGTTAAAATCTCTCTGTATAAAAGTCAACCCACTGCCTCTTCATGTCTGTTCCACAGCCAGGTTTGGCATTCCCGGGTTTTGCAATAGATTGTGGCAGAGTTTCCCGCACATCTTTCTGCCCTTCCGGGTCACAGGTAAGGTCACTGACCTCACAGCTAAGGTCACTGGACTGCTGTATTTCCGTTCGATTACGAGGACGCAAACGGTGTCGGTGCAGACCGGCGCCGTAGCTACGTTGGATTTTTTCGGCCAACGCGAGTGGCTACGTACACAGACGATCCTCCGAGCTGATCCTCGGCCTCAGCGACATGACGAGAATCCGCCATGACACGGAGTGTCATTACGAAGCTTAAAAGGCTTTATTTTTAGCGTTCCACGTCGGAAAGGGTCCAGTGATCTACGTCAAGCGCGGGTTTATGATGGGGGCAGATGGAATGAGGGTGAGCCACAAGTGCCCCTTAACGACATTAGTATATATTCTGTTCATTAGTTCGGGTTTCCACAGGGCCATCGTGTTCAGAGAGCCTTTTCCATTACAGCGCTGGGGTGTGTTTTACGAGTCCAGTCAGAAAGTGCTCTTTATTGACGCACACAACCCTCATGTTCCTACTGTGTGTTTTACAGTCTGGACTTTGATGTATACACTTCCACATAGGAGTGTGGAATGTGTCCGGGCAGGCGTTTCCATAGCCCTGGGGCGGGAGGGTGTAGTTGTTGTCGCGGGCCGACGAAACGTGGTTCTCCGAGAATGAGGCAGAGCCAGACTGGGGGCGGGCCGTCTGCCGTGTCGGTGGTGCACAGGGAAGGGACAACCCGTTTTAACGGCTCTCTGTCACTGCGTGGTCTTCATACGATCAGCGCAGGCGCAACCACGTCTTCTGGTCGCATCGCCGGCACAACTGTGTTCCGCGGCCAATATCCATCTGGTGCCGTGTGTTCTCCCGGTAACGGAGATGCTTTAGATTACGCCTCTGCAATCAACCGACAACTGTCCCATTGTCTTACCACGAGTCGACACAGATCTTTTCTTTCAACCCTAAAGAAGATAGGTGGGCAGAAATATGGTCATATTCTCCTTTGTTTCATGATTACAGATTTCCTGTGGAAATTGTTACACCAAAGGTGTTCTGTAATTTCTGCAGAATGAAGCGGATTGTTTTGTTATAAATTACATAAACATGCGTACAATGAAACAATGATCCTAAATGTATACATACATATGACATGACCCCCTTGCAGTTACTTTAAACAACTTACAATGATTTTGCCAAGCACACATTCACGGCCCTACAGTGCCAGAGGCAACGAAGACACACCAGAACATCGCTGAACCTCTGTGTTGTGGGAAAGGGGTTCTTCTCTTTGAAGGCTGTATTTTGTTGTCTCTAAACACCGGTTGGTATGCTAATACCACAAAGCTTTAATTTGGTCTCGTATGTCCGCAGGCGAGCGTCCCAGAAGGATTGAGGCATACATAGGTGTGTTTTGTGTCCACGGTGGTTAACCACGACAGCATGGGCCTCAAACCCCCTGAAATCATTACGTACGCTAGAAACAGGAACATCCGAACTCTCTGGAGATTAACTTGAGTCCATGCTCGGCTCCAATTTGATCTAAAAGCCTCACAACAGGTTCTTGTTTTCTTTCTGTTCTGCATTCTCATTTTGGTTCACAAAAGAGACACGAAAAAGTGAATCCTTTTCTTTATTCAAAAACTGTTTGTACAGGGGGTGTGTTCATGATGTGCCAACTGCACGTCCACACAGATGAGTAAAAAACAACGCTAAGGAGGAATCACCACCTGATAGGAATTATGAGTCGTTTATAAAAATGTTGTGAAATACGATTTGGTTTTTGAACAGTTAATGGCGTAAATTGTGCCATATTTGAATAAAATGCTAGGGTGCCAATATTAACGCAACACAAAGTGAAATGGAAAATACTTCTGTTTATAGTCAGAGCAGAGTACTTGACCATATAACCGTGGTTTGAAAGACTGAGGTTTTTTTTTTTACTGATTAATAGTGCCGCTCTAGTACCTCTATGAATCAGCACGAGGGGGAAAGATTTGCAATCCCTTCTAGTTTTGACAAAAAGCACAGCGGCAGCAATGCAACAAGTTAATTAAGTCTGAGCTGCTCTGTGTTCTTCTAAAACACAGACATTCTTCATCGTTTATCTGTTGTTAAAAAACAATCATGCGCATTCACCAACTGTCATTCCGTTCCTCGATCCAACGATTGAGTAGGCAAGAGCATTAGTATTGGTGTGGTTACACTTAACGGTGTTGCCTTCAGAAGATCGGCTGAACACAAAATGGCCTCTGCACAACACAGCCGGGGGGCAAAGACAAAGACAAAAGACAAACAGGTAGACGGCCTGGGAGATGCGGAGGCAGCTCTGAATATAGAGCAGACAAACACAGTCACTGGATCGTTGGGTGACCGTTGGGTCAGTGATTGACAGGTGGGTCAGCCAATGAGTCCTCAATCATCCACACACAGACAGTCCTAAACATAGGATGAGGGAGTGGGAGGTTTCACGATGACGCACCTGTCTGCCACAGTCATTATTTGAGCTGGGGTGCAGGCAGGACCACTATATACTCTATACACAATATACCAGCTAAATACCATATACTATATATACCAGCTATATACCATATGCACTATATATCACATGTACTATATACCAGCTAAATACCATATACTATATATACCAGCTATATACCATATGCACTATATATCACATGTACTATATACCAGCTAAATACCATATACTATATATACCAGCTATTTACTATATGCCAGCTATATAGCATATACACTATATACCACATGCACTATATACCATATGCACTATATATCACATGTACTATATACCAGCTAAATACCATATACTATATATACCAGCTATATACCATATGCACTATATATCACATGTACTATATACCAGCTAAATACCATATACTATATATACCAGCTATATACCATATGCACTATATATCACATGTACTATATACCAGCTAAATACCATATACTATATATACCAGCTATATACCATATGCACTATATATCACATGTACTATATACCAGCTAAATACCATATACTATATATACCAGCTATTTACTATATGCCAGCTATATAGCATATACACTATATACCACATGCACTATATACCATACACTATATACCATATGCACTATATATCAGCCATTTACCATATAGTCTTTATACCAGCTATTTACTATATACCAGCCATACACTATATACCCATTATAAACCACTATATACCTATATATGACACTACATACTATATACATACATGGTGTATACATACTATATACCACTATATACTATGTACACGCTATACACCACTAAATACCATTTACCCACTATATACATACATACTATGTACCATTATATACGAAATACCCACAATACACATGCTCTACACCACCATGTACCCACTATAAACCACTTCATCCATACTATATACCACGATACAACATATACCCACCATATAGCCTCTTTAAACCACTTAGTAGTGGCGATGGAGACTAGCGCAGACGTTAGTGGATCTGGTAGTGAGGGTGTTAATCCTACAGGGTCTACAGAACCACGGCTCTCACCGGACCACCGTTTAGGAGAGTGATTTGGCTCGCCTGTACTCTTTAAGTATGGATGAGGACTTGGCTCGCCCTTATCTCCCCCAGCCACCCGTATGTATAAGTGATGTTGGTTGTGAGTCACACTGGGGTGTTGTTTCTGTGTCACCCCCCCCCCATCTCAGGCTTGTCTTCGTAACCTCCGTAGTAGACGGCTGTAAAGTCCCTCTTGGGATCTGGTCAAAAGTATTCGGCACTGTGAAGTGTGCCATTTGGAACGCAGGCTAGCTGGCGAGTGCTATGCGATACGGCTGCACCGTTGGCATATTTCTATGGGTGTGAATGTCCCTTAGCAGTCAGTGTTTTTAGCCGTATCGTTGATGCCTAGTATCGCCTACCTGGGTAGCTAGCAGCTATATCTGCTAGCAGTAGCGTAACTACGTAACTTCTCGCGCGTGCGTTTTTGTTTGTTTGTTTGTTTTGTTTGTTGTGGAGGTAACTGTCAGCCAGTATTGGCTTGCGTCTCCGTTCTGCCAGTCTCTATTTCGCGGCTGCTTTCACCTCCACGATACTTGTTGCGTGGTCGCTGCGTCAGGGTTCAGTCTGGCCCCTCTGTCTGCCAATCAGAAAGCCTCTGCTTCTGTCAGACTCCACACGACTGACAGGATGGAGATCTGTTTATTTCGCTCATGCTTTTTTCTGGTTGTTTCTATTTTTCTCGCTCTTTTTTGCCTTCCGTCACCCCCGTGCCCTCCCTCCCTTTTTGCGTTTCCCTTTCTTTCGTTCTTTTTCTCAGTACCAACCCGTGTTCTCTGAGTGGCATCCGTCTCCAGCTAAGGTTGATGTAGCCGGGGGCTTTTTACAGACACTCTGTTAGATGCTGACGTTCTGCCCCCCCTGTCTGTTCGTTGTTCTCCCGTGTCTCCAGGGAGACGTAAACGAGTAGAGGAGAGTTAATTTATCACGACGGGTCCTCTCTCTCACGATTTGACTGAAACCCTAGACATCATAAGACCTCCAAACCCCAGGAGGTCTTCTCTCTGTACACTTCAACATGTTACATGAGCGTGTTACGTGAACACGTTACACGGCGACACACCTATTGCACACTGGGCTCGTTGAGCCGCGTCACTGCACATTGTCTGTTCTTGTGCATTACACACACTCAATTTGCCACAGGCCGTTGTCAAGCAAATCATCCTACGCACGCACACACACACACACACACACAGTCCCTCCGCTCGTAGAACTTAAACGATGTCCCGGTGTTTGTTGTGCTTGTGATTTCGATTTGTTTTTTTTTTCCTTCTGTTGACTTAGTGCATCAGAGGTTTCGTAAGACTAACTGCAGGTTTATATTGGTCCATTATTTGTCCATTAACGGGGGAAGGCATTCGGCGTGGAAATGGAAATGCTCCGTTTTATCTAATAAGGCCGGAACTTCATGGGTTATGATGTTATCGCTTAGTTTTATTTGTTATACAATTGGATGTCTTGCTATTCAATACTGCGGCTTCATTGCGCTTTGATTACACCTTAACGGGTCTGCTGAGGAGGTTAGCAGCGAGCCACGGGGAAGTTTCCATCTGTAACGGAGGTAATACGAGGGAATTGGGTCCATGTTTTAAACGGTGGGGGTTCGGGGGGCTTACCGGGGGTCCGGGGGGCTACCGGCTGGAACGGGCAAGGGTGTATTCCCAGAACGGGGAGGGGGGCACATCCGGTCATGCAGAAGAGCGGCGTGTTTCCTCTGTCAGCGCATGTGTGTGTTTTTTTTTCGGCACAAGAATCGTTCACACGTACACACACTAGCTGATTACTGCTGCACATTCGGATTGCACACACACACACACACACCCACACACACTCAAATTGCCCCTTCTATTTATTTACTCAGACTTTCAAAGACACTGTTGTGGACGCTGTGTCCGTCATTCATTGGCTACGTTACATTGTCCTTCAGGCTCAACTGTCCTCGCGATTCATCTCGCTCAAATCTCCAAAAAGACTCCGGGAGAAAGCGGTTTATCTCCTAAGTCTTGTTCATCCTCCCAGTCCAAATTGCTTCCCCTGTCCTCTCGATCTCCCGTCTTCTCCCCGGCCTTCTGAGCAATGGGCGTGGGCCCGGTTCATTCCCCCCGTCACCGGCGAAAACTGTCTCTCGGTTTATCTTTCTTGCGAGACCCGAAGTCCAGAGTCGCCGGCTCCACAGTTATCTTAAAAAAATATGTTGCCCTAGTTTTTGCAGTTAATATTTTCGTCTTATCTGAAGAGGATGCAATGTTTTAGGTTCTGTGTATGGAGACTGGACCACGCTGCCCCCAACACCCCCCCCAGCTCTTGCCGGATGTAGGAGAACGCCTATTAGTGCCAGGGCATTGTTAGCAGCGCGGCCGGGTTATAATTTGGAGCTATTTTTAAAAGTAGAAAGTAGCGTTCATCGTCTTCTAAAGCGCACGTGTGGGTGGCAGACACGGTGTGTGTGTGTGTGTGCAAAGTGCCACGGCCAAGAATTTTTAACTCAATGAACATCTCTGCAAAGTGCGTCACACACCCACACACACACGCGCGCACACACACACAACTCTTTGAATTAAAGGTCATCGTCTATTGAGATGCTGAGGCTTGATAATAAATAAATAAATGAGCAGCCGATCTGCAGTCTATGGCATCTATCAGCACTCCGCAGAGTTGCTGGCTTCGCCAAACTAACGCGAATGCCTCTGTCTCCATTTGCCTCTCTCCGACTTCCTGCTTTCTATCTTCCTTTTACATAGGTCTGTTGTGAATTGGCTGCATTTCCTGATTCTATTAGGAGAGGGCAGGGGTTCCGTACAGACCAAGCCGGGACCGTGTTCCTTTCGCCTGGAGCGTCACAACAGGCTCCGGGAAGCTTCCGGCCTTCCAGCGGGAGAATGTGTTATAGAGGTGGGGTTAGTAGGAGTGGGAGGGGTAAGAGGTGGTGACAGGGGTTGGAACGGTTGACATCTGAGGGTTAATTGGACTCCTGGGCCAAACCTAGAAACCCAGGGAGGTCAAAGGTGACACCCTGCTTCCATTTTTCTTAGCCTTCCTCTTCCTCTCATTCAGTGTCACTGGGAGTGGCAATTTTGGATAATTGAAGGGGTTTATCCGTTCCTGTGTAAATGTTGATTCTGGTGCTGGCAATGTATCACCTAGATTAGGGGCGACTGTTTCCTCATTCCTTTTGCCCTTTTGCCCCACTTTAATCGGCTCTCATTTCCTTGTGAGATGTTGAAGGGGGGGGGGGCTTCCCGAAAAAGGGATAGGATTAACGCTAATATTGTCGAATGTTTACACGGTAATAAAAGTGTAACAATATTGAAGTTTAGTTTTTCCAGTTCTTGTTTAGTGCTGGCATTGCTTGTACGCGTGTTACGGTGGGATTTTAGTGCTGGAGTTTGTGTCCGTGCCAAACATCCGCGTTGAAGCCGACAGCTAAATGAATTTGCCATTTGCCTAACATAACTGAATCACATGGTAAATCCTGTAACAACATAATCTAAATGCTTCCAGGCACATAACGACGCTAACATTGGTTTCCTGTTAGTCTAACCGTAACACAAGTCGCGGTCTGGTCCACGCTCTCGCTCGGCAAATCCAGTCAGCGGTGAGGTTAATGGTGCGGCAAGGACTCGTGTTTCGCGTCCTAACTGCTTGTGCGCGCTAGCCTCTCTTGGTGCCGTCGTTACGTATAAATACTGAGGCCAGTGTTTAATGGCGCCCAAACCAGACTGGAAAAGTGTAGTTGGAGGATCAGGAATCTGTTGGTCTTTCATCCTACAGAGAAGCTGAAATAGCCTCGCTCCACCGAACACAGGTCTTCCCATGACTCCTAGAACAGACTCCAGTCTTCCCATGACTCCTAGAACAGGCTCCAGCTTTCTCCTGACTCTTAGAACATGCTCCAGCTTTCTCCTGACTCTTAGAACATGCTCCAGCGTTCCCCTGACTCCTAGAACAGGCTCCAGTCTTCCCCTGACTCCTAGAACATGATCCAGCCTTCCCATGACTCCTAGAACATGATCCAGCCTTCCCATGACTCCTAGAACATGATCCAGCCTTCCCATGACTCCTAGAACATGATCCAGCCTTCCCATGACTCCTAGAACATGATCCAGCCTTCCCATGACTCCTAGAGCATGATCCAGCCTTCCCATGACTCCTAGAACAGGCTCCAGTCTTCCCATGACTCCTAGAACAGGCTCCAGCTTTCTCCTGACTCCTAGAACAGGCTCCAGCTTTCTCCTGACTCTTAGAACATGCTCCAGCTTTCTCCTGACTCTTAGAACATGATCCAGCCTTCCCATGACTCCTAGAACATGATCCAGCCTTCCCATGACTCCTAGAACATGATCCAGCCTTCCCATGACTCCTAGAACATGATCCAGCCTTCCCATGACTCCTAGAACATGATCCAGCCTTCCCATGACTCCTAGAGCATGATCCAGCCTTCCCATGACTCCTAGAACAGGCTCCAGTCTTCCCATGACTCCTAGAACAGAAGCAGGACTCCAGAACAGGCTCCAGTCTTCCCATGACTCCTAGAACAGGCTCCAGCTTTCCCCTGACTCCTAGAACAGGCTCCAGTCTTCCCCTGACTCCTAGAACAGGCTCCAGCCTTCCCCTGACTCCTAGAACAGGCTCCAGTCTTCCCCTGACTCCTAGAACAGGCTCCAGTCTTCCCCTGACTCCTAGAACAGGCTCCAGTCTTCCCCTGACTCCTAGAACAGGCTCCAGTCTTCCCCTGACTCCTAGAACAGGCTCCAGCCTTCCCCTGACTCCTAGAACAGGCTCCAGCCTTCTCCTGACTCCTAGAACAGGCTCCAGCCTTCTCCTGACTCCTAGAACAGGCTCCAGCCTTCTCCTGACTCTTAGAACAGGCTCCAGCCTTCTCCTGACTCTTAGAACATGCTCCAGCTTTTTCCTGACTCTTAGAACAGGCTCCAGCGTTCCCCTGACTCCTAGAACAGGCTCCAGCCTTCCCCTGACTCCTAGAACAGGCTCCAGCCTTCCCCTGACTCCTAGAACATGATCCAGTCTTCCCCTGACTCCTAGAACAGGCTCCAGCCTTCTCCTGACTCTTAGAACATGCTCCAGCCCTTTCAAATGACAATTATCCAAGTGACCTTTTTTCAGGGTCTTCGTTCTGTTTCTCTCTGGTAATCCTGAAATGGTCCCATGTTGGTTAGATAAATGCCACAATGACGTGTGAATGCTCTTTCCTCACTCTGCCCCTGAGGGCGGAGAAATATTAAAGCCTCTTCTGGGTTGTGGTTTCCTATTTACTCACTTAATTCAAGTGGCTAGATATGAAATGTTTTGTCTTTTCACTGTCCTGTTCGAAGGCACAAACACACCCACACCCACACACATACACAAAGTTTTCTTTCACCAACTCTAAATGCCTTGCGGTGTTCATCGTAAACCATGTGCGGCTTATGCTGGGTAATAGTCCCATTTAGATGCATATGGCGGATAAATAACAAATAAAGTTTTGTTTTGTGGCAGTAATGTATGGTGTTATCAGTCTACTGCAGCCCAAACCGTACACCCTGGTGTATCCGGGTTCTTTATTTATTATTATTATTAATTGTGGCCCTTTCTGCTCTCCCAAACACTCTGTTTTAGAGTCAATCAGTCCATATCGATGTTCGATCTCTCCAGGCCCTCAGCCTGGCACATGTTCAGCCTCAGGACGACCCGTGGCCTTGGTGAAGTCACCACTTGACTCTTAACGGGAAATGATTGGCAGTTATGGTCGTCGTCCCGCCTCTCTCTGTCCTGTCCGTATCATTTCCCATGGAACCCTGGCGTCGTCACAATGGGGGCCGTCGGCGCGTCTCACTTTAATTTCCCCCTTGACCTGACCCCAGTCGGGAGTCCCTTATCCTGGGCGGGGGTCGTGTCGTGTGGGTGGCGAGGGGCCGCTTCGCTAACCCCTCCCCCCCGCCGGGTATCCACGGGCAGATGATGCCATTGTTGAAGTCATGCCGGTGTTGTGTTTTGCGTTCCCATTGTCACGCGGTCTTTGTCGCCTATCGCCCGTGAGTCATCTGTTGGGTTGGAATGCGACCAGCTCTTATCCCTTCACCACTTGGCCCCCTGTCTCCGCCCCTTTCCACATTGACCAGAGACCCGTTTAACCATGCTTCAACGCCCGAGAAGTATTTGCCTCGAGTTCAGCGAGGCCCACATGTTAAACATTTGTTCAGGGAGGCCATTCTGCTATAGATTGACCCAGGCTTAATTTCTCCAACTACATCTGTTCAGTTTTAGAGGCGCTCGGTGTTCAAATCCTTTTAATCTGCCTCGTTCAGTGGGTGAAGTCGTTACGTCCTGAAATCTCACAAAGGACAATGAATCCCCTAATTCATTTCTGAAGTTCAATTTCCTGGGAATACAGCGGTGTCTGGGAAATTTAAACCAGTCCACCGACTTTCTCTCGCTCCGCTCAAAAGCGCGTCTTATTTATTTTGTTGAGTCACTTAGAAATGCATTTCCTTTACCGTCCGGTCTGTCTATGTAGAGAGAGAATGGTTGCTTGGAGAGGGAGAGAGAGAGAGAGAGAGAGAGAGAGAATGGATGCTTGGAGAGGGAGAGAGAGAGAGAGAGAGAGAATGGATGCTTGGAGAGGGAGAGGGAGAGAGAGAGAGAATGGATGCTTGTAGAGGGAGAGAGAGAGAGAGAGAGAATAGATGCTTGGAGAGAGAGAGAGAGAGAGAATGGATGCTTGGAGAGGGAGAGAGAGAGAGAGAGAGGGAGAGAGAGAGAATGGATGCTTGGAGAGGGAGAGAGAGGGAGAGAGAGAGAGTAGGAGAGAGAGAGAGAGAGAGAGAGCATAGGTGCTTGTAAAGTGAGAGGGAGTCAAGCTTCTTCCTCTGCCCTCCAGACATACTGTACCGACTTGCTGTTACTCTGGAGTAATTTTCCCCATATATTCACATATTACAACACCAGGAGCCATTCACCAGGCAGTATAGCTGTCTGTCTCTCTCCCTCTCTGATTCTCACGGAGCTCTTTCCTTTAAACGCCAGGAGGAAAAACACAAGACCTCAGATGTGATTTTGGAATTAGCGTTGCTTCGACACACCTGTTTTGTGGAGGCCCCGTGTCTGTTTTCTGTGCAGGTTTTGATAAGCGGTGCGAGATTACAGCCTAGTGAACCCGGGTTCGGGGGGCTGTCAGTTAATGCTTACAGAGCGGCAGAAGGGGAGCGACACAGAGGTCACGGCCCCTTCAAAGGCTGCGGCGCGACTCCTTTCGCATGCCACGCATTCCAACCCACCGTGTAAAGGTCGACCCCTCTGAACAGAAGAAAGGGGGTGTCCGTTCTCAGGAGGGCCCCACGAACAGAAAAATAACACCCGCCCAAACACACAGCCGTCCAGGGTAGACCCGGCTGTCCACACACCCCGACCCCCCCACCACCACCACCACACACCCTCTGCCTTCGCTGTGTGCAATGCTTGGTGTTGCTGTGGCAACACGAGAGAGGAGAGATTCCCAGTGCCGGCTGAAGAAGACCACCTAAACGCACAGTCGCGGTTCTACCCCACCCCCCCCCATGCAAATGTGAATTAAATCAGGAGTTGCTGTGTGTGTGTGTTGACCTGGTTTACTGTCTGCATTAAGCTAACATCTGGATATCGAGTTGGCGCTCTTTAAAAAAAACACGCGCCTTGTGGCCTCCAAAGAGTTTTCAGACCCGTGACTTGTCCAACTCCGCTTCTAGTTCCTGCATTGTCTTATCGCCCCCGGGTTTCCGAACAGGCTCATGCCTCCCACCGTCTTCGCCTCCGTTGCTCGTCCTCGACTCCTCGTTGCGCACGATAGCGGGTTCTCCGTCGACCTCCTGAAACGAGGGAACGTTGGAATGAAGTTCCCGATGGTGTCGCCGGGAGGAAAACGTGTGTTTCACAAGGCGATTGGAAGCTCTTAAGGATTATAAGAACGTGTCACTTTAGTGCGACGACCGAGTCGATACTCGTACGCGTGTCTGGGGGAGGATGCTCAGGAGAGTTACGGGCTTCGAGGCACCTGCTTTCGTGTGTCTCTACGTTTTCGGAGGACTGCAGTACCGGCCAGACAGTAGCTTTCGCCGTGGCGTTGTTTGAGCGTGTAATTGAACATCCTCCAGACTTGTTCGGTGGTGTGTCCAAATTGATCTTGGGAGGCCAAATGGCTTTCCCTGTGTCTCTCGATTTGAATAAGCAAGGCCTTTATTTGAATAAGGATAGTCGAGTTAGCTACCTGCCACCGCTGGATTTGTTTATCAGATTGCTGGATAACCCCAACCAAAGCCTCCCTGTAACCTCAGAACTGATCAATATGCTAATAAGACCCCAGACCGAGAAAAGACATCCTGGTAAACAAGGCGATTTGTATTCAGCTCAAACTGTATAATTTCTTAGTATGTTCCCGTCTCCGGCTTTGTTTTTCTGTTTTGTTTTGCACCCGGCAGTTTTGAGTTATTTCCCATTGCCTCTGAGGAATAATTTGCATTTGATATTCCATTCCAGTTGTTAAACCATCACCTGTGTTGTAATTATGTTAACTAAGGCACATCATTGTGTTTTTACCCGTATTGAAACAGGGAAAGCTGGTAGAGTCTGTGTTAGTCAGGTGCAGCACTTCAGGTGCACACGGCATGCCAGCTAGGACATAACGATTCCCCCTTTATCCCGGGCATGAATGAACTGTGAAACATAAAACCTGGGTAGGCCGGAGTATTATGTTAATTCTGTTTAATCACCTTTTCCCCCTGAAATATTCCTATTTGTTTATCACTTCCTGGGTTGCTTTCTGTCGACGACCGTGTGTCGTAGGCTGAGCACGGGTTATGCAGAATAGGCAGTTCCCTGCCAGTAGAGAGAAACCCACGTGCCCACATCAGTGCGGGTAACACCCGAGTAGGGCTGCCACACTGCAGCTATGACTCTCGTGTTTTGCGTCTTCGGAACGCAACAAGTGAGGGAGATCCTGGTTTTGGTTCAGCTCGGTCTCTGCACTGAGGGGGTGGGGTGTCTATATGCATCCTTTCGCGCACACCCTCCGCGAGTCAACTATGCATTCGTGTGCGGCTCCCGTAATGAACGCGCTGCGCACCCGGTTTGCGTATCGGACTGCACCATTTGACTCCGATGTAATCCGAGCTGTGAGTCTGCGCAGAAGCCCGGCGTTCTGACCATAGACATATGGTTGTGACGGCTCCAGAGAAGCCACCGTCCTCCGCTTTCTCCCCTCGTCACTCCTCCCCTTTCTCCCGAGTTGAACCTCCCCCCTCATCCCTTCCCCTGGCACAGCATCCTCGCTCGCACACTCGGCAGTGGGAGCTCCCTGCACCAGTCGGTTCTGCGTGTGGCACGGAGCTAAACCATACCCGGGATCTATTGCACCTACCGTATACACGCACACACACGCACGGAGCTAAACCATACCCGGGATCTACTACACCTACCGCACACACAAAAACACACGCCCGGTGACGTGCCCGAGCATGTCCACACCAGAGCTCGTCTCGGATCTGCCCTGCTCTCGTCGTCATCGCGATTCTTCCACACGGACACGTTCGGTGCTCGTCGATTCGCAGTGAACCAACCGGGATAGAACCAACCGGATTACCGCCATGGGTTTCTACGGCACTTTAAAGATGATTTTTTATAAAGTGAGTAGGCATTATTATTTATTTTGCGTCTATATGCATGCATCTGCAATCGTCGCAGTGATTGACATATGAACGTTGCACTGCGGAGGATGTAACGTACCGACGCACGGAACCGACCCGGTGATATGACGCGCGCACACTAGCCCATATCATAACCGATCTGATGAATATTCCAGAGTGACACGGATTTCCCATGCATGTATTTACCGCTGCCCATCTGACGGCTGAATGTGTGCGTGTGTTCCACGTCGTGGCTCGTACTGTATTATGGAGGGTGTATGTATATATGTGTGTGCCTGTCGACTAGATGCATCAGCTGTTTGATGGGAGTGTAGTGCGTTTCCTTCTGTCTGTGTCTGTGTCTGTGTGTGTGTGTGTGTGTGTGTGTGTGTGTGTGTGTGTGTGTGTGTGTGTGTGTGTGTGTGTGTGTGTGTGTGTGTGTGTGTGTTGTGTGTGTGTGTGTGTGTGTGTGTGTGTGTGTGTGTGTGTGTGTGTGTGTGTGTGTGTGTGTGTGTGTGTGTGTGTGTGTGTGTGTGTGTGTGTGTGTGTGTGTGTGTGTGTGTGTGTGTGTGTGTGTGTGTGTGTGTGTGTGTGTGTGTGTGTGTGTGTGTGTGTGTGTGTGTGTGTGTGTGTGTGTGTGTGTGTGTGTGTGTGTGTGTGTGTGTGCACACACATTTGGAAGTGTCCCTATAGGTAATCTGTACGGTAATGGGTGGACTGAGCGTCATGTGTTCACCAAATGCATGCGTTATTCTGCATGTGTCATGATTTGTCGAATCTCCCGTTAAAGAATATACTGGGCCACGGCA
Organism: Dallia pectoralis; assembly: GCA_029465975.1. NCBI lineage: Eukaryota > Metazoa > Chordata > Actinopteri > Esociformes > Umbridae > Dallia > Dallia pectoralis. Next base: position 4,945,625 of record CM055742.1, read on the forward strand.
CTTGTTTGATACTTCGGGCACATATAATGGGGTCACTGTGTCCAGCATGTACTGTGTGCCCGGCACAACATCATCACCCGCCGTCATATATGGTTCATAACGAATATATTAGTATTCATCGGCACGACGTTCACCGCCAAGGAATTGCTTAAGGAAAGGACCGTTTTAATGGACTTTAGTGATGAGCTTGAGAGGCTTGAGTCATTTGCTGCGGCGTTCATCACAGCAGCAGCTCCCCTCGGAAGCGATATCGGTTCAAACAGTGGGTGACATTGACGAATGCTGTCGCCTATCTATCCGTTTAATCACCTGCCAGTGTGGAAAGGAGAGAGGTGAGAGGCAATCAACCGGTATGAGCCTCGCCCCTCCGGTGACCGTAGACACAACCACCTATTCCTCCTGGAGAGGCTGGGAGAACATATGAAGGGAGACGTACAGCTGTGATATAAGATTATAGTGGATCATATTATGTAAACAGACTGGGTAATGACGTACTAATCATCTGCACCAAATCCCAGCAAAGGTGTTGCATGCACTAATTGACTGAACCGTGCCCTGCGATTTGGCAGCGTTTTCTAGGTTCCTAATTAGTGGAATTAAATGTGGGATTATGCGTGTTAAACGGGCGACGTGTTTACTGCCTACAGTAGCGCTTGTTTCATAGTATCCGTTATCTTAAAGTGCAGCATGCGTGGGTAAAGGTGTGGTTGTAATACCCCTGTGCTCTTTTCAGCCGTCTACTTTTTTTCGCTCGTAGCTTAATGTACTGGCGCTGGAAATAATGGTCGACCCGCACCACTCACCCCCCAGCACCACTCACCCCCCAGCACCACTCACCCCCCAGCACCACTCACCCCCCAGCACCACTCACCCCCCAGCACCACTCACCCCCAGCACCACTCACCCCCCAGCACCACTCACCCCCCAGCACCACTCACCCCCCAGCACCACTCACCCCCCAGCACCACTCACCCCCCAGCACCACTCACCCCCCAGCACCACTCACCCCCCAGCACCACTCACCCCCCAGCACCACTCACCCCCCAGCACCACTCACCCCCCAGCACCACTCACCCCCCAGCACCACTCACCCCCCAGCACCACTCACCCCCAGCACCACTCACCCCCCAGCACCACGCACCCCCAGCACCACTCACCCCCCAGCACCACTCACCCCCCAGCACCACGCACCCCCAGCACCACGCACCCCCAGCACCACTCACCCCCCAGCACCACTCACCCCCCAGCACCACTCACCCCCAGCACCACTCACCCCCCCAGCACCACTCACCCCCCCAGCACCACTCACCCCCAGCACCACTCACCCCCCAGCACCACTCACCCCCAGCACCACTCACCCCCAGCACCACTCACCCCCCAGCACCACCCACCCCCGCACCACGCACCACCCACCCCCGCACCACTCACCCCCCAGCACCACTCACCCCCCAGCACCACTCACCCCCCAGCACCACTCACCCCCCAGCACCACCACCCCCCGCACCACGCATCACCCACCCCCGCACCACTCACCCCCCAGCACCACTCACCCCCCCAGCACCACCCACCCCCAGCACCACTCACCCCCAGCACCACTCACCCGCAGCACCACTCACCCCCAGCACCACTCACCCCCACTTCGCCGCGCGCTCTCTGCGGGACTCTGTCCGAACCCGCACGTTCACACACCGCGAGAGTGACCGCTTTTCTCCAAACCTGATTGAAACGGTTCTGAGTTTCTCTAGGAGGCATTAGCTGCCATATGGTACCCAGTATTATGCATGTCCCGTCTCTCATGTAATGGCCCGGTTTTCTATTTGTTTGTGCTCCTATGGAGACGTCGATTGGATTGATTTCATGGCTGCTTGACGTGGTAATTGGATAACTGTGGCATATACAGAGAAACATTATTCCTGTGATTAATATTTTCAGAACGCGTTCTGCATCCGGATGAGTAATAACGCATTACAGTGTGTTGATCTGTTATTTTTTCCCCCTCTTCCAGACATAGGGCGAAACGAGATGACGGTAGTTAGAACATGATTTGTTCAGATCTTCTGGTCCTCTCTTTCATTATGCCTTTGAAAATATAATTTCCCCACTGTACCCATCTCTCTTTCTCCTCTGTAGTGAGGGAGGCACACTCTTTTTCCTCCGGAGTGGTGGAGATCCAGCTCTCCTTTTCCTCCTCAGTGAGGGAGGCCGGGTGAAATGACTGATTAGTAGCGGTTTCCAAACACAACATTCTCTGTCTCCTCTTGAGTTACCTTTTCCCATGGCTGAAACACGAGACTGGTAGCCAGTCAAACACTGTTTAAAACTCCTGCACTTGGGAGACTCCCTCTTTGCCACCCACGTCAAACACGCACACTCTCACTCACACACACACACACACACACTCTTTCTCTCCTTTCCCACTTTCTATTTCAGTTAGCTGAACATACTCCTGCTTCTCTCGGTTGCTGGAGCTGCCATTGTCGTGAGGTCACTCCTTAGAGAACAACAGAGTTCGTCTGAGAATGGATCCCATTGCAAGGAATGTCTTATAAAAACCCGGCCACTTCCTCGATCACTCGCCAAATGTTTTAACTTGATTGAAATCACACATTGTTGGTAAATCCTCCGGCCTTAAAGGACATTTTTGCTGTCCCTTTCATCTCTCTTTCGTGCCCGTACTCTTCCAGAGCTTGTGTTTCTGGTTCTCTCAGGGAAACCGCTTTCGTTCATTTGAACAATCCTTGATCTGACACGCTGTCTCTGTGCTGTGAACGGTCCCAGCACGTGGTCCCTAATCGCAAGCCGGCAAACTCCTCACAGGAAACAGTCAGTTCAGTAGACCACCAATCACACACACACACACCAGAGGTCTGTCTCTCAGTCAGACGTTTCCCCTGCTGTCAAGCAGCAGAGTTGGGACGGAAGTCAATTGATCACGTTTTTGTCGTCGATTTGGAAGTTGTCAGAGCCGTCGCCTGCAATCATGGGCCCCCTGTGAAGATATGTGCCTGGGCCCCCTGACTTATTGACATCATTGATATTAGTACAATCAGGAGGCCCAGCCAGTCATGGGCCCCGGGAATACACGCCCCCCTTTTCCCTGTGTAAGCTTCGGCCCTGACCGTCCTGTTGTCTCTATGTCTGTATCTGTGAGACTTCCCTGTGAGATTAACTGTAGGCTGAATTGATTCAGCATGGTAACCAAGTCCACATCTGACCTTCTGACCTGGGTTTACTTCCTGTCTGTTCTGTACCATCGTGTTCAGCCAGCGGTTTATACACACGCGCGATTCACTATAGTCAGAATCTGGCAACGACGAGTCTGCAAAAGCGGATCGTGTCCGGACATTTCCGCGCGTCTCCTGGTTGAAAATGGTGTCACGCTGGCGTCACACTGCCGGACTGGTACAACGTGAGAACGCTGACGCCGCAACGTACCAGAGGGGGTGCCGTTTCCCCGATCCGCTTAAGATGCACTCGGTTACACAAGTACGACGGCGCAAACAGATTGTCTCAAACGTGGTTTTGGGCCGGGCGTGCGAGTGGACACTGGAGTCTTTGTTTTCCTCCTCATAGATGTTCCGTATCTGGGCTCCAGCTATGCCGTCGCTGTGGCAGGGGGTGTGTCCGTGTATGGGTGGTTGTTTTGTTTGGAGCCACCCATGAATAAATCACGCTATTCTTTCTAGCAAAGGTTACAGTCACTGCCTGTTACACAGCAGAAAGCGGCATCCGAGTGTGTGTGTGTGTGTGTGTGTGTGTGTGTGTGTGTGTGTGTGTCTTCACTGTAGAGCCACAATGCTCTGTGAGACTCACTCATGCTCGTCAGATATCTCCAGTGTGGATGGAATCAAGCAACCTGCTTGAGTGAAGTTTGTCAGTCTAGGAAACACTGCCTTAATGATATGACATTGTATTCTTACTCCAGCTGAATAAACTCTTTGGTCCTTACAAAATCTCTGAAATATTATGGTCTGTGGTTTTGGCAAACAAATGTATACGAGTCTGGCGGTTTCCAGCATGGAGGCTGTTTTTTGTTTGGTGAGATCATCTTTTTAGTGTCTCTTTTTCCAACACAATCTAGAGTTGGTTGCGATATTAGCCATCGTTCTGGCATTAGCGAAGCCGGTACCAAACTGGCGTCCTCTCAGCTTGTGACATCCTGGCTGGTGTTGTGTTGCTCCAGCCGCTGCATCTATAATGAGAACAACGGGGAATCCAAACACTTTTACCATGTTGTCTGAATTGACGGAGAACCTTTGGCACGGTCATGTTGCTTCGTTAAAATCGTTTAGCATTTACTGAAAACGGTTTTACATATTGTGGTTGTCGTCGGATTTCCAGGTCTGCATTTATTGTGCAGTGCCTGTTGTTCTTATAAAAGAGCCTTTCCCCGTTTCTCAAGTTTAGTTTCTAAGGAATACAGCTTGACAATGTTAATTGCCACGATGTGCAATTATTTTAACACCAGCCAGAGCCAGGTCTCTCATCTGTCACCAGCCAGAGCCAGGTCTCTCATCTGTCACCAAATACTAGGTTGTGCCGGAGGTTATTTTCTTTAAGCTTCAGCGGCCCTTTAATTATTTGTCTTCCAGAAGGATGTATGAATGAAAAACAAACATGCAGTGTAAATATGTGTTTTGTTTCTATTTCGTCTGTTGTGTTGTCCTGTCTGTCTCTGTTGTCCTGTCTGTCTCTGTTGTCCTGTCTGTCTCTGTTGTCCTGTCTGTCTCTGTTGTCCTGTCTGTCTCTGTTGTCCTGTCTGTCTCTGTTGTCCTGTCTGTCTCTGTTGTCCTGTCTGTCTCTGTTGTCCTGTCTGTCTCTGTTGTCCTGTCTGTCTCTGTTGTCCTGTCTGTCTCTGTTGTCCTGTCTGTCTCTGTTGTCCTGTCTGTCTCTGTTGTCCTGTCTGTCTCTGTTGTCCTGTCTGTCTCTGTTGTCCTGTCTGTCTCTGTTGTCCTGCTGTCTGTCTCTGTTGTGCTGTCTGTCTCTGTTGTGCTGTCTGTCTCTGTTGTGCTGTCTGTCTCTGTTGTGCTGTCTGTCTCTGTTGTCCTGTCTGTCTCTGTTGTGCTGTCTGTCTCTGTTGTGCTGTCTGTCTCTGTTGTGCTGTCTGTCTCTGTTGTGCTGTCTGTCTCTGTTGTGCTGTCTGTCTCTGTTGTGCTGTCTGTCTCTGTTGTGCTGTCTGTCTCTGATGTGCTGTCTGTCTCTGTTGTGCTGTCTGTCTCTGTTGTGCTGTCTGTCTCTGATGTGCTGTCTGTCTCTGATGTGCTGTCTGTCTCTGTTGTGCTGTCTGTCTCTGATGTGCTGTCTGTCTCTGATGTGCTGTGCACCACTGCTTCCCGTTCTAATGTCTCTCCATTTCTCTTGTGTCCCACAGATGAAGAGGAAGTTGGACCATGGCCCCGAGGTCCGATCTTTCCCAACCGGAAAAAAGCCCTGCAAAGGCTCTGAGTATTCAAGGTGAATAACAGCCCCCCCCACAAAAAAAACGACTGAACTTGAACGCTCGTCTTCCAACGGCCACGTGTCGGACACTTCTCAGTTACTCAGTCCCAGAAGACATGAATATATTATGAAACTGTCCTCGGTGCCCAACTCTCATCCACGGCGCTGTCGCTGAGCAGTGTGGGAAATCTGCTGAGCTAGGCGTTTGGCATTCAGCCGGCGACGAACAAGCCCACACCTTCAGCCCCTTTTGTAGTTTCGCTCTCGCTGTGTGTGTGTGCGCGTATAGCTAACGCCCCGGCTTCGTGCTAGAGAGAGGGGTTTGCGTATTTCTTTGAAACTGACAGCTTTGAAGTCTCTTCAAGAGGCAGAACGTGTGGGGGGAAATCTGGCAAAAGAATTTGAGCTCCAAAATATCTCGACCCTTTGGCACGGATTCTTTGCCCCTTTAATCAAAGCATTAATAATGGGAAAATCAATTAAGGTAAATGAAAACGTAGCAGTCTACCAAATTGAATCAAGCTCGCGTGGACAACGAAGCCTTTGAGATGATAATTGATTATGGAAACACGGATAAAGACAGCTGGTTTCAGTCCCAGAGAAACTCCGCTTTATTGCGAAGAGAGCTGGCACTTATTTATGAAGGCAAATTGGAGCAAAAAAAGGTTGTCTGTCCTTGGCAGAGAGCCAGGTTAGTTTCTTTCATTATAATGTGTTCCCTTCACTCAGCTATTGTGCACTCTTCTGCTTCGCTGTTTTAATTAGTGAGCAGACTGGAAAATATCTGCAGGGGCCGTCGCTAGCTGTGGTACCTGCCCGCAACTTCCCCTATTAGATACTAATAATAATAATGTCCCCCAGTGGTCTTCCTTATCAATATGACCCTAATGCAACACAGAGGAACAGGATAGATACTCTTCTCCGGTACAGAGTCTTTTCCTCTGAAAAATGGTTCTCCCAATGAAGACTGTAAATGTCGTTATTTTCTCCTGTTCTGTATCTCCCGAACGCACTCCTCTGTCCTCCTTTCACGCTCTCCATTTTAATTTCCCAAGTGCCACAGGGCTGGTTCACTACCCCGCCACCCCCACCACGTTCGGACACATCAGGGCAGCTAACGGTCAGGGGCAACAGAGGAGACGCATCACCTCCATCGCGCCTCCCGCGGGTCTCCAGGAATGGCTCCGGACTTTTCAGGTGAGCTCTGTTTTTGGTTAACGCTGCTGGTTCCTGGTTGAGCTATGCTAACCTCCTTCAGGTTCCTGGTTGAGCTATGCTAACCACCTGCTGGTTCCTGGTTGAGTTATGCTAACCTCCTTCTGGTTCCTGGTTGAGCTATGCTAACTACCTGCTGGTTCCTGGTTGAGCTATGCTAACTACCTGCTGGTTCCTGGTTGAGCTATGCTAACTACCTGCTGGTTCCTGGTTGAGCTATGCTAACCACCTGCTGGTTCCTGGTTGAGCTATACTAACCGCCTGCTGGTTCCTGGTTGAGCTATGCTAACCACCTGCTGGTTCCTGATTAAGCTATACTAACCGCCTGCTGGTTCCTGGTTGAGCTATACTAACCGCCTGCTGGTTCCTGGTTGAGCTATACTAACCGCCTGCTGGTTCCTGGTTGAGCTATGCTAACCGCCTGCTGGTTCCTGGTTGAGCTATGCTAACCACCTGCTGGTTTCTTCTTCTTGGTTGACCATCTAGAATGGTCCCGGCTCCCTACAGAGTAATGACCTAACTATTGAAATAGTTACCCCTAATGCCTCCCAACGTCTTTGTCACGTCCATCCTCCCTCCCCAGGGGCGGAGCTCATCAGAAAACAGATGTTGAGCCCAATCAATGCTCACCTAAATCTTTGAGATAATCGCTGCCCTGTTGTTTGGTCCCTCCACATTACGGTGGGCACTGTAGCATGGGATTGGAATTAACCCACCTGTTCCTAACTTACCCGACTACAGAAACAAGCCTCTGATATTTGGTTATTACAGCCAGGGCCTAATTTATGTACCATGTCCGCACAGCTGAAGAGTGCTTTGTTCGTTTAATCCTTTAAAATCTACCAGTGTTTGGTGCCGGGTCGCCCCGTATGACATATTTACTCATGGTGAGTTCGGTTGGGGAGTGAATAGAGAAACTCCTTTGTCTTCCAGGTACTTTCTACAGTGCGTCTGGTCAGAAGTTATGTAATGTGTAGGGAATGGGGGAAGGGGGGTGTTCTTCAACCCAGGATGGAGACCACAGCTCAAACATCTGGGATTTGCTCCCAGTGTCTGTAAAATAAGGTCCACAGTCGCTAAGCTCCCTTTTTCATCCCAAACGGAGACGGCGATGAGCTTCTCGGTTTATTTGACTTGGCTGGCGACGCGCTGCCTTGTTTTCTCGATTGGTGTTGTTGTTTTCTTTTCTGACAAGAGGCTTTGTGCTGTACACTGTGCCAGTCATGAACCCAATCTTTGGTGAAATAAATAGGATCGCGGTGGCTCAGTTGTCCAAGCTTTCTGTGACTATAATCGCTACGTGCACGCAATGAAATGTCAAGAACCCATTCATTTGAAAGAGACCAATTACATAGGAAACGGCTTCCCGTCACCCAAGATTGTTCGGCCAACATTGCACACGATTCGTCGCAATCCGTGTTATCTGCGATTGTACCTGCCTACTTGCGTAGTGTAATGTAATCCCATCTCAACCAGCCGCAGGAGTTCAGCAGAAGAGTTCAACATGTGGAACTCGAGCCATGTTTAGTAACAGTTGGAGGCCTGCAGGTCCACAGTGTCTGGATAATACTATACTAGCCTGTTAAATAGCTTCTTCGTTCCGCCACACATCAGCAAGCCTATGCAGATGGTTGTCCATTGATCGAATAATTTCAAAGCACATGTCGATTGTTTAATTGCGTCAAGGCTCGTCTGTGTGAGAACCTGCCCGTGGCTTTTGAGGGCCTAGTCACTTTAGACACCGTTCACCTGCTCATCTCCTTTCATTGTCTGACGGTCCATATTAGAAGCAGCTGAAACCACAGACAGTGTTTATTCTGTCTCCAGTCCTGCCACGTTCATCTCTATACGGCTCCTGGCGACTGACAAACAAAGACCTTTAACAAAACACAACCGGAGGGGTTTTGAGATCATGGTAGCCAGAAGAAATCCTATGCCAATGGCATTACTCTGAGGAGAAAAATAGTTTGTAAATTGTCCAAACATCAGCAGGGGTTTGTGCCACCCGTGTTTTTACACTGAAAGACAAATTTCCACTCACGTAACCAACCGGTCTTAAGTCGCCTGCCAACGAGCACCGAGCGGCTACTCGGTTTTCCAGCCCTTTAGCTCGTAGCACGGTGGGTGGGTCTTTGAAGCCACCCTACCCAATTACCCAGAATCCCGCAGCCGGCGTCTACGACAGACTGGTGTCCAGCTGCCAAATTTCAGGTGCTTTACATGCCAATTTATTCCCATCGCCCCTTCATGCCTCGTCTCCCTCTCCTGCAATCGAGCCGTAGCGTTTGAGTGTTCGTCCAACATCAACAGCGTAGCCTCAAAGACCGTCTCGGTCCGCTTTACGGTCCCACGGTTCGTCTTTGAGGGTTAGAGGTTGAGGCGGTGCCAAACCTTTGGCCGAGAGGAATTCCTCTCAGAAAGGTAATAACCGCGTGGACGTGGGCCATGCGATTGATGCGGAATAACCCTTTTAATGTGCCTGTTGCCGCGGTAACGAGGGGCGAGGGGCCTTGGGCTAACTAGCTTCGGTCGGATGGATCTGTCGTTGGCAGACGCCGATACGTGGACATTAAAACTAGAAATGCTTATGCGATAGGAACACTGAGTGATAATAACCGGTTGGATTTCTGCTCATGGTTCATTACTCATCACTCCCGTGGTCGTGTTCTAGAGCTGGAGCGGTCCGGAGAAACTGCTGGCGCTGGACGAGCTGATCGACAGCTGTGAGCCCACGCAGGTCAAACACATGATGCAGGTTATCGAACCTCAGTTCCAGCGTGACTTCATCTCCCTGCTGCCCAAAGAGGTGAGAGCCCCTTTACACCTCCTTTTCCTCTTTCTCCCATCTCCTCACCCCAACCCGGATAGGTTAGCCTCCTGTCACTCTGTAGACGGGCCCACCCATCTGGAGTTCTGGTTGCTATCTGGACCCTAACCCTTTTGCGGAGGTCGTGCGACGTGAGGCGGTCTAGCCGCGCCAACGTAGCTCTTCCTGTTTAGCGGTTTGTGTTTCTATTCTCTCTACTCCATGCCTCTCGCTTTCCCTTTTGTACCACTTTCTGGGAGCGTGAGAGTGTTTGTGTGCACAAATAGAGTTCCCAGGAGATCCAGATATGGATGGGTCCTGACGGGGCTCGAAGACACCCAGTGTAGAACCATATAAACCAAGTCAATACACAATCAGTGGATCTACTGGGCCGCATCGAAGAAGCACACTGAAATACTCGTAACAGCTCCTAAGCCTCTATTGGCTGTGGATAAGCTTTGTTCCTGTGCCGTTTATACTGTATATTTCCAATGGCTTACGGGTTTAGTTCAGGAGCGGTTTGGCTGATTGGACCTAGAACAAAATGGTTATGTTTACAAATGACACCTATTGCCCTCCTCCCTCCCTCCTCTTCTCTCCCACTCTCCCTACCATCTCTCTCCCCTCTCTCCTCTGTCAGCTGGCCCTGTATGTGCTGTCGTTTCTGGAGCCCAGGGATCTGCTGCAGGCAGCTCAGACGTGTCGTTATTGGAGAGTCCTGGCGGAGGACAACCTCCTCTGGAGAGAGAAATGCCGGGAAGAGGGTAAGCCTTGACTCCCAGACACACACACACACACACATACAGAGGATGAGCCTAGACTCCCAGACACACACACACACACACACATACAGAGGGTAAGCATCAACTCCAGACCTTTCCAAAGAAACACACACACACACACACACACAATATTAACACAGCTAAAACAGTATGTAGCCATAATGGGCACATTGGAATGTGCTTAACAACTTGTGACCGTAGCATATTTTCATAAAACCAGTAGACATTACAAATCTAGTCTGGCCAATTGTCAGGAGCACACTTTTGGTTAAAAGACTTATCGCCGGAATGGGAACCCGGTTTGGTCTGATTCACATACAGGCCATTTACCGTGTTGACACTCTGGCGGTTTGGCTGAGTGAAACGCGGCTCTGTTGACGGTCAGTCTGGCTCGACCAGTAATGTCTGTCGGCATGGTAAACGGAGCGCGGACGTCTCTGCTCCGTACGCAGTCTCCGAGTGACGCCCGGCTCTCTCCTCACTTCCCAAGCAGGCATCGACGAACCCCTGCCCCTGAAGAAACGGAAAATCACCAAGCCCGGTTTCACCCACAGCCCCTGGAAGAGTGCCTACATCAGACAACACCGGATAGACACCAACTGGCGGAGAGGAGACCTCAAGTCACCTAAGGTATCCGTTATGTAGACTGCCCCCTGATTGGTCAGATGTTATGTAACATAAGGACTCACCCAAGGTAACCGTTATGTAGGCTGCATTCTGATTGGTCAGATGTTATGTAACATAAGGACTCACCCAAGGTAACTGTTATGTAGGCTGCATTCTGATTGGTCAGATGTTATGTAACATAAGGACTCACCTAAGGTAACCGTTATGTAGGCTGCCCCCTGATTGGCCAGATGTAATGAAACATAAGGACTCAACTAAAGTAACTGTTATGTAGGCTGCCCCCTGATTGGCCAGATGTTATGTAACATAAGGACTCACCTAAGGTAACCGTTATGTAGGCTGCCCCCTGATTGGACAGATGTTATCTAACATAAGGACTCACCTAAAGTAACCGTTATGTAGGCTGCCCCCTGATTGGACAGATGTTATCTAACATAAGGACTCACCTAAGGTAACCGTTATGTAGGCTGCCCCCTGATTGGCCAGATGTTATGTAACATAAGGACGTTGCTGCTAATGTGCTCTCACCGTTCATGTCGTCCCGTTTTGCCCCCTGCCTCTTCATTAGGAGTTTAAATTGTGTTTGTCTAGAAATGTTGTGATCTCGTCGATATGCCCTGGTAGGTCTCGGTTTGGCAAAGTTTATCACGCCGGTCGGCAGCACCTAGTCTTACCACTATTGGCACTCTCCTGTGGCCTCCGTGAAGTGCTCTGTTGTTCACCGAGCTGCATTCAGACATCTGTGTACACCGGCGGCAGAGATCCATCCTGACATTTACCCACATCCTGGATGTCTGGAGAAATAGGGTCTCGTCCGGGTCCCCGTTTGGTTCTTGACATTTACCTCTTTCTCTCTCGACTCCCCCTCTCCTCCTTCCGCACCTGTTTATTGTCTCCAGGTGCTTAAGGGTCACGATGACCATGTGATCACCTGTCTGCAGTTCTGTGGTAACCGCATTGTGAGCGGCTCTGATGACAACACGCTAAAGGTCTGGTCGGCAGTCACTGGAAAGGTAAGCGCTGGCGTATTTGTGTTTCCCCTTAAAGCACGGTTGGACACGTGCCCTTACCCCTCAGGCTTATGTACAGTCACCACCAGGGTGCCGTGGAGATACTTGTTGGTCGTTTCGTCCTCGTGCGTCCATGTTGTGTGGACATCACAGTTAAATCGCACCGGGCGCCTGAGCTTTAGCTACACCGTGTGAGCTGTTTATAAACGATCTCTTCAGTATTGGCAAGTCAGCAGGAGGTCCGTCCACCTCTTAAGTGGCAGCTCTTTAAACGACCCATCTAAATTGACTTTAGTGAATGCTTCAGAACCACGGTTTGCATCGATTTCAGCGTGTGCATTGTAGTCGATGCCGGTGCCACCGTTTACCGCAGACTGTGTACATTTTAGCCGAAGTGGCAAAGTGCTGTTTTTCCTGATTCCAGATTCCCCTGGAAATCCATCTCCGAATAACGGCGATCGATTGGCGAAGGCTAAACGTTCGCACGTCGGCTTCTTTCGACGCTGCACCATTTTGTTTTGTCCCCTCATCCCCGTACAGTCGTCCATCCAGGAGCCAGGGAACAGTTTGTTTCCTCGGACGTGTGAGGGAGTTTAGTATTCATGGCCGGGGCCCAGGTGTTGACACGGACCTTGTGCTGTTGGTTTATGGGGTCTGCTAAAATGGGGACATACGCTATAGGCCTCGTGAGGGGGAGATGGAGGGAGGGGGGGAGGGGGCGGGCGGAGCATTGTAAATCTCACCCCACCTCACCCCCTCCCTGTGTCTCGGCCCTATTCTCCCCGCAGCCTCTAATGACGTCTCTCCTTTCCTCGGGCCGGCTTTTTAAAGTGCACTGGAGGGATGCGATGTTCACTGAAATCTTTCAGATGTCCTCTCCTTGAACTGGAAATGGGCTTTACGATACGCTGCGAGAACCGCACGGGCACGTCGGAACACAGAGGGTCGCTTAAGAAAAGAGCATCATCGCCGCGCCAGAACGGCCTCCTCCTTACGGTTGATTGGATTGGGCACTCGGCCAAGCCGACCAATTATACGGCGCGTCCGCCTCTCCGCTCTGCGCCGAAGCCAACGGATCAGTAGTCAAGGTTATCTGACGCGGGCAGGCTCCAGCGCCACGGTTTGTCCGTCGAATGCCTTGTAACTCTGTGGTTGTCGCTGTGGTGACTCATTCTCTGCGATGGCGAAGGTCGTGACAGGCCTGTGTGTGTGTGTGTGTGTGTGTGTGTGTGTGTGTGTGTGTGTGTGTGTGTGTGTGTTCGCGCGCGGCTGGGTGGTTAGCCACGTGCGTCATTTCTAATTGGCCGATATGACCTGGCAGGCTGGCCATTCCGTTCCCTGTGTCCCACGACGCATCTTGGCTCGAGCCACTAACCCCGCCCCTCTGTCCTGTTGCATGGTTGGTTACCCTCATGTCTTGAACCGGCTGGTCCCGGGTCAGATTAGTTAGCATCATTATGATAGTGGAGATCTGAGCTGTTGGAAGGTGAACTGAAACTCATGAACACGTTTGGAGTCTCTCTCTTACCTGGGTCTCGTTAGTTTTAGTTTCATGCCGGCAGGAGGGATCTGCCAGTTAAGCCTCCGTCAATGTGAGAAGCGTGAGATGTCTAAATCCCCGATCTGAACAATAAAGAGGTGGCAAACGGGACCAAACATAGCACACTTACTTTACATCTACCCATCTTTCTAATATCGTTCATCCATTCCCTGGAGGACGATGGCCGCAGCTCTGCATCTCCGGCGGTGACAAGTCAGGCTTGTCTTGTGTTGACCTCTGGATGCCCAAGGTCAGGATACAGTTCGGCGGTGACACGCCCTTTCTTTTGCTAGTCTTTCTTATGAAGACACAAAATGGCTACCTGGTTGCCGTAAACACTGCAGCTACTCTGTTTGTCTTTCTTCACAGTGGGCCGTGTTCGCGTGCTAGTCTTTCCTCTCCCAATGCATCGTTCCTCTCCAAGTCCCATTTTAAGTGGCGTAAACCTCCATCCACATCGGAGCTCAGGGAAACATATTCAAGCTTATTCCAGACTCCAATTCCTCTCCAGCTTTCGGTAGCTAACACCCAGTGTGAAGGCTTATTCCCCCCTGGAAGATTAGAGATAGAGGAACCCACTTATCAAGATGGGTCTTTAAGGACACTCATTTCAGTGCCAAACACGTTTTGATCTCATTTTTTGGGGGTTGAACTTATAACTGTGATATTCCAGAGGGCAATCGTTGACGTTGTCTCCGAGATACCCTGTCCAAAGCTCCAGTTTTATTCTCCTCTCGTTTATTTTTCTTGTTTTTTTTCATTTATTTTGTTCTTCGACCACGGCCCGCGGTTCTTAAGACTGTCTATTGTTTTGTTTTTTTGGGTACGCTTTTATTTTGAAAAAGATAAGCCGGGTCGGATTAGAATGCGACAACCAACCGTGGTTTGAATTCCTCTGTTCTGAAGTCAGAATGTGTCGTCTCACATGCAGAGCTCTTTAATTGGATGAGATCCTTTAACGACAATAATTATAATTTGCGTCTCAAATTCCCGATTTATTCCGCTAGTTTTGTGAATGTTCCGAACGAGTATAAATTTGTATAAATAATAAGGTAAATAAAATGATCAACCAAAGGATATAAATGGTAAATGTTGCGCTTTTATATAGCGCCTTTATCCAAAGCGCTTTACAGATCCTGCGTCACATTCACCCATTCATTCACCCATTCATACACTGACGACCGCGTCTACCATGCAAGGCAACTGCAGGCTCGCCAGGAGCAGCTGGGGTTAGGTGTCTTGCTCATGGACACCTCGACAATTTCCCAGGAGGAACCGGGGATCGATCTATCAACCTTCCGATTGATAGACAACCAACTCAACCCACTGAGCCACTCCAGGGATATATGCCCAACTGATATGTATTTTTCGTTTGTTAACCCTTGGTGTCAGGGCAGATTGAGTTCCGGAGCAGCACTTTTCAAAATGGCAGCTGGCATTTGTACGTAGCTGGCGGGACCGTCTGGGTTGTGATTCCTGACGCCGTAATGTCACAGTAAACTTCAGGGACATCGTAGCTCTGGAACGCCGGGTGCCGTTCTCATTTCCCAGCGTCAGATTAGATTGTGTTCAGATCAGATAACAGACGTCGCCAACAGCCATCGTCTTCCAGGACCAGGGTTGTTAGATGTTGTCTGTTGGATGCTGGAGGGATTTTCCCCCCGTCTCAGTCTGCTAAATGATGCAAACCACCTAGGGAGCAATCAAGACATGATTACACCGGCAGATTACCGCCACATCCTAAATGGATCCCATTTGGGTCCCAAACAGCGCACCGGAAAAGGCGTTCAGTTGGGAAAAGGATGCCATTTGGAACAGACTGTGCTTACTGCAGGAGCCCTGGACTGGAAATGGGCCTTTAGCTTTTTAGGGTCCGTCTGTCTGGCTGAACGTGGCCACCAGATGGTGGGCGTGGCCACCAGAGGTTGGGCGCGGCCACCAGTGGTTGGGCGTGGCCACCAGTAGTTGGGCGTGGCCTCCAGAGGTTGGGCGTGGCCTCCAGAGGTTGGGTGGGGTAATGTGGCGCTGAATGCTGACTTCACCCGTTTGAGGCAGACACCTTTGTCTTTCACCTGCCCTTTTCTTTCAGTGAAAGCTGTCACGGTTTGATCTACACGGGCAGAAATGTGTGTGTGTACACACACACACACACATATAAACAGTGCGCACACACGCTGCTGAGGCAAAGCACACAGTTCTTCAAAGGCTTCCGGTCTGCTCACTGGAGCAGTGAGAGTGACTGCCACACACACACACACACACACACACACGCTTGCATGCTCGGCTGCCTGTCAGGCTGATCTAAAATGGCAGACAGACAGCGGGCCGGCAGTTCCCCCACTATCAAGAGGAGGCAGGGTCTGCTGTTCGGCCAGATGCCACACACACACACACACACACACTCCCTACTTGTGTATTCCTCATCCACCGTTACCTCAGGTGATAACAGGGGAAGTGCAGAGATTCCAGATTGCTTATTAAGTGAGCGCGTATAATGATCTCTCTGAACGTTGAAACGAGACGGATTGATCAGCAAATTTGTTAGATTTCTGTGTCTGGGTCATCTGTTCGTTGCAGGGGACCATATGTTTTCCACGTCTCAGGGAATGTGTGTGTGTGTGTGTGTTTGTGGCTCGTAAACTGTTTTAACGTAACCAAAGAACACAAGACCCTGTAATGCACACAGAGGTCATGGCTATACATTCACATCTTCCCTCTACCTGACACAGACCAGGGAATTACAGCCGGCCGGGAAAACCCTGGTTCTCTTGTTTCATTACACCTCTTTAGTGTCCTTGAAAGGCCTTCTCCCTCTCTCCCCCTGCCTCTCTCTCCACCTGCCTCTCTCTCTCCCCCCTGCCTCTCTCTTCCCCTGCCCCTCTCCCTCTCTCTCTCCCCCTTGCCTCTCTCTCCCCCTTGCCTCTCTCTCCCCCTGTCTCTCTCTCCCCCTTGCCTCTCTCTCTCCCCCTGCCTCTCTCCCCCTGCCTCTCTCCCCCTGCCTCTCTCCCCCTGCCTCTCTCCCCCTGCCTCTCTCTCCCCCTGCCTCTCTCTCCCCCTTGCCTCTCTCTCCACCTGCCTCTCTCTCTTCCCCTGCCCCTCTCCCTCTCTCTCTCTCCCCCTGCCTCTCTCCCCCTCCATCTCCCTCTTCCTCTCTATTCTACTGCCCTGCTCTCCTTCTCTTCAACTGTGTCACAGTGAGACTGTAAAAATGTAGGCGGCAGCGAGAAACTCCCTCTGCAGTACACAAATACTTCCTGAACTCTGCCTAACCCACATACCCTGAAACACAAATACTTCCTGAACCCTGCCTAACCCACATACCCTGTAACACAAATACTTCCTGAACCCTGCCTAACCCACATACCCTGAAACACAAGCTTCCTGAACCCTGCCTAACCCACATACCCTGAAACACAAGCTTCCTGAACCCTGCCTAACCCACATACCCTGAAACACAAATACTTCCTGAACCCTGCCTAACCCACATACCCTGAAACACAAATAGTTCCTGAACCCTGCCTAACCCACATACCCTGAAACACAAATACTTCCTGAACCCTGCCTAACCCACATACCCTGTAACACAAATACTTCCTGAACCCTGCCTAACCCACATACCCTGTAACACAAATACTTCCTGAACCCTGCCTAACCCACATACCCTGTAACACAAATACTTCCTGAACCCTGCCTAACCCACATACCCTGTAACACAAATACTTCCTGAACCCTGCCTAACCCACATACCCTGAAACACAAATACTTCCTGAACCCTGCCTAACCCACATACCCTGAAACGGGTCCTGTGGTCGGGTGTGAGTTTGCAGTAATGACGTGTGACTTGAAGTTAGGCTCCATCACATGCCAGAGACTTGCTGCCGTATAAACGCTGTACCGGGGACAGGTGTCTGTTACAATAAGTAGTGGGTCAGGCACTAGGGCCACCTATCTCACTGTTTCCAAATGTCAGAAGGAAACTACGCGCAATAAAAATACCAGGAATGGCAGCCGAGAGTGAGAGAAAAAAAAGGGCTTTTGAACACAGACAGATTTTCGTTTTCCCAAAAAATACAACGCCGGGAATCAAACAATCGATAAAGTATAATGAAACGGTGTTAGATCAAACCCGGCATCTTCAAACGAACTCTTAACGTGCCCTTTAATACTATAGTACTTAATCGTTCTCTCCAACAACTGCGTCTTTCTTATTTATTCCACGCAGCGGGATAAAGACACATAAACCCCTTTAATTTTCCCCGGTTCCTTTTCTCCCTGACTTCATTTAAGCCGGCTGTAATCGCCTGAGAGCGCGAGGGGAAAGCATCCGCGATTTCAGTGCCAAAACGTCAGCACACACACAGTTGTTCCTGAGTCCATCGCCGTGGTAACACAGACTTTCTATGCGGCTTAGAGTCGCACCGGTTCTCCCAGGACGGCCGACTCCGTGGCCGCAGACGTTTCACGGGGAAACACAAGAACCTTCTAGAAGCGCCAACCGCTCTCGCCTACGGCTTGTTTGTGACCGGAGCCTTCGATCAAACTGTATTAAGGAAATGGAGGACTTGGCACCACTGAGAAGCGGCAGGGGGTGTGAAACGGCGGAGTGATGGAAGTCTTTCCGACTCTTTCGCCGCGTGCGTATCCTCGTCTGCCTGTAGTGCTGTCGCGCGAGGGCGTGGCCTGTTTAATGGTTCTGTCGGCTCCGATAAGTCGGCCGTCGTCCTCTGCAAAACCGAAAGGATATAGCCTCTCGTTCTCTGCGGATAAGTAAAAAGCAATTACAAAGGACAGAGGAAAGGTCACATAGGTACGTTTTGTCGTGGTCCTGGCTGGTTTAAACATGAAATTACTCGACTAGTGTTTCTTTTTAAAGGTCAGAACTATTTCCATTCACTTTTTTTTTTACTTCCTGAAGTGAATGTGAACTTTGCCTGAGACTCCATCATGCCTGCTAATCTTACCGCTGTACTATTCAGACTGGCTGTCTCTTGTTTTTAGGGTCACACACAGGTCAGGGGGGACTTAATGTGGGCTTAATGTGGTGTGTTTTACAGTCATGGGGAGAAATGTATCTCAAACCGTGTCATAGTTTCATTCAGCACAGCGTTAGCCACCGATAAGCCCGGTTGGGGCGGGGTCAGCCCGGTTGGGGCGGGGTCAGCCCTTCACTGTGAATCAGTGCGAGACGTGTGAAAAAATGCTAACGTGTTAACCTCTCTACCACTCTCTCCCCCGTGTCTCTCTCCCCCGTGTCTCTCTTCCCCGTTTCTCTCTCCCCCGTGTCTCTCTCCCCTGTGTCTCTCTCCCCGTCGCTCTCCCCCGTGTCTCCCCCCTCTCTAGTGTCTGAGGACGCTGGTGGGTCACACCGGGGGCGTGTGGTCGTCCCAGATGAGGGACAACATCATCATCAGCGGCTCCACCGACCGGACGCTGAAGGTCTGGAACGCAGAGACGGGCGAATGTATTCACACCCTGTACGGGCATACCTCAACGGTCCGCTGCATGCACCTCCACGAGAAGAGGTACGTCCCATCGCCACGGCGATACGGCCACGGCGATACGGCCACGGCGATACGGCCACGGCAGAACCCCGTGAGAAAAGCTGCCCTGTAAACCCTGTAGCCTATGTTCCAGAAGCTCTTTGTCCCATTACTCGGTTCTGTTCCGGGTTTGTAAACTAAAAGCCCATCACCACGTGGGTCGTGCAGTGTGTTATGGGGTTTGGGTCCAATTGACTGGATCACGAGTGAGTCGCCAAAGTGAGCCACCACTCACGCGATTCTCTCTTCTGGCGCTCATTCTGTCCTGAGGTGGATTGGGTTTTGTGTAACATTTGACGGCTCACTTAGCAGAAGGGCCTCTAGCAGCTGCCGGACTGTGGAGTAAAAATATAAAATTCCAATAAATAAATGTGCAGATGTTTTTCGTCCGGGCCCGGCGCTGGAGGCAGGAAGCCATTTTGTCCATTAAGGACTAGCCTGGGACAGCCTGGGATTCTTTCTGAGACCGTGTCTGCGCTCCACGCCGGAGGGTGCTAGGGTGTGTGTTGGGATATGTCCTGGGCTATCTGTTGATGTTCATGTACTAACTCGTAGACGGGAACGTGTTTGTCAGAGCCAGGAAGCGGCAAATGTAGTCCATCAGTCTCTTTATCACGCTGTCGTCGACTGTCATAATGCAACTGATGACCAAAAAAAAGTATTTGAAAAGAAGAAAGAAAAGGCATGATTCAGTTTCAGGACCACATTTAAAGCTGTCCCACCAATCACGTTCTAAACATTAAATCTAAAAGCAATTTCCTCTTGATGACTGCAATATCCCGACCTACGCGAGTCCAATCCAACCGACATCGTCTTCTGACCTTACCACTCAGCCAAACTTCACCTGTACTTTAACCCCAGAACATACCCAGTAGACAGTTGATAAATGACAGATTAGGACCGTGAACAGATTATTCTGCGTCGCCCCGGTGATGCCGACGTCTCCCGTCTCCTCTCCCAGGGTGGTGAGCGGTTCCCGGGACGCCACGCTGCGCGTCTGGGACATCGAGACGGGCCAGTGTTTGCACGTGCTCATGGGGCATGTGGCGGCGGTACGCTGTGTCCAGTACGACGGTCGCCGGGTGGTCAGCGGCGCCTACGACTTCATGGTCAAGGTCTGGGACCCCGAGACGGAGACGTGCCTCCACACACTGCAGGGGCACACCAACAGAGTCTACTCATTACAGGTAGGAGTCAGTGCACACTAGTAGAGCCCACATAGACATACAGTAATATACTCATACAGTAATATACTCATACAGTAATATACTCATACAGTCATACACACACTGCAGGGGCACACCAACAGAGTCTACTCATTACAGGTAGGAGTCAGTGTACACTAGTAGAGCCCACATACAGTAATATACTCATACAGTAATATACTCATACAGTAATATACTCATACAGTCATACACACACTGCAGGGGCACACCAACAGTCTACTCATTACAGGTAGGAGTCAGTGCACACTAGTAGAGCCCACATACAGTAATATACTCATACAGTAATATACTCATACAGTAATATACTCATACAGTCATACACACACTGCAGGGGCACACCAACAGTCTACTCATTACAGGTAGGAGTCAGTGCACACTAGTAGAGCCCACATACAGTAATATACTCATACAGTAATATACTCATACAGTAATATACTCATACAGTCATACACACACTGCAGGGGCACACCAACAGTCTACTCATTACAGGTGGGAGTCAGTGTACACTAGTAGAGCCCACATACAGTAATATACTCATACAGTAGTACACTCATACAGTAATATACTTATATAGTCATACACACACTGCAGGGGCACACCAACAGTCTACTCATTACAGGTAGGAGTTAGTGCACACTAGTAGAGCCCACATACAGTAATATACTCATACAGTAATATACTCATACAGTCATACACACACTGCAGGGGCACACCAACAGTCTACTCATTACAGGTAGGAGTCAGTGTACACTAGTAGAGCCCACATACAGTAATATACTCATACAGTCATACAGTAGTACACTTATACAGTAATATACTAATACAGTCATACAGTAGTACACTAATACAGTCATACAGTAGTACACTTATACAGTAATATACTAATACAGTCATACAGTAGTACACTTATACAGTAATATACTAATACAGTCATACAGTAGTACACTTATACAGTAATATACTTATATAGTCATACAGTAGTACACTTATACAGTAATATACTAATACAGTTATACAGTAGTACACTAATACAGTCATACAGTAGTACACTTATACAGTAATATACTAATACAGTCATACAGTAGTACACTTATACAGTAATATACTAATACAGTCATTCAGTAGTACAATTATACAGTAATATACTAATACATTAATACAGTAGTACACTTATACACTAATACAGTAGTACACATATACAGTAATATACCTATATATTCATACAGTAGTATACTCGTACAGTTATACAGTCATACAGTAGTACACTCATACAGTATCATACTTACATAGTCATACAGTAATACACTCATACAGTAATATACTGATATAGTCATACAGTTGTACACTCATACAGTAATATACTTATATAGTCATACAGTAATACACTCACACTGTAATATACGTATATAGTCATACAGTAGTACACTCATACAGAAATATACTTATATAGTCATACAGTAGTACACTCGTACAGTAATATACTTATATAGTCATACAGTAATACACTCATACAGTAATATACTTATATAGTCATACAGTAGTACACTCATACAGTATTAAACTCATACTTATATAGTCATACAGTAATACACTAATACAGTCATACAGTAGTACACTCATACAGTATTACACTCATACCTTTATAGTCATACAGTAATACACTCACACTGTAATATACGTTTATACTCATACAGTAATATACTTATATAATCATACAGTCGTACACTCGTACAGTAATATACTGATATATTCATACAGTAGTACACTCATACAGTAATACACTCATACAGTAATATACTTATATAGTCATACAGTAGTACACTCATACAGTATTAAACTCATACTTATATAGTCATACAGTAATACACTAATACAGTCATACAGTAGTACACTCATACACTCATACAGTATTACACTCATACTTATATAGTCATACAGTAGTACACTCGTACAGTCATACACTCATACTTATATAGTCATACAGTAGTACACTCATACAGTAATACACTCATACTTATATAGTCATACAGTATTGAATACACAAACCTGCGTCCCTCTCCCCAGTTTGACGGCATCCACGTGGTGAGCGGTAGCCTGGACACGTCCATCCGGGTCTGGGACGTGGAGACGGGGAACTGCATTCACACGCTGACCGGACACCAGTCCCTCACCAGTGGCATGGAGCTTAAAGACAACATCCTGGTCTCCGGTAACGCCGACTCCACCGTCAAGATCTGGGATATCAAGACAGGACAGTGCCTGCAGACTTTGCAAGGTGCGTCCACTTGACTTTTTTTTCAAATACTCCCTTGTCGGGTCGGAGTTGTGTTCGGTACAAGAAATGTCGCACCCAAAAAAGTGTCTTGAAATGGACAAGTCCAGTTTTCAACCGTTTTTTCCTTCGATCTAATTGTTACAAACGTTTTGGATAGTTTGGACTTCACGTGATAAGTCAAAAACCTTAATCCGGCCCGCTGCTCTCTATCAGTTCGGAGAAAGTGTCTGGCTAATAATTTGGCTAAAAGACCCGTCAGAAACACTCCCACTGATGATGTGCTCGGCTGTGCGTATCCAAACAGAGCCACCAGCCAGGACGTTTCCTCCTCTCTGTTTGGGCAACAGCTCTCACCCTCGTCATTAGCAGGGGGTACAGTTACCTCAAATTACCTTGTTAGTGAACTACAAACCGCGACAGTCCCAGGGAACTACCGATCACATGTGCCTCTACCCGTGAAACAGAGAGAACACAGAGAGGGTGAGAGAGAGGGATATGGGAGGTATGTGGAGGGGGTATGTGATTGGGGGAGGGGGTATGTGATTGGGGGAGGGGGTATGTGATTGGGGGAGGGGGTATGTGGTTGGGGGAGGGGGTATGTGGTTGGGGGAGGGGGTATGTGGTTGGGGGAGGGGCTATGTGGTTGGGGGAGGGGGTATGTGGTTGGGGGAGGGGCTATGTGGTTGGGGGAGGGGGTATGTGGTTGGGGGAGGGGTATGTGGTTGGGGGAGGGGGTATGTGGTTGGGGGAGGGGGTATGTGGTTGGGGGAGGGGGTATGTGGTTGGGGGAGGGGGTATGTGGTTGGGGGAGGGGGTATGTGATTGGGGGAGGGGGTGCTACGCTAGGGGGGGGGGGCATCGGGGGGTTCACAGGAATTTTGTAGGTCATCTAATTGGGTCGAATGGTAATTTCTGCCTTCCATTTTATGTCGCGTTCAGATCAGACAATGAACTAACAACAGGCAGCTCACCGGTCGGACGGAAAGGTAGCGGGGTTATCTGAACGAAGGACGAGGTGTCGGTGTGACGAGGGAGGTGGGGGGGTGGCTAGGGAGGAGGTGGTGGGGGTTGGTGCATCGTTAGATCTTTTGTGAAGCAGGCACAGGGTGCAAAACGGGACGTGCAGACAGTGATGAGCGTGTTAACAGGGATACATGTAGAGCCACATTCCCCATGTTCCTCTGGATATTTAACATGTTAACAGGGCTACATGTAGAGCCACATTCCCCGGGTTCCTCAGGATATTTAACGTGTTAACAGGGCTACATGTAGAGCCACATTCCCGGGTTCCTCTGGATATTTAACATGTTAACAGGGCTGCATGTAGAGCCACATTCCCCATGTTCCTCTGGATATTTAACATGTTAACAGGGCTGCATGTAGAGCCACATTCCCCATGTTCCTCTGGATATTTAACATGTTAACAGGGCTGCATGTAGAGCCACATTCCCCATGTTCCTCAGGATATTTAACATGTTAACAGGGCTACATGTAGAGCCACATTCCCCATGTTCCTCAGGATATTTAACGTGTTAACAGGGCTACATGTAGAACCACATTCCCCATGTTCCTCTGGATATTTAACGTGTTAACAGGGCTGCATGTAGAGCCACATTCCCCATGTTCCTCAGGATATTTAACATGTTAACAGGGCTACATGTAGAGCCACATTCCCCATGTTCCTCTGGATATTTAACATGTTAACAGGGCTACATGTAGAGCCACATTCCCTGGGTTCCTCTGGATATTTAACGTGTTAACAGGGCTGCATGTAGAGCCACATTCTCTGGGTTCCTCTGGATATTTAATAGCTGGGGTTAATTAATTAGTCTACTCCACATAGTTGCTCGTGGGAGACTTTTGTTCTGGGAAACTCAACTGAATCCTTTGGGACAGCGGTAGAAACCCAAATCAAGCTCCCGGAGCTGGGTCTGCCACCCACTGGACCGGGACTGATATGGACCTGGGACACCAGGTGGGCGCAATTTAAGGATGAGGAGGAACAGAACATCAGGCGTCTCTGGTTTTCGTGGGGTAGGATTCCTGACCCTGGGACAGATGACCCATTTCCCCATTTCTGAAAGATAGATTTGGTGTGTGGTTGAATACCGTACGGTTGGATTAAACGCTGTGGTTTGTCACCTGAATTGGCATTTGCATAATCACACACACACACACACAAATGACAACGCCCAGGCTAGAGAGGAGGCCACAGAACCCGTCTGCCTACAGAATGGGTGTACACACACACACACACACACACCTCATCAGTGCCAGGCGGCAGTCAGCATTGCGAGCCATCAGCTGTTGCCAGTGACAACTCTAAGCCCTCTCCCAGGGTTTCCCACAGCAGACGGGGCCAAGCCGGGGTGCCTTAACAGTCCCGAGAAATAAAATAAAAACAGCCTTCTAGCTCTCTGGCTGTAGTTTTGTCCCTGGTTTCAGATCCCTGGTTTCAGATCCCTGGTTTCAGATCCCTGGTTTCAGATCCCTGGTTTCAGATCCCTGGTTTCAGATCCCTGTCTCTCAGAGCAACTATTCCCTGAGCCTGTTTCCTTCCTCAGCTCTAATCCTCATCATTGTCACCATTATCATACGGCTCTGAAGGGCCACTACTGGAAACTAGTATTTATGGCCATATAATATATATAATATCTCTCTCTCTCTCTCCATCCCTCTATTTCCCTCCTCTCCCTCCCCCTCTCCCTCCTCTCCCTCCCCCTCTCTCTCCCTCCATCCCTCCCCCTCTCCCTCCCCCTCTCCCTCCCCCCTCCCTCCTCCCTCTCCCTCCCCCTCCCTCCCCCTCCCCTCCCTCTCCCTCCTCCCTCTCCCCCTCCCCCCCCTCTCCCCCTCTCCCTCCCCCTCTCTCTCCCTCCCCCTCTCCCTCCCCCTCTCTCTCCCTCCCCCTCTCCCTCCTCCCTCTCTCTCCCTCCTCCCCCTCTCCCTCCATCCTCTCCCTCTTCCCTCTCCCTCCCTCCCCCTCTCCCTCCCCCTCTCCCTCCCTCCTCTCCCTCCCTCCTCTCCCTCCCTCCTCTCCCCCTCCCCTCACCCCTCCCTCCTCTCCCTCCCCCTCTCTCCCTCCCTCCCCCTCTCTCTCCCTCCCCCTCTCCCTCCTCCCTCTCCCTCCCCCTCTCCCTCCTCCCTCTCCCTCCCTCCTCTCCCTCCCCTCTCCCTCCTCTCCCCCTCTCCCTCCCCCTCTCCCTCCCCCTCTCCCTCCCCCTCTCCCTCCTCTCCCTCCCCCTCTCTCTCCCTCCTCCCTCTCTCCCTCCCTCTCTCTCCCTCCTCTCTCTCCCTCCTCTCTCTCCCTCCTCTCCCTCCCTCCTCTCCCTCCCCTCCCCCTCTCCCTCCCCCTCTCCCTCCCTCCTCTCCCTCCCCCTCTCTCTCCCTCCTCCCTCTCCCTCCTCCCTCTCCCTCCTCCCTCTCCCTCCCCCTCTCCCTCCCCCTCTCTCTCCCTCCCCCTCTCTCTCCCTCCCCCTCTCTCTCCCCCTCTCCCTCCATCTCTCTCTCTTCTTCCGTCTCCACCAACAGGCCCCCATAAGCATCAGAGTGCCGTGACGTGCCTGCAGTTCAACAAGAACTTTGTCATCACCAGTTCGGACGACGGCACCGTGAAGCTCTGGGACCTGAAGACGGGCGAGTTCATCCGCAACCTGGTGACGCTGGAGAGCGGCGGGAGCGGCGGCGTGGTCTGGCGTATCCGGGCCTCCAACACCAAGCTGGTGTGTGCCGTGGGCAGCCGCAACGGCACCGAGGAGACCAAGCTGCTGGTGCTGGACTTCGACGTGGACATGAAGTGATAGAACGGTGTAGGTGAAACAGCCGGAGGGGGGTGGAGGGGAGGGGCCAGACGGGGTGAAGGGGGAAGAGGAGATGGCTCAACATCCGAAGGGCGACGTTGCCTGAAACTCTCCACTCACACACAAAGGGACAACACTCCACCCTCAACACCACCATCGCCCCGGCCCCCTCCGCATTAGGCTCCTCCCCCTCTACATTAGGCTCCTCCCCATCAGCAGGCACTTCTGGCAACGCCTGCGACTCCCGTTCAGCCCCAGCACCCCCTACTTTTGACCCCTCCCACCTGCAGGGGGTGGAGTCAGAATCAGGAGGGGTTGAAGGGGATGTGGCATGACTACTCGCTGCCAGGAAGAGGAACTGACTCATCCACTGAAGGAGAAGAATGACTGGACCCGTTGAAGCTTCTTCTAAACAGAGACTTGTTCGCTCAAGCCTGACAAGTGTTTTTTCAGATGTATAAAGAGAGATTATTTTTTATCCCCCACGAAATGCCAACCGACTATTAAATGGACTTCAACCGCACAGTACACAATTACATGAGGCAAAGGCAGAGGAACATTTCAAACGTCAAATTAATTAGTATGCATTTGATTAATAACACACACACACATTTTCTGCAATGGAGGTTCTGGTCTGAGAGATTTACGATTATTCAGGATTGATGTATGAGCCTAAAACGTGGGGCCTTATATCATGTTCTCCGTTAATTCTGTTTACTGTTGTTCATCAGTTTATTAGTTCCAGGGTCACAGACAACTTAGAATTGGATTTTGATTTGTAGCTAAAACCGTTCAAACGATTTAAAGAAAAGTTTTTTTTTAGTTTTTTCATCTTAGATGGGGTCTGGGGCTGAGCGGTCGCTTACTGTTGCCAATAGCAACCAGTCCCAGGGTTACCCTGTTCCAGTCACTTCTGTGCTTTCGTTATCTCACCACATCGCATTTCTGTTTGGGTTTTTCTTATTTCTAGCTAACGTCTGGGGATGTTAAGTCTCTGTATGGTGACATGCTGTCCTGAGTTTTTCAACCAGTCTGGCGCGGTAGGTTTCTCTATACAGGAAGAGGGATGAACAGGAAAGATGGCCACCTCCTACCCAGTACTACTTTCCCAGTGGTCAAACTGTATTTATGCTGCTAGTAAAAAAATAATAAAAAAAACAGATAAAAAGATGGAACTTTAACTTGCTGTGACGTTTTAGTCCCAGACTAAATTCCAAAATGGACTCTTCCAATGTTTGGACTTTTTAAAGACAAAGACAAATAAGAGAAACATGACATGTAGAAAGAACCTTTGTTTTTGCTTTTGCCACTGAAACTTGAGCCAAACGTGCCTCAACGAGGCTTAGACAAGAGTGTGTTGGACAGACAGACAGAAATAGATGAGTTTTCCCGCACAGAGGAAACAATTAGATGTAAAGTGTGTGTGTGTGTGTGTGTGGGTGGGCTTGTGTGTGTGTGTGCGCGCTTGTGTGGGCAAATTTTGTTAACACATTCCTTGGGGCAAAGCTCTTTCAGCCTGTTTCTGTGGGAAACCGTCTAGATGCTGAGTGGAAAGGCAAAGAGTAAAAAGAAAAAATAGTCAATTTATTTTTGGTTGAAAAAAACAATACTAGCGAATGAAAGAGGACTGTTTTGTTTGTGATTGTTGTTACCACGGTAACCACGAAGCATCATGAAGCAACACAAACTGGTCCAACCAACACAATGTCCTGACAACCTACAGTTGAAGCAGAGTGTCTTAGTGTTACGAACTGTTACAAATTTTACAGTTGAACTGTGCAGCGCTAGCTAGCTAGCCTCACTTAGCAGTTAGCCACCTAATGGTTTGTGAATGGAAAACGGACCTACAGGCAACCTTCACGTTAAACAGAACATTGTAGCCACAACAAAGTCAATCTGCCCAAAAAGGAGCTCAAGCTGAACTGTGAAAGTGGTATAACACTGTATATTAAAAAAAGAAAACAATCTTGTTCTTTCTCCACCTTGTCTTTGTTTTTCGTCTGTTTTAATTTATCATCTGGTTTGAGAAATCAGATATTGCAAGTGTTTTATTTTTTCAGTTCAGTCATGTAACTGCCTGGCAAAAAGAAAGCAGACAGAGGATTAAAAACCTTAAAGGGATTGTGTATTTGTTTGATTTAACTTTAGACTTTGTTTTTATTTTCTTACAACTTAAGTGCAATAAAAAGTTTTTTTGTTTTTTCTTTCATTTCAAGCATTTCAGTTGTCTGTGTTTGTCACTGTGTGAAAGCGTCTCATGTGTTAAATAAAGCCTCTTTGGTTTATTACATTACTGAGGACAATACTCTAAGTTACTTTATAATACCAATCTTTCTGTGCAACACAATCACCACCACGTTTTACTAGTCTTACCCTCGATTTCAAGTAAATATCGGCAATGCATTAGCACATTATCAATGCATTAGCATTGGCACATTTTCTACTCATTAGCGTGTATATGCGGTAAACAGTATATCCCCTTTTAATTGAATAATTGTCTTCAGTGCAAAACATACTGTAGCGTGGCTTGTTCTATACAAAGGCTATGCCTGCATGTGTTTTCCATCTGGCCAGAGTCTGACTGTTATTTAAACAGGCTGTGGTTGCAGACGCGGGGAGATTGAGATGCACTCCGTATAACACAGAGTGCTGATTGGCTGTTTGCTGTGGTATATGTAAGCAATAAGGGATGGGGTTGTGTTGTATGGGGCCAATATACCACGGCTAAACGCTGTTCTTTAGCACAATGCATTGTGATGCGCCTGCACATGGTGCTTAACAGAGGTACATTGGCCACGTATCAGAGTCCCCTGAGATGTGTTTATTGCTCATATAAATTACCAGCACATTTGGAGCATTATGTGTCCAGTTTTAAGCCATGGTGTATTGACCATATACGGCACGAGCTTGTGCCTATTGCTGTGGTAACAAGGATAATAAAAGTATTATTCTGACACGCCCCTGCAGGTAGAATGGAGTAGTGTTTCCTGGGTGGATAGCACTTCATATTGGGATGTGATGAATAGTCACTAGTTAGTAGTCATTTATCTACCGTTATATTGCACCCTCCTATCTACTTCCAAGCGTCGTTCATTTTTCTGACTAGTAATAAACTCTGTGTATGCGTGCACTGCAGGCAGATTGGCCGTTGATGGATGTTTCCTGTTCTCACACACACCCACAAAAGCTGGCCTAGCAAACTGGTGATGAAACAGGAAAGCCACACGGAGGGGTGAAGTTGGGCCGTTTGCGTCAGGGCGCAGGTGCTGCTGCTGGATGGTGCGTGATGCTGGGTGGATAAGGCAGAGGTGGTCAAGGGGTTAACGTGAATGAGTTTGGATCCTTGCGCGGCACCAGCGAATTGGCCATCTGGCAACTGTGACAAATGCCACATGGGCTAGATATTAAGTTATTGGGGAAAAAATAATGTATATATTTATATTATCCAACTATATTTACATTAGGCATATATTTTATCTATATATTTACACTCTGAATATATTTATATATATTTACATTAGGCATATTGATATATATATATTTACATTAGGAATATATTTACTTTAGGCATATATTTATATATATTTAAATTAGGCTTATATTTATCTATATTTACATTAGGCTCATATTTATATATATTTACATTAAGTATATATATATTTTTTTTTTTAATTTGAATTATGTGTTGTTTCAGCTCGTGATGCTGAGCTGAGATAAACTGAATTCCTTTAAAGGTCGCTCTCCCCAGTGCTTGTTTCACTCAGGCCTGCTATTGCTGTAATAAATAAACTAATGTATAATATATAAACACTCTCCAGCACTCCGGTGAAAAGGTTTTCAGATCGTAACATTTCAAAATGCAAATGTGAAACGCAGTGTTGGAAGCTTTGTCCTCTCGTCCCTGGCACACACACACGCACACACACACACACACACACACGCGCACACACGCACGCACACACACACACACGCGCGCGCGCACACACACACGCTCATCCAGTAGTAGCCTCCTTGGAATAGTATCAAAAGCAGCATGATGTTCTGACATCGAAACACAAGTTTCACTCTTGACGTAACTGCTAAGCCAGGAAATAAAGATTTTCCCAGTGCGAAATCATGGATGTGAAATGATGGATGAGAAATGATGGATGAGAAACACAATCCCACAGAGGTCTACATAGGGGCTAATTGATACATCCACTCTGGCTGTGTTTCAACAGGCGTGATTCTGACCTCTCACACACACACACACACACGCACACACACACCGCTCCAAGAGCACTTCAAAACCCCCTTTAGAGCCGCGCACGACCAGACGAGTCACGGCGCCGGGTCGCGTTCGTTCTGGCACAACGTAACAAAAGGTTTCGCCGCGTTCCGGTCCGTTCGTGGCCTGCTGATTTCTGCCCGTGGTTTTGAGTACGATCGCATGCGAGAGCCCAAATACATTGGTATTCACGGTTGCACGCGCCCCTGCCCTTCGCGACGGGCACTCTGCATGGCACACACGGGGAGCATGGTTAATCCTTCACCTCGCTGTGTGTCAAGCATCACTAATCACAGGAGAATCACCACCAGACTGCGGCTGGGATTATAGCACGGCCCGATCCGACGGGGATACATGCTTGTTTCACCCCCAGGGGACAACCTTGCCCTTCCCACTCTGGCGTGTCTACAAGCGGGCACAAACACGGGGGAGACGGGGGTGACACTTCTATTTCCTGCCGTGCCATTTCCCCAAAACCCTTGAGTGTGAGTCACATTTTGAGCTAGGGTGGGATCTAGGGAACTTGAGTTCACACACACACACACACACACACACACACACACACACAGCCCTGGACCCGCTTCTCAATAATTCCATTTACAATCAGCTTGGGGGTTGAGACAGGCGAAGGCGCGCTACGCCAAATTAAATTCCAACGTCCTCTGTCCCTAATCATTTGGTCCAGCAACGCGGTCACTAAAGCAATATGTTTGCCTATTCATGTCAGTAGTTATTGGACTATTAAATCCACCCACCTGGTTAAGTTTCCCTGACCCCTGGAGTTGAGAACTCAGAGGCGGAACTCAAAGCGGAAGTGTGTGTGTGTGTGTGTGCTCTGCACGGGCGAGTGTGTGTGTGTGCTCTCTGCACGGGCGAGTGTGTGTTTTCTCTCCGTGCGGGGGATGTGAATGGAGCGTGCACATTGCCTTTATGCCAGAGGCCATCTGTAATGCGCGCGCGCGTGTGTGTGTGTGGGCGGATGTGGAGTGTCTGGGAATGTGCCAGGACATGCTGTCACACGGAGGCACACTGATATGCCCTGTCATAGTGTCTGAGGATATAAGGCCCAATATCTCAGAAAGCTACTCAGTTGAGTAAGGTGTGTGTGTGTGTGTGTGTGTGTGTGTGTGTGTGTGTGTGTGTGTGTGTGTGTGTGCGCGTGCGCGTGTGCGTGTGCGTGTGTGTGTGTGTGTGTGTGTGCGTCCATGTCTGATGGTTGTAGAGAACACATTTCAACTTTCAAGGTTAAATTACTTGCTCAATATGGACACATTTAGATGTACGTATTTAAGTCAATTCGCAGACCTGTGTGTGTGTGTGTGTGTGTGTGTGTGTGACCAGAAGCTTTATCTGACTTTGTTTTAAAATAAGGGTTATAATTCGAGTTTGAGCCAGGAGGTCAGGTTACTGTAGTTGTGTGGGTTTGCTCGGTACATCAGGTCCGTGTTGGGCAAATGCTTCCGCTGTCATGTATAAATAAGGTGTGGCTGTGCCCACGGGTACGTGATCGTGTTCGCCTGCGCCGGAGTGTCTTCGCCCTGCTGTGTCACTGACAGTTTCTGAAGATGTGAATGCCACAGGCACAGCTAGAGCAGGAGAAACCCTACAGGAGCAAAACGTATGACTCACCGGGGGGGAGAGGAGGGGGGTGTGTTGGGATACAGAGAGAAAAACGTACGCTATAGAACGGGACGGCTAAACCCTGTTCCTGGAGTTCCTGGAGGTTCTCTCCAACCCTCGGTTTGCACAGCTGTTTCCAATAATGAGCTGGATGTAAAGCTACGTCAGGTTAGTCACGACTGGGGTTGGAGAGAAAACCTACTGGAGGATGAATCTCCAGGAGCAGGATGGAGCAGCCTGGCAAGTGAAAGAGAGGACGCTGGAACGGGGAAGGTAGAAGAGAAGAGACCATCAACCACTTACTGGGACAAGTCCATCCAGGGCCGGGACACAAACCTAAGACAACCAGGTTACGCTGCTGTGTCACTACTCACTTACACAGCCAATGGGGAAACGGTTCTTCTCAAACAAATGACTGTGGTCTAATGCGATCCATTCATTCAAAAAGGGCGCCGTGGTCTCCGCTGGTGTAGTGTCATATTCACACAGCATGTAGCGGTTAATAAAATACTATACTCTTCCTTGTCGACCTCCAGGTAAACCCCCCAGAAGCCCTTGCAATCTCATCTGACGGAGGTGTCAAGAGCACGAGTTATGATGTCACACAGTTATTAGACGTTTAATTAAGTCGTACGCCAGAGCGGTGACATCACAGGGGCAGACTCTGAACAGCGGCCAATGCCGCGTTAGCTCGCGGCTTAAAGGAAAGGGCAGGAGCGTAGGTTGATCAAGCAAACTGATTAGTTTGACCTTTCCGTGACCCCTAGTTTAAATATATTCATTATCGGCCCAGTCAAACAAAGGGTAATGAGGTATCACGCATGCAAAATGGTTGTCAAGACCGTCACTGGACACTGGATCACAAGGCCGTGGTATTGATCTCTGGGTACGTTTTCAAGCGACGTCTTCCGCTCTGAACTGAAAACAAAAGCAACCCCATCAGACACCTGCATTGAAGTACGTCTCCTATGAGGGTTCCGTTTTGTGGAACTCTTGTCTCACATTCCAGCCTGATCTCTGTGGTTCCGCGGGGGTTCACCTCACCAGAAGTGTCAGATGTTTAATTCCGGGGCGAATACATGCGGGTAGATGTGGCCGCGTGAACAACGATATCTGCTCTACTTTCTGACAGGATTTTGTAATTAGCCGCTAATGAAAAAGGACAGGGCGTTTTTATTGGCGACTCTCGTAATGAAAGCTAGTGTTTTAATAATATACGTCGTAGCTAAGGGACTTCATCAGCAAGGTATTATTACAAGCTATGTTTTTTGGGGCTTCCTAAACTGCACCCTATTTCCTGGTAGTAGTGGCCTACTTTTGATCAGTGCCCTACGTGTAAAAGGATCCTACTATGGCATTTGGACCGTGCACGCTGAGTGAAATCGGATAAAAGGAGTAGCAGCTGCTAATAAAGAAAATGCAGATTGTTGAAAGAAAAAGTCCCCATCTTTAAAGAGGGAGAGAGATGGAAAGACTGTAGGTAGCCACATAGCTGGCAGTCACAGCAAGCCAGGACTGGAGAAGACAGGAACAGATGCATGGTGTCGTTCAGTGTGGTTCAGCACAAAACTGCAACGCAATGACACTTGTGTGCTAAAAACGTAAACGTCTGACTGGGGCAGGCTGCAGAAATCTGCATAGAGGCGCAGCTGCTCTTTCACTATTACCAGACAAAACACACCACTCGTCCTTTGAACGCCCGGACCTACCTGTGTGTTTCTTTTTTATAACGTATAATTATTAACGCAGGTCTGGTCATCGGCAGAACGCAACACCAATGAAGACGACTACATGATTCATGATAATAACACTGGCTTCAGGCCATTTCAAGTGTTTGATAATGTGACATCTTGACGGGTCTCATCAAAGGGCCTCCACACCAGATGTGAAATTGGTGTTTGAAGTGTCGATGGAAGGAGAGTTCAGTGCGTGAATAGAGTTAGTTATGTAGGATTACCATTCAGACGATGATTTAGTGACATAGAGTTGATGTATGGTGATGTAGGATCAGTGTATAGAGTCAGTGATGTAGGATCAGTGTATAGAGCTAGTGATGTAAGAAAAGAAAACACAAGCAAGAAAAACGTAAATACAAGTGATCATGAAAATAGCCACATGTGCATATTAATATAACGGTAGAGATCGTAAACAGTCTTCAAAGCAGAGTTGACCTTTTTGATTGACTTTTTTCAGGATATGTTTCAAATGTACGTACACATCACACACACAGTGTGTTTGTATCAGGTGATAAGAGAGATACTCGGAAACAGACGACTTCCTGGTTTGGCTTCACAAAGCGTTAAGGGTTGATCCTGCCAATGCACCAATTGGACGACGGACTGAACACGTTCCCACACACGCACTGTTACTGCCACACACATTCACGAACACACCTCCTACTCACTCCGCGGTTTCGCGTTCACTGGAGCCGTGTGCTTCGTCGCCAAGTCTCTCCGTCATGTTCTAATGTTCTAGTCACGTTCGAGCGTCTGTAGTTAAGTCAGCTTTCAATTCCCTCATAAGCAACCGACACGTCAGGAAGTGCAGCGGTTCAGTCCGGTCCAGCGGTCGCCTCTCTCGCACGTCTCTCTCGATCACGGCTCTCCCCCTTAGATTTAATTGATTGATTATAAGGGGTTGATTGGCCACCGACATCATTCCCCCAATCAGCCGCGCTCACAGATTTCAATCAGACACTAATTAAATGGCAATAATGAGCTTCGGCGCCGGATTAATGCGGCGTACCCCTCAGCGTAACACAGGAGACTCGTTCAATCCCAGGAGGTAATATTCTCAACACACTTCTGAGACTGTCTAGCGAGGACAGGATCCTTGACAATCCAAGAAGGGTCACTGTCTGAGTTTTCCTCTGGAACACGTTCCCACTCAGGGTTCCATCATGAATTTTAACCTGTTGGGATGTAAAGTGGTGGTGTTGTGGAGAACGATCAAACTACGGCTAATAAGTCGAAGGAATTAAGCGAATAACGTTGGTTGTCTCTTCACAGGGGCACATGTCAAGATCAGGGTGGATGAGATGGTAAGTGAAAGATCAATTTTTGTAGTCAAATCAGGAGAAGTGGGCAGAAATCAAGACCGGCTCCCAATCTGATTAAACATCTGTGGGATGTGCTGGACCAAGCAGAACCGATCCACCACGGCTCCACCTCACAACATACAACACTTGAAGTATCGGCACTGGCTCCTAATGTTTTGGCTCATCGGTAAAAATGTAGGTAAAACGATCACCGCAAACGCTGTAGTCCTGCTGCCTAGGCAACAGATGCACACATTCACACGTCCCATGTCTGTCGCGCATGTTACATACAGCTGTATTTGACCTTCCTCTTCAGATTGGCTGCGTGTTTTTACTTTCCCAGGTTTGCTACCCAAAGGCTTGTGGGTAGCTAGCAAAAGTGACTGGCTTGAGACCCAGGCCACGCTGTGTGACCGTGAAACATTTAAAAACACCTCGTTCTTTTTGAAAGACTCCAAACCTGCTAAAGCAGCATCAGTTGGTTTTCTGAGTGACCTGTGAATTTAAGAGTTTAGTTTGACCTGATGGCTGCAATTAATTCTATAAGTGGGATTATGACAAGCTCTGCAAACACGGCCGTCGAACCATCAAATGCTGTACTATATCCAAGCAGAGCAAACGAGCGGGCTTTAGATCCGAGGACACATCGCCATTGGTCCAATATTTCATTGAATCGTTTGACTATTGAATGTTGTCGGTCACCAAAACATGTCCTCATTGGCTAGTTTGTTCGACACCAAATCCGGCCGCTGTAACAATCTACACAAGAGTCACGTGTATTTAGACGATTAAAACGATTATTCATCAGCATGCTACATAAGGTCTTGACTTGTTGCCAGGCGACAGTTGTTTTAGCTGCAATATCGGCTCACCGAGATGACCAGTTGATAATGCATGCAAATGTTTTACCCATCATATTTTTACCAACCATATTTTTACCCATCATATTTTTGCCAAACATATTTTTACCCATCATATTTTTGCCAAACATATTTTTACCCATCATATTTTTGCCAAACATATTTTTACCCACCATATTTTTGCCAAACATATTTTTACCCATCATATTTTTGCCAAACATATTTTTACCCATCATATTTTTGCCAAACATATTTTTACCCACCATATTTTTGCCAAACATAGTTTTACCCACCATATTTTTGCCCAACATATTTTTAATATCCACCATATTGTTACCCAACATGGGTAAACAACTCTAATTTGTATTGGAAACATGGAAACCTTCCAAGTTTTTGCAGTGCTTTGTATTTGACTGCAAACCAATGAGAGATATTAAAATCAGATTTATTAT
This sequence comes from Dallia pectoralis, assembly GCA_029465975.1. Taxonomy (NCBI): domain Eukaryota; kingdom Metazoa; phylum Chordata; class Actinopteri; order Esociformes; family Umbridae; genus Dallia; species Dallia pectoralis. Next base: position 4,982,118 of record CM055742.1, read on the forward strand.
CTCCGGCTCAGAGACAATAACTGGAAAAACATGCATTTTGTGTCTGTAAAACCCCTTATTGAGTGAATCACAGCGATAACTTTATCCCTATTCAGTACACATTTAATAAAAAGAGAAAGCTTTATATTTATATTTTCCTGGTTTTCTAGGCATGTAATTAGTTTCCATCTATTGTGTGCCGCTAAGGTAATAGGAGAAAAAACAACACATTAATTTTGCATTAAGCCGAACAGGGCTGTTGGGGAATTCTAATTTATCAACAGATCCACGATCAGAATGAACACGATTCAGCCCCAGATGGGAATTTATTGCCTGTTCGGTCTCTGGGCATTTTTTCGTAGTCTTATGATGTGAATCAAACAGATACAGATGACAAATTGACATTTTGTGGCAAGAACCTCCTCTGCCGTGTATTCAAACTTCACAAAGTATCTTAACTTTGTAATTTAATATATAAATTGCCCTGATTAATTTGCCCTGTGTCTACTGCTGCAAGAACCTTTTCATTAATAAAACTATTAGAAAACCAAGCTGTTGTGGCCGCCATCTTGAAGTCTCTGCTGTAAATGCAATTCAACACCTAAACGAGTACCCAAACAAATGCCTAAACAAGTACCAAAACAGGTTCCTAAACAAGTACCTAAACTAATGCCTAAACAAGTACCTAAACTAATGCCTAAATAAGTACCAAAACAAGTGCCTAAACAAGTACCTAAACTAATGCCTAAACAAGCCAAAACAGGTGCCTAAACAAGTACCTAAACTAATGCCTAAACAAGTACCTAAACAAGTACCAAAACAAGTATCAAAACAAATGCCTGAACAAGTTCCTAAACTAATGCCTAAACAAGTACCTAAACAAGTACCAAAACAAGAACCAAAACAACTGCCTAAACAAGTACCTACAAGCACTCTACAAAAACTCTACAAGCACCCAACTCCCAACAGCCAGTATTTTCCTTCGCACAGCACCTGATAATCAGGGCATGGTGGACATTTAGCACACACACAGAATATTTGTGGGAAGGTGTAAGTTAAGGTAAATGCCCCCACCCCCCTGCCTCGACTCTGAAGTGGCAACTTTTCTATTCTATTCATCTTGCCTGCAGCATTTACAAGAATCACAAGTGGTTGTGGAGATATAAGAGTATTTCTGCGCAGCTGCTTAATGGAAATGGTGGAGGGGCAGACAGGCAGACAGCCAGACAGCCAGGCAGACAGGCAGACAGGCAGCAGACCATCAATTGGCACTGTGATGATGGCTAAATCACTTCAAATGCATTTTCTGTTGATTACCGTATAGTATCCAGGGATGTGTGTGAGTGTGTGTCTGTGTGTGTGTATGTCTGCGTGTGTGTGTGTGCAGGCGTACACTTGCTCATTTGTACACGGAATGTATCCCTGACAAATGAGTAAGGCCAAGCATGACAGAGCTTGTTGAAAAATGAAGAGCATTGAGAGTAGAAATAAAAACAGTGTGTGTGCAAGCGTGCGTGTGGGTCTGTTGTGTGTTTGTGTGTGTGTGTGTGTGTGTGTGTGTGTGTGTGAGGCATACACATACTACATACACACTATACATTGTAAAATTAGATGTCAACAGTATCACTGCTTTCATAATGTCAGGTATTTTCCTGGGATAAGCAAATCAGGATAAACAGAACATGCTAAGCAGAACAGGCTATGCAGAACAGGCTAAGCAGAACAGGCTATGCAGAACAGGCTATGCAGACAAGACGTGTGTTTAGGTCACCGGCCTCCTGCAAACATCTACTTTGATCGACTGTCCTTCAATACAGACTTGTTGAAGGTGAACGCGGGGAACACAGACTACGTTATGACCATTCACCAGTGCCGTCAATGGCCGACCAGCACTGCTGGAATTTCTTGCCACAAGTGGCATCAGCACGAATTTCATTTCTCCTCGCTGGGAAATAATGTCACCCAAGGGCACTGACTGAACAGAGACTTTGACTTTCCCTGAAGTTTTTTTCTCCTGAACCAGCCGCCACCAGTGCCAGAGAGCCAGTCGCGAATAACAGGAAAAAGATTGCAGCACACTGCATGTATAATGACACGGTGTTGTGGGTGGAGAGAGGGGAAGTGAGAGAGAGAGAGAGAGAGAGAGAGAAAGAGAGGGAGTGAGAGAGAGAGAGACTGAGAACGGCCATGAAAAAACGCCCTCTCATTGAATATAGTTACACAGTCGTTGAACGTTCCACATTGGAGCGGTTCCATGTAGACTGCCGCTGGAAAATAAGGGTTTTCACCAGAGATTACTGACGACAGGAAATAACAGGGTTTTATTGCAACCAGTACCCATCGTTGAAAATGTGCAGTTACTCATTTGGCCCGGGGTGATCTAGAATTTGATATTTTTTCAGAGAGAGAGAGTACATTTGATCTCACAACATACTGCCACGTTATTGGCAAACATTCAGTGCTGTTCTTGGGTGATATCTGGAACACATTGTAGTCGCTTGTCTCGTAATTATAATTAAAGTAAAACCCTGAGGTTCTGGCTATTCACACTTTACCCGGCATAGAGCCTGGGAAACGCCCAGGCTGAACACCAAGGCCCGGCATAGAGCCTGGGAAACCCCCAGGCTGAACACCAAGGCCCGGCATAGAGCCTGGGAAACCCCCAGGCTGAACACCAAGGCCCGGCATAGAGCCTGGGAAACCCCCAGGCTGAACACCAAGGCCCGGCATAGAGCCTGGGAAACCCCCAGGCTGAACACCAAGGCCCGGCATAGAGCCTGGGAAACCCCCAGGTTGAACACCAAGGCCCGGGATTCCAGCTCCACTGTGCCACTGGTTAACCATCAGACCCAATGGGCGATGCTGATTGGACGACATTGCCTAGTGGGGGGTCGTCAGCAGGGATTTCCTGGTATCATCCCGCTCTTTAGCGACACCCTCAAAGTTCAAAGCGCAATAGCAGACACGAGATTGGAATTCAAACGCAGGGTGTTCAGTCCCGTGAACCAATATCAATGCAGCGTTGTTCAAGACAACTGGTAAGCAAGCCTCTGAATAAGGTGCACGTTACCTGCAGTGTTTGAGGCCATACACAAGTCAATATAGAAGCCACACAGAGTTTCTTCCCAACCCTAAAACGGAAAACGTTGTCAGAAACCTGATTGATGACACCAGGAAATGTCTAAATGCTAGCTTGGCAATAGTTTTGAAATGTGGCTGATTGTGCTGACTTGCTTATTGTGGCACAGCAGTAGTACAGAAAAATAAGCCCAAAAAAAGGAATATACGTCCGGCGAAATATCTGTCATCCTATCGACGGCCATAATATTTCATGACTTGTCGACATCCGACAGTATGCAGTCTGGCCAATTTTAGGGGTTCCCGTCCAAATAATTGCTTCGATGACAGTTTGAAACGATGTTAGGGACTTATCTGAGCTTTTCTCTTATATTGCCTCCCCGTCTCAGTTGCCCTGGTTTCACCGTTGGTAATCCCCTGTCTAGACAAACTGTGGACCGTGCATCTCTAGCAATTTGCCCCCACAGAACTGCCTGGCACTGATCCTTAATTAGGGCCCCACAAGTGGCCCCCAATGGCAGGGTCCAACTGAAAGCCCCGGCTGTAGCTCTTCTCTTTGAAATTGCCAGTCATTATTAGCTGAGGCTCTCCGCTTCCTGTGTGTCCAGCAGTCTGTACGTCTGTTTTGACCCTCTTGATTACGCTTTCTCGTCTGAAATCTTCCTCTCAGTCTTTGTTTTTCTCTGTCTGTCTGTCTAGCCGTTTCACTGCCTTTCCCGTCCACTCCGTTCTTACATTCTCTCGTCATCTCTCTTTCTCTCACCCTCGGTTTCTCGGTCTCCCTCTTATTCTCTAGTAGCTGTCTTTTCATCTCTCCACCTCTCTCTCTGTTTCTTTCTCTGTCATTCACTTATAGTTCTCTCAATTACTCGCTCTCTCCAGTCATCTCTGCCTCTCTCTCGCTCTGTAACAGTCTCTCTCTCTCTCCACCTCCATCTTTCCTTCGTTGCCTGTCGAGGCCTCTGATTGGCAGGTAATTATCAATGAGCTGACAGGGGCCTAATTCTGGAGTTCAAATGTCATTGTGGCAAATAACTGTCATCCCACCTGATGGTTTGGAGTGCAGGGAACTTCTCCGGTTCCAACGTTCTGTCACAGCGCTACCCATCCAGGCTGTTCGAAAAAATAACTTGTTTTTCTTACGGAAGTGTAGCTCAATATGTTAGTGACGTCAGGAAGATATGTTTGGGATACTTATATCTGGATAGTGGGGAGAAAATTGGTTTTACTCCCAGAAATGAGACATAATAGCAGTTATTATCAGAGGCTGAACCAATTAATTGGAGATTTGAAAAACAATTTAAGTATCATGTGAAGACGTTCCTTGCAGGCTCAGAAACCCATCCAGACTCCCGACCAGACAGACAAGACAATCTGAAGGATCATGTCAAGAAAGAAAACGACGAGCTGAAAGCTAGATGAGAGCACAACGCGATATCAAATAAGAGATAAATTACACGGCCATGAACAAACTCTAAGTACTTTTCCCTTCAACAAGTATTGTATTCTTTTTTACTTTGAAATTACTAAAAAGTTTACTTTCCAAGTGTGTCAGCAGCTGCCCACCCTGAGACGTTCTAATATCAACCACACTGTAAGACTCCAGACGGGAAAATAAACCAGATGTGCTCATCCTTTATTGCCCGCTTAGATATCTGTCTTCCAGTTCTTTATTTTGGCTAACTAAGCTAAATTCTAACCACTTTTATGTGACCCGAGCGACACAACGGGCTTCATGATGGCAGAACCTGTGTCCAATCAGTCCTATTATTGTCTTATTCGTATACATTTGAATCTCGCTGCTGGGCTATTTTCGGCAGTCTTTTATTCTTTCATATAAGCGTCCTAAATGGAAAAGCTATATTAGCACGCCTCACTGTTGACATTTGACATGTACATTTAGCGGACGCTACCGTCATAACCAGCTTGACAGTAGTGAGTGCGTACATTTTCGAATTCATTCTGTCTCCGGACAGAACCACGGGACTCAGCTAATATTGCTGAAAGCAACATAGCTTCCCCTAAATCCAAAACAAACGCCAAAACGGCAAATGCTACATTCAGTCAGTAAACCCAACATATAATTTGAGTAGAACATCGTACGTCAGACTCCCAAGTCAGTCAGAATGTGGCGCGGAGTTGGCTCCTAAGCCTGCCTCAAATACACCATTCCCCCGTTCGTTCGTACGTCAGTCAGTCGGGATATGATTCCTGTCACGTGGACACCGGACTCCTTTCCTGCTTCTCCCAGTAGAAGTTTTATCCCACGGGGCCCCTGAGGGCCTTGAGGAGTTAGAGAACGGTAAACTCCTTCCATTCACCGGCTTTACAAGCCTCTCATTTGAGGTCAGTGGGAGTGACGCACGCAGACAGAAATACAGCGCCGAGGTTTTCCGCGGCGAGACAGACGCCGGGCGTGCGCCCGTGGCACGGTCACCCCGGAGCTGCCAACACGGATGAGTCACGAACTGGACACGCCACACGCCTAACGTCCGCCTCTCCTCGTGAAAACACGCTCGTAAAGAGAGAGAGAGAGGGTAAAAAGCATGTTCCAAAAGGCCACGGCTGGTTTTGAAACCGCAGAATCAGATATAGACGCGACGACAAGTGCATCGAGACACGACAGGGTTTGAGTAGTGTAGCGCTCCGTTCAATTGCCTGAACACTGTTGCCTGAACGCTGTGGCCTGAACGCTGTGGCAGGCTTTTATTTTGCGGCTACACGTTTCCGTGCTGAAGTTAAGGGCAACTGCAGTGTGGATCTGCAGTGGGAGTCTTCAACCGAGCTCCCGGAGAGCTGCTGCCCTGCTTGCTCTCACTACAAACCCGATGCCTACGCGGTCTCATTCAGTCATTCACTCTCTAATTATTAGTCAGGTGTGCTGAATTAGGGTCGGAGAATAAATCAGCAGGACTGTAGCTCACCCGGAACCTGTTTGGAGACCCTGATCTACAGAGACACTGACTACAGGCCTGAGCTGCAGATCTGCCTTCTCAACTATCTCCGGTCATTTAGTGTCATTATGACGTAGCATCATGTTTCCGCTGAGTTGAGCTTGTTTCGCCCCTAACGTTTTAAATCTGCCTTTTGAATGTTCTGCACAGGTCCCACAGAATGGTTCAAAACACAGCAGGGTGATGTTTAGTAGGGGAGGGCAAAGGCTACGGTACTGTGATTGTGGTACCATTCCACCATGTCATTTCTCTCTGCCCTTGCACAAAAACACAGACACATTACATAAATCCTTTGATTATTATCCTCAACCTCTGATTCCTGTTGTACCAATTTAAACAGCAGGAGATGAAGATGATGATGATGATGTATAAGCCACCTGATTGATATGCACTTACAGTCTCCACACAGACGGCTGCTGCTGCTGCAAAGAACATGAGCATGGAACCAGAACAGAGAGAGGGAGGGAGAGAGGAGACAGAGAGGAGATTGAGAGGGATGGAGAGAGACGGAGACGAGAGGGAGACAGAGAGAGGGAGAGAGAGAGACAGAGAGAAGGATAAGAGGAGAAGAGGGAGAGAGAAGGAGAAGAGAGGGAGACAGAGAGAGAGATAAAGGGGGACATGACAGTGCATTTTATAGGTATGTCACATTCGTCATATAAGGGCTCTGGGTTTGGTACCCCTTAATAGAACCAGAGCCTACACTCTCTACCCCTCCTCTATACCACCTATATCTAGAACCAGAGCCTACACTCTCTACCCCTCCTCTATACCACCTATATCTAGAACCAGAGCCTACACTCTACCACCTATATCTAGAACCAGAGCCTACACTCTCTACCACCTATATCTAGAACCAGAGCCTACACTCTACCACCTATATCTAGAACCAGAGCCTACACTCTACCACCTATATCTAGAACCAGAGCCTAAACTCTTTACCACCTATATCTAGAACCAGAGCCTACACTCTCTACTCCTCCTCTATACCGCCTATGTTAACAGAAAAACAAGCTGTGTATAATATTAGACACCTTTTGAATATAGATATTGACTGCAGATAAATAACACCATGCTTTTCTGATATCTAAATCCAAGGCTATTGATTTGTAGCTGATGTACACCACACGCCCTGAACATCGGGTTGAGCGTTTTCTCAGCAGGAGGGAAAGGTTAAGTGGATCAAGCGCCGGTCGGGAGTCGTGGTCGTGTTCGACGGCTCCGTTTGATCTGTGACAGGTTGTGTTTCCCTGGAGACGGCTGCCATCCCAAACAGCAACCTAGCGCCTACGTAGTGCACCAACGGCGGTCAGAACCGAGGCACATGGAAGGAGATAATAGTGTGTGTTGTGAGGGGGCCAGCGGGTTTGTAACACGGTCCTGAAGGCTTGGATAATGCTGCTTAATGGTGCTCCCAAAAGCTAAAGGTCAGAGCGGCTGTTGTGCGGCTGAGAAGTGCACACATAGAGATGTGAAGTGACACAGTGTTCATGTACGCTGGAGTCTGTCTGGAGTCTGGCAGGAGTCTGTCTGGAGTCTGGCAGGGGTCTGTCTGGAGTCTGGCAGGAGTCTGTCTGGAGTCTGGCAGGAGTCTGTCTGGAGTCTGGCAGGAGTCTGTGTGGAGTCTGGCAGGAGTCTGTCTGGAGTCTGGCAGGAGTCTGTCTGGAGTCTGGCAGGAGTCTGTCTGGAGTCTGGCAGGAGTCTTCTTGGAGTCTGGCAGGAGTCTGGCAGGAGTCTGTCTGGAGTCTTCTTGGAGTCTGGCAGGAGTCTGTCTGGAGTCTGTTTGGAGTCTGTCTGGAGTCTGGCAGGAGTCTGTCTGTCTGTAGTCTGGCAGGAGTCTGTCTGGAGTCTGTCTGGAGTCTGTCTGGAGTCTGGCAGGAGTCTGGCAGGAGTCTGGCAGGAGTGGACTTCCTGGGATGTCACTCAGAGAGGTTGTTACAGTTTCACTTGAGAGAGATTAGAGGTTGTATTGCTTCTCTGGAGTCCTCAGTAGCTTTCGCTCTCTCCCTGTCGCCCGGGCTTTCACACGTTGTCTTTCACATCCAGTCACATATTTACATCACACTTTCTCATTCACGCTGCCTCTCTTTTACACGTACACACACACTCTCACACACGTACACACACACACACATCACGGCCCATTACTGTTTCTGCCATTCTGTCATAGCCCCATCACCGCAGCACAACACAAACAAGATAATTTTTTAGCTGGTTAGATCAGACAAAGAGACAGAGTTGACAGTGGGTCTGAAGCCCGGGGGCGTGCCCGATCAACACAACAACACCTGATCTCCATTTAGAACTCATTTAACTGATGCATTCTGGGTTAACGACACCAATTAAATAGCGCGGCGGCAACATTAAAAGGCCGTCCGCCTAACGAGATGAATAAACGAAAGATGAAATAAACCAAAGAGAACAGGACGGACAGAGCAGGCGTGTGGAGCAGACCTATTTATGTATCCTTATCTCTGTACACACAAAGACACACACATCACACACACACATATCACACACACACAGGATATTGCATTGCGGCCACTCCCGGTGACAGTTTATGATGATGATGACGACGACTTCATTAAGGGTCGTGAGCGGGGCTCTCACCATCTGGGGGGGCAGCAGGATCTCCTCACTGATGTGACGGTGGGACCGGCTCTGGCCACATGTGGTGCCGGTGTGAGGTCCAGTGTGAGGTCTGGTGTGAGGTCCAGTGTGAGGTCCAGTGTGAGGTCTGGTATGAGGTCTGGTATAGGGTCTGGTGTGAGGTCTGGTATGAGGTCTGGTATGAGGTCTGGTGAGAGGTCCAGTGTGAGGTCCAGTGTGAGGTCTGGTATGAGGTCTGGAATAGGGTCTGGTGTGAGGTCTGGTATGAGGTCTGGTATGAGGTCTGGTGGGAGGTCCAGTGTGAGGTCCGGTGTGAGGTATAGTGTGAGGTCTGGTGTGAGGTCTGGTGTGAGGTCTGGTGGGAGGTCCAGTGTGAGGTCTGGTGTGAGGTCTGGTGTGAGGTCTGGTGGGAGGTCCAGTGTGAGGTCTGGTATGAGGTCTGGTATGAGGTCTGGTGGGAGGTCCAGTGTGAGGTCCAGTGTGAGGTCCAGTGTGAGGTCTGGTATGAGGTCTGGTATGAGGTCTGGTGGGAGGTCCAGTGTGAGGTCCGGTGTGAGGTCCAGTGTGAGGTCCGGTGTGAGGTATAGTGTGAGGTCTGGTGTGAGGTCTGGTGTGAGGTCCAGTGTGAGGTCCGGTGTGAGGTATAGTGTGAGGTCTGGTGTGAGGTCTGGTGTGAGGTCTGGTATGAGGTCCAGTGTGAGGTCTGGTATGAGGTCTGGTATGAGGTCTGGTATGAGGTCTGGTGTGAGGTCTGGTATGAGGTCTGGTGGGAGGTCCAGTGTGAGGTCCGGTGTGAGGTATAGTGTGAGGTCTGGTGTGAGGTCTGGTATGAGGTCTGGTATGAGGTCTGGTATAGGGTCTGGTGTGAGGTCTGGTATGAGGTCTGGTATGAGGTCTGGTATAGGGTCTGGTGTGAGGTCTGGTGTGAGGTCTGGTATGAGGTCCGGTGTGACGTCTGGTATGAGGTCTGGTATGAGGTCTGGTGGGAGGTCCAGTGTGAGGTATAGTGTGAGGTCCAGTGTGACGTCTGGTATGAGGTCCAGTGTGAGGTCTGGTATGAGGTCTGGTATGAGGTCTGGTGGGAGGTCCAGTGTGAGGTATAGTGTGAGGTCCGGTGTGAGGTCTGGTGTGAGGTCCGGTGTGACGTCTGGTATGAGGTCCAGTGTGAGGTCTGGTATGAGGTCTGGTATGAGGTCTGGTGGGAGGTCCAGTGTGAGGTATAGTGTGAGGTCCGGTGTGAGGTCTGGTGTGAGGTCCGGTGTGACGTCTGGTATGAGGTCCAGTGGGAGGTCCAGTGTGAGGTATAGTGTGAGGTCCGGTGTGAGGTCTGGTGTGAGGTCCGGTGTGACGTCTGGTATGAGGTCCAGTGTGAGGTCTGGTATGAGGTCTGGTATGAGGTCTGGTGGGAGGTCCAGTGTGAGGTATAGTGTGAGGTCCGGTGTGAGGTCTGGTGTGAGGTCCGGTGTGACGTCTGGTATGAGGTCCAGTGTGAGGTCTGGTATGAGGTCTGGTATGAGGTCTGGTGGGAGGTCCAGTGTGAGGTATAGTGTGAGGTCCGGTGTGAGGTCTGGTGTGAGGTCCGGTGTGAGGTCCGGTGTGAGGTCCGGTGTGAGGTCCGGTGTGACGTCTGGTATGAGGTCCAGTGTGAGGTCTGGTATGAGGTCTGGTGTGATGTCTGGTGTGATGTCTGGTGTGAGGTCTGGTGTGAGGTCCGGTGTGAGGTCCGGTGTGACGTCTGGTGTGAGGTCTGGTGTGAGGTCTGGTGTGAGGTCTGGTGTGAGGTCTGGTGTGAGGTCCGGTGTGATGTCTGGTGTGAGGTCCGGTGTGAGGTCCGGTGTGACGTCTGGTGTGAGGTCTGGTGTGAGGTCTGGTGTGATGTCTGGTGTGAGGTCTGGTGTGACGTCTGGTGTGACGTCTGGTATTAGGAGGTCCGGTGGTAATTAACCATGTAGAGGCCTGACCGCATGACCCACACCGGACTCACAGGCATTTTTCACAAGCAGAGCGGCACATGCTGTTGCCATGTTTTCCCTTTAAGCGAATGAACAGACCCAGTCAGGGACGGGTACAGCACATCGTAACATACACAACATAATGGTGGCCAAGCAGAGTCCAACACGTGAGGCTCTCCAACCCCTCACTCTCCGCACACCCTGTTTACCAGAAATATTCTGTCCGTCTGTCACTCCCTCTTCCTTTCAAGGGCTCTTTCTCTCTCTCTCTCTCCCTCTCTCTCTCTCTTCTCTCTCTCTCTCTCTTTTCTCTTTCTTCCTGCCTGTGCTACCACCACTTTACAAATAAAGCGATGCATCTACTAAAAGATCCAGGCGTCGGTCCAGCGTCGTGAATCGCGGAGAAAGATTCATGCCTGATTAAATTATCGCAATGCATTTGATTTATTGTTGTAAACTGGAGTGTTTCCGTAAAAACTGTATATTTCTAAGTGGCACAGTCAATAGGGCTGAGACATTGCTTTCTTCCTGAATATAGTTCTTTAAAAAGTCCCTGTTATTACAGTTCCAAGATGTCACAGTTATTTTCCACTTTGTCTACTTTAGTACATACAGAAAAGACACAGTTCTTCTCGTTGACAAAATAACCGTTTTTAAAACCATAAACATGCCATTCGGTTTCACAAATAGTTCTTTTTTTATTAAATTAAAAAGGGAATTTGCTAAAACAGGAAGAACATACATTTGCATCCTGGTCCCCAATGGGAATTGAACCCAGAACGCTGGCAGTGCAAGGGCAGGGTCCACCCACTGAGACACATATGATGACCAGGTGATTTTAGTAACCAGTTATAACTGAACAAGAGTCAATGACAGTTCCTCTGCAGTTGTTTAATACCAATATCCACCTGGAGTCTAAACACCAAACCAGAGCCTTCCTCTAGACTCTAACTAACCCCAGCATTCAGTCTGGGCCTGTCACATCCTCTAGACTCTAACTAACCCCAGCATTCACTCTGGGCCTGTCACATCCTCTAGACTCTTAACTAACCCCAGCATTCAGTCTGGGCCTGTCACATCCTCTAGACTCTAACTAACCCCAGCATTCAGTCTGGGCCTGTCACATCCTCTAGACTCTAACTAACCCCAGCATTCAGTCTGGGCCTGTCACATCCTCTAGACTCTAACTAACCCCAGCATTCAGTCTGGGCCTGTCACATCCTCTAGACTCTAACTAACCCCAGCATTCAGTCTGGGCCTGTCACATCCTCTAGACTCTAACTAACCCCAGCATTCAGTCTGGGCCTGTCACATCCTCTAGACTCTAACTAACCCCAGCATTCAGTCTGGGCCTGTCACATCCTCTAGACTCTAACTAACCCCAGCATTCAGTCTGGGCCTGTCACATCCTCTAGACTCTAACTAACCCCAGCATTCAGTCTGGGCCTGTCACATCCTCTAGACTCTAACTAACCCCAGCATTCAGTCTGGGCCTGTCACATCCTCTAGACTCTAACTAACCCCAGCATTCAGTCTGGGCCTGTCACATCCTCTAGACTCTAACTAACCCCAGCATTCAGTCTGGGCCTGTCACATCCTCTAGACTCTAACTAACCCCAGCATTCAGTCTGGGCCTGTCACATCCTCTAGACTCTAACTAACCCCAGCATTCAGTCTGGGCCTGTCACATCCTCTAGACTCTAACTAACCCCAGCATTCAGTCTGGGCCTGTCACATCCTCTAGACTCTAACTAACCCCAGCATTCAGTCTGGGCCTGTCACATCCTCTAGACTCTAACTAACCCCAGCATTCAGTCTGGGCCTGTCACATCCTCTAGACTCTAACTAACCCCAGCATTCAGTCTGGGCCTGTCACATCCTCTAGACTCTAACTAACCCCAGCATTCAGTCTGGGCCTGTCACATCCTCTAGACTCTAACTAACCCCAGCATTCAGTCTGGGCCTGTCACATCCTCTAGACTCTAACTAACCCCAGCATTCAGTCTGGGCCTGTCACATCCTCTAGACTCTAACTAACCCCAGCATTCAGTCTGGGCCTGTCACATCCTCTAGACTCTAACTAACCCCAGCATTCACTCTGGGCCTGTCACATCCCTGTTTCCCCTCTCCCTCTCCCCATAAACCGCAAACCCTCCAATAAACAAATTATCCCATGATCCTCCCTGTTCCCTGGTTGTGGCCAGCTTGCCGACAACCACATCCCCGCTCTCCCTCTAAGACAGCATAACACAATAACCCGAGTCAGATTCGATCTAAAAGCCTGGCCTGACGGTCCAATAGGAATTTGAGGAACCTGATTCTATAAGACTTCAGATACTGTTAACAAAATAGCCACGTTGATTCAGAAACCGGATTCATTTAGATGTGTTTTCCGGGAATTGCTCTGCCAGTTATGGTCGTTATTTCTTTCGAAAAGCGTCATCAACAGTTTTTTGTTATCGTTACAGTTGGAGTGCTATTGGTTTTTCGCCGACATCCAGCTCCGACAACACGACGACATTCCACTTTGCCGAAAACTCTCTTGTTCTCTCACATCCGGAGCAGGTTTCCATCTGCTCCTTGTTTTACGTTGTTTACATCTAACAGCAGAGTCATCGCATTTCAATGTGTTTTTTGTGACATTCAAATCCTACGAGGGAAGTTTCATATATATGGAAATATCACATTTTATTTGAAGTCGCCTGGCAACCATGTCTCACGAGTATGTAGATAAACGGTATCGGGTTTTCAAGTATTCTCCCATAATGCATCACACATGGAAACTTCTAGCGGATGTCTATAACGGTGTCATGGCATCTACAAGTACACATCGTCAGAGTTTTTTTTTTAAAACACAACACATCAATAATAATAATAATAATTAATTACATTTATATATCGCTTTTCTTCCTGGGAACTCAAAGTGCTTTACATGGTAGGGGGTAATCTCCTCAACCACCACCAATGTGCAGCACCCACCTGGATGACGCGACGGCAGCCATATTGCGCCAGAACGCACACCACACACCAGCTTACTGGTGGAGAGGAGATGGTGATGATGAAGCCAATTAGTGTATATATGGGGATGATTAGGTGGCCGTGATGGACAGAGGACAAGGGGCAGATTTGGCCAGGATGCCAGGGTTACACCCCTACTCTTTATCGAAGGACATCCTGGGGTTTTTAATGACCACAGAGAGTCAAGGCCTCGGTTTAACGTCTCATCTGAAGGACATCACAGCTCTTTCTTTCTTGTCCATGCACTGTAGGTTTTTGAGAGATAAGACAAATCTTCTGTTGGTAATATACTAATTCAGAATCACTCCTGTTGTAATTAAAGAAATATACACACAAGTGCACATTGGTACAAGGTGTTGTAGATGTTTTTCACAAAGGACTTAATTCATTCCTACCATATTATATTACATATCGGATATCTCCAACTACATGTCTTCAGAGGAATTGCACAGTATATTGTTCATAAACATGTCCTTTCAATATCTGTTGACTATTTCTACAGTTATTAAACATTTAATTATTTTGTGGCGCTAAAGCACAGTACTGTACGAAAAGTATCAATATGTTTTTCAGGTGTGACATACACGTTTACTGTTCCTTTGGCATTTAATGGCGTCAGAGCACGTTTTTGTTTAGAAGGTAACTTGGGTTAGCAACGGTTAATATTGATTGATTCACTGTGTGATTTGTTAGTGCCTTGTGCTTGGAAAATAGTTTTGTTCCATCAACCTGATGTAGTTTATTACTGGAGATTACTTGACAGTTCCATAATTGTTTCGAGTTACAGCATGGGGTTTTCTTCAGTGATAAACAAAACACTGGGAAAATAATATTTCCTTAATGATAAAGCAAGGCCGTACATTATTCGCTAAATGTGTTAGTTTCAGGGTGTGTTTTACAAACGATAATCAAAACCTAAATCATTTGAGAAAAACCCTCCGTGTTTTTTTTCATTCAAGGGATCACAAATAATTAGTCCCACTGCCCCCCCGTGAAGAAAACATGCCTTCAAAATCCATTTTATTTGATGAGTGTCTTCGGAGCGAGGGAAGAATAAAACGCTTAATATTGAGTCCGTACATTTTTAAATGGCATCGATTTGCTTAAAATGTTTGGCGGAATTTAAATGAGGATGTTTGATAGGCTGTAAGAAACAATTGCATACTGAAGAGAGCAAAGTGGTCTACAAGTAAAAACGCGACGTTACTATAGAAATTGTTTTTTCTGCAGACCGTGAGCACGCATCCAAGTTCTGGGAGATCATTCCCTTTCTGATTTAATACAATTGTAAAAAGTGCCCCCCTTTTTAGGGAATAAACAGATATACCTTAAGGAAAGAAGGATTATTCTGCACTATTATAATAGTTCAGTTGGGTACCAAACGTGTTGGCGATATTCCAAGAGAACAGCGCTGGCGTGCAATCCGTCACTCCAACACACGTAGAACCTGCAGCCATTTGGATCTGATCCAAAGACAGATATTAAACTGCGCACGATCTATGGCGTGGCGACCGCTCGGTTACATATTACAAATGAATCGCACGTCGCGACATGACAACGCGTTAATTGATCATGCATTCGGACGTTTTGTCATGCAATAGAATAAGGAACTAACAGAAGACATATGTGCCGAGTGGTCAGTAAATCATATTAATATGCCGTCCCCAGTAATACATGGGTGCCCCTATAATAAACAGACCACCGATATGAACATGTCGCAACATAAATATTATAATGCACGACATTCTGGCACATGCTGGGTAATTACGGGAACGCCACGTATCTCAATGTGACATTTATACAATTATATCCGAAGCTCCTTAATTTAGCTTTGCAAATTAGGTGATTATATGTTCTTTTTAAGACAAGTCGGTGATATTATTCAGAGCGCTAATCTCGTAATTATGATACTAATCAAATAGCGTGATTAAAATCCTTTTTAATTATCTTCGCATTGTCTCATCTCATCTCATCTTCAACCGCTTATCCGGGGTCGGGTCGCGGGGGTAGCAGCTCTAGCAGGGGACCCCAAACTTCCCTTTCCCGGGCAACATTAGCCAGCTCTGACTGGGGAATCCCGAGGCGTTCCCAGGCCAGTGTGGAGATATAATCTCTCCACCTAGTCCTGGGTCTTCCCCGAGGTCTCCTCCCAGCTGGACGTGCCTGGAACACCTCTCTAGGGAGGCGCCCAGGTGGCATTCGTACAAGATGCCCGAACCACCTCAACTGGCTCCTTTCTATGCAAAGGAGCAGCGGCTCTACTCCGAGTTCCTCTCGGATGACTGAGCTTCTCACCCTATCCCTAAGGGAGAGGCCAGCCACCTTTCTGAGAAAACCCATTTCGGCCGCTTGTACCCGCGATCTAGTTCTTTCGGTCATGACCCAGCTTTCATGACCATAGGTGAGGGTAGGAACAAAGATTGACCGGTAGATCGAGAGCTTTGCCTTTCGGCTCAGCTCTCTTTTCGTCACAACGGTGCGGTGAAGCGAATGCAACACCGCCCCCGCTGCTCCGATCCTCCGACCAATCTCCCGCTCCATTGTTCCCTCACTCGCGAACAAGACCCCGAGGTACTTGAACTCCTTCACTTGGAGTAAGGACTCATTCCCTACCCGGAGTAGGCACTCCACCGGTTTCCTGCTGAGAGTCATGGCCTCAGATTTAGAGGTGCTAACCCTCATCCCAGCCGCTTCACACTCGGCTGCGAACCGATCCAGTGAGTGCTGAAGGTCACCGACCGATGAGGCCATCAGGACCACATCATCCGCAAAAAGCAGTGATGTGACCATCAGCCCACCGAACGGGAACCCCTCCCCCCATGACTACGCCTTGATATCCTGTCCATGAATATTACAAACAGGATTGGTGACAAAGCGCAGCCCTGGCGGAGGCCAACCCCCACCTGGAACGAATCCGACGTACTGCCGAGGACACGGACACAGCTCATGCTTTGAGCGTACAGAGATTGGATGGCCCTAAGAAGAGACCCCTCACCCCATACTCCGCAGCACCTCCCACAAAGATCCCGGGGTACCCGGTCATACGCCTTCTCCAGATCCACAAAACACATGTAGACTGGATGGGCATACTCCCAGGCCCCTCCAGGATCCTTGCGAGAGTAAAGAGCTGGTCCGTGGTTCCCCGGCCAGGACGAAAACCGCATTGTTCCTCTTCAATCTGAGGTTCGACTATTGGCCGAACCCTCCTTTCCAGCACTTTGGAGTACACTTTACCAGGGAGGCTGAGGAGTGTGATACCTCTGTAATTGGCACACACTCTCTGGTCCCCCTTTTTAAAGAGGGGAACCACCACCCCGGTCTGCCACTCCTCTGGCACTGTCCCAGACTTCCATGCAATGTTGAAGAGGCGTGTCAACCAAGACAGCCCTTCCCCACCCAAAGCTTTTAGCATTTCTGGACGAATCTCATCAGTCCCTGGGGCTTTGCCACTGTGGAGTTGTTTGACTACCTCAGCGACTTCCCCCAGGGAAACTGACGATGACCCTCCATCAGCCTCCAGCTCTGCCTCTGTACTAGAGGGCGTGTAGGTCGGATTCAGGAGCTCCTCAAAATGCTCTTTCCAGCGCCCGATCACATCATCAGTTGAGGTCAACAGTGTCGCATCCTTACTGTACACAGCTTGGATGGTTCCCCGTTTTCCCCTTCTGAGGTGCCGAACGGTTTTCCAGAAGCATTTTGGTGCCGACCGAAAGTCCTTCTCCATAGCTTCTCCAAACTTCTCCCACACCCGCTGCTTTGCCTCTGACACGGCAGCGGCTGCAGCCCTTCGGGCCTGTCGGTACCCTGCAACTGCCTCCGGAGTCCCCAGGGCTAGCATATCCCTGAAGGCCTCCTTCTTCAGTCGGACAGCTTCCCTGACCACCGTGGTCCACCACGGTGTTCTAGGGTTACCACCCCTTGAGGCACCTAGGACCTTGAGACCACAGCTCACCGCCGCAGCTTCAGCAATAGAAGCTTTGAACATTGCCCACTCAGGTTCAATGCCCCCAACCTCCACAGGGATGCCTGAAAAGCTCCGCCGGAGGTGTGAGTTAAAGATCTTTCGGACAGGGGCCTCCTCCAGACGTTCCCAGTTCACCCGCACTACCCGTTTGGGCTTACCTGGTCTGTCCAAAGTCTTTCCCCACCCTCTGATCCAACTCACTACCAGATGGTGATCAGTTGACAGCTCTGCCCCTCTCTTCACCCGAGTGTCCAAAACATGCGGCCTTAGATCAGCCGATACGATTACAAAATCGATCATTGACCTTCGGCCTAGGGTGCTCTGGTACCATGTACACTTATGCGCCTCCTTATGTTCGAACATGGTGTTTGTTATAGACAATCCATGACTAGCACAGAAGTCCAATAACAAACGACCGCTCGGGTTTAGATCAGGGAGGCCGTTCCTCCCAATCACGCCTCTCCAGGTGTCTCCATCGTTGCCCACATGTGCGTTGAAGTCACCCAGCAGAATGATGGAGTCCCCTACTGGAGCCCTATATAGGACTCCCTTCAGGGTCTCCAAGAAGGCTGAATACTCCGAACTGCTGTTTGGTGCATAAGCACAAACAACAGTCAGAGTTTCCCCCCCCACCACCCTTAGGCGTAGGGAGGCAAACCTCTCATCCACCGGGGTAAACTCCAACACCACCGTGCTCAGACGTGGGCTCGTGAGTATCCCCACACCAGCCCGCCGCCTCTCACCCTGGGCAACTCCAGAGAAGAACAGAGTCCAACCCCTATCCAGGAGTAAGGTTCCAGAGCCACGGTTGTGCGTAGAGGTAAGTCCCACCAGATCCAACTGGTATCGCTCCACCTCACGCACAAGTTCTGGCTCCTTCCCCCCCAGTGAGGTGACGTTCCACGTCCCCAAAGCAAGCTTCTGCCGCCCGGGTCTGATCCGTCGAAACCCCCCACCTTCACTGCCACCCATATGACAGCGCACCCGACCCCTGCGGTTGCTCCTGTGAGTGGTGGGCCCACAGGATGGAGAGGAGAGAGATGCCACGTATCTCGTTCGGGCTGTGCCCGGCCGGGCTCCGTGGCAAACCCGGCCACCAGACGCTCGCTTTCGAGCCCGCCGTCTGGGCCTGGCTCCAGACGAGGGCCCTGGGCTTCCTCCAGGCAGGGTCTCGCTCCTTTTTCCTCGATCTTTCATGGGGTCTTGGTGAACCATTCTTAGTCTGGCCCCTCGCCTGAGACCACTTTGCCTTGGGAAACCCTACCAGGAGCATGAAGCTCCAGACAACCCAGCCCTCAGGTTCATAGGGGCACACAAACCTCTCCACCACGTTAAGGTGATGATTCCCGGGGAGGCTTCGCATTGTGACGCGTTCAAGTTATGGCGCTCGTATTGAATTGGTGGTTTGGACTGAGGGTTTAATTCCGTCCGGTGAGGTTTTGTTGTCATTTCATCCAAAAGATCAATATGATCGTATACAGACTACCTGCAAATTAAAAAAAGTTTAATTAGTATTTATGTCACGTTTCTTACAATATTTTTCATACGATGAATGGTTCTAACCCATTATGCAAGTTCGATTTATGAATTCAACGCATCCCATCAGTGGGGTAATTTAATAGGTCCTAAAGTCATTAAATCTGTGTTACTCGTTAGTTCTAGTTAAGGAACAATATACAATATCACTGCTGTATTGTGTGATCTTATGAGAGAAAAATAATTGTTCTGAAGTATTCCCCCTTCTCCCATCCTTATTCTATTCTTTCATATCTCTCTCCATGCCTGCCTCCTCTTCTTCCATCTCTCTTCATGCCTTCCTCCTCTTCTTCCATCTCTCTCTCTCCATTCCTTCCATCTCTCTCTCCATTCTTTCATCTCCCTCTCTATGCCTCCTTTCTGAGTTCTGACACCTTCAGTCATGCCACTAAACAGTCAGTCAGTCACATATCAAACCCATGTAAGCACAGACCGCACCAGTTTCAGAGCTGCGTGGACGAGGAGCGTTTTCATCCAGAGGTTAAGCTTACATTTATTTCACAAGCCTGTTATTATTCCCGGTTCCACACGACAAACGGATCCTCGCTGAGGAGGCAGGGGGTTCTGAAGCTGCTGACCTGGACCTCTGTAGTGGTGATGCTCCCCTGCATGTTTACACCAGCGCCCCAACAAGGAACTGTCTTATTGTCTTAACTGCAGTTGTTTCTAGCCTTGAGTGCCTTATCAATATAATAGTGGTTTAATCGCTATGGTACAGTACCAGGCACACCAACATGCAGATATCTACTCAGCATACTCAGGTAAGGTACTTTATTGTCAAAATGTACTTAATGAAGCAATTATTAACGCTTTGTTCAGAACATTGTTTTTTGTTTATTGACCATTTTCTCATGGTAACATATTGCAGTATTATATCTGACAAACACGGGAGTTCATGTTAGATTTTCTTGAGTGACAAACTCTTGGCGGGTCTCTAAGATCCGGGGAAAATAAGTGTCTCTAATGTGGTTGTACATTTGTCAGGAGATGCAGCTCGGTTTCCACGTAGTTTCAAGTTAAGCACCGTTGTGCTTGGTTTCCTTTTCCCTGGCAGAGCTCGACACAGGCAGAGGTGGAGCAGTAGTGGGAGGGTGGTTTCGAGGTGAAGGTACTGATTAGAGCCCTGGAGAAAGCTGGAGTGAGCTGGGTAGAGGTGGCTGAAGAGCGACGCCGAGCTGGAGCCACTTTCACATTCAATGGGGGTACGTGTCTCGTTCCTCAAATGTCATGTCGCTGGCTCTCCGCAACCTTGTATGAAAAAAATGGAGGAGGAGACTGTACCATGTCGTTTAGAGAAACAGGGGTTTCCCGTCCTGTAGTTATTTCCTACCTCCTACTCTCTTTATCCGTAATCCGCCCCCGGAGATTTTAGAACCTAGACTTCCTGTTAGGATCCGCCAGAGGTTACAATGTTTGAAAAAGCAAAAACAGGCCACGTGATATTGTTGTTTGTCAACTGTTTTCTGTTATTTTACCTGCCGAGTACCTTTTTTGTAATCTACAGCAACGACCTGGGACCAATTAGGTTTAACGGTCTTTCTCAAGGAGAGAACAGCAGCGCTCTTCACCTTGTCGTCTCAGGGATTTGAACCAGCGACCACATGTTTACAATGCCCAACACTCTTGTCCACTAACATTACAATGGTATATGAGGGCTCAATATAAGTTTCTCAGCAGAAGGCGGCAAAAATTGGGTTCTCAATCCCACAGGGGAAATATAAACCCGGGTTAAGGAGAGTTGCTGATGGTGGCGAAATGGAAATCGTACCTCCCACCCCTCAGACAGTCCCCCAGTTTAACCCTCACGTCCACCCGCTCCCCGAAACACAAACACCCACTCAGCTTAAAGCGCATTAAACAGCCCGATGCAATATAAACACAGACTCTCATCAGGAAACAACACAATGAGGCGAGCAAATAAATGCCTGGGGATTGTGAAAGGTGAACGATACATTCCGAAACTCTACCCAAGTTTCTAGTCAGGCATTTCCAGGCTTTCGGCTCAGAGACCAGCCGGAGCGTGTGTGTGTGTGCCAGGTGACCAGTACACCAGAACAACGACACCTCTGTAAGAAAGTCTATATAACTAACATACTGCACATTACACAACGCCATAAAGGGAGGTTTAAAACAAACAAAAAAACAAGAGTCCATGTTCAAATCATCTGAGGTATGTGTTAATGCTCTGCACATATCCTCGTCAGTGTAATTGGAGGTGAGGGTCGCACTGTAATTAAGTTCTGAGGAAAAAAACAAGTCCTAATTAGTAGCCCCGACATACAATCAACACACCTGACCATGTGTGTGTGTGTGTGTGTGTGTGTGTGTGTGTGTGTGTGTGTGTCCAATCAACTGAGCAGGCGGATAACCGTACACACTACACGACGTTCCATGCGGTTGGTCCAGGCATGCCCGTCTTCAGACGGAGCCGACAGAATGAGGACTTCCAATCCACTGCTGTTGGCCTGGGGTTGGTGGAGAACAGTCTGTACTCACATTAGAGAACAGTCTGTACTCACGTTAGAGAACAGTCTGTACTCACGTTAGAGAACAGTCTGTACAAACGTTAGAGAACAGTCTGTACTCACATTAGAGAACAGTCTGTACTCACATTATGGAACAGTCTGTACTCACATTAGAGAACAGTCTGTACTCACATTAGAGAACAGTCTGTACTCACACTAGAGAACAGTCTGTACTCACATTAGAGAACAGTCTGTACTCACATTATGGAACAGTCTGTACTCACATTAGAGAACAGTCTGTACTCACATTAGGGAACAGTCTGTACTCACACTAGAGAACAGTCTGTACTCACATTAAGGGAACAGTCTGTACTCACATTAGAGAACAGTCTGTATTTACATTAGAGAACAGTCTGTACTCACATTAGAGAACAGTCTGTTCTCACATTAGAGAACAGTCTGTACTCACATTAGAGAACAGTCTGTACTCACATTCGAGAACAGTCTGTACTCACATTAGAGAACAGTCTGTACTCACATTAGGGAACAGTCTGTACTCTCATTAGAGAACAGTCTGTACTCACATTAGAGAACGGTCTGTACTCACATTAGAGAACAGTCTGTACTCACTTTAGGGACCTCACCGCTGCATACATATATTTCATGTGTGGCACCCTCGTCTTTATGAGGAGATATTGTTGCTGTGAGGCTCTACAGTGTGAGAGCATTAAACCCTATAGGGGTTCTCTGCTATCAATCCCGGACGAATTTCATTTGCTGGGTAGTTTGGTTTAGGTGACAGAGTATTTGGTGGTGTGTGTCTGTGTGTGTGTGTGTGTGTCTGTGTGTGTGTGTGTCTGTGTGTGTCTGTCTGCGTGTCTGTGTGTGTGTGTCTGTGTGTGTGTCTGTGTGTGTGTCTGTGTGTGTCTGTCTGTGTGTGTGTGTTTGTCCCCATCCATGTGTCACACATATCAATCTCAGTGTGTTTTCCCCGGTATTCCCGTTTGCCCTGAGTGTGACTTTGTCGTACTGTACACTCCGCCGGGGGTGAAGCCAATCGAAAGCCTGCTGTGGGCTCTGTCCAATTATATTTTATGGGCCTTGTATTTATGATGGATGTGTGTGTTTGTGTGTGTGTGTGTGTGTGTGTGTGTGTGTGTGTGTGTGTGTGTGTGTGTGTGTGTGTGTGTGTGTGTGTGTGTGTGTGTGTGTGTGTGTGTGTGTGTGTGTGCGAGAGAGAGAGGGGTCACGGGGAAGACAGCAGAGCTGTGCTCGAGACCACCTAAAGCGAGACCGAGACGAGACCGAAGGGGGCCGAGACCGAGACGAGACCAAGACCGAAGGGGGCCGAGACCGAGACGAGACCGAGACCGAAGGTGGCCGAGACCGAGACCAGTCATATCAACACTAAATAATATGACATGTTTTTGGTCCAATGACCAATGTAAAAAAAACACTTGACCAACAGCATCAGATCATCTACTGTGTTGTCATCCTGAATTAAATGAATTTTATTAAAAGAGTATGTAGGCCTATTTATTGTCTTATGTAAACATAAAATACGAAAATAAAACCATGATTTTAAAATGCACAGGCTATGATATTAAAATTTCCAAAAATCGAATAAATGAAAATCCATCAAACTGTATGTCCTATGTTGATGTAGTAAATGCTAACACATTTTAGATCACAAGCGACTTGCAATCAAATGATTTGCGCATGATTGGCCGAAAAACAAATCTATTTATAATTATTTATCCGTCCACAGGCACGCAGCTTCAGTTGTTTGTCTGCTTGAGCAGGACACGCAAACGAACCGGTTGCACTACGCACAGTGTTCATTAGTCTTGTTACGAGTGCACATGAGACAGCAACAAACTAACCCGGTTGAACTGCGCACAGTGTTCATATAGATCAGACCAAAACCCTTCCAGTTTAATAAAGATCGGACCAAAACGGGTTCAGTTTCATATAGATCGGACCATAACCGTTCCAGTTTTATGCTCTTTCTGCCGTATGCCCCCCGGACTTATGTATGTCCCACGTCCTTCTGTGTGCATGAGTAATTTCATTTATCGCCCATTTGTAGTTAGCCTATTAATAATTATTGTTTATATTCGTTTAATTTCGATACAAAACAATATTTTGTTGAAGTCTCTTGTAGGCTATATGAATACACGGTGGTTCATTCGTTATTAATTATTGAGTGCAATAGGCGCATGACACATGAATGGGGCTGTATGTATTTGGCGGAATTCGTTCTGTTTATTTAGTGAAACATATTTCTTTATAAACGTACCTCTTTTTTGTAGTTCAACCAAGCCAATCAGACTATTGTCTATATGTGTTCTCGTAGTATTTGTCTGTGTATCGCCCATTCAACCATTGCCATCATAGGCTCAGTGAAGTGTGATCGGTGTCTGGGTACCGCAATTAGGGTACCAACGCCCAGCGGCGTGGGATTTTGGCGACAGAAAGGCAGTTTAGGTATCAAAAAACATGTAAATAGTAGTTTTATATATTGTTCGGTTTGTGATTTTGCAATTCTGAAAACGGGACAAGGTAAAATGCACGTATTTAGGAAAAGTCATGGAAGGACGTCGGCTGTAGCTTTTCAACATTATGTATGTATTTTAATTACTAACCGCTGTGTGTTTTCGGACAAATTATTTATTTGTGCTCAATGTACTGAATATAGGCAAAACGAATATATTGGCTGATTGTGCAGACATGATCGAGCATATGTTTAAGATTGAAGTATTCACGTGAATGGGTGCACGCTCTAGCGACGCTGGGGGTGGGCTTTTCTTCAAAAGTAGATAGCCATTGGCGGGATAAGCCACATCAGAAAAAAACAGTCTGACTCTGGACGAAATACAGCCAATGGAAATACAGCCTCTACATGTCATACTTAAATATTTTTCTAGAAAAAATTGTGGGCGATAATTTCTACGCTGGTCTCGGCTGGTCTCGGAAGAATTTACGAGTCCTTACTGTCCGAGACCGAGTCGAGACCGAGTCCAAATGTAACCGAGACCGAGACGAGACCGAGACCTTAAAAAAGTGGTCTCGAGACCGGTCTCGAGACCGAGACCGGTCTCGAGTACTACAGCTCTGGAAGACAGCACACTCAGGATAAACTATTTAAATATTTGTGCAGTATCTACACACAGTGAGGTCTGTAGCAGAGCGGAAAGTTAAACAAATCCAGGGCTTTTATAATCGTGTGAAATCATTTTAGACTCTAAGTGACGAGAAACATGTTTAGTCTTTCGCATCTTCTGGCTTGCACACTGACAGTACAGTTTGGGTGGAAACGTGCTGTGTAAGTGCTGTGTAAGTGCTGTGTAAGTGCTGTGTAAGTGCTGTGTAAGTGCTTTGTAAGTGCTGTATAAGTGCTGTGTAAGTGCTGTGTAAGTGCTGTGTAAGGTATTTGAAGTGCAAATTGAAGGCACAAGGCTTTTTTGTGTGTGTTTGTTGCTTTGATGGCTTCCCTCGTCTGCTGTAACTTTCTTGTGTTTTTTGGAATTAGAACAGGGCCTAACGGGCCAGGTACACACGCCAGCTCCTGAATAGCTGAATAACAGAATTGACAATATGGGCCGGGTGAACGTTCCCGCACAAGTCCATGAGCCAGACTCAAATTCCCCTGTCCTCGGTGACCGAGGAATAAGGAAAACTAAATCTGTGAATCAGGATTTGGGTAAAACCGCTGCACTTTCACACCCCACGTCCTGTCTACAGCGCAGGATAACGTCATCGCAAATTCAAAGCCCAGATACACACGGGTCCCGATCCCATCTGTGTTCAGTCCCGGGGAGGGACGATGGCGTGTCTCTCCCCTTAGCCTCTCTGCCCTTCATCGTGCCGGATGGGTCGGCTCTGTTCTCCCGGCGGCCCGCGAGGAAGACGAGGCCGAGGGGACACTAATGGTACCATGTGTTCCCTGTGTTGTCTGAACTAAATGTGTGTAGTTAGATTTGTGGCCTTTCTCCTTCAACATGAACTGGGTGATTTCCCTGGTGGTTTACGGGAATAATGGCTGGTGGATAAAAACACACACACAGAGAAACACACACACACACACACACACACACACACACACACACACACACAGAGAAACACACACACTCACCAAGCTATTCCCCATCTGATACCACTATACACAAGGCATATCTCAGTACAGGTTACAGACCAAATGAAGACGGACCTCGGCAACAGGGTTTGCGTGTGTGTGTGCGTGCGTGCGTGCGTGCGTGTGTGTGTGCGTGCTAGATCAATTTGGAGCATCAATTAAAACTAGCTAATGAATATATTCCTCGTCGTTTATTAATGACACGGAGTGAGGAGTTTCTATGCATAATCTAATAGTTTTGTTATGAAGCCTTGTTTCAGAGGCGGTTTATCCTCGATTATTTTTCTGAGGTTCAGGTGTCGGGACGCTTCATTATGTGAGTGACATCACACGGGTACTTCCACGCATGCAATCATACATCTTAATTAAACTGCCTTATTAGCTTTGAGCCTCCCGTTTGAGGGGAATTTCGCGCGAGTTAAATCGAATAAATTGTTTCCACTTTTATTCACGACGCAAAGCCAAGGAGCCGAAGTGACAGAATAAGGGTGACGATAATAAGGTCATGACCTTTGTACTACCGTCAGCAGCCTGAGTCTCCCCTCGTCTCTCCTCGTTAAAGGCAGTATACCCCCACAAAATAACAATGGCCAGCATCAGCCCACAGAGAACCAGGCGAATTCCGTTGTTGTTTAGGGGCGACAAAAACGAAATGAGTGACGGAGTGACAACCGAACGTCAATAAAACCCAAGCACTCTAGATTCCGGTCCGGTTTCATCCGGAACTTGGTATCCCAGGCTATGATTAGGGCCTTCAGAACCGACCCGTGGAGACGTGAGCAGACTGAGAAGGAACGGCCCAGCATGCCCTGGGTTTAGAATTTACAATATTACACACAAGACCTCCTACTCTGTGGTAAAGTGGCACTTCGGAAGAGGTGTTCAAAAGTTAATACCAGTGCTTTACGGTGTATTGGATTCGTAACATAGTTCATAATCGGATGTCGTGTGTGTGTGTTCACATAAAACGAGCGGTCGTGGCCTCTCTGCAGTAGCCCCATTCCACTTTCCAAAATAACCGCTCGTTCTCGAGAATGACTCCGGAATCGCAAAGAGTCAACCTTTCCTTTATCTGCGTTATGCATCTGTCTGCTATTCCCGCGGCCCGCTTGTGTCGCCATAAATGCTGGCCCTTCATGGTGACATTTCCAGTCGCAGTCCTTGGAATGGCTGATTGTAGAACAGTTGAAGGTCAGGTCACCAGGGAGATAGTTTGTCCACCGGCGTTGACCTTTGTCATGTCCAGCCCAGACTTTTGTTTAATATTAAAGTCTATTTATTTATCCTGAACATAAATTATTAAGGAACGTAACTGTAATGCTAGTTGGGTGATTACTGGTTACGTAACTGTAATACTAGTTGGGTGATTACTAGTTACGTAACTGTAATACTAGTTGGGTCATTACTGGTTACGTAACTGTAATACTAGTTGGCTAATTACTGGTTACGTAACTGTAATACTAGTTGGGTGATTACTGGTTACGTAACTGTAATACTAGTTGGGTGATTACTGGTTACGTAACTGTAATACTAGTCGGGTGATTACTGGTTACGTAAATGTAATACTAGTTGGGTGATTACTAGTTACGTAACTGTAATGCTAGTTGGGTGATTACTGGTTACGTAACTGTAATACTAGTTGGGTGATTACTAGTTACGTAACTGTAATACTAGTTGGGTGATTACTGGTTACGTAACTGTAATACTAGTTGGGTGATTACTGGTTACGTAACTGTAATACTAGTTGGGTGATGACTGGTTACGTAACTGTAATACTAGTTGGCTGATTACTGGTTACGTAATTGTAATACTAGTTGGGTGATTACTGGTTACGTAACTGTAATACTAGTTGGCTGATTACTGGTTACGTAACTGTAATACTAGTTGGGTGATTACTGGTTACGTAACTGTAATACTAGTTGGGTGATTACCGGTTACGTAACTGTAATACTAGTTGGGTGATTACTGGTTACGTAACTGTAATACTAGTTGGGTGATTACTGGTTACGTAACTGTAATACTAGTCGGGTGATTACTGGTTACATAACTGTAATACTAGTTGGGTGATTACTGGTTACGTAACTGTAATACTAGTTGGCTGATTACTGGTTACGTAACTGTAATACTAGTTGGCTGATTACTGGTTACGTAACTGTAATACTAGTTGGGTGATTACTGGTTACGTAACTGTAATACTAGTTGCGTGATTACTGGTTACGTAACTGTAATACTAGTTGGCTGATTACTGGTTACGTAACTGTAATACTAGTTGGCTGATTACTGGTTACGTAACTGTAATACTAGTTGGGTGATTACTGGTTACGTAACTGTAATACTAGTTGGGTGATTACTGGTTACGTAACTGTAATACTAGTTGGCTGATTACTGGTTACGTAACTGTAATACTAGTTGGGTGATTAATGGTTTCTAAAATAAAAGGAGACAGTAAGACCATTTAGAAATAATGACATCTGTAGTTTGTATTTGTCAAAAATATGGCTTTCGATCTTGAGCAACGTTTGACAGTTGTTATCCAAAACGTGTCTCCGGTTCTCGTCTTCGGTGCCCGTCTCCGGTTCTCGTCTCCGGTGCCCGTCTCCGGTGCCCGTCTCCGGTGCCCGTCTCCGGTGCCCGTCTCCGGTGCCCGTCTCCGGTGCCCGTCTCTGGCTCTTCTGCAAGTTGCGAGTCACCAGGCCGTGAGTAGTCACATCTTCTGACACAATCAGTGGTTTCACCTCCGACCAGAGGGCTCTGGAAACCTGGTTGACTTGAACTAATTATTTCTCGTCTTGAAAGTGAATTTACTGCTGGGGGCCTCTTATCTCCTTCTTTCTCCGCCGCTCCTCCTGTCCGTCTCCCATCTTCCTTCCGTTCCTCCCTCCAGCCCCCCCTGCTTCCCTCTCTCCACCTCCTCTCCCCCCGTTGTCTGATTGAGGTGGTGTAGTCATTTTCGTCCGTTTCATTAAGTGCAGAGGGCAACCGGTGAATTCCAGAGGGCACCTGTCACTGGCTTGGCTGCGTGGCTCTCAGTATTCAGGGCCACATTTCTCCCCGCTAAATAATGCACGGGGTGGCCGAGGAGTGACCCTGAGAGGAGGCGAAGCGGAGGTCAAACGGCTGAGAAAGTCATACGAGGCCGGGCACTCGACTAGCTGACGAGAGTCAAGAGGGAGAGCCATGTTAGTGTGTCACGGTCCCGGTTAATCAGTGCCGAAGTGTCTCTTCCTGTTTCACGACCGCGTGTGTGTTGAGTTGGCACCGTCTGAACAAGCAACCTACAATTACATTTGACTAATTCCACACGAAATCGCTAATCAACGTCAGAGTTATTTTTTCACCATTCCAGCAAATGAGCGCTGGTGTTCTCTGCCCGAGAGAGGTGGTGAAAGCAGAACGGCGACCTGGCAAACCGTCATTGTCATGGTCGGCCTACCTGGTTAAATAATAAAAAATAACCATGGGGCTGTGATTTGTGTGATTAGTGTTACCACGGGGATGTGACGGGTGTTACCACGGGGATGTAACGGGTGTTACCACAGGGCTGTGATTAGTGTTACCATGGAGCTGTGATTAGTGTTAACATGGAGCTGTGATTAGTGTTACCACGGGGCTGTGATTAGTGTTACCACGGGGCTGTGATTAGTGTTACCACGGGGCTGTGATTAGTGTTACCACGGGGCTGTGATTAGTGTTACCACGGGGCTGTGATTAGTGTTACCACGGGGCTGTGATTAGTGTTACCACGGGACTGTGATTAGTGTTACCATGGGGCTATCACCTGGGGTTTACCCAGAACAGACAGACAGGGAGAAAGGGAAATATCTAATTTGGCTTGATTCCGCTGTGTATTCTGCTTAATTATTGATGTACCATCTGTCACCTGTGTGTGTGTGTGTGTGTGTGTGTGTGTGTGTGTGTGTGTGTGTGTGTGTGTGTGTGCACATCTGCGTGTGCATATCTCCAGCGGGGGTGAAACCGGCAGCTGTCAAGGCTTTCATCTCTGTCTGTCTGCCTGTCTGCCTGCCTGTCTGTCTGTCTGCCTGTCTGTCTGTCTGTCTGTCTGCACCTGATGCTGTTAGGTGTTTCCACTCTGGCTATTAAAACCTTTTTCTAAACCTTGTGCTCCATGTATTTAAATTGATGTAACATTACAATAGATTTGACATATATTGACAAACACCTGGTGCAATCTTATTGTACGTCGAGATAACACAAGGTTATATTGTATTTCTTTCCCCTGTGAACAAAAACACCATATTTCTTCAGTGATACAGGCTCTGTGCTACTCCTGGGTTACCTGGAACCCTAATTACCAGACACGCTGTTATACAGAGAGATATACCAGACACGCTGTTATACAAAGAGATATACCAAACACGCTGTTATACAAAGAGATATACCAGACACACTTATACAAAGAGATATACCAGACACGCTGTTATACAGAGATATACCAGACACGCTGTTATACAGAGATATACCAGACACGCTGTTATACAGAGATATACCAGACACACTTATACAGAGAGATATACCAGACACGCTGTTATACAGAGATACCGGGACATGCTGTCATACAGAGATATATACCAGACACGCTGTTATACAGAGAGATATACCAGACACGCTATCATACAGAGAGATAAACCAGACATGCTGTCATACAGAGATATATATATCAGACACGCTGTTATACAGAGAGATATACCAGACACACTGTCATTCAGAGAGATATACCAGACACGCTGTTATATAGAGAGATATACAGACAGATATACCAGACTGTCATTCAGAGAGATATACTAGACACGCTGTTATACAGAGATATACCAGACACGCTGTTATACAGAGAGATATACCAGACACACTGTCATTCAGAGAGATATACTAGACACGCTGTTATACAGAGATATACCAGACACGCTGTTATACAGAGAGATATACCAGACACACTGTCATTCAGTTATACAGAGATGTTATATATATACAGACACGCTGTTATACAGAGAGATATACTAGACACACTGTTATTCAGAGATATACCAGACACGCTGTTATACAGAGAGATATACCAGACACGCTGTCATTCAGAGAGATATACTAGACACGCTGTTATACAGAGATATACCAGACACGCTGTTATACAGAGAGATATACCAGACACGCTGTTATTCAGAGAGATATATATCAGACACGCTGTTATACAGAGAGATATACCAGACACGCTGTTATACAGAGAGATATACTAGACACGCTGTTATACAGAGATATACCAGACACGCTGTTATACAGAGAGATATACCAGACACGTTTTTATACGGAGAGATACACGAGACATGCTGTCATACAGAGATATATATATCAGACACGCTGTTATACAGAGAGATATACCAGACACGTTTTTATACGGAGAGATACACGAGACATGCTGTCATACAGAGATATATATATCAGACACGCTGTTATACAGAGCGATATACCAGACAGATATACCAGACACGCTGTTAAACAGAGACCCTCCGCTCATCTCACAGGAAGAAGCATGTGGAAACAGCACATTACATACATACAGAGAACCTCTCATTAGTATATCCTTTGACGTCTCTCTTTCTCTCTCTTTCCACTGAAGCAGGAGTTAGTTAGAAGGACTCTACTCAGCCAACTGTTCAAAGTCAAGGTGAAGAACAGACCTTTGTCTTCTGTGGGAAGGGTGCTCACTATATATCAACTTGCCATGAATCTCCACCGGTCAGCCACTGACAGCAGAGATAAATTACCCAGAAGCACTGTCTCACGTAGAGTCCAAGGTATCCTGACAGGTGATCTAGGCTTGACGCTAAACTGATTTTTCAGTTTATGTCATGTGTGTGTGTGTTGTTATTTTACTGTCTCTGTGGTTCATGGGAAATCTTCCGAGAAATGGGTTCTAGCTGAAACAAAAGGTGTTCTTCTACTTGTAATGCAGAAGAGTTCTCACATAGGGCCACGGACAAAACATTTTTGTTTAGGCACAAGTGGAAAAAAATGACATAAGTGTACTTTTTAAAAGTAGGATCTTTAGTTTGACACAAAACACACGCCTTGTTAGGAACGTTTTTCAAAAGGCTTGCCTTCACTCAAAATGGCAAATGATCTGAAAAAACCTCTGTGATCACTATTTATTATTTTCATCGTTTCATCTGATTATAAAAGACGTTGCATACGATGTAAGAAATCGATAAACATAAAAAAGCAATCACAAATGACAGTTATCAAAGTGCTCCAGGTTTGATGATCAATCCATTTCAATACCCAGGATTAATCTCTGTGAAATGATGTTATTGAAGGGTAAAATCTGAACATTAAGAGTTACTGAACTCAATAATAGAGTTGAATGTGTCGTTTCTCTGATGCAGGTTAACGACAAAAGCAGGCGGCGGGGAGGGGATAAAACGAATTAGCTAAAGCAAAGTCTTTCTTGTATTTTCCTTTGCTCCAAAGCACATTTTCCCATTTGTCTTTCAAAGATATACTCACTGTTTGAGATGCATAAGAAGATTTATTTGAATTGGCTTAAGGGCCTGAATTCTACTTCAAAACCAACACATAGTGTGTGTGTGTGTGTAAAGGCTTAAAGTGAAATGATTAAAAAAACATGGGGACTTTCTCCCATCGACCTTTCACAGAAATGTGTCCTGGCGAAGGACTAGTAGTGTAATAATTTTCAGCGAATATTCATTTTCATAATTGACATTGTGTTAGTAGACCACCAAGCTTGTTCAATGTAGATAAAAGCCTCTTTACACGACACAAGTGGAATTGAAATGAACAAGACCGTTCGCTAGATTTGTGACATCAACACGTGTTTTAATTAACCCTTCTTAAAATAGAATTGCCACCTGTTTCCCTCTTAAATCGATAACTTCTGTCATAAAAACCCCAACATTGGTCACGTGACAAATGTGAATAAAAAGTATACCTACATGTTGAGAAAAATGTGAGCGTCGTCGTAGTAACTCTCACTAATCTCCACGCACAGAGACATCTTGGTGGATCGGCCCGGCTGCCCGTGTGAGCGTACGCTCATGTGCGATATCTCGGTCCAATCTCAGAGAGCGATACACATTACCAGAGCGCGGCCTCCTGAGTGTTTTGTTTAAAGGAGGCGTTGGAGCTCCGAGGCCCCGCTGTCATTTGGGCTCTCCACCAGCAGGAGTGTTATTAAGAAGGAATTAGTCTGCATTCAGCTCGGTGAATGCCATTGTGATTGCAGTGCGGATCAGATTGGCTATACTGGCACTGTTTGCACTGTAAATCCCAGCTAAAATAGCCTGGCACAGACGGAGTCTTACAAGGGATACGGGAGCTTAGTAAAGTGTTCGGTTGAATAGCGGGAGATTGTGCAATAGGAGAACTTTAAATAGCTCGCAAAACAATGCGCGTTCCGTAACCGCACAACCCATGTACATGTTAGTTACGTGTACGCACGGATCTCCTGGCCCGGTTCTGTTCGCACCTTTAAAAAAACAGACAGCTGGTCCCCGAATGGCGATTGGCCATTAATCAAACAGTACGTCTTCGTTCAAACCACGAAGGCGAGTAGATGGTCTTCCTAGAGGACTGGACCATACACCCGGGCAACCAGACCAATTTAATCATATTCGTGTGTTTGAACCAGCATTCATTCGCAAACTACTTCACTTCGCCTCGTCTCATTCAAATGTTTTATAGCGAGGCAAATATTTCATTAAGCCCCACGTTGCTCGAGTTCTGACACCGTTATCAATCAGCAGAAAGCAGCGCCCTGCCGGGAAAGGCTTGCTCCTGCCATGGCTGAGGGCGTGTCCCAAATAGAACACTATTCCTGCCGTGCCCTACAGCCTCCAACTGGAGGGAAATAGTGAACAATATGGGAACACAATCCGGTTCTCTCCTCAGGTGGACAGGTTAAACAGGTGTTATGTATGTATATATCAGCACTAGCTGGCTCCACCTGTATTGATTGCTGATTCGCGGGTGGCAAATGCTTACGCCACGTTATAATGACCTTGGCTGGAGGGACATGTGTGACCTCATCGGAACCGGACGAAACCACGACAACGCGCTGGAGACGATCCCAGAGACGATCACAGGGAGGTGGATCACAGTCTGAGAATAGCTCCCCGGAAACACTGGAAATTCGGAGAACGAGGAATAAAAGAGTTGGAGAACAGTGGAAATCTGTGTTTCTGAGTTTCCACTCCTGAGAACAATAAGGAGAGCACAATGATCTGACACATTTATTAATGCGTGTTGTATTTCCAGATGAAATCTGAGCAGACTCCTCCAGAATTAAATGTTTACCATGGTCTACTTTTGTAAAACGACATATTTGTGTCACTAGTTCAGAGTGGAACATGAATATTCCAGAAAGTCTGTCTGACTGTCGCATCTTTCAAATTCAACTATCTAGTAACAACACATCCAATCATCAATAACAAATGAAGTGTTTTTGTTTCTCGTCTCCCGCTCTGTTTAACTACCCCTGCCTCCTGGTTCCCACATGACTTCGGTTTTTCCTCATTTACTCTGTCCAGGGGAGAGGATAGTGGAGTCATTATGCCCATGGCTGAATGTAAGTGGGTGACCACTGAATTGGATAGTTCATTACAGTCTGGCAGAACAGAACACTCTGGAACACTCTGGAACACTCCATAAAACACCATGAAACATGACATAACTTCCTGCTGTGGTCAGTGGTAACTGTTTCCTTAGAAACATGACATAACTTCCTGCTGTGGTCAGTGGTAACAGTTTCCTGAGAAACATGACATAACTTCCTGCTGTGGTCAGTGGTAACAGTTTCCTGAGAAACATGACATAACTTCCTGTGAAACACAACATAAAGTCCTGCTGGGGTCAGTGCTCAGCAGACCAAGGAAGAATTTAATATAAAAGTAGTCGGTTGAAACGTTCCAGGGTCTGAACTCAACAACATCTTCGGGGTTATATTTCGAACGTTTCTCTCAGGTACACAAGGGCACCATTTTTGTGTGGTTATCACAAAGAAAGGCAGCCTAAGAGAGGGAAGTCATCCGTTTGAGTGGAGGATGCCTTGTGGATGTTGTTTTGGAGATTAGCGGCTACCGTCTGCTGGTTGAAGAGATCTGGAGAGGTCTGCAAGCCGTTGGGGGTTTAGTGGAGGGTGCGAACTAATAAGGGTGTGTGAGGATGTCCACAGCCTCTCCGGCCAGTGGAGTATTTGGGAAGTGGAGCGATGTCCAGTGGTCTAGTGGAGGGTGAGAAATAACAGGCCTTGTAATTACATTGGGATGGTTCCCCCGGACGATGGGACTTTTTTTTCGGTTGAGCGCGGTGGATTAGATAAGGGATCGGAAGGTGAACTGAGAAATCCAATCCCACTGAGGCGTGTCAGTTGTAGTTTTTTCTCAGGCAAACCCCGCGCATCGTGGTGGGAACGTGGGCAATAACGCCACAGTTGGGTTCCCCCGGAGACGGATGGCAGAACTCGGCACACGCTTCCTCCAGAGTGGATAGAGGAGGAAACAGACCGACGGGGACAAAAAAAACTGGAGAAAGATGGGAAATTTCCAGAAAGCGCCGGAAAAAAATTCACCAGTGACAAGAGAACACAGGGGGCATTCCTTCTGTGGAACATTGCTCACTGTTTGCCCCGGTGTGGTTAGTCGTGATGTCGCCAGAGAATTCAGACTGTTAGATCACGGCCATTAGCGTCTCCAGTAGAATCTGTTTCTGAGTGTTTCAGCGCCTCTCGCTGTTTGCCATCGCTCTGTGACGTTCGGCCTTCTGACAGACGTCCAGGGCCTCTCTCTCAGAGTAAGATTAAAACTAGATCTAAAAACGCACAACGGGCAACCTAGAGTATATTGTTGAATGTTTGCTTTTTATCCAATGAATGAGTTTGCCTGGTGTCTGGTTAGCTGCCTCGAAACTCTTTACCACAGATTGATTCGAAAACCGATTGGTCTAGATGTTATTAAAGCCTGAACAGACCTCCTGGACCCATTGGGCCTCCGTTTCTAAGTAATAATCAGAATCGCCTACATCCACACCATTTCCACAAACCCAGTATTGTACTTGGTGCAACGCTGGAGTTACCGGTATAAAACGGACACAAATTCATGCAACGTTTACATAGCGTACATTTAAGAACGTAGGGGACGAGACTGGGATGACGTGAAATTGCCTAAACCAATTTACAGGTTGCAGTCGATTTTAGAGAGAACTCTTCAAACCGTCCTTACCTTCTGATTCTGAATCAGTGGCCAGACGTTGGGCTGTAGCCATCCAGCTGGAACTCCATCACAACAACATATGCGTTTTATGATACATATGAAATAAAGGGAATGGCCAAAAACAATATGTTTTTCATCTTCACTTGTATTCTCCGCTATTCATTTGATTGGTGCGGAGAATGGCCTTGTTTTTTCCGGCTTCTCTATCTCAAAATGTATGTGTTGCCTGGAGCCATAGGCGCCACAAATTAATCACCACTTCCTGTTCCTTCCAGTTCTCAGACTTCATTATGACATCACTGGCGGTTCTGCATTTGTATTCGTCCAGAATCCATCAGATGATATGGCGCAGGTGTGCCCGTGCTGGTATTGATGTAGCCTCTTCTCTCACGACGTTTTCTCCCTCCTCTGCTCCTCTTTTTCTCTCCGCTCACCTCTTCTCGCCTCCTCTGTCCTGACCTTGATTCTCCTCCCACTCTGTACCACAAACTATCTACTGAAACAGCCCGCACCCCGTCCGCACATCACAGTATTCACCCGGAGCCCTTACTAATGAACAAGTACCCAATCAGTGCTGCTAGTAAAGTTCCCAGACGGTGTGTTAGTTCCACTATTGGAGAGACGGCCGCTGCGTTAAAAACAGCAACGCTGGTTGGACTGAACTGAGCCCTTAATTGAATTCGGCGCATGCTGTGAGTGGTAAGTAATGGGTCCTTAGCCACAGTTGCCTGCTTTGGAGAGGTGGGGGGGAGCAGGCAGGAGGTGTTAGATTAACCAGAGCTAGGAGATAATATGGAGGAGGTCTGAGTAGTGAAGTGGCCAGCAGTTTAGTCCTGCCGAGTCCAGCAGGGTAAATCACCTGTGTCCAAACAGACACGCAGAGATCAGGAACAATGTCCCTCTGGTTGGACGTGTGGAGTGAGAAGAATGTCCCTCTGGTTGGACGTGTGGAGTGAGAAGAATGTCCCTCTGGTTGGACGTGTGGAGTGAGAAGAATGTCCCTCTGGTTGGACGTGTGGAGTGAGAAGAATGTCCCTCTGGTTGGACGTGTGGAGTGAGAAGAATGCCCCTCTGGTTGGACGTGTGGAGTGAGAAGAATGTCCCTCTGGTTGGACGTGTGGAGTGAGAAGAATGTCCCTCTGGTTGGACGTGTGGAGTGAGAAGAATGTCCCTCCGGTTGGACAGTAAACTATCACATAAGATATTGTAAGTACTCCAAGATGTCCAAAGGACACCACTGTGTATTAGTACTAAAAGTGCTACTGCATTAAACAGCAAATACTGGTTTTCATGCGGGAAGCTCTTCAACTGGCCTTCTATAGCAGTCTGCTTGTTGCTTTATTCACAGGCCATCCTTCATGTTCCCGTGCTTGACTAAAGGTGAGGGTAAATTCAGCAAAGAGTACTAGAGATCCTTACAAAACAGGAACAGCTGCCTTAAGTGTCTTCAAATATTCCACCTCCCCCCAATTTTATTCAAAACAATGACAGATGTCATTAAAGCTCAAGAAGACACTAAAGAAGGAAGAACCAGGGCCTTTAACCAGAAAACAGTAGGTTCCTCACTTCCTGTGACAGCGTGGATGGGTGGAAAGACAGTGAGAGATGATTGACAAATGATACTGACGGCACTCTAAATGCGCCGGTGAAGCGAATAACGTTGGTCACCTCCTAACACGGAGATGGATCAAGGTCTCTGGGTAGATGGTAAGGGAACAATCAGTTTTCAAAGTCAACGTATCCAGGAGAAATGGGTTAAGACCTGAGCGACTTTGACATGGGTCAAATCGGGACCTGCCCCGCTGTGTCTTCAAGGAGATCGACAGATGCCAAAATTAGCAATAAAAAAACAACAATTTGCCGTGGCATATGTGGGCGCACGGTTTCTGCGATATGCCATCCGCGCGGAGGAATTCATCACGAGACTCAAACGGGCGAGAACCTCAATTAGGTTTACTTGCGGAGAAAATGGAAGCCGTCAAGTTTAAGATGGATCGCTTCATCTAGTGGCTAATGATAGAAGATTGATAATCGAGTCGCACATCAGCAGATTCCAGATTATCCGTCAGCCTCTCTCTCGCTTGTCATCAAAAGCCGCCGTTTACCTAAAGCGGGGAAATAAGAATCCACTGTACATACAAATGAATGGCAACCTTAGAAAATCACCAAGACGGCACTGGGCCTTTTTTATAGATTAAACCGATTCGGTCGGAGCTCGTTTATATTAAAGACAGAGTTTAGTTCGGGAGATTGGCTACATTGAACGAATCAAAACTCACATTAATTTCCTTATCAAATTAAAAAAACAGCTGTTGACTACAAACAACCAACCCTGTTTCTTTCATGTCAGAACAGTACTGATTAGAAAATTTAATATTAGATAAAGTAGACTGGGCAGAAACGCAAACTTTTGAAAAAACGCTGGTGCTGATTCCGGTTGGAGTGTGCTCATTTTGATGTCTGAGCTCGGCTGTCCTAACAATTAATTTAAGAGCCTGTCAAGTCTTTTGAGGGTATAGCCTACGGAGAAGTCTTTCTTTTATACATCGAAGTCATTTCGCATATTCTCATCACATCCAGAACGCCATTCCATAGAGAGCGCATATGTCTCATACCTTGTCATGCTGAAAACATGTACATATTAAAGTTTAGTAAAGTTTTACAGGAGCAGTTAATTGGATAGATGCATAGTACAGTAGTATAGACTCTTCCCCCGAGCAGTGTGTCATTTCTGTGTTTTAACACTGAAAACTGAGAATCTGTTATCCAAGTACCCAAGGTATGATCACTATTTACCTTCTCAACCAAAAGATGACGAATCCGTTTCTGAAAATCTCCTGACTATGGATAATGTCCAGTGTCTCGTCTGCCACCAATTCACAGCCTAATATATTTCCCTGAGCTGTGAGCCCCAGTGCCTAGTATATTCTTAATATGTAATATACTATATATAATATAAAACATAATATATATAGGATGGTCCCAGACTGCAGATGTTACCTGACTGTCTATCGTCATTTCCTTCGGTCCCAAATGAATATATCGGTGCCCAGTGATTGTTTGGGACGAACACCCGGAGGCAGAAATAATTGATAATAACTACACTGTACGCATCACATCACTTCCAATTTGTTTATGACAATGATTAAGAAGGTGGAGAAATGGACTAGATATATTAATCAGACTCTTTTATTGGACAGTGCATGTTGCAATTATCCCAGTGTGAAGTGGCACTATGAAAAGAAGACAATCTACTGGACATATTGGGAACGGCCCAGCACCTGTTTTGGTGAAAAGGAACGAGAGTGAAGAAATGTGGTCACATTCAAGAGAAATATGACATCTATGACCTCAAAGTAATTTCAGTCAGTTTTGTCTCTCCATACAGTAAATATATTCACCCTCATATAGACTGAAGATGCAGTAAGTATGACAGACCTAAACCCACTGAAACACGTACAGATTTATAGCACTGATAAAGGACTGTCATTTCCTCTCTTTTAGTCGGCTGCTAGTTTTGTGACATCCAGTGTCGATTTAAGATAGCTGAGGTGGATGCGTGACAATTCTACGGCAGGCTTAAGGGCCCGGACAGCTTGCCTAAAAAACTGCCAGGGGGCCAACATCAGATGCAAGATCGACCGACGCGTCGCTTCATCTGCGGACTTCACTCATCCTATCTGAGCCTTCAATTTAGCGCGATTGAATCTCTGTCATCTTAGATCTGGCAGATATCAACTAAACCAATGCGGTGAGAACACTGAGCCTTGTAGAAATCGCTGTTCATCAGCAAAAGTTAAGTGAGTTTAGGGGAAAATGCCACCAGGACACTCGGAAATGGAAATGAAACAAACACACACGCGATAAAATAAGGGTATCTCCAATGATGATTAAATAAGGGTATTTACAATAACAACTAAATAAGGGTATCTACAATGATGATTAAATAAGGGTATTTAAAATAAAACAACTAAAAAAGGGTATCTAAAATGACAATTAAATAATGGTATCTACAATGACGATTAAATAAGGGTATCTACAATGATGATTAAATTAGGGTATTTACAATAACAACTAAATAAGGGTATCTACAATGATGATTAAATAAGGGTATTTACAATAACAACTAAATAAAGGTATCTACAATGATGATTAAATAAGGGTATTTACAATAACAACTAAATAAGGGTATCTACAATGATGATTAAATAAGGGTATTTACAATGACAACTAAATAAGGGTATCTACAATGATGATTAGATAAGGGTATTTACAATAATGATTAAATAAGGGTATCTACAATAACAACTAAATAAGGGTATCTACAATGACGACTAAATAAGGGTATCTACAATGACGACTAAATGAGGGTATCTACAATAACGATTAAATAAGGGTATCTACAATGATTATTAAATAAGGGTATTTACAATAATGATTAAATAAGGGTATCTACAATAACGATTAAATAAGGGTATCTACAATGACGACTAAATAAGGGTATCTACAATAACAACTAAATAAGGGTATCTACAATAATGATTAAATAAGGGTATCTACAATGAGACGAACAGCAGGCAGAATCATGGATGAAGAGTTAAAGAGGAAAAACAAAGAAACAAACAATTACCCGAGCTATGAGGTGTCTGGGCCGCGGCGCCGTGGGGAAAAGTAGCCATTATTTCAAATGAGCTCATTTATTGCAGTCATCCATCAGCATCTAGGTAGGCTGTGTTTCGTGCCGCTCGCTTTTCCCGCTTTTTGGCACACACAGATACACACGCGCAATTGATAGCGAAAAGAAGAATGAAGGAACCAAATTGCCCCGTAATCTGTTCGACTGAGGATGAGATGTTGTCCAGATAACAGACTAGACATATGCATCCCTTTCCGCTCAGCGGTGTAGCAAGTCTGATTTTGGCTCTAGTGTTTTTCATATAGAGCATATCCCACCGCTAACCAAAGAGGGCTAGGCCGAATGCCAGAACTGGGAAATTTCTCAAACTGTCCCTGAGCAAGATCGAAAAACCCTAGGTGATACCCGGCTGTCCAACGGGGGTACCTTCCCCACGCCCCTCTCCAGGTTAGGGTTACAGGTCATGGAGGTCACATTTTTTATTGGACCTCTTAACCAGTCATTTAATTCCATCATAATCTTTATTGAGAACAGGAGTCCATTAATGTCCACAGACATTTAATGGAGATATTACCAGCTTAACCCGGCGTCACCTCAATGAAGTCAATGCATTTCAGGTATATCCCAGCATCAATCATTGGGATTACCAGAAAGTACAGAGTGCGTGTACCGAGAAAGTGTACAGGAAAGTACCAAAGAAGTACAGAGAAAGTACCTAAGAAGTACAGAGGAAGTACCAAGAAAGTACCAAGAAAGTACCAAGAAAGTACCTCAGCATTTTGCTTGTGCGAATGCGCCTCGGCACATTGAACCACGCATCGTTAGGCTTCTGGAGGCCGGCTAATCAGACAAGTGAAACTACACGGCAACTGTTGCCATGCCAACCCACTTAATCCAGTGGTCATTGAGGAGCAACAGCAATGTCCTGAAGGTCATTAGGCCGCGTCGTAACTACGGGGACACACACACACACAATGTTCCACGGACGGAACAAATAACAATGGCGATTACAGCGTTCCCGTAGATTCTAATAGGAATACACTCATTG
Organism: Dallia pectoralis; assembly: GCA_029465975.1. Taxonomy (NCBI): domain Eukaryota; kingdom Metazoa; phylum Chordata; class Actinopteri; order Esociformes; family Umbridae; genus Dallia; species Dallia pectoralis. The sequence goes on from CM055742.1 coordinate 5,023,728, forward strand.
AACTGTACTCCAGAACATGTTATTACGAACTGTTCTGATGACACAGCTGCAGTTTAAATGGGGAATTACCATGATTAGGAGGAAAAGCATCCGGCTCAAATCGGACCATAATAAGACTTCCAGTGGTTAATCCCAAATTAAACCCATTTTAGTGTGAAGCCAATTTAGAGTTTCTGAACTGTGGCCAAAGCCTGTGGACGTGTCCCCAATTGTGCTCCAATTCCCTGGTCAAGTGTAGTGAATTAGGTAGGGAACGACGGAGCATTCGGGACACAGCCCGCGTTCGCGCGCAGCCCATCACTTAGCCTCATTTGCCATAATGCTTTTGTCTGATATAATTGAATTACAATGAAACGCTAATTCAGGCCCACTGCGCTAAGTGAAAAACAGGAACTGTGATAATGTCTTGATGAAATTAAGGTTGGGGCCAAAGGGGGGCGCTATTCCAGGTCGCCGTTGCAAATAAGAATTTTTCTTCTCAATCGGCCGACCTGGTTAAATAAAGGTTAAATAAAAATATACAATAGAAAATGTATTATTAACAAGCCAGGATGAAATGTAACGTAACGTTAAAGTATTCAGACGATGGCACCAACCGGAACGCGTCTGGGTTGAAGACTTGAATTCTGATTGGTGCAATCTATATGTTGACAAGTTGTCGTGCAACCACTAGAGGTGACGCTGTACCACTCAGCACTTAAAATTAGTCTCCCAAGAGTCCAGAGTTGCACTCGTTTATAGCCCAGTCCCGGGTTAACAAAAGGGACAGACAATTGGATTGCTAAATCGAACAGAAGTGAGCAGAGCCGAGCATTAACATGACAGATCCTTTTTATACATTTTTACACAAGGTAAGTAGAGTGACGTAGCCAGTTCCATCCGGTCCGGTTCACTTCCACTTGTACCAAAGACAATTTTCTACTGATGACTGTACTGCAATTTGTGCACATCGCTAATCGAAAGCGAAACATTGAGAGGCGTGCTAATTGCACTGTCGCCCGAGACTTCACCGATTAACAATAGAGAGGTACGCCCGGGGAAGAGGTTGGTCCGTTGAACTCCGGGGGAGTTCATCAGCGAGTGACCTGTGTTGACTTGTCACGGCACCGCCATTGACGGCGCTGATTGCGTACTCTATATTTTATGGCACTCTCTCTCTCTGTAAGAGCATTAGAGCACAATTTCTAAAGCAAATGCCTCGAAAAGACAAACTAATCTCTAGAACTGCGGTCGTTTCCCTAATTGACGGAAAGAGCAAACAAAGGCACTTCTTCAGGGCGGCTAACCATCGTTTAAGTGTTTTGCGGTATTGTTCTAGTGGCGAGGTGATCGGAGAGAAAAGCGAGAGTGTTTTACGTAAACCGGAGCAAAACTGGTCATGTGCGAGTACATTGACTCTCACATTAATAACACGCTGGCTTAAGAGAATAGAGATCAGGTACAATCAGTGAAAATGTGATAAAAAAAAGCCAGTGAGAAAGCCATGTTTTTCAACGGTATTCGATAACGCCATTTTGCATCTATTGAAGTGTGCTAGCTTACTGAGTTGCGTTAACCTAGAAACAATTTCAGCATTGCATTCTATAGGGATAGCCTGAGCACAAAAATGTAACATAGTAACTTGATCAATTTGGGCGACTTAAGCACCTAAGCAATCTGGAATTTCCCAAACTGATAGCTAGGCTAATCACTGCCGTACTACGACAAACATTTAGCGAATCAATGACATGTTGCGTATTGCTTCTCACTTCAGCTACACATATACATTTGTCTTTACGGAGGTTTGTTTGCATATACCTGGATTCTCAGATGCCTGCGAACCACAGCTATTCTTCTTTAGCTCTTGAAGCCTGGCGAGGCTAGAAAAACACGTTTGAAAGAAATCTGAATGGCCGGTTATATAAATCAGGAGAAAATAGTTTGAAATGACATCAGCGTGACGCATTCAGAACAGGCCATTGGAGCGGTTCCTCTAATTGGACTTTCTCAGGGCCATTTGCAGCACTAGACAAATAAGATGTACTAATATCAATGAACAATACGTCATCATTGCTCTGTAACGCCGTATCTTAGGCGTAGGAGTAATAAGATGCTCTACAATATCAACGCTATTGTCAATATGCTGCTGACGGCGAGCCTGCCTCAGGAGCTTACAAGATAACGTAAAGGAACAAATCTGTCATTTCATAATATGTCAACTTACCGTTAATGTCGTATATGGCAACATCTACCAATTGTTTAGCATCTTACTGAGTTTGACTACACACGTCTCTCCATTTTAGCTTCACATAAGGCACATCAACCAGACAACCATAGACTGCCCTGGAATTCACTTTCAGGAAGGAAATATAACGGCAATGGCCATTGGCCAATACGTGTCTGTACTAGCACATCTATCTTCATGGAGAGAACCGGGCTTGTTCCTGCTCATTGCTAAAATGAAATAGACCTGTGTGTGCAGACAGCCGATTAGCCCACGTTATCGGTCGGACGGGTAACACTTTGGTTACAACCCTGCATTCGACAAAGCGAAGCAGGTGAACACCGTGAGAAAGACGAGATCAATTAATTGGGAATTATCAACGACCGGAAACCTAACGCCAAAAATGGAAGCAATGAGAAAGCAATGGCATCGTGCACAGGCGCGGGAGTTTCTCGTAGAATTTCTACGTGTAAAAAAAAATACTGAATTTCAGTTTTTTTATGACAACGTCACTACGCAGAAACAACAATCGCAGTTGTCAATGACAACGCAAACGAACACACACGGCGAGGCACAAATACGACCCGAGTTGCCACGTTGTTTATAGCCTGTGCGATGCTGTATGAACCCATGGCGTTGATCACCTGACTGACTGCCAGCTACACTACCAGGCTATAGACAACTAACAAATAGATGTAGCAGAACCACTCATATATATATATATACACACAGATTAACAATCTGTCTCAAGTGCACGAGTTTTACGCCTCAGTTGTCATTATGGCTGTAGTCTTTGGCCTGAATGGGCCATTTTCTGCAGTTGCTAATTAAAACCAAGTGGCTAAACCAGGGACGCGCCAATAAGAAACATCTCGGCCAATATTCATTTACCACAATTGGCTAATGAACACGCCACTTAAACGTGCACCTCCGTATCGTGGCATGAATTAAATATAAGTACAGGCTTTGCATTGCCTGGGCCATTAAATGTTCTCATACTCTGAGAGCAAAAGCAATGCCTGTCTTCATGCGGTGTTATTAGACTGTCAGGATGGGCGTGTCCTATTGTGCATCTGAAACGCCTCCTCTAAGCCCCTGACCCCAGAGGCTCCAATCCACTAGCCAATCACATGCCCCTATTCCACGGCACCGGAAACTCTAAATGGTTCATCATTACACATCCTCCTTGCTTGACGGCATCTGCGCCATTCTGCAAACTAAAATGGCCCGTCTAAAACCGGGTCATAACCCGAAACGCACATCTGGACCATCTGTGTGTGGATGCCATTAGAGTCGTTCACTCAGTGTCAAAATGAATTGGTTTGAATTGGTTTTCCATGCTGTTGTATTAGATGCTTGAGTTTCTCATGTGTTAGCGTTTCAGCTAAGAATAACGAAGGAACAGTCGACATGAATTACACAGGTTGGCTGAGGCGAGTTTAACTGTAAGTGATGAAGTGATGAGTTGTGATGTAGAGAAATATAACTTTAATGAGTAGTTTACTGTTGAGGGTACTCAATATTTACATGGATATTTGATTATTATATGTACTACCAGTAAAGTCCTGTTCCTGTCTGTACTACCAGTAAAGTCCTGTTCCTGTCTGTACTACCAGTAAAGCCCTGTTCCTGTCTGTACTACCAGTAAAGCCCTGTTCTAGTCTGTACTACCAGTAAAGCCCTATTCTAGTCTGTACTACCAGTAAAGCCCTGTTCCTGTCTGTACTACCAGTAAAGCCCTGTTCTGTCTGTACTACCAGTAAAGCCCTGTTCTAGTCTGTACTACCAGTAAAGCCCTGTTCTAGTCTGTACTACCAGTAAAGCCCTGTTCCTGTCTGTACTACCAGTAAAGCCCTGTTCTAGTCTGTACTACCAGTAAAGCCCTGTTCTAGTCTGTACTACCAGTAAAGCCCTGTTCCTGTCTGTACTACCAGTAAAGCCCTGTTCTAGTCTGTACTACCAGTAAAGCCCTGTTCCTGTCTGTACTACCAGTAAAGCCCTGTTCCTGTCTGTACTACCAGTAAAGTCCTGTTCCTGTCTGTACTACCAGTAAAACCCTGTTCTAGTCTGTACTACCAGTAAAGCCCTATTCTAGTCTGTACTACCAGTAAAGCCCTGTTCCTGTCTGTACTACCAGTAAAGCCCTGTTCTAGTCTGTACTACCAGTAAAGCCCTGTTCCTGTCTGTATTACCAGTAAAGCCCTGTTCCTGTCTGTACTACCAGTAAAGCCCCTGTTCTACCAGTAAAACTGTTCTGTACTACCAGTAAAGCCCTATTCTAGTCTGTACTACTGTAAAGCCCTCTGTCTGTACTACCAGTAAAGCCCTGTTCTATTACCAGTCTGTTCCTGTCTGTACTACCAGTAAAGCCCTGTTCCTGTCTGTACTACCAGTAAAGCCCTGTTCTAGTCTGTACTACCAGTAAAGCCCTGTTCCTGTCTGTACTACCAGTAAAGCCCTGTTCTAGTCTGTACTACCAGTCACGTTAACTCCTATGATGTAATATTAATTGAAGCTTTCCAACAACTGTCTTACCAAATGCAATCAGTGAAACAATTTTTTGTCAGCCTCGAACAGACACGCACACACACACAAACACACACGCACGCACACACACACACACACACGTACGCACACACACACAAACACACGCACGCACACACACAAACACGCACGCACGCACACACACACACACAAACACGCACGCGCACGCATGCACGCACACACACACACACACACACAAAACACGCACGCACACACACGCACGCACACACACACCTCCACAGTTACACAGGATCAATGGGAGTATTTGACAGGTGGGGAGCCCAGATGCTGGATGAGATGACTTGGCTTGTGTCAGCCAATAGCGTCGCCCCTAATTGGTCTCCCCTGCCAATCACTGTCAAGTTTACTGCACCGATGATGACACAGTTCAGTCTGGAGGGCTGGTCCGGAGGAAAAAAATGATGAAGCTTGTGTCAAACTGATTGCACCAAAGCAGTAAGATAAAAGTGGGCGGATGCCGTATGGAGTGACGGCAGTTGTGTTCTCTCTCACACCGTCGTTTCCAGCCGACCGACCGAGCCGCGTTCAACAGAAAACAATGACGCTACGCAGAACTAATTCGGCGGTGGCGGGTAGAACCACGAGACAACGGCTCCTGTCTTGTCTCCGTTCTGATCCGTTCTGCCATCTCAGAGACGCGTCGACCACACGGGGAACCAGATATGATTTCTGTGCCACCGCGTGAAACACGGACGGGAGAGGATTCCCTTTCTTCTTCTTCTCTGGCCCAAAAGACACCCAGGCTTCATAAAGGATAATGTACAATGAAGAAGAGTGGTGGAAAACAGGGGAAATTACTTCAATATACGTTTTCGCGTCTGGATTTAGAGAGAGAGGGTTTACACCAGGTCACCCAGGAGTCGTCTGAGCTCAACCCTCCCTCAGAAGCTGACACAGAGTTTAGGAGTTAATCAGAGACATCAATCAGACAACACACACACACAAGTAATCGTATGAACTGTATGAGAAACATTGAATATTATCTATCAATAGCACACAGTAGGTTATTGTACATGGTGACTGAAGGAGTAGCTGTCATTGACTAGTTCACATAAAAATGCAAACATCTGGATAGTCGCATTGGGCAGTGTTGATCGGGTTAAGTCCATTAAAACGCCGACACTGTGTTATTTAAAACGATGTCAATGAGAAGGCAGAAGGCAGTGAAAGGTTATCAACTAGTTAGAATATTGCACCGTTCTATTGGCTGGTCTCGGACAGAATACAGAACGTAATGCTAATGGTTCTCCATGTAATTCTATATGGGGACTCAGAAAAAGAAAAACTGTTTGTGTAAACGTAGGAAAAAAGACGCATAATAACTGTTCATTCTGCATTTTTACACCACTTGGCTCAACAACCCAAATTAAGTCCGCAGGTCCCTAATCTGCCACAAGGAGTCACTACAGAGACAAGGCAAAAGGAGTCCTCTCCACCAGGCCTGGCCAGCATTGAACTAAGTTTCACTTTTCTTTGACTTCACCCCAGACACAATTAGAATGCCACAACCGGGCTAAGAAGTCGTGTCACTATGACACAGCAACAGGGAGAGGCAGTGACCGTACTGCTTACCAGGCTAAGAAGTAATGTCACAATGACACAGCAACAGGGAGAGGCAGTGACCATAACTTTCACCAATTTACATTTTTGTTTTATTTAAACAGTGCCAAATCATCCCGGAGATTCTTCCGTACATGCTGTGACGCTACCGTAAAACTTCGTGAAATAGTTCCGTAAAAACGTTCTCGAAACGCAGTCGAGTGGTGCTTTCTCATATCTGTGTGTCCGGTAAGTACTCATCGTTCAGTCAGTCAGTAAACTGGATATTCTCTTACACAGCAAATGTTACTAAAGAAACTGCTGAGTGTGGAATAAAGAGTGCAAAGGTCATATGAAACGCTCCTGATTTGGGCTTGTTTCTAAATTATAGATGCATGGAAAACCTTAATTTGAAACGCATGCTGGAGAATCAAGACACTATATATACGATTTAGCGCTTGTTCTCAAGTGAAGTATGGATTAAAGGTTTCTGATTAAGATTTATTCATTTACGAAGCGCGTCTGTGTTTTGGCGGTTCGTTCGCAGTTCGAATAAAAGTATTCGGTTTGTTTAACAGCAACTGTGCAAATGAGATTTTTCATTTATGATAATGTATTTTATTAAACAATTCTCGGTTTGAAGCACAAGTATATTTCAAAGTAAAGGGATTTTCTCACACAATAGACCGTCTGCTCTCTCAGTCGCTCTCGGGAAGTTCACCCATGACAGAACACAGAAGGCGAGTGCACATTTTGATCTGAGGATTTTTTTTTAACTGTTCGGATGAAAAGTCGCCTAGTTTGGGACCTTGTAGGTTCTCACTGTCATTTTCCACACTATGTCTGCGAGGAGCTAGGATAAAATCTGTAAAATCTGGGACATCATTTGCATAGCTTAGATTTCCGTGTATATAAACAGGAAGAATGTATTTGCTCTGACTCAGATAAAGCTTCTGTTATAAAGTGATGCGGAAAAACTTTGCTCATGCAACCGTGGTGAACGCATCTCGTTGTGATGTTCTCTAGGTTGATTTATAACAGAGGGAGACGGACAGAGAGAGTAGCAGAGAGAGAGAGAGACAGAGAGAGAGAGAGACAGAGAGAGAGACAGAGAGAGAGAGAGACAAAGAGTGATACAGAAAGATACAGAGAGAGAGAGAGAGAGAGAGAGAGAGAGAGAAAGAGTGATACAGAAAGATACAGAGAGAGAGAGTAGCAGAGAGATACAAAGAGAGAGAGAGAAGCAGTGAGGCAGAGTGAGAGATCTTCAGTGTAATAGACTCAAGATCTGCATCTGTCTAACTGGCAAACATGGGAAAATGAAGCGAGCGTGAAAGATAGAAGACCAACTGCAGGAATATATTTTCAAACAGTCTTTAATCAGTAATATCTTTCCATCTCTCAAAGGTAATATTAAAGTTAAACAGGGCAAAGCAGGGGCATCTCGCAATCAAGAGTAGAAATGGAATTGTCCGAAGATCCAAAATGATTCCAGATACAGACAGTGATCATAAAGTGATCTCACCGGGTCGACACAGGACATGATCACAGCACCAGTAGAGAAGGAAATACCCAGGTTCCATTTAAAACCATCTGGATGACCAGGAGTCAGAAACCGAATCCGGGAGACCTGAGGAGGTTAAAGCAGGTATTTCAGCGCACGGACTCAATAGGTTGGATGATTCCACTTTAAAAGTGTAATTAAATCAGAGATTGGTGAAATTATCAGCGAAAGAAACATGCTTTATTTGAGGGGTGCCCCAATGAAATCCCCCCAATGAAATCCCCCCAATATAAATCGGTTGATGTTTTAAATGTGTGTGGTGCAGCCCTCCCTGTGCACCCCCTCCTGCGCCCCTCTTTATTCCAGCATCGGTGCCTCCGTTTCGACTTCCGACAGTAGGCAGAGCTTGCCAATAGCGTTGTTTAGAGTAAAGAAAACAGCGCTTCACACAGTTCGAGTGACAACGGGACTAATTGAATTCGTTTTTACACAGCGTGAGATGTTCCGGACAAGATGACGGAAGGAAAACACAAGCAATGTCGGCCTGACTTAGCAGTGATGCTAGGCTATTTATCGGTGCGAGCGCAGCCAAATCTGTACCTGCCCGTCATTATATTGGATATGTGGCTTCAATAGCCAGATCAACGGAGGTCCCATCACAGGAAGTTGTTATCCTATTTAAAGCTGAGGCCATTTAGCCACGCCTCCGACCAAATAAAATAAATAATAATAAATAGAGTAATAATGAATAATAATGTAACTACATGTTGCTGATAATCCTTAGCTAGTTTCGATGCAGCACAGAAGCGAAATTGTAACAAGGTCGTGGTTCAAACCAAAACCATTAGACCAACCGGCGCATCCAGCTTCGCCCCGGCCCACCGGTTCGGCCCCAGACGACCAACAATCCCGCCGCGCTGCGTAGATGTCTGCAGCCTGTGGTAGAAACCCACGACGACCGTATCGTCTCCATCCGTCCCGTCCTCCATTAAAGTCGACGTTAGTTGGCGCCGCCCGGGGAATACGAGACCCACTGCAGGCTTTTGAAAAGAGGCATTCTTGTTCTTCCACCGAGAGGGGCTGTCAGACATTTCGCATAATCAGCCCGTGAATCAGAAGACACTATGATGTGTGTCGACGGGACCGATACGGATAGCCTTCGGAAGATAGTTAGATTGTCTAACTTTGTTACTCCAATGAATCACCGTTATAGATAACCACCACCTCTCCGCAGCTCAACTGTGAAACCAGGAGAAAAGCTGCATTGGAATATGAAAGGAATTCAGCTGGGCGATATTTGCAAGCTGCGGCGTGGACTGTATCTGAGCGCCGTCCCTCAGAGGACTCAAACACAGCGCTATATCAGTATCATTAAATTCCGCTACCTTGGAAGACGTACATTTCTGTAAGACCGCTAAATAAAAACAGAGCCAGACACACGGTCGCGTCTCAGGCGGAGTGCCAACACCTCAAACACACTTTCATCCTGTCACTTCGGCTCGTTGTGGGGGAACAAACGGCACTCCGGCTCGTTGTGGGGGAACAAACGGCACTCCGGCTGTGACTGTGTTTCCCCCCATTTGCCATCGCTTCTTAAGGGGTCGTGCCGGCTCACACAACACAACAACACACACACACAACACAAATCATAACGTTCTCAGTTGAACAGTGAAAAGAGAATAGAGAATGAGAGACAGACAGCGAGAGAGAGAGGAAGAAAGATAGAGAGAGACTGATTTGAATTGAAAGAGAGAGAAAATGAAAAAGGAATAAAGAGAAACAGGAAGAGAGAATGAGAGAGAGTTTTGAATTTAATTGAGAGAACGAGCAAAACGAAGAGAGAATGAGAGATATAGATAGATAGTTTACGCTCGGAACCGGAGACACTGCTCGGAACCGGAGACACTGCTCGGAACCGGAGACACTGCTCGGAACCGGAGACACTGCTCGGAACCGGAGACACTGCTCGGAACCGGAGACACTGCTCGGAACCGGAGACAGTTCTCAAATCAGAGGGTCAGAACAGGGCGTGAGCGATAACTGCTGTTTGATATATACAGGAAAAATACCTGACCACAACATTGCCTCATCTTGCCTTCCTCTATGACTTGGAACGGCTGTACTTTCAAACTTTGCATTTATTTATATTAAAGCTAAACTTCATCAATGAACAGCGTCACATACGTCCATGAACAGCGTCGCATGCATCCGTGAACAGCGTCGCATACGTCCGTGAACAGCGTCACATACGTCCGTGAACAGCGTCACATACGTCCGCGAACAGCGTCACATACGTCCGCGAACAGCGTCCAACCAAATTAGCGTAGCTTGACGTCGCGGCGCACACACACAGAGTTTCACATTCAGGCTAGCCACGTTATCAAAGCTTCGTGGATGACGAACAAGGCACGATGTGTGTCCACGACAAGGTAAGATAACAAAACAAAAAGGGTCGTCCTCAACAACAAAACAAAACGATGTAACTCCCTGTTCTTTCAGAGACTGTCTCTCCATCTAGCCCGGCGGATCTGACAGACAGGCTATTGATCTTGTTCCCCATTGCTGCTCCCTATTCATCCGCTTGCCTGTATTTCGCCTCTAGGCTCCATCTATCTAAGGTTAATTTGTTTATGCTGATGAGCCACTCCGCTCCAAACACCTGCTGATAAGCAGTGTGCCACTGATTGCTCTTTTTAATGAGGTGCAACCGGCGAGACAGTTAGCGTCACAGCTAAGTCACTAGCATTTTGACACGAACGTAATTAGCATTAGCTTTGACAGTTTGCACCGTAGCTAACAGGTAGCACCTGAACCCGACCATCGTTTCAGCTGTGGCTTACGAATAGACACAGACATTAGCTCGGGAGTTGAAGCTCTACAATGCTAACAGGGCGTAATTCATCCACGTTGTTTAATGCAAACGTCGCAGGCGGCAAGTAAAGAACAGACTCTGTTTTCGGCTGTAGAGTGGATTACATTTTTCCCCTGCCAGTTGTCGGTCCCGTGTTTCCGTTGGTTAGCTACTCTTGTTTTTATTTGTTGTTTGAAAGCGGCATCGTCTTTCCTTGCGGAGATGCAGTGTAGGAAACACAATGGTCACAGTAGGAAATTATCACAAATACCTCCTTCGGTTTATTAACCAAGTGATCCAGATTAATAAACAAGTAGAGTACTCTTATAACGTGTGCCAAAAAATTACCATAACAAATTAACAATCAAATCCTTTCTTTTATTCTGGGTGAACACACGTCACAGTTCTGTTATCTGGGAAGTGTCCAGATTGTAGTTCTGAAACCTATTTTTCATGTTGAATTAGCATTCACTGACAGTCATTCATGTCAAACAACTGAATCGCTGTCTTATGTCTCAGACGCTCAACGGTCAAGAAATGCCACTGTCTCAGAACTATAACTTGAAGTGTATTCCATCATCAGGGCTTTCTTTGGCCTGTTTGAATTGAATAAGGCAATACAAACTCAATACGACCACGGTGCCCTCATCCAGCAAACTGAAAACAGCAGTCACACAGAAGATATTTTACACCAAGCTGATTTTGGTGAATTAATAACACCTTAACGTGTGGCTTATCAGATCGTGAATTAATTTTAAAGTGGTCAAATTTAACTCTGAAATAAAACAGGATAAATACACTATCTGAGCCACGATTCAAATATTACTTTTTCCGGCATTAAAAACAACTTTTGCCTCACTGGGTGTGTAATCTGATTATGCGTTATCTACCAGACGCTCGGGCTCATAACAGATCTAAAGGCGTCACAGGCAATCAGGTTCAGTATTATTTTAAAGCAGCCAATGCCTTTTTCAACCATTACCTTTCTGACAGAACATAAACCTCACAATTACAAATGTTTTCCCGCAGAGCCAAATAACCCACACAAAGTTCGGAGAAGCGCAAACGCGGTGTCGAAGAAACCGCGGATGACTACCGAGCGTCCTTCCGATTGCCAAATCAACCGGCCGTGAGCCGATTATCACCAGTCGCTAACATCATATCCCCTGGATCTGAACACTGTACGCGCAGGTCGAAGCGTAACGCGGCATCACAAGTGTTACGCAATCCCCGCGACGACCGCACGGTGAAGTCAAATCAATACAAGTCACTATCGGACGACAGTAAGGAATCTTCCGGATGGGGTTGGGCTCTAACCCGAGCCTGAAGCCACCAGAACTAATCAACAAACGTCTTAAGTATGTAATTACGCCATGCTCTTTCATCCGTAGTCATTCATCTCTTTTAGGTCCTTGATAACATGGCTTGACTGTCCAGGCTCAGATTTTCATTTCATCAACGGTTTCAGCCGGAAACTGTTTCTAATAGCTTTCTAATTAAGATAGCATGCAGATCGATCGTCGAGACAGGAAGCTTTATTTTTCCCGGATCTAGATAAAGATTTCTTATGAGGAGGGATAAAGCATTCATTACCTTCAATTAACGTCCCCGGTCGATATACGCCATTGATTAGCACTGTGCAACATTTTATTACGCGAAAAACAATATGTTGTACGACAAATCCATTTTGTATCGCTCCCGTCCCACCACAATATTAGGTTACTGTGCCACTCAATCTAAAACAATAAACTTGTTTCCTGGTGGCGAAAACCAAAAACCCCATTTTACACCGCAAGATCCATATCCCCGACCCCAGCTAAATTATAGTGTTTACAATTTGAAAAACAATAAAATAAGTAAAAACCTATCGTTGCACAGGAATACCAGGAGGTATTGCACTGCCCTTGGCCCGGAAAGTAAACCCAGTTACCGGTTATAATGTGATGCGCTCTGCAACCGATTTATGCTTTGTAACCATTGAGACCATGTGTGTAGCCCTGAGAGGTAAACAGACACGAGGAGAGTTGAGAACAAAGACACGTCGCTCACGAGTCACGACACCGCTAACACAAACGGAACCGGAATGTCATATACATCACTCGTTTGGTTATCTGTGCTTTGGGGTCACGCAGATACGCGTTATTTAACTGAGACAGCAAGGACAGGTCACGTAGCCGTAGCAACGGGGAGCATGCACCTTTGACCTCATGCACCTTTGCGGTTCTTGCTGTGGCTCTGGACCCGCTCGTTCTTCACCCAAGCGGACATTTGTCCACGCCTCAACGGGACGCCGCCGTCACCTTGAATCTGCACGTGCGGGCGTCACGAGACGAATTGTAGACGAATCGTGCGGACAGAATTCACTTGGCAAGACAAGATGGCGGTTCAGTGTGCCGGGGAAGACGGGAGGGAAGCTGTATGGATTCTGGGGAATTTCTGTCAACTGTGAAATGGGCTTTAAATCACTTCTCCCCCCGAGCAAACGACTTTGTTGACGTCGCAAGCGTTTTCTGACGCTCATGAAAGGGATTCTTATCGTTTAGCGGCAACCGAACCGCTCAAAATTATTCACACAATAACAGCAGTAAACCTAAATATGGGCCAATCACCAATCCTCTCCAAGAGACATAATGTGAATCTGAGTCAATTCAGTTTGGAGATTGGCTGTGTCATTGGAACCGGGGGCAACATTTTGCTTCTGAAACCTGTAACTGCCTAAAATGGTATCCTATTCAATATGCCATACAGGCAGTCATTTGGGACTAACCCCAATCTCAAACAGCCTTCATGTGGATTAAGCCACCATCTGAAACTTTCGTCATGAAGACCAAGTCACCACCAGACTTGGCTGGGGGTTCTTAAGGAATTCAGTGTTAGAATTGGGATTAGATTTAGGTTAAGTTCAGACAAATGTATTCAGTTAATGAGTAATTTAGACATTAAGGTTGGGGTAAGAGAAGCATTAGCTCGAGTTATACGGAGGAGTTTTCTCCCGTACACAAATGTCCGATTTAGTGAATGAAATTGTCTCATCCTGAAATAAAATCCCGATAGGCTGTTGGCACGGCAACTATCTGAAGCCCTAGGGCGTCCGCCTCGCACGCGAGGACAGTCAAATTAGGAACTTGTTATCTTGTTCTCCAGGTGGATAAAGATATCCGTCCGGGCCGACGGGACCGCGCGAGACGGGCACTTCAAGAGCAGGTGTCAGGCAGACTAATAGATAATCCGCCTGCACCGATAATCCTAATCTGTATCCTGTGAGGTTCCCAGGGGCCACGTTACAGACAGGTAATCCTAATCTGTATCCTGTGAGGTTCCCAGGAGCCACTTTACAGACAGGTAATCCTAATCTGTATCCTGTGAGGTTCCCAGGAGCCACTTTACAGACAGGTAATCCTAATCTGTATCCTGTGAGGTTCCCAGGGGCCACGTTACAGACAGGTAATCCTAATCTGTGTCCTGTGAGGTTCCCAGGAGCCACGTTACTGACAGGTAATCCTAATCTGTATCCTGTGAGGTTCCCAGGTGTCACGTTACAGACAGGAAATCCTAATCTGTATCCTGTGAGGTTCCCAGGGGCCACGTTACAGACTGGTAATCCTGTTGTGAGGAGAAGTGTGTGGTAATCCTCACTCCAAATCGAGAGAGGAAACGTGAGCGCGAAAGAAAAACAAGCTCCACGCGCCGTCATCTCAGACCAATCGCTGCCGGGGGGGGGGACACACACGTGTGTTCAGAGTAAGAGGACGGCCACTCTGCCCTGTGAGATCGGCGGTCCAGAACCAACAAACACAGCTTGCACTGGGCCAAGCCTGCTCACTGGGGGCTTTAGATGTCTTCCTCACAAAGGCTCGCTCCGAGTTCGAAAACCCATTGATGCGTGTGTGAGGTCGTGTGTGTGTGTGTGTGCACCCATGCTGATGAGGGACATGTCACGACGGATCAATCGAAGGCGTTTCGAAAAGCCCTGTATGCGTCACCAGTTGTGTCACATCGCTGGCACAGACACACAGCCTTAAACCCCCCAATGTGTTACAGACGGACGCATCTGTATTCTCGTGCACACTCAGGCCTCCTTTCCATATTCTCGTGCACACTCAGGCCTCCTTTCCATATTCTCGTGCACACTCAGGCCTCCTTTCCATATTCTCGTGCACACTCAGGCCTCCTTTCCATATTCTCGTGCACACTCAGGCCTCCTTTCCATATTCTCGTGCACACTCAGGCCTCCTTTCCATATTCTCGTGCACACTCAGGCCTCCTTTCCATATTCACGTGCACACTCAGGTCTCCTTTCCGTATTCTCGTGCACACTCAGGCCTGCTTTCCATATTCCCGTGCACACTCAGGAATCCTGTCCATATTCTCGTGCACACTCAGGCCTCCTTTCCATATTCACGTGCACACTCAGGAATCCTGTTCATATTCACGTGCACACTCAGTCCTCTTGTTCATATTCACGTGCACACTCAGGAATCCTGTTCATATTCACGTGCAAACTCAGTCCTCCTGTTCATATTCATGTGCACCCTCAGGAATCCTGTCCATATTCTCGTGCACACTCAGTCCTCTTGTTCATATTCACATGCACACTCAGTCCTCCTGTTCATATTCACGTGCACACTCAGTCCTCCTGTTCATATTCACATGCACACTCAGTCCTCCTGTTCATATTCACGTGCAAACTCAGTCCTCCTGTTCATATTCACGTGCACACTCTGTCCTCCTGTTCATATTCACATGCAAACTCAGTCCTCCTGTTCATATTCACGTGCACACTCAGTCCTCCTGTTCATATTCACGTGCACACTCAGTCCTCCTGTTCATATTCACGTGCACACTCAGTCCTCCTGTTCATATTCACGTGCACACTCAGTCCTCCTGTTCATATTCACGTGCACACTCAGTCCTCCTGTTCATATTCACGTGCACACCCCAACCTCTGACTGAGGTCCCACACAACCTTCAGACAATGACAGTTACAAAAGATGTCTTCCAATCAGAGAGCAGAACCACAGGATGCAGTTCCCCCACCGACCACTGAGGTGATTAGCGAGTTGTGAGAGCTGAACAGCCACCAAGGTTTCACTGCACACTGTCGATAAAAGTTTGTTTCGGAAAAAACTTAGCACACACATTTAAGAAATAGGTGTAGCCGTTAAAAAAAAACTTTAAAATACTGTGTTGTAAAAGTTGTAAGAGTCACTGGGGCACATTACCCTACTTGAAGCGGTCGTATCTTACTGGGATAATAAAGCCCGGCCGTAACGACACGGAGGACATGTACCAATGGAATTACACCGTTGACAAACTGTTTACGAGAGAAGAGGGCCCTTGTAGCTCATAGCTGTGGCCTCAAACACAGTCCGGCCCCATCTACGTGGGGTTTGGGGGACAGTGTGAAAGCAGTAACAATCTCAGAAATACAAGCGGGACTTGATGGAATGCAGAATGGTCACAACTGCCTGCTCGGACTTGGCTAAAAAATGACTGTTATTTGTCAAAGTACCAGACAAGTTAGGATATACTTATTCAGTGGATTTTTTCTTTTTACAATTTTCCACATTGTATAATAGTAATAGTGAACACTGTAAAACCTCCTTTCAAAATCATAACGGCATGTACGAGATCTCACAGGATGAAATCAGAACCCAGGCATGTACGAGATCTCACAGGATGAAATCAGAACCCAGGCATGTACGAGATCTCACAGGATGAAATCAGAACCCAGGCATGTACGAGTTCTCGCAGGATGAAATCAGAACCCAGGCATGTACGAGTTCTCACAGGATGAAATCAGAACCCAGGCATGTACGAGTTCTCACAGGATGAAATCAGAACCCAGGCATGTACGAGTTCTCACAGGATGAAATCAGAACCCAGCCATGTACGAGATCTCACAGGATGAAATCAGAACCCAGGCATGTACGAGTTCTCACAGGATGAAATCAGAACCCAGGCATGTACGAGTTCTCACAGGATGAAATCAGAACCCAGGCATGTACGAGTTCTCACAGGATGAAATCAGAACCCAGCCATGTACGAGATCTCACAGGATGAAATCGGAACCCAGGCATGTACGAGTTCTCACAGGATGAAATCGGAACCCAGGCATGTACGAGTTCTCACAGGATGAAATCAGAACCCAGGCATGTACGAGATCTCACAGGATGAAATCGGAACCCAGGCATGTACGAGTTCTCACATGATGAAATCGGAACCCAGGCATGTACGAGTTCTCACAGGATGAAATCGGAACCCAGGCGTGTACGAGATCTCACAGGGTGAAATCAGAACCCAGGCATGTACGAGTTCTCACAGGATGAGACCAATTAAAAGGGGATAACCGCAGATCGTACCATAACGAGTGTGTGTACATGATAATCCAACAGCTGTGTATGATTAACATCCAGAACCAAACACCAGAGCCCGGCCACTTGGCAGGATGATGCATTAGAGTCACAACTAGCAGTTCGGTGAAATAAATCAGTTCCCGTAATGGCCATTGTTGCCGAATCAAACACGAAACGACACCTAGTAAAATAAAAGCGTCGCTTAGAAGACAGACAATTATTTCCACATAGGATCCCCAGTATATGCCGGGGAGAACGTAGACGTTTTATGAACCTAGAGGCACTCCATCCAGATCGCTTCATCCTAAACTGCCAGAGCAAAGTGCCTACAGTAAATGCCAGTGCCAATTCAAGTTCCCTAAATCATTTCCCGACACCCTGAGAGGTTTTCCTATGCCACTTCAAGACGTCGTCTAAGCCCCCCCCAATCGTAGTGTAGTATGTCTCATACCCCCCCCACCCAACACTCTAAAGCATGAAACGTCTAACTGACTGACAATTACATGTTGTTTACTAAGTGCCGTTGCCATTTCGAGGCATATCTCTCTCTGAAGAAACTTGTATATTATAAACAGATTTTCTGTCACTCCGAAAGTGCTTTGTGGTCGCAGCTTCGCGGCGGTTGTTGCAGCGGCGGAACAGACACGGACACGGACGCGGCGAATAATTCCTCCTAATGGACCCTGTCGGCGTTGTGCATCTCAGAATGTCAACATGTCTCTGAAGCAGATTAGGGGACAGCGCAAGAGGGGAGATGGGCGGAGAGAGAGAGAACAAAATGTAATAGCTGTGCCCAGATACTGGCCTACAGCCAGCTGACAAGTCTCGCTGTTCAAAAACTGTCACACTGACTGACACACTCAGATATACATATGATATTGTACGGTTGTGACACACTCATATATACATATGATATTGTACGGTTGTGACACACTCACATATACATATGATATTGAACGATTGTGACACACTCAGATATACATATGACATTGTACGGTTGTGACATACTCAGATATACATATGATATTGTACGATTGTGACACACTCAGATATACATATGATATTGTACGGTTGTGACACACTCAGATATACCTATGATATTGTACGGTTGTGACACACTCAGATATACATATGATATTGTATGGTTGTGACACACTCAGATATACCTATGATATTGTACGGTTGTGACACACTCAGATATACATATGATATTGTACGGTTGTGACACACTCAGATATACATATGATATTGTACGGTTGTGACACACTCAGATATACCTATGACATTGTACGGTTGTGACACACTCAGGGATACATATGATATTGTACGGTTGTGACACACTCACATATACATATGATATTGAACGATTGTGACACACTCAGATATACATATGACATTGTACGGTTGTGACATACTCAGATATACATATGATATTGTACGGTTGTGACACACTCAGATATACATATGATATTGTACGGTTGTGACACACTCAGATATACCTATGATATTGTACGGTTGTGACACACTCAGATATACATATGATATTGTACACACACTCAGATATACCTATGATATTGTACGGTTGTGACACACTCAGATATACATATGATATTGTATGGTTGTGACACACTCAGATATACATATGATATTGTACGGTTGTGACACACTCAGATATACATATGATATTGTACGGTTGTGACACACTCAGATATACATATGATATTGTACGGTTGTGACACACTCAGATATACCTATGACATTGTACGGTTGTGACACACTCAGGGATACATATGATATTGTACGGTTGTGACACACTCAGATATACATATGATATTGTACGGTTGTGACACACTCAGATATACCTATGACATTGTACGGTTGTGACACACTCAGGGATACATATGATATTGTACGGTTGTGACACACTCAGATATACATATGATATTGTACGGTTGTGACACACTCAGATATACCTATGACATTGTACGGTTGTGACACACTCAGATATACATATGATATTGTACGGTTGTGACACACTCAGATATACATATGATATTGTACGGTTGTGACACACTCAGATATACCTATGACATTGTACGGTTGTGACACACTCAGGGATACATATGATATTGTACGGTTGTGACACACTCAGATATACATATGATATTGTACGGTTGTGACACACTCAGATATACCTATGACATTGTACGATTGTGACACACTCAGGGATACATATGATATTGTACGGTTGTGACACACTCAGGGATACATATGATATTGTACGGTTGTGACACACTCAGGGATACATATGATATTGTACGGTTGTACATCAACTGCTACAAAGTGTGAGAAAGAGAGGAGAAATACGGAGACAGACAGAAATGCAAACGCTGAGCCCAGATTCCTGCCTATAGCCAGCTGCCAACATTCACTCACAACATCTACTTCAACTTTTTGGAATCAATAGCAGGGTGCAGATACTGAATTGCTTGTTGAGATGCTTTGAGAGATAAATCATTTTGGCCAACTTTTCAAAAGGCATCCTGTATAGTTCCATTCATATGGAGATATCAAAAAATACTTTTGACATTTTAACTCAAGGTTATCTTCTTCATACCTACTCTGTATGCCCACATCCAACTCAATTCCGGTTTAACCCAGCTGAAGTCAATCCATGAACCGGTTTAACCCAGCTGAAGTCAATCCATGAACCGGTTTGACCCAGCTGAAGTCAATCCATGAACCGGTTTGACCCAGCTGAAGTCAATCCATGAACCGGTTTAAACCAGCTGAAGTCAATCCATGAACCGGTTAAACCCAGCTGAAGTCAATCCATGAACCGGTTTGACCCAGCGGAAGTCAATCCATGAACCGGTTGGACCCAGCTGAAGTCAATCCATGAACCGGTTTGACCCAGCTGAAGTCAATCCATGAACCGGTTTGAGCCAGCTGAAGTCAATCCATGAACCGGTTTGACCCAGCTGAAGTCAATCCATGAACCGGTTTGAGCCAGCTGAAGTCAATCCATGAACCGGTTTGACCCAGCTGAAGTCAATCCATGAACCGGTTTGACCCTGCTCCAATTTGACTTAGCTCCATTCTGTCCAAAGATCTACACCCTTATGGGCGGTTGACTTAACCTGAGAACATTAAGAACTTTCTATTTAATTAAATACAGTGGAAATGTTTTTCTGTGTGTATATAATGACGTTTTTAGGTTGAATGATTTTCTCAGAAAATGTATTTTTGACAATAGAGGTACAAGCGATGGATGCATCACGCACTTACGTCTACACAGTTCAGAAACCAGAATCACATTAACAAAATACAAGGAAGAAAACCTTTTTACGAAAAACATTTTGTGAAAACATTTTAATGCAATGCCCGACGACTAACAAAAAGAAACGATAATGTTTCCCGTTGACTTAATGGAGATGCAATTTGCGGTACAATAATTAGAAAAGGTCTACAGCACAGTCATAATTGAGATGCAAAGTAATGCAGTTTAAACCATCAACACGCTCAGTGGCACTCGGTTAAATACACGCACTCAGGGATTTGTTTGTGCCACTGGTTGTAAAAGGGACACGGACAATCCAAAATGTACCCCAAAAATGATTTACTTTCTCATGCGAGTGCCAAAACTTGCCAAAACTTCACCAGACCCATTTGCTTTCAAACTTTTGGAATCGCATTGTCAACGGAGGTGAAATAGTGAATGAACGTATAGACGATGCACAAGTAAACAACATCACACATTCACCACAAAATGGAAGATAGAACTTAATAGTTTTAGGTCATTTCTACATACGCAACAGGCGGGTATATTGTACAACAGTGACCTAACTATGAACTAAAAATCATCATCACCAGTGAGAGTCCCATTTGCTTTACCAACACTAGAAATACAGAGCTGGTGTGATCTCATCCATGCCAGCTGTCCAACACAAGTGGAATGCAGTAATAGACCATCTCCTACTGAGCCTTCAGTACATTGAGAGAAGGCCCAGCAGTTCCCCATCCTGTGTGAATGTGCACCATAACCTCTGGGCAGTAACATTCAAAGATTCCCAGCTGTTAACACCAGAACAACTGTTTTAGCTCCAGTGCAAAGCTTTTCATGACTCGGGAGGACCAATTATCAGTATAGATGGAACCAATCACACACACACACAATCATACACACACACACACAATCACACACACACACACAAATACACACACATACACACAAAATACACACACACACACAATCACACACACACACACAAATACACACACACCCACAATCACACACACACACACAATCATACACACACACACACACAATCACACACACACACACAAATACACACACACACACAAATACACACACACAATCACACACACACACACACACAAATACACACACACACACACAATGACACACACAATCACACACACACACACAAATACACACACACACAATCACACACAATCACACACACACACACAAATACACACACACACACACAATGACACACACAATCACACACACACAAATACACACACACACAATCACACACAACACAATCACACACACGCACACAAATACACACACACACATACACACAATCACACACAACACAATCACACACACACAGCTTCTCTGACTGCCTCTCATCATGTGGCTGAGGGGGGGGGGGGCATGTAAAAAGGGCTTCATGAAATAAATGTGATGTAGTGATTTGCAAGAATCAGAGTTTAAGGTGTGTCAAGTGTGACGATTGTTCATTGCCTCGATCGTGTTTGTTCATTCGGACAGGCCAAACCCCGAACGGAGACCTCGTCGCCAATTCTGACAGGTGTTAAAAGGCCGGGAGCCTGGCGTTGACGGAGGCAAGCCGCAGATTCCGGTTTGAAGCTTGGGTCTGACAAAAACATCTGGCAACCAGACGGTTGCGGCTAATTAAATCCTAGCTGCCACTGCTCGTGGTGGAGCCCTAAACCTAACCAGAACCAAACCTCCTCAAACAACACCAGTTGGGATTTGTTTTCAACTGACCAATAAAGCGATGTTAGAGTGTTTTACTAGACTACAACAACAAGGGAAAACCACACGTACATCTAGGGACAGGTTTCAGGCTTCGGTAAGCTGGCGGGAAAATCAGCCGCGTTAGACAAAAACACCCTTTGATCTTAGGAGAGGGGGGTTGAGACTAAAGGCAGCAGGAGGATAATTAAGTATGCTCTTTATGGTTCGGCTCTGACAAAAGAAAAACCAGTTCCGTTCCGTCCGTGGCCGGGCGAAGGCTCTTTCAGTTAAACCAAAAAGTTAAACTTCCGACGGAGATAATCGGTTCCTCGGGGGGCCGAGGTGGTGAGAGAGTGTGACGCCTGGCCAACATCCAGAGGTAGAAACCAAATATAATCATCGCTGCACAGGCCACAGGCACGGGCACGCCACTCAATTCTGTTGTCTTAGGAGTTACTCTGGATCAGAGCGGGGGTGGGGGAGGGGGGGTGGTGCATGTACCCAGGGAGAGGTCCTTGATATTCGTCTTTCACAACAAGTCTCTGAGGCGCACACTCTCTGTGTAAATGCTGGACCTCTATGACAGGTAACGACATGGATTTATCGTGTACACAAACGACTCAGGAAACCACCCACACATACACACACACCCCCACACACACCAACACACGCCCACACACACACCCACACACACACACACACACACACACTATTGTATTGACCACTCGCATTTGCTTTCAGATTAGTAATGAAATAAAGAAACATCGGTCCATCGAGTAAAATAATAACATTACTTCTTTATGTATTTTCCCGCTGAGTGGTTTGTCGTGGGCAGATAGCCAGAGAGGAGAGAAGATCCAGTGTAAAGCTGAAGTTTAATTATGCAACCTATAAAGTTGAGTTTTTATTATTCATTTAGTTGCACTATCGCAATAAAACCATGACGTGGAATATAGCTTGCTCTTTTATTGTTTTTAATAACCTTATCATTTGTTAACTTCATTGTCGTATTATAATTATTTTGTCTTTCAATAACTACATTTTGGACATTCTGTCAAACCACACTGCTTCTATATTACACAGCGAGTTTAACCAGGAAATGCGTAGGCTACATTAAACGGGTGGTTTTGCGGGGTAAACGCACGAAACATACATTGCATTACAATGGCATAAATGTGTTGTAACGTTAGAGTTAGGGTCAGCAAATATTTGACCAACGATTTTTTATGATTTTAACGGAATGCAAAAAAAGGTAAAGTTACACGAAATCTCTGGCAAACAAACTCACCGCCACTTCACTTCTTACACACACACACACAAACACTTCACTTTCAAGAGTTCAAACTGACAACTTTTCCTTCCCCCAAAATGCATCATTGAACGACCCGCAGTTTCCTCAACCAACCAGGGAAAAAGCGAAGTGGACGATTTTTCAACAACTCAGAAAGACAGAATCGCAGGAGTGAATTTATCATTTCAACCGACTTTGATGCAGTGAATTTATTGGCTGCACGGCGATCATTATCAGGTCCCCGTCAACGTATAGGGTCTAGTGTAATAATCCGCTCTAATGAATTTAACATTTAACAGCGAGTCCTGGTGCAGCGATCGACACAAATAATACATGCATAGACTGTAGACAGAGAGGAGCAAGAGGAGCGTACAACCCTGAGGCAATCTCAGTCTTCGCCTGCTCTAATCATTTTCGGTTTGGGCGATGTCAGAGAAGAGCGTTTCATCAATATTGTCACCCGGGTGGAGTTAAAACGGTTTGGGTTCCTGTAGGGCTACACACACACACAGACACACACACACACACACACACAGACACACACACACACACACACAGAGACACACACACAGACACACACACACACAGAGACACACACACACACACAGACACACACACAGACACACACAGACACACAGACACACACACACAGACACACACACACACACAGACACACACAGACACACACACACAGACACACACAGACACAGACACACACAGACACACACAGACACAGACACACACACACAGACACACACAGATACACACACACAGACAGACACACACAGATACACACACACAGACACACACACACACACACAGACACACACAGACACACAGACACACACAGACACTGACACACAATTGCACACACTTTCAGGCATCTGCAAGTCAAATTGCTCTGTCTTAATCACAGAGACACATTATCAGTCCAGAGCCTGAACCTCATTTAGCAATTTGTGTGTGTGTGTGTGTGTGATACGAGTGTAAAGCTCATGGCTGTGTCTGTCCACTGGTCTGAATGAATAACAAGTGTGTGTGTGTGTGTCCGTTGATCTGAGACCTTGACTCGCGGTGTGCCATCTCTCATTACTATCAGTGCCAGAGCAGAGTGGAGGAGTGGGAGGCAACGCAGGTGACTTTCCCGTCAACCGGGAGACAGAGAGCCCACATGAAAATGTCACTCAGAATGGGATCTTAATTAGCACACTCAGTCATGCGGTACTCACCGCCACCGCCTCACACACACACACACACACACACACACACCACAACCACACACACACACACCACAACACAACCACCCACACACACACACCACAACACAACCACCCACACACACCACAACACAACCACACACACACACACACCACAACACAACCACACATACACACACACCACAACACAACACAACACACACACACCACAACACAACCACACACAACCACACACACACCACAACACACACACCACAACACAACCACACAACCACACACACACAACACAACACAACCACACACACACACACACACATACACACACACAGACACACACACATACACACACGCAATGGCTCCTTCGCGCGTCAGAATGGAGAACATTCACTGTATTTTTTGTATGTTTTCATGTGCTTCTCCAGCCAATCCTCTGGAGCCACCCCCTAAATATCCAGGGGAAATAGATTGACGGTGGGTGCTGTAAGTGAGTTGTACCCCACTTCGGGTGCGGGATCCAGACCGAGTGGATGTGTCGTCCAGCGCCATGTCTCACTTACTGTCTGGTTACGTCTACTCATCCATGCCATCCAATGAATCAGCCACTTCCTGCTCCACCTCAACCAATAGCAACACAGGGATTGCGTTCAGCTGTAGGGACACGTTTCAGTCAGCACTGATTCCATTTGCAACTCAACGGGCTCGTATGACACAGAACCGGAGCCCAGGTAGGACACGGTGCATCTGAAACTGATCGACTTCGGACCGGCGGTGTAAAATGTCAGAGGCATTTATGGATGCAGAGCGGGGCGACCTGGGGCCTTGATCCCATCATGGTCATGGAGACTCAGGTGATTCAAATCCTCGTCATCATCTGACAGTTTACACGGACAGATTGCCTCCACTCTCTCGCTCACCCTGAACTACCTTCATCTCCTCTCCTCTTTAACTCTCTATCTCTTCATATCCACTTTAACTCTCTCTCTTTTCGTCTCCTCTTTACCTCTCTCTCTTAATCTCTTCTTTATCTCTCTCTCTCTCTCTTCATCTCCTCTTTACCTCTCTCTTCATCTCCTCTTTACCTCTCTCTCTCTCTCTCTTTTCGTCTCCTCTTTACCTCTCTCTCTTTCGTCATCTCCTCTTTACCTCTCTCTTTTTCTTCATCTCCTCTTTACCTCTCTCGCTCTTCATCTTCTCTTTAACTTTCTCTTTTTCTTTGTCTCCTCTTTATCTTTCTCTCTCTTCATCTCCTCTTTACCTCTCCACTTTCATCCTTTCCCTCTTTCACCCATAGTCTCCTCACAGGGATAATTCCAACTGCATGTAGAACGCATCATCCACTGTCCAGAGCAATACCTTTGACAAGGCCTCACCGAGTGATTGAGGGGCTGCTCAGTGTATTATCAGTGCCGAGGCATGAAGACTATTACACACACACAAAAACTGGGTGTGACAGGTAGGGCAGAAGATTCGGTCGATTTACCAGGGCTTTGAGCTACCCAACTTCCCCAAGGAGGATTACCAATGCTCAGAACATGCAAGGATATTCAAATCCCCAAATGGGCCTGTTTTCGAGCGTGGAGAAGGAAATCCAATTCTCTCTTCAAAGTGATCTGTTGCAGTGCATATTTAACACAGAACCGAGGTCTGGTTTCTCATCTCTTCAGTGCATATTTAACACAGAACCACGGTCTGGTTTCTCTCCAGGGTCTGTTGATCAATCGCGTCTGTACTGCTGGTCCGAATAAACCCATTTGTTCCTAAACTGGAAATTTCCAGACAAAAAAGCTTTTTATTTCTCCCAGGTAACGTAAGATGCCACCTAGCCAAAATACAAGACCCCTCTTGCACAGCAGCAGTGGTCGTTTGACATGACTTGTCCCCACTGGGGAACGTGCCCCATTAGAATGAAGATGATGACGGGCGAAGAACCGGTAAAGGAGTGTGCCGTCCCCGGCTGGCTGCTCCCACGACGCCGGAACGCGCCAAGAGGTCCACGTTGGACGTGGCTCACCCGAGAACGGGCAAACGGTACGGCAAGAAAGAAAGTTCCAGATTGCGGGAAGCTCGGCGCTGCCGGAGCAACAACGGCCGACGGGGAACGGCTCGAGGAGATGGAAAGTTCGGTTACGAGCGAGGCCGGCTCAGAAAGGGGAGGGACTGAGGACCAGGAAGCCGCCGAGAGAGCGCAGCTTGACGGTGTCTCTCCGCGGCGTAATGGAAGCTGTAAATGATAGCTGTGAAACTAGTAATTGCCGACCATTTCCGAGTCCTCCGCAGCAATGATAGTTGCAAAGTGCCCGGATGTGCCGGCTTGTCATTCGTGTTCCCATGGGTGTTTCTCCTCAATAACCACGGCAACAATTCATCATGCTGTTTTCTATAATTCAGCCTAGAAATGACACTTGTCTACGCGCCCCTGATACACAACACAGGCAGCCTGTGAGACCGGATCAGAAGTGGGTAGAGAGTGACAGAGGAGCGATGGGTAAACAGAGACGGGTGCAGAGGTACTGTGGAGTGGGGTGGTTAGAAAGTTGAGACAAAGGTAGCGAAGGGTAGAGAGAGAGAGTTGGAGAGAGTTAGACAGAGATAGAGAGATGGTAAAGAAACATAGAGACAGGAACAGAGGGATGGTAGAGGTGTGACTGATCGGGTATGTAGACCTGCATTTCCCTGGCACCCCCACCTATCTCTCACCCTCCGGTTCCCCTCTCCTCGTTTTCCCTCTCAATCACATCTATATCCGGTGTACCGCACATCCTCACATTCACGTGTACCCCACATCAGGCACCATGCTGATCTAGTGGAACCTCACCATGGGCCCCCATCATCACAGTCACACTGATACAACCAAAGAGGCGTGAAGACACAGCTGGGGGGAACATCAGACCTGATTCCACATGAAAGATCTTCCCTCTCTGCGAGGGATCTCAGATACTGACGTCAAGAAAATGTCAAGAATCCAAACGGGATTTCACTGCGACGAGTGTGTCTACTCAAACCGACTGAAAGTTTTACACTGTGATATTTTTTCTTATGAAACGGATACTTTTCATCTCTTCAGCACAGTAAATGTGAAGCTTCAAACGACCAGTTATCACTAGAGGAAGCATTACTTCTGTAGCCTGGGAGCAGAACTGTTTGCATGTGCTGCTCTAGCCTGGGATCTAAACTGTTTGTACAGTTCTGCAACTCCCAGAAAGGTCAACATACCTAAGCCCAGGGCATCTGTTCCTAAAACAAAGCCGTTATTTAACTTCTGCTGCACAAATGTTCAGAACAACATTTTATTTTGTTTTTATTCATATTTTTTTTGCCCAGATTACCTCACACTTACCCTAACTATAATGCAGACATGACCTATAAGGCTAAGCACATGTTTAAAGGCTCGAAAATGCTCCTGAGTAGGTATTTGTCAACATAAGCCTACTTCTAATAACACAACCCAACAAACCGTCAATTGTAATAATCCCATTGATTAATGAACAGAAATTCATTAAAAGTGAATCTTGCTTAAAAAACAAACCATGAAATGAATGCAGGGAAAATTATTGTTTTCAAAAAACCTCACATTTTTTATAGTGCCCCATACTTCACATAATCACACAGATCACACAATCTCTCTTAATTTGATCAGCTACGGATTGTGGAGCCCGGAATGGGTAACATTTGACATAAGGAGGAGGTGTTACACACAGTAAGGAGGCTACAGTGAGGAGGCTACAGTGAGGAGGCGACAGTGAGGAGGCTACACACAGTGAGGAGGCTACAGTGAGGAGGCTACACACAGTGAGGAGGCTACACACAGTGAGGAGGCTACAGTGAGGAGGCTACAGTGAGGAGGCTACAGTGAGGAGGCTACAGTGAGGAGGCTACAGTGAGGAGGCTACAGTGAGGAGGCTACAGTGAGGAGGCTACAGCAGTGAGGAGGCTACAGTGAGGAGGTGACAGTGAGGAGGCTACAGTGAGGAGGCTACACACAGTGAGGAGGCTACAGTAAGGAGGCTACAGTAAGGAGGCTACAGTGAGGAGGCTACAGTGAGGAGGCTACACACAGTGAGGAGGCTACAGTAAGGAGGCTACAGTGAGGAGGCTACACACAGTGAGGAGGCTACAGTGAGGAGGCTACACACAGTGAAGAGGCTACAGTGAGGAGGCTACAGTGAGGAGGCTACAGTGAGGAGGCCTACAGTGAGGAGGCTACAGTGAGGAGGCTACAGTGAGGAGGCTACAGTGAGGAGGCTACAGTGAGGCTACAGTGAGGAGGCTACAGTGAGGAGGCTACAGTGAGGAGGCTACACACAGTGAGGAGGCTACAGTGAGGAGGCTACAGTGAGGAGGCTACAGTGAGGAGGCTACAGTGAGGAGGCTACAGTGAGGAGGCTACAGTGAGGAGGCTACAGTGAGGAGGCTACAGTGAGGAGGCTACAGTGAGGAGGCTACAGTGAGGAGGCTACACACAGTGAGGAGGCTACAGTGAGGAGGCTACACACAGTGAGGAGGCTACAGTGAGGAGGCACAGTGAGGAGGCTACAGTAAGGAGGCTACAGTGAGGAGGCTACACACAGTGAGGAGGCTACAGTGAGGAGGCTACACACAGTGAGGAGGCTACACACAGTGAGGAGGCTACAGTGAGGCTACAGTGAGGAGGCTACAGTGAGGAGGCTACAGTGAGGAGGCTACACACAGTGAGGAGGCTACAGTGAGGGGGCTACAGTGAGGAGGCTACAGTGAGGAGGCTACAGACAGTGAGGAGGCTACAGTGAGGAGGCTACACAGTGAGGAGGCTACAGTGAGGAGGCTACAGTGAGGAGGCTACAGTGAGGAGGCTACAGTGAGGAGCCTACAGTGAGGAGGCTACAGTGAGGAGGCTACAGTGAGGAGGCTACAGTGAGGAGGCTAAAGTGAGGAGGCTACAGTGAGGAGGCTACATGCAGTGAGGAGGCTACAGTGAGGAGGTGACAGTGAGGAGGTGACAGTGAGGAGGCTACAGTGAGGAGGCTACAGTGAGGAGGTTACAGTATCATATGAAACATGCGGCGCTAGAACCCTGACACCAGCTGTTCACAGCACTCAGCAGCAGATGAGGAAACACAGCAGCCTATTCAAATGTCGTCCCACATTCACCAATTAGTTCAGGAGAGGATATTATGCACCATAAACTTAGTCTCACAGCAGTGGTCCTCTCATATTTACACACTGCGTGTGTGTGTGTGTGTTGATGGTGAGCTAACACACACTAGCGCCGAGCGCTAACTCCATTATAAGCCCTATGGGCTTCACATTGGACCGGCCCCACAAAGCCTCTGTGTGAACAAGTGTTTTTCTGTTTTCCTTGGGTCCCCTCCATTTGGGGACCCGATCCTCCTGCCCGGGCCTCGTGTTGTGCAGAGAGGCCGGAGCGAAAGAGGTAAAGCCGAGCTATAAGGAATGGAGAGGAGAAATGCCGGGATTTTACATTGTCTAAACCCCATGTCGGCACAGGAAGAATTTGACACGCTATCAAGACAACCCAGTCACTTATATGGCATATCAAAACACATTCAGAGTAGGACACCGTTGCATTTTGGAGATAGCTGCTGTTTGACATGAAGTGTGTGTGTGTGTGTGTGTGTGTGTGTGTGTGTGTGTGTGTGTGTGTGTGTGTGTGTGTGTGTGTGTGTGTGTGTGTGTGTGTGTGTGTGTGTGTGTGTGTGTGTGTGTGTGTGTGTGTGTGTGTGTGTGTGTGTGTGTGTGTGTGTGTGTGTGTGTGTGCGTGTGCGTGTGTGTCGCAGTGACTTCCATCTCTGAATAACTTGTTTGTGTTGTCTCAGTGTTTCAGTGTGTTTCTAAGAAATTCTAACTATATAATGAAAATTAAAACGTCCCTAAACTGTTGTCAAATCAGAAACAAATACTTTGTGTTAGGTTTAAGGGCAAAAGTTATAACGGTTTGGCATTAAAGCGATGATAAGGTTAGTCATAAATGTTATGTTATTCAGGTAACGGTTAGGATTAAGGTTAGTCATATATATTATGTTAATGTTATGTTATTGAGGTAACGGTTAGGATTAAGGTTAGTTTTAAATATGATTATTAAAATGATTATTTAAAAACCGTTCATTTTTGAGTGCCCAGTGAAACACGTAAAAGTGTGTGTGTGTAATTTATTGTTTGCATATTCTTTAGCATATTAAGCCAATTTCAATGTGATCTGAGCGGGCCATACAATCAAAGACTGTGTGTTTGGCAGACATGGACAGGGGACGTTACCAGCTCTCCTCAGACAAGTCAGGTACGACACATGCTTGTTGATGAGGACAAACACAGACGCCCCGGAGACTGATTAGAGGGATGCACTATTCTGTGCTTGGAACCGGTATTGTTCTGGGGCGCTAATTAAGATTCTAGACAAAAAACGGGGAAAGAGGAAAAAGGAGAGAAGGATGGACCGAGGCTCTTAGCTACAACAAAGACTTCTCCTGCGTGAGCAAAAGATTGAGCCAAGATGAGGACTTCGTGACCAGAGGGGAGATGGGGGCTGATTGAAACTGTACTCCGTGGGGAAGCCATTGTTAAGAGACAGAGGGGGACTACACAGACATTGGTCTCTCGTTCGCCTTTGTCCGCCCAGTCAACGTCGATTTTCACACCGACCCAAAACAATTAAGGCACCTAATTGATATTCTACTGACCGAATGCGAGCCACGTCTGAAACAAAGAAAATAAATCAACCAAAGTCGTTGAATCTGAGAGTCTGAATCCTCCCCTGATGTGACAATGTAAGTGCAGTGAAGTCCTGGGAGTCCACTGGAATCTGAATGTAACACTGCATTATGATACAG
Source organism: Dallia pectoralis (assembly GCA_029465975.1). Lineage (NCBI taxonomy): Eukaryota > Metazoa > Chordata > Actinopteri > Esociformes > Umbridae > Dallia > Dallia pectoralis. Next base: position 5,055,092 of record CM055742.1, read on the forward strand.
TGAAGTCCCGGGAGTCCACTGGAATCTTAATGTAACACTGTATTATGATACAGTGAAGTCCCGGGAGTCCACTGGAATCTGAATGTAACACTGCATTATGATACAGTGAAGTCCCGGGAGTCCACTGGAATCTGAATGTAACACTGCATTATGATACAGTGAAGTCCCGGGAGTCCACTGGAATCTGAATGTAACACTGTATTATGATACAGTGAAGTCCCGGGAGTCCACTGGAATCTGAATGTAACACTGCATTATGATACAGTGAAGTCCCGGGAGTCCACTGGAATCTGAATGTAACACTGTATTATGATACAGTGAAGTCCCGGGAGTCCACTGGAATCTTAATGTAACACTGTATTATGATACAGTGAAGTCCCGGGAGTCCACTGGAATCTGAATGTAACACTGCATTATGATACAGTGATGTCCCGGGAGTCCACTGGAATCTGAATGTAACACTGCATTATGATACAGTGAAGTCCCGGGAGTCCACTGGAATCTGAATGTAACACTGTATTATGATACAGTGAAGTCCAGGGAGTCCACTGGAATCTGAATGTAACACTGTATTATGATACAGTGATGTCCCGGGAGTCCACTGGAATCTGAATGTAACACTGTATTATTATACAGTGAAGTCCCGGGAGTCCCCTGGAATCTGAATGTAACACTGTATTATGATACAGTGAAATCCCGGGAGTCCCCTGGAATCTGAATGTAACACTGTATTATGATACAGTGAAGTCCCGGGAGTCCACTGGAATCTGAATGTAACACTGTATTATGATGCAGTGAAATCCTGGGAGTCGACTGCATACAAAAACCAGATAGCCAGACAGTTTAATATTCCAAGAACGTGTGTACAGGTAAAGCCATCAGCTGGATCTCACTCAATGCAGCCACTGGCGTGGGTTGATTTCCTTCCCTTTACACTCAGTTTCAGCGGTCGAACGGGCGAACAGGCAAACAGTTTTGGGAAAACATGAGATGCGACATAGCATCTAAACAAACACACAGAAACACACAGAGAAACACACACAGGAAGTTAACAAGAACCTCTCTCTCTGTATATATTCTTTTAAAATAAACCTGGATACAATGCAACTTTCAATTTGGTCTTTCAAGCTCTACCCGACGGAATGGGAAACTTCCAAAATGGTGTCGCTAAAACGACAGATGATCAAAGACCCAAACTCACTGACATTTTCCGAGGAGCTTCTGTCATGTGCGAAAGTTTCTGGCGCCAGAGAGGAATCTGGTTGTGATCTCCTTTGTCTATATTCCATTTGTGAGCAAAACCCTGACTCCTAAATCCTTGACCGTTTGAAATAGTAGAATTTAGGTGTTCGCAGCACTGCATTCCCTCAAAAATTCCTATATACAAATGAACGATCTGTTAGGGAGATTTAATATAGAACGGCTTAAACTTTAAATAGCATCAGCGACACATACAAGATAGAGGTAGTGTTTCAGATTTCAAAAACGTTTCCTGTTGTACACATGGTGGTTAAAAAAAATGTCTCTGGCGTCTAGGGAGTTTGAGAAAGTGGGTAATTTGGGTTCTCGCACAGATTTTAGACTCTTGAAGAAGATCGGAAATCTGACGATAAGTCCTCTATTCGCTCACTGCCTGCCAACTATATTCTCTGGGATGTAATTGGCACTTCTCAGACACATCTTCACTAACACAATTCCAATTACATTCCTTCCCACATAAGTCCCTAGTTTCCGGACTGGTATTGGCACTTCTTACACACTGGAGGGGGAAACCGTTACTGTCAAAGAAACATGCATCCTTGGCACACACACACACGCAAACACACACACACACACAAAACATACGCAAAAACACACACGGCCTGCTGAGGTGTGGGTGTGCTCGTGTCATAATTACCACATCATAAACAAGCCATTTCACCCGTTATCAATTAAGAAAAGATGAAACCAAACGCCTCGTTACCGGTGTCCTCGTTAGTGGCGTCCTCGTTAGAGGTGTTCACCTCGGACATCAAACCGTTTCATGCCGCCGCCGCGTCGCCGTCGCCATCGTTTCGCTCTCTCGTTCATCGTGTTATTAATTAGTTAAGCGAACACTTTGAAACTACTAATTATGCAGCCGACGGGCAATTCTGAATTATTTAGCGGGTGCATTGTGGCACGGGTAATTGGCGACACTTACAGCGTTTACCCTATTGATTACGCGTCGATTCATCCAGGGGGCGGCGACATCGTGCCCCTGTCTGTTGACCCGCGGGCGGAGGCTCGGGTGTAGCCAGGTGCAGCTGCTTGAGTGCTGCCTCATGACAGGCCCCGGCACGCCAGTCCGCTATATGTGCCAAGCCTCCAATTTGCTCTCCTTTCTTTCGAACCCGGGGTTTGTCCGGGAGAACTGTCACACGCTCGTGTGTCCTTAGACGGGGGGGTCGACTTCGTTAGGCGTCAAGCTGAGGGGAACGGCCCGAAACGCGGCGGGACTAGGCTCTATTCGTTTTGGTTTGGTTGTGGTCATTTCGTTACATTATCAGGAGCCAGAAACAGTAGAATTCCTCTGCCTCCTTCACGCACGTCCACATAACCCCACCTTTGTCACCGCCCGATATATGGATTCAATTTAAAATCGGTGGCAAATATAAAGCTTCGCTGATCACTGACTGACACTTCGAGACGGCGAGAGAAACGAGTAGAAATGTCGGCTGCTAGGAAACACGGCAAATATTAAAAGGTCGTCGCGGAGTTACGAAAATAGAAGATGTTTGAGAAGTAAACTGTGCTTATAGGTCCTCTCCGATGTGCACCAGCAACCAACCGCTAAGCGTTTACGCCAAACCGAATGACTAATGAGTTACTGTGCGAACAACGGGATTTGATCATACCAACTTGGACTACAGGACGTCTATATATCCATATAAAACGTTTCTGTGATCTTTTACTGAATTAATTTAAATATGAAATACACTTCCGGTTCACGGGGTAATATGAACTTGCCTGACCAGGAGGATGTCTCTAATACTTTAAACTTGTAATGTGTTATGGTCAAAGTAGTACAACCACTTACTGTAGGCGTTCGTATATGAGACCTACACAGACAGTTCACGGTCAATTTGTCTTTTAAATAACCACCACTCTGGCTCAAAACAATAAGAATTGCATGAACTTCCGTTCACTGAAATGTCATGTCACATACCATGAACACGGTGTCAACAGTGTAAGTTACTGCCTCCACCACACATGGACCACGGAAGCATTTCCTCCCCCAATATTATAGACCAGACACTCCTACCACATTCTACAACCATCGCTCATTTATGGCACTAAAACTTAAGCCATTTCGGTGAATATTTTGTGCACACAAATCACATTAAGCAGTTGGTGCACACAGACCAATCAGGACTGAGAAACAGAAACACAGCAGCCAATCACAGACCTGCAGCTGCCACAGGAGCGTAACTCACTCATTTGATTGACTTCAATTCTTCCAGGCATGTGGACAAACGCGTCTGATTCTGGCATTTTATCTGTCTTGAAGTTGCAGTCTTGTGCTGATATATACATTTGATATCGTCGTCTTGTTACTTCTTTCACTAGTTTACAGTTTAAGCCAATAGAGAAGAAATGTAGCTGGACATTATAATTGACAATCTCCCAGTACAGTAAACATTTATTTTATTTTCATTGAGCTTTGACATTTGTATCCAATGTGTGTATCGATTGCAAATACGTTTATGAACGCTATATCGTGACATAAACGACATTTAAAAAAACAATAACCATGACCGAGATTTGTTGTAAATTAATCCACGGCCGATTCTCTGATTGGCGTCCGGTATGAAGCCGGTTTAGAGCCATGACAGATTTCAGGATAGATGCGCCTCATATACGAGGGATTGCAAGCAAGGTATTAAATGCAGAGGTGCTTCAACTGTGTTTCTGAATATATTACTCGATGACAAGTGTTTATTTTATTTTAAAACTAAACTCACTTTTTCACTCACCTGAATTTTCCAATGATGGGATATTGCAGGGCTAAGTAAATCAACACATTTTATTTGCTGGATAACTCTGGGGGTCTCTAAACACGTTACACGTGATTATTTCATGCTACCCACCGTTTCATAAACATTAGTTCCTATTACATTGGGACAAACATTTTGGTCAAGTGCTTGATTACCCCCAAGGTTTTGCTACCAGAGATCATTAAAATTTGAGGGATTGCCTTGTAAAGTCAGAGAATTTCTAGAAAACATTCAAATATTCCTGATTAAAATGTACTATTTCTCAATTGTGCTCTGTATAATACAGGCATTTAATTAGCAAAGGCGCCACGTAAGGAAATGAGATAAGAGATGGATTACCTCATCAGAAAAGGACATCTCATTTCATCGACCATGTGGGAAGTCATACCCCAGCAGATCTCAATAAAGCGTGTTTACTTTCTTGCTTTTGACGGAAAGTCTGTAAATATGTTATCCAAACACGCCCTTCTGACATTTAGACTATGATATCACAATGTGATCCGTGTAATTAATTTTTCTTTCATGTCTCCCAGCATTGCCTTCTCTGCTGGGATCTCTTGAAGATGCCAACGCGGACTAGAAATGTTTAATTAAGCCCATCTGCGTGCGGCCTGTTGACTGCCGTTGCCGTCGATGCGGGCCGATGAAGGACTCGGCTCCAAAACATTTGTGAGGCAACACAAATATGTTTATTTGAGTGCTGTCCTATTTGGGTTCCTGGTCAGTCTAGCTACAGACGCTTCCACAGCTAGCCCTCCCCAACTCCGTTGGCACTTTTCTTCAGTGAAGGTTGAATAATTAGATTTTAATCAAATAAGTACACAGAACAAGGGCACAGCTCTTGATAAACCAGGGATTAAATTCTTTTTTTTTTTCTCGTATTTCTTTGAAAGTGGTTTGAAATGATTTATTTGCCCTATCGGGTTTGGCATTCTGTGGGACCCAGGCCGATTCTCGTGTTCATGCGCAAAAATTATAAACCATATTCTGTAGTATCTTTCTGTATTATACACACGAACACATCAAGAACACAGTTAACATATGTATATTTTGAGTTTTTTTGTCCCAGTCTATAGCGTGTCTTCTGTTTATGTCATCATACATGTTTCTACATATTGTTATATACTTTGGTTTGTCAATTCCCAGTTAATATTATGCATATTCAGTAGCTGCCACGGTTACGAACCACAGGTTGGCAGGACAGATGTGCGGGCAATAAGGAACAAAACAGGTGCGGGCAATAAGGAACAAAACAGGTGCGGGCAATAAGGAACAAAACAGGTGCGGGCAATAAGGAACAAAACAGGTGCTGGCAATAAGGAACAAAACAGGTGCTGGCAATAAGGAACAAAACAGGTGCGGGCAATAAGGAACAAAACAGGTGCGGACAATAAGGAACAAAACAGGTGCGGGCAATAAGGAACAAAACAGGTGCGGACAATAAGGAACAAAACAGGTGCGGGCAATAAAGAACAAAACAGGTGCGGGCAATAAGGAACAAAACAGGTGCGGGCACTAAGGAACAAAACAGGTGCGGGCAATAAGGAACAAAACAGGTGCGGGCAATAAGGAACAAAACAGGTGCGGGCAATAAGGAACAAAACAGGTGCGGGCAATAAGGAACAAAACAGGTGCGGGCAATAAGGAACAAAACAGGTGCGGTCAATAAGGAACAAAACAGATGTCTGTGATGACGAGGAAGAGAGGGCGCAGATCCACGTGACAGTGGTGGGGGGGCAGCAGCAATTGTATCAGGGTGGTCGCCCCCCCCCGCCCAGCTGCGGGCACCCATTGGCGGTGCCACTGCCTTCCTGTACAGGTCATCCCTCTGATTCTGGGTTATATAGGGGCCAGCTATTGTCCCGTTTAACGCAAAAAAAACGGGGGTGTATCCATGGCACCCGGGAAGAGTTGGCAAAGTCCCGAAACGAGACGATGGGGTGAGAAAAACAGAGAACAAGAGAGAGACAGCGGGGGGGAAAGAGCCCTCCTGTTCGGCTCTCCCTTTCAGAAAGGAGTGTTAGGGTGAGGCACCCCCGTCGCCCAACACCCCGCCCCCTTCCCCCCAACGATGCCTCCTCTCTCCCCATGTGAAAGCAGTGGTGGGAACAGACCCTCGTGGAAGCGCATTGAATAGGGGCCATTTGCTCTTCTGCGCTCCAGAGTGGGCGTGCCAAAACAGGCCCAGTTCCTCTCTGCTCTCTGGCCCCTTTCTCTCTCTCTCTCTCTCTCTCGCTCTCTCTCTCTGGGTGTCTGGTGGACACATCTGTGTCGTCGTCCCTCGCCCCCCCACACACACCCCCAGCATCACTGTAATTTGTTATCTTCCACGGACTCTGCCAAACAGGCGGTCCTCTCCCTTTGTGGGGCCCTGGACTCAGACTCACTGAGGTTGCATTCAGCCCATCTCATCGCCCCCCTCGGTTCTGCTGGGATGGGCGGAGCCAGGCTCATTATCCATGGTGATTTGTGTGCTAATGATACACTCAGGGATGTATGCCCCGTCTACAGGAGTGGTTCAGCCAGGGCTACACCTCCTACAGCAGGGGTAGGCCCCTGGATGGAGGCCCCTGGATGGAGGCCCCTGGATGGAGGCCCCTAGATGGAGGCCCCTGGATGGAGGCACCTGGATGGAGGCCCCTGGATGGAGGCCCCTGGATGGAGACCCCTGGATGGAGGCCCCTAGATGGAGGCCCCTGGATGGAGGCCCCTGGATGGAGGCCCCTGGATGGAGGCCCCTGGATGGAGGCCCCTGGATGGAGGGCCCTGGATGGAGGCCCCTAGATGGAGGGCCCTGGATGGAGGCCCCTGGATGGAGGCCCCTGGATGGAGGCCCCTAGATGGAGGGCCCTGGATGAAGGCCCTGGATGGAGGGCCCTGGATGGAGGCCCCTGGATGGAGGCCCCTGGATGGAGGCCCCTGGATGGAGGGCCCTGGATGAAGGCCCCTGGATGAAGGCCCTGGATGGAGGCCCCTGGAAGGAGGCCCCTGGATGGAGGGCCCTGGATGGAGGCCCCTGGATGGAGGCCCCTGGATGGAGGCACCTGGATGGAGGCCCCTGGATAGAGGCCACTGGATGGAGGCACCTGGATGGAGGCCCCTGGATGGAGGCCCCTGGATGGAGGCCCTGGATGGAGGCCCTGGATGGAGGCCCCTGGATGGAGGGCCCTGGATGGAGGCCCCTGGATGGAGGCCCCTGGATGGAGGCCCCTGGATGTAGGCCCCTGGATGTAGGCCCCTGGATAGAGGCCCCTGGATGGAGGCTCCTAGATGGATCGATGTGGTAATTCAAGGTACATACATCTATGCCATTCATTGCTCTTTGCTTCTTTGCCACGTTTAATCCATGGATCACTTAACTTTTAGATGTTGACGGATGTTGAACTAAAGCGCGGGATGCTTTACGCCGTCTGACTTATTTATCTGTTCGTAGCTAAAACATTTAGGTTCCATCAGTTGCTTCTGTGACAAGATAAAGACGACGAACACATTCGAAATGCTCCGACGGCGAGAACGGAAAATGCGAGCGCGTTTTCCTCGGTTATTTCAGAAGCTGCGAGCTTACCTGTTTGTAGTTATTTTAACTCGGAAGAAAACGTCACGTCCCCCCCGATGTTCTAATGCATTACGACGGCGGATTAGAGGGCAGAACAGTCAGAAAAAAGAAATTTCAAAGGGAACCACAGCGAAAAACATTTATAATAGAACGTGACAGTATCGTGGCCGTGACACTATGCTGCTAGGAGCCCGAGGCATTAAACTAGAACCAGAACAGTGAAACAAAGACAAGGTTATTATGAAAGATAAAGCGTTGGAAACGGTTTCACACGCACACACACACACACACACACACACACACACATACACACAACTGCAGGCGTAATTTGAAGAAGCTCCAAGAGAAATTTGGCTATAATATACAACACTTTGCTTTCCCACGTTTCTGTTCCCCCGCCCCCGTGATGCAGAACAGATATGAACCAGCCTGCATCACAAATTCATTTGTTTTCTTGCAGATGAAAAGGCTAACGAGGGCCCGGCAGGCCGTCCACAGAGCCTCTGTGAAAACGAAGGGGAAAAACGACGCCTGAATGGCGAACAGAGCGTCAAATCGGATATTAAACGGAGAGTCAGGAACGTATAAGGGAACGGGCAACATCAAATGAAAGGAATGGTGTAGCCAGGCGGAATGGCGGGTCAGACGGGACTGCGTCCTCAAATGTCTCCAGTGGTTCGGCTTTGATCCTCGATGTGTTTACGCCTTGAGTATCGAACGTGCATTCGTGGCGTGGCCTACGTTCACAAGTGTAAGGTAAAAAGCCTGTAACGTCATCGTCCTGTGTGTTCTCTGCCGTGTGTTTCATCACTCTGATCACGGGGCCACAGTGGCCGCTATCTCCCAAATCCAGGGGCCATTATTATTAATGACTACAACTCCCATGAACTGCCCGTGCAAGGGCGTCTGGAGGATTTCCTCCACCCGCGTGATCCGCCTGTAATATGCACGGGCGAAGCGCCCAGCTGAACACCACAGCCGCCATCCGTCGCCCGTGAGATCGGCTCCCTCGGCAGAACAAACTGACACATCGGAGGAGTGTGAAATGCGTTCGACTGGGATCGGCCCGGTGTAGGAATGTCTGCGGAGGGAGATGGGCTGCACACGTTCCCCCCCCACCCCCCCGAACTCGATTGTCCCAGTTGGGCGGAAAAATACCTCAGCGTTGGCATGGCCGCAGTGTATCTCCGCTAGAGCATGTGCTTGGGGGAACAGGGAGAAGAATGTGTATTCACGTGAGGGTACAGTAACAGCGCTATAGCTAGCATCTGCACGGGGGGTGGGGGAGGGGCGGGGCTTATAGAACCGCCTCACCGTGCTCCTTGTCACCAAACACCCAGCGGTGTGCGGAGAGCGCTCGTTTGCATTTGACACCAGTGAGGACGGGGGGTGTCCACTGGACGATACGACAGGCCAATGAGAGGCTACTCGGAAAAGGTAACACGAGATCGTGACAGACAAAGCGTGTGAGTGGACGCAGGGAGAATGGATAAATGACCGTTAACGCAAAGGGCGACGCAGGTCCAGAACTATTACACTCCCCCGGGTCATGCTCCCCAGAATAGATGGAGTGACCGCTGTCCAGACTGGGGAGACGTCAGGAGGATCCAGCTTGGGCCTCCTCATCCTGGGTCCCGGTTAGTCTCGGCGAGGGCACCTCCGGAGCCGGGCCCTGTGCGTGTCGAGCCGGAGAATCGATACCCCCTGAGCGGGGCTTATTGGCAGACTGTTGAGAGAACCGGGCCGCTGTTTCGTTTCCCTTTGTGGCGACGCGGTATGTGACCTGAATTCAAATGGCGTGTTTGCGAACGCACATGAAAAGGGAAGTGGGCGTGGCGGCTGGGCGGGCGGGCGGGGGAATCTGTTTGCGACAGCTGTGCCTTAAACGGCATTCGCATAATGTGTTCTGTTTGCGAGTGAAGCGACGGTACACAGTGTCTAGTGGCTTAGGCTACGCGGGGGGGGTTGATGTTTCAAGGGACATCAGCTCGTTAAGTGTTTCAGCAAAAGGGGGAGGGGTTTGAAAGTACGCTAAGAACACGTCCTTAATTACCTCAACAACCTAAAAGCAAGGGGGGTTTCCACCTTGTCTGCTTCGTGAGTCTTTCCTTACTCTTGTCTAACCTATCGACCAGGGTTTCTAACACGTGTGTTTTCCCGTAGAACCCAAACGCAGGACAAATCATGATTGTCCTATTGTTCTGCTGATGGCGTTTAAAACGTAACTTAGGGTGTTGTGCAGCATATGAACATGCGGTACTTGTTCACACTGAGACACTCCCACGAACGATGTTCTCCAATATTTACCCTAAAGGCTCAAAACCGTCTCATTCCACCCAAGCGACATGGAGCCTGTGTTTGACCCGGGGCCAAAGCCTTACCGCTGGCACTTCTCAGCTGTTTGTTTTACCAGAACAATAGCTGTGAACTTTCACACCTTTCCCAGTCTTGAACCACGCACAGGTTGCTCATTCTTCTCGTCCCTGAATCCTCGCATCTCGTTCCTGAGGGAAACCGAGCTGCACTAGAGCTCACATTCACCTTAAACACTCGAGGTTCAATTGTGTTTTAGTTCAGTCTGTGGAAATGCCCGGGGCTATACACCTGTCTGTCAACCAAATCAACCGATTGTATTTGAAAAGTACACGGCAAATCTGTATTAAACTATCGAATGTAGAAATGCAACCCCGGGGACTGACCCCACGCTGAGTCACATTGTGTCAACCTGCCGTTTCTCAGCCCCATGGCGATACACACACACTGCGTGCGCACAGCCTATCATAAACACCTCAGAAAGGGCAGTGCAACCGGGCAGAGCGACCTTCGAAATAAGTCTGAACTCAGGCGTGGGAGGGGGCTGGGGGGGGCTGGGGAAACAGCTCCTAGCAGAAGTAGAGAAATTATAAATCGGACTGGTTGCTAAATCATAAGCTCCATGTGACTAACGCGGAGGCCATTATCATCAGAGCTCTGTGTTATTAAATAGACCGACAAACTTCAACAGTCCCGGAAGCCCGGAAACACAAACAGACAAACTCACTGACGCACGCGAAGGGATCACCCTCGAAACAACGGTTGTGTCGCTGTTCCTATGGCGACCGAAATGCCTCTTCCTGAGGCCATCAAGGCAACACGGGCCATATGTGATGCTCTTCCCTGCCGGAGGAATGTCATTGAAGAGTAACAAAGTTGCCTGAGTCACATCCTTTCTCCCCCAGGGCTCACCAAGCAGATCCCAGGACAGTCTGTGTTGCACTGTCAACGAGATGGCAACAAGATATGAACAGGTCCGGGACCCGGCTAATGTCTTCAACCGTCGTCGGGTTGACTCTCCAGCAGTACACGAAACGGAGAGAAAGGGCTACCCCTAGTGGCCGATTTGGAGACCTGCAACTCCCCACAGACAACGGGCGAGAGAGGAACAACTGAGTGAGCCTCTTGCATAGCAACAACAGCCCCTACATAGCAACAACTTCTTTGAATAAAAGAGTGCCATTATAGCCGTGCCCTATCTTTATTTCTCGTTCAAAAGAGACGGCCCTTTGTAGCCGTCAGTCTTCGGGCAAATAATTAAATGTGAGCCAGTTCTTGTGTGAATGGCCGCGTGCAGTATTCTGTGGAGCCCGTAGAACGTTTCAACAGATTCCGGCCCGCATGATGTTCTACAGACTACACAGGGAGGACATCTACCCGGGCAAAAACAGCCATAGGGCCCTTATGGATCATTCAAACCCGTTTGACGGAGACGGGTCGAATCGACGGAAGGAAACGTTAGGAGGAGCCGCCGTTCTCCGGTACATAAAAGCCGGTGCTCGCCACTTGCAAAGCGCACACTGCGCCCCGATTGATTTGCATAGCAACACTCCCGTCTCCGGGAGCATGTCAGAGGGATCACGTTCCTTCGCTCCACTTTAGACTTCATTCCCCCTGGTGATGTGTATCAGCGCAGGCGTATGATGACGACGATGATGATGAAGGCCTCGAAAGCCAGAGATAGGAATGAGCTCGAGACGTGGTGCTTCAGATGGTGAGCCCAGGGTGTGCCAACGGCCCAATTTAATCCCCCACTGTGCAGCACTTTGATCTGGGGCGATGGAGGTACGCTTTGCTCAAATGCCCCTGCTCCGTGCTATCTTTATGGGCCCAGTGGGGAGCTAAGAATTCTGGGTAGTGAGACCTTATGGAACACGGTGTAAATCAACCACCAGGACTACATGTCGGTTGGATTTTGCTCATACCACGTGAAGGAAAGCTTATCTGTGCAGTGTTTATGTAACATTATAGCATCTGCGCTAGCGCAGGCCGCACTGAGGCAATCTTGATAATAAGTGGTTCAAATCAGCACGGTAAATTGTCCCCTCCTGATGACCCGGTGGATGGAGCGCGGTAACACGACCAATCAGGATCACCGGATGGAGGTGCCAATTAACCTTTGAACGCATTTGATACCAGCTCAAATGCACCGCCATCAATGATGACACCGGTGCTGGAGCTCGTTTTCCCGCTCCTTTCTAGCCATCTGTACACGCCGCTATAACCAGCTTCTCCGGTGTACCCTGAGGTGAAGACGTTTAGGTGTGCGGTAAACAAGCTAGCACCTCTCCTCATGTATTATTACCTCAGAACAGCCCTACGCTGGCTACACATGGATTATGAACGACGCTAGCGAAGAAATACAAAACTAGCCTGTCATTCATGCCTGTCAATAAGCGACAAGTCGATGCCACAAAGGCCTTCCTAAATATTTAACAGGAAGGGCTGTGTGCCCACCATTTCCACCCACAGCAAATCCCACACGGAGAGTCTTGCCCGAAAGATCCTAATGACGAGCGAAGGCGCCTGTCGTCTCGTTGTCAGTTTCCGCCCAAAACATCCGAGTGTCTGTGGTTGGTTTTGTGTCAATTAGCATCCAGCGTCAGCTAACTGCATGTCTTCCTGTCTGTCAGAAAGTGTCTGGTAGCCTCGACTTGAGGAGTAGGTGGACGGGACACAGCGGTGCTTCTGAACAGCTCTCATGAGACGGAAAATATAAAAATACATGTGATCTTCTTTACAGAACGTTTGGCTGGATTTAACATTTTTTATTGCAAGCCACCCAACCGTGTCTTCAACAATCATGATTTTGTCACCATCCTCATCCTCAATTGAACCATAGGGTGGAAAGTACAAATTTACCCAGCAGTATTTGTCTAAATCATGAAATCAGGTATTTGTTCCGGCCAATCAGTGGTTCCAGACTAATTTACAGTTACCTGCTCGTTATGCAATTGACCTTTGTGTTCATTGACCTTTTTGGGGCTCTGTATGAATGTGGGTCACACAAGTGGACACAACAGCCCACCTGACCTTTGGTTTGCGATTCTACAATTATCGGAAATTGGAAAACCTTCATGACTTCAACAGCCGAACATCAATATCCCCAAGGTGTTTTGGGAGAGAAAAGCTGTTTAGGAGAAAGTTTTTGTCAGGTTTCTAAGCGAGAGGCAGAGAGAGAAGAAAAATATTTGCTTTGACATTTTCCACCCTTTTACCAATACGCTGTACTACTACTGATAAGAACCCATTGATGTCTGCTACACAAATAGGGGACTTCTATTGTACGGTAAGGATTTGAATTTGGCTGTTTGTGTTCGGCTAAGATGCGCGAGCTCATTGGTTGCAAGAGACAAACAAACCGAGGATTCCAATCACCATCTGACCAATAGGAAGTTAAGTGGCAGGAGAAATCTACCGTTGTCTGTCTCTGGCCAGGGCTTGTTTCAGTGCAATGTGCATTCTTGATTCTGCCTGGCCGACCCAATGTGCATCATGGCTGGCACCTGGGCGTCTGTGTAGAGAAAGATCTGACAGCTGCCTGCAGGCAAGAGTCTCCTGCCCGTGGAGGAGATGAGCAAAGACCCTGGGAGCTGAATGGGCGTGCCTCACATCCTGTCATGAAGAGGGTAGAGTGAGCTGGAGCTCAGCCCTGTGTGCAAGTGGAAACACATCCGAGAGTGAGGCATTTATTCCATATGCATTTAATATGAATACAGGTGCGCGTGAGTCACGACACAAGCCATAATGGGGAGAGGTAAATAATCCAGAACTGCGACAAATAGCAGAGGACACATTTTACTGATCCTCATTTTAACTGACCTCAGACCTGCATTGTCGTTCAGCCGTGGTGTTAGAATTGAAACTTGAGGGTGGAGGTTGAGGACATGTTTATTCGCTAGCCGTGATCACTCGCTCATATCCGACGTATTGGGGGATGGGGGCAGACTAGCACAGCCGGTGTACAAAATCACGACTCTCTCTCTCTCTCTCTCGTTTCAGAAATGCAGAGGCCTGCTTGTCTGTCCCGGGGGACCGGGAGCTCTCCAATATTCGTCTCAAACAACGAACCGCTCCCGCTGTCACCGCGGCCGCGGGTATTGCCTACGCACCGGCAGCCCTCGGAGATAAATATCAGGAACCACCACAAAGCAGAGCTGCAGAACTGAATAGCAATGAAGGAAACAATATGTTTGAAGGAACATTACTTCAGGTTCACTGGAGAATTCCCAGGCCTTTGGCCCCGAGATTGATTCCCGTCCGCTACCTTTCCCGGGCCATTTCCAGACAAATTGAATACTGTAAGCGGTCCCAGGAATGTGTCAGCCAGACCAAGAGTTACACTGCTGTAGGGTCACGCCGCGCTATAAAAAGAAATCAATCGGCGGGTTTACCTCAGGCGAGCGCTACGCCACGCTGCAGCAAATCAACATTCCTGGCGTTCACACTGGAGCTCTTAACTTGTCGCATCGCCATGGTTTCACTGCAAGCGCAACAAGGCGGAGTGTGACGCCTCAAGATCCGCGTTTGAAAATGAGCAGGGTTAAGACCTGCCGACCTGCAGGGAGAACAGCAGTCGGACTAAAGGCCTGATCTAAATCCGCCCGGCAGATACGAGTACATCCGAAACGGATCCGGGACCTGGCTAGATCAACAGTTGGGATGACTACATGTCAGATATGCAGCGTGGACAACAGGATAGAACAAATAACAGCAACGTTTTGATGAGGCATGATGGAATACTGTACTAAAAACTGTAAATTAAACCCAAAAAGAGGAACAACTACTGACTGTTGTGTGGACATTTTGTTAAGTCACCTGTACAATTGCACTTATAGAGTGAAGACACACTCCGACCTACTGTACTAAAAACTGTAAATTAAACCCAAAAAGAGGAACAACTTCACAGTTAAAACACAGTGTACATACTAATTGAATCTGTACACAGCATCACACACACAGTAAACGCTTTGCAGTGTGCTTGATTACCATAAAGCCATGGCAATATCAAGTTACCTCGGTAAATGACACATTGGCTAAATCGGGCAATTTTATAAAGTTCAGCTCTAGACAATGAAACAAATATAGATGTACCGGTCCAAACAGTAGATAACTTCAATATTTACATGATGCATTTTTTTCCCACTTGAATCATTTGCTAATATAGGGAAGTAGGCTACATGAGGCAAGTGCACTCACTGTTGACTTAATGAGCAGTACCAATTCCAAAATAAAAGAACATTTGAAACCAGTATTGTTGAAGGATCCTTTACTTTGGTATGAAATGAAAAGCGCATAAAAGCATTGAAAGGGATTTCAAAAACGCAGTTACTAAAAATTACACAACTACACATACAGCCAAGTAAAAAGTCAACAATAATATTAATAAAAACCTAACAGAAAAACATTGATTTTAAAACGCAATTGAACTAAAAAGTAGTTTAAAGTTGTGTAATGTGAGTTTTTTTACTTTCGACTGTGCAATAAACCGTATGGAACCGTAGGAGGTCTGTCCATATACAATCAACGCAGGTCGCATGGATAACAGTCCCCAGCTCAGTCATTGTATTCCGTGTATTTCTTCGCAGAACCATGCACTTTGCTCGCCGGATACTTCAGCCTGTTCAGAGCCATCTTACGCAGGACCGCTTGGGGCAAATCGATGTGGCACTTCTCAGCCAGTTCAACCAAATAGATGAGCACGTCGCTCAGTTCGTGTGCCAGGTGCTCACGTTCCGGGCCGGTCCAGTCCGGCAGTCCCTCCGCCGCCTCACCGCGCCACTGGAACAGCTCGGCCACCTCGCCCACCTCCCCGACCAGGGCCAGCAGGAGGTTACGGGGCTGGTGGAACTGGTTCCAGTTCCTCTCGTCCGTGAACTCCGCTTGCATCCGACGGATGTCCTCGATCGTGGGTTCTGCGGTGAAGGAGTACGTCTCGGTGGGGGTTCTCCGGCTTGTCCCGTTCTGCGTGGGAGTTATGAAGTGTGCATCTGCGTTTGAGTCTGACTTTACTGGAGTTGAAGCTGCTGCTTTACCGTTTACGATGGGACTCGTGGATTGCTGCTCTGACATGTCGCCTTTCAGTCCACACACTTGATCCCCGTTCATTGCCATCGCGGTGACAGTTTCACAGCAAACTTTTACCACGAATTCACAATCCTGTTGCCACGAACGACCACGACCATGTGAGAAAATCCCGCCACACAAAAGTTGTCCTACTACCGGAAATTGTGTCATAAAAATAGCCGGACATTTGAAGTATATATGTCCCATTGCATTGTGGGTCGTGTAGTTTGCCGATATTTATTTAGTTGGCATTTCGTTAAACTTAGCTTCACGTTGCATACAATTCCCACAATCCTCTTAACTGCAGGGGGAAACATGGCAGCCTCCTCCGCGGAAATAAGCGCACTGCTGTGTAAAAACATCAACAGAAAAATAACAATGTTTTCTCCTACGAATAGGAGGTACACTTGCAGTGTTATAAGAAGAATGTGCACGTCTGTCGCCCGATTCCAGGCCCACAGCCAAGTGAAAAGGAAAAGGTACAGTAGTAGGTCTAACGAATGAATGCTAACGACCGCTAGGTTGCTAGCCACAGTGTGTCGGTTGTGCGCATGCGCTATCAAGGGATACAGTCATTAGGAACAATAATTGCTTAACTATAATAGATCTTAAAAACACTACCTGTAGTCCAGTTGATATACCTAGCCGGTATGTCTTCTCAATTGTTGTATACTTACCTAACATTGCCTTCAGATCATTCCCACTACCTGCACCTACTGTATACGATGACTTGAAGAAATACTGTTGATCATCGAGGGTGTCACTGTGTTTCAGCTATACCCTAAAAATTAACAGTTAAAATGCTACACTGAATCCAAAATGGGTGCCAATGAGAATTTGGTTTAAAGTACATTAATAAGGCTTGAAAACAAAATAGCACCCCAAAGAAGGCAAACAGGCTACATCTTTTATTGTCAATTTGATGTTTTCTACTGTAGCAACTGTGTCTTATTTCTAAGAGCCTATAGTGTGGTTGTTTAGGCCAGACCCTGTTTAAAGTCATTAGCCCCATTCAACTTTTTAGCATGTAGATGCAGTGCTTGCAGAATGTTAGTGACCGTGACAACGAGGTAACCGTTTGCAGTATGTGTTTGCAGTGCCCCTCAGGAACTGGTAGGTGTGGTTGGCCTGGAGGTCCACGCTCAGATCCACTCTATCACAAAGCTGTTCTCCGGTTCCCAAGTCAGGTTCCAGGCGCCACCCAACTCCTTGGTGTCCTTCTTCGATGCGTCCTTACCTGGCACTCTCCCTGTATGTATTTATTTGTGTACCTTCATTAGAAGGAGCACTTCCCATGACTCTAAAGACTAATACGTTGGCGTGCTGGGGATTAAGGTGTATTTACTCTGTTGTTGTTGTTGTTGTTGTTGTTGTTGTTGTTGTTATAGGCTTATTTGTCACCAACTCGATCCACTCCTCTCCCCCCGGTTGTAGGTTCTGAACATACGATGTGTTGAAGCGGCTGTGATGACCGGTTTGGCCCTGAACTGTGACATCAACAGGAAGTCTCTCTTTGACAGGAAGCATTACTTCTACGCTGATCTCCCTGTAAGTAAACCCAGGGCCCATTTGTCTCCGAGTCACTGTTGATTACATGTATCCTCTTTGCACTCGGTCCGTTTGGATCCACATACTCACTCACTCAACTGGCAGACGGAGTTGCTTGAAGGATTAGCTGGACCGTAATAAGACCAGGAAGTGTTCGCTGACGATGCCGTCCCGTTGCCTGGCGATGCGGACCAATTTGCATTAACCATAAGGTGCTCAACAAAATCAAATGGATTTTAATTGGAGGTAATGAAATACATTAATTCAGAGAGTAACCCAGCCTAAATATATTCCTCTTAATTAGCTAGGCTATAGTTAAGCCATACAGCATGAGGGCACATTGATTATTGTGTGAATAACTCCCAAGTCAGGGGTTTTCTCTGGGTATTCAATGTGACTTATTCTTTTTAGACTAAGTTACAGATAGATTTTTATTGAGACTTGCATATTTGTTTCATGTTATCCTTCTAGCAACATTGCAGTTGGAGAATCATTATCAGACTGGATTTAGGCCAGATTCAGACCACAGGTTTCCTCTAAGCATGGGACCTAGAAATGATTTAATTGCTATTTTTATTATTATGTCTATTTTTTTTACTTTAATATATTATTATTCATCTGGGCTCTAGCAAGGGCTCCTCAATTTTTTTATTCTGCAAAATATCAAATAAAATACTTATAGTTTTCGATTCTACCTGGTTGTCAACCACATTCATCGAGTCTAAATCCACCCCAGCTTGAGAATCATTGGTTCAGACAAACATCAGCTGTTGCCACCCAGATGCCTGGTACAAGGTGAAATAATATCCAGACACATTTTTCCACTGGATGTTTTAAAACACGTGAGACCAAGATTTTACATGCCGTGTTTATATTTTTGTTCTTGGTTGTGAGTGTGTGAATCCTGCATGTATAAAAATGGAAGACATATTCTATGTGTATGATATTTGTTTACTAAAAGGGAATTATTGTGGGAGGAAATGCTATCAGCACAGGGTTTGGCAGACCTCTGTTGGTGAAAATGTGAGTTTGTTCAGACCCAGTCGTAATATTTATTAGGTAATCAGGCTGCTTTAAAATCCTCATGCCAGATGTAGATGATTTATTTCCATGGCTCTGATAAGCATCTCACAGCCGGAAAAATCCCATCTGAAAGCAGAGGGATTATTCCCTGAATCCTGGCTCCGCTTGTTTCCTTCCTAAGGATTTTTTGTCAGCTTACTAGGGATTGCATCACCTCTATTTTTGGTTTTGGTTCAAACCTTCGCTAAAACATTGGGTTAAAAGTTTAGTTTTCACACCCTCAAGTTGTGTATCTTTCAAGGTGTACAATGTGCTGCTGCTGTTGTTGTGGTTTGTAAATAATGTAGGTTGTCCCAAGTTGGACCTATCACATGCAAACACGGAGGTGTTTAAAGATAAACACGCCTGTTGCACATATCATATGAAGATAGTAAAAAAAAATCAGTTGGTGGTCATGCTTCCTTTCTTCTTCCCGAAGAAAAAGCGAATTGCTGAAATATTGAGAACACATACATGTGGGAAAAAAATGTGCTGTGAATTAATAATGTGCTCCATTGATCAATTATTTAATTTTGCACAATGAACGCCGTGTTGCGCATTCAATTATTTACGTCGCCTGACCAACTGCAGGAAGGAATTGAAATGGCTGGCGCGTCTAATGTTGTAGCTGCGAACCCCGTCATAGCTCAAAAAGTCATACCCTACAGCAAACACAGACAGCCTAACTGAATCGCTGTCTGTAGTGTCCGTGAGTCATGGATCTGTTTGGGTGACGACCAGGGTTTGCGGACGGAATCTGACAACAACTTGGTAACACAGCCGACGTTTGAAATTATCTGCTCTCCCTTTGTCAATCATTAGTCATCCCTTGTCAAACATCAGCTCTTTCCTTGTCAATCATCAGCTCTTTCCTTGTCAATTGTCAGTCATCCCATATCAATTGTCAGTCATCCCTCGTCAATTGCTAGTCATCACGTGTCAATCGTCAGTCATCCCATTTCAATCATCGGTCATCTCTTGTCAATCATCAGTCATCCCTTGTCAAACATCAGCTCTTTAATTGTAAAACAGCAGCTCTTTCCTTGCCAATCGTCAGTCATCCCTTGTCAATTATCAGTCATCCCATGTCAATCATCAGTCATCTCTTGTCAATCATCAGTCATCCCTAGATCTGATGATTGACCAGGGATGACTGATGATTGACAAGAGGAGAACTGAAGCATGACCAAGCGAGGGGTGACATTTGACTAGGGGAGGGGTGATGTCTGAGGAGTAGGGAGGACACAGCCCCTGTGGAAGAAGGATAATGTCCTTAATATAGATGCTGTAGTGGTGCGTTTAAGCCTGGACAGAAGGCTGGGGCTCAGGTGCACTTGTACTTGGACTGACTGTGCTTCTAATGCCAGGATACATGTAAGACTCAAAGAGGGTGTGACTCAAAGAGCTTAAATGACCCAGATGCCCCCTAGTCACTGGTCTGCATCTGACATCTGGCTTTCCTCGTAGCACAAACGATCCAGCATGGAACTAATGCTAGGGTAACTGCATGTGAATGTATGGACAGCGACGCAGACGCTACGTGCCGTACGCGTCAACGTCCTAATCTGCATTCACTTTGAAGAGATCTGTGAAAGAGTGGATTAGAGAGAGAGAGAGAGAGTAGGGGAATTGGCGTCTTTTAATGTTTCGACCCTGTTTCCGCTGTGAATTTGTCTCCCGTGGTCAATTACGCTTGTTTTGTTGTCAATGATTGATTTGTCTATCGGCTATGAGACACAGATGGTTATAAACCGCTTTTTGACACTTTTCCCTTTATTTTCTTTGTAGGCAATGAGTGTGATGAATGTTTAATCTTCTCTAGCAACAGTTGCCGTGGCAACCGGTCAAAGCGCTGCCATACTCACTTGTGAAGTTGCGGCATCCGGCACTGAAATCCTTCAAAATTCATAGGATATAAAATGTGAAAATATTTGTCCACTTTCATCGTTCTCGACTTAAAATCTTTAGAAGTGACAATAACATTCCGAGCGCGTAATAACGATTTGGACTAACCAGCCGTGTCTTTACTGCAAAGTGATACATGGGTGCACATTAAATAATCTTTAATCCTCGTAAATGTGTTTGTTCAAAACCCACTTTACATCAGCTCTTGAGCTTTAAACATCAAGTTAGCTATAATGGTAATTTATTTATTCTGCTGGGAAAATGTAAGCAGGGCTGGTAGTTAGATGGTGTCAACAACTGAATTGAATATCTAAGCCTGGTCCCCAATCTGACTTAGGTCATGTTTGTTTTGTACCTCATATTAGATAAATACCAGATTAATGAGAAGCCATCTAAAAAATGAAATGCATATCTCCGACAGACAAAACAAGCACACACACACACACACGTTGATCCAGAAGTGAACCTCATCAAGTTGACTGTGCTTCGGTCCTCCAGGCCGGCTACCAGATCACCCAGCAGAGGAGGCCCCTCGCGGTGGACGGCACCCTGAACTACAGTCACCTGGGGGGCCCCAGGAGGAACACGTTGGTCACCAAGAGTGTGCGGATCAAACAGATACAGCTGGAGCAGGACAGCGGCAAGAGCCTCCACGATGATCGCCGGGGTCAAACACTGATAGACCTGAACCGGGCAGGTAGGGTCCACTTGACACTACACTCTAAACCGGGCAGGTAGGGTCCACTTGACACTACACTCTAAACCGGGCAGGTAGGGTCCACTTGACACTACACCCTCAACCGGGCAGGTAGGGTCCACTTGACACTACACCCTCAACCGGGCAGGTAGGGTCCACTTGACACTACACCCTAAACCGGGCAGGTAGGGTCCACTTGACACTACACCCTCAACCGGGCAGGTAGGGTCCACTTGACACTACACCCTCAACCGGGCAGGTAGGGTCCACTTGACACTACACCCTCAACCGGGCAGGTAGGGTCCACTTGACACTACACCCTCAACCGGGCAGGTAGGGTCCACTTGACACTACACCGGGCAGGTCCAACCGGGCAGGTAGGGTCCACTTGACACTACACCCTCAACCGGGCAGGTAGGGTCCACTTGACACTACACCCTCAACCGGGCAGGTAGGGTCCCCTCAACCGGGCAGGTAGGGTCCACTTGACACTACACCCTCAACCGGGCAGGTAGGGTCCACTTGACACTACACCCTCAACCGGGCAGGTAGGGTCCACTTGACACACACCCTCAACCGGGCACCACCACTACACCCTCAACCGGGCAGGTAGGGTCCACTTGACACTACACCCTCAACCGGGCAGGTAGGGTCCACTTGACACTACACCCTCAACCGGGCAGGTAGGGTCCACTTGACACTACACCCTCAACCGGGCAGGTAGGGTCCACTTGACACTACACCGGGCAGGTCAACCACCCTCAACCGGGCAGGTAGGGTCCACTTGACACTACACCCTCAACCGGGCAGGTAGGGTCCACTTGACACTACACCCTCAACCGGGCAGGTAGGGTCCACTTGGGTCCACTTGACACTACACCCTCAACCGGGCAGGTAGGGTCCACTTGACACTACACCCTCAACCGGGCAGGTAGGGTCCACTTGACACTACACCCTCAACCGGGCAGGTAGGGTCCACTTGACACTACACCCTCAACCGGGCAGGTAGGGTCCACTTGACACTACACCCTCAACCGGGCAGGTAGGGTCCACCCTCAACCGGGCAGGTGACACACTACACCCTCAACCGGGCAGGTAGGGTCCACTTGACACTACACCCTCAACCGGGCAGGTAGGGTCCACTTGGGCACACACTACACCCTCAACCGGGCAGGTAGGGTCCACTTGACACTACACCCTCAACCGGGCAGGCAGGTAGGGTCCACTTGACACTACACCCTCAACCGGGCAGGTAGGGTCCACTTGACACTACACCCTCAACCGGGCAGGTAGGGTCCACTTGACACTACACCCTCAACCGGGCACCACTACACCACCCTCAACCGGGCAGGTAGGGTCCACTTGACACTACACCCTCAACCGGGCAGGTAGGGTCCACTTGACACTACACCCTCAACCGGGCAGGTAGGGTCCACTTGACACTACACCACCCTCAACCGGGCAGGTAGGGTCCACTTGACACTACACCCTAGGGTCCAACCGGGCAGGTAGGGTCCACTTGACACTACACCCACCCTCAACCGGGCAGGTAGGGTCCACTTGACACTACACCCTCAACCGGGCAGGTAGGGTCCACTTGACACTACACCCTCAACCGGGCAGGTAGGGTCCACTTGACACTACACCCTCAACCGGGCAGGTAGGGTCCACTTGACACTACACCCTCAACCGGGCAGGTAGGGTCCACTTGAGGGTCACTACACCCTCAACCGGGCAGGTAGGGTCCACTTGACACTACACCCTCAACCGGGCAGGTAGGGTCCACTTGACACTACACCCTCAACCGGGCAGGTAGGGTCCACTTGACACTACACCCTCAACCGGGCAGGTAGGGTCCACTTGACACTACACCCTCAACCGGGCAGGTAGGGTCCACTTGACACTACACCCTCAACCGGGCAGGTAGGGTCCACTTGACACTACACCCTCAACCGGGCAGGTAGGGTCCACTTGACACTACACCCTCAACCGGGCAGGTAGGGTCCACACTTCAACCGGGCAGGTAGGGTCCACTACACCCCTCAACCGGGCAGGTAGGGTCCACTTGACACTACACCCTCAACCGGGCAGGTAGGGTCCACTCAACCCCTCAACCGGGCAGGTAGGGTCCACTTGACACTACACCCTCAACCGGGCAGGTAGGGTCCACTTGACACTACACCCTCAACCGGGCAGGTAGGGTCCACTTGACACTACACCCTCAACCGGGCAGGTAGGGTCCACTTGACACTACACCCTCAACCGGGCAGGTAGGGTCCACTTGACACTACACCCTCAACCGGGCAGGTAGGGTCCACTTGACACTACACCCTCAACCGGGCAGGTAGGGTCCACTTGACACTACACCCTCAACCGGGCAGGTAGGGTCCACTTGACACTACACCCTCAACCGGGCAGGTAGGGTCCACTTGACACTACACCCTCAACCGGGCAGGTAGGGTCCACTTGACACTACACCCTCAACCGGGCAGGTAGGGTCCACTTGACACCACACCACCCTCACACCACTTGACACTCAACCGGGCAGGTAGGGTCCACTTGACACTACACCCTCAACCGGGCAGGTAGGGTCCACTTGACACTACACCCTCAACCGGGCAGGTAGGGTCCACTTGACACTACACCCTCAACCGGGGTAGGGTCCAGGTAGGGTCCACTTGACACTACACCCTCAACCGGGCAGGTAGGGTCCACTTGACACTACACCCTCAACCGGGCAGGTAGGGTCCACTTGACACTACACCCTCAACCGGGCAGGTAGGGTCCACTTGACACTACACCCTCAACCGGGCCACTTGACACTACACCCTCAACCGGGCAGGGTCCACTTGACACTACACCCTCAACCGGGCACACTACACCCCCTCAACCGGGCAGGTAGGGTCCACTTGACACTACACCCTCAACCGGGCAGGTAGGGTCCACTTGACACTACACCCTCAACCGGGCAGGTAGGGTCCACTTGACACTACACCCTCAACCGGGCAGGTAGGGTCCACTTGACACTACACCCTCAACCGGGCAGGTAGGGTCCACTTGACACTACACCCTCAACCGGGCAGGTAGGGTCCACTTGACACTACACCCTCAACCGGGCAGGTAGGGTCCACTTGACACTACACCCTCAACCGGGCAGGTAGGGTCCACTTGACACTACACCCTCAACCGGGCAGGTAGGGTCCACTTGACACTACACCCTCAACCGGGCAGGTAGGGTCCACTTGACACTACACCCTCAACCGGGCAGGTAGGGTCCACTTGACACTACACCCTCAACCGGGCAGGTAGGGTCCACTTGACACTACACCCTCAACCGGGCAGGTAGGGTCCACTTGACACTACACCCTCAACCGGGCAGGTAGGGTCCACTTGACACTACACCCTCAACCGGGCAGGTAGGGTCCACTTGACACTACACCCTCAACCGGGCAGGTAGGGTCCACTTGACACTACACCCTCAACCGGGCAGGTAGGGTCCACTTGACACTACACCCTCAACCGGGCAGGTAGGGTCCACTTGACACTACACCCTCAACCGGGCAGGTAGGGTCCACTTGACACTACACCCTCAACCGGGCAGGTAGGGTCCACTTGACACTACACCCTCAACCGGGCAGGTAGGGTCCACTTGACACTACACCCTCAACCGGGCAGGTAGGGTCCACTTGACACTACACCCTCAACCGGGCAGGTAGGGTCCACTTGACACTACACCTCAACCGGGCAGGTAGGGTCCACTTGACACTACACCCTCAACCGGGCAGGTAGGGTCCACTTGACACTACACCCTCAACCGGGCAGGTAGGGTCCACTTGACACTACACCCTCAACCGGGCAGGTAGGGTCCACTTGACACTACACCCTCAACCGGGCAGGTAGGGTCCAACCGGGCAGGTAGGGTCCACTTGACACTACACCCTCAACCGGGCAGGTAGGGTCCACTTGACACTACACCCTCAACCGGGCAGGTAGGGTCCACTTGACACTACACCCTCAACCGGGCAGGTAGGGTCCACTTGACACTACACCCTCAACCGGGCAGGTAGGGTCCACTTGACACTACACCCTCAACCGGGCAGGTAGGGTCCACTTGACACTACACCCTCAACCGGGCAGGTAGGGTCCACTTGACACTACACCCTCAACCGGGCAGGTAGGGTCCACTTGACACTACACCCTCAACCGGGCAGGTAGGGTCCACTTGACACTACACCCTCAACCGGGCAGGTAGGGTCCACTTGACACTACACCCTCAACCGGGCAGGTAGGGTCCACTTGACACTACACTCTGAACCGGGCAGGTAGGGTCCACTTGACACTACACTCTGAACCGGGCAGGTAGGGTCCACTTGACACTACACTCTGAACCGGGCAGGTAGGGTCCACTTGACACTACACTCTGAACCGGGCAGGTAGGGTCCACTTGACACTACACTCTGAACCGGGCAGGTAGGGTCCACTTGACACTACACTCTGAACCGGGCAGGTAGGGTCCACTTGACACTACACTCTGAACCGGGCAGGTAGGGTCCACTTGACACTACACTCTGAACCGGGCAGGTAGGGTCCACTTGACACTACACTCTGAACCGGGCAGGTAGGGTCCACTTGACACTACACTCTGAACCGGGCAGGTAGGGTCCACTTGACACTACACTCTGAACCGGGCAGGTAGGGTCCACTTGACACTACACTCTGAACCGGGCAGGTAGGGTCCACTTGACACTACACTCTGAACCGGGCAGGTAGGGTCCACTTGACACTACACTCTGAACCGGGCAGGTAGGGTCCACTTGACACTACACTCTGAACCGGGCAGGTAGGGTCCACTTGACACTACACTCTGAACCGGGCAGGTAGGGTCCACTTGACACTACACCCTCAACCGGGCAGGTAGGGTCCACTTGACACTACACCCTGAACCGGGCAGGTAGGGTCCACTTGACACTACACCTGAACCGGGCAGGTAGGGTCCACTTGACACTACACCCTGAACCGGGCAGGTAGGGTCCACTTGACACTACACTCTGAACCGGGCAGGTAGGGTCCACTTGACACTACACTCTGAACCGGGCAGGTAGGGTCCACTTGACACTACACTCTGAACCGGGCAGGTAGGGTCCACTTGACACTACACCCTCAACCGGGCAGGTTCTAGGGATAAGCAACATAAGCAGTTGCAAGGGCACTAGCGGAGAGGGGGCCAGAAATAAAACAATGCTTAGGGCCCCTAAAAGGCTATAGCCGGCACTGCCTATAGAGCACAGCATAACACAGCGTTCAGACTATAGACGGAGCCCAGATTTGGGGTCCAAGTAGGCACGGCGAGAGCACTTAAAATGTAGTCGTGGATTCTTTAACGCCTCCTGTCCTGCCAGGTGTGGGTCTGATGGAGCTGGTGATGGAGCCGGATATGACCTGTGGAGAGGAGGCAGCGGCGGCTGTCAGAGAGCTCCAACTCATCCTGCAAACTCTAGGGACCTGTCAGGGCCACATGGCTGGTAAGGGGGGGGCACACGGCTGGTAAGGGGGAGGGCACACGGCTGGTAATGGGGGCACACGGCTGGTAAGGGGGCACACGGCTGGTAAGGGGGCACACGGCTGGTAAGGGGGCACACGGCTGGTAAGGGGGGGCACACGGCTGGTAAGGGGGCACACGGCTGGTAAGGGGGGGGCACACGGCTGGTAAGGGGGGGAGCAGCTGAGAGTGCTGGTCCATGGATGTCAGCTGTGACTCTTCCCTAAATGTGTACCTTCTCTCTTCCCGTAGAGGGGCAGCTGAGAGTAGACGCCAACGTGTCCGTCCACAGTCCTGGGGATCCGTGGGGCGTCAGGACCGAGGTTAAAAACATCAACAGTGCCCGCAATCTGGCCAGAGCCATAGGTCAGTACTGCAGAAGGCTGTTTGTATGGAAGAGCTGGATCCGACTGAGTGTGCTGCTCCGGTAGGACAGTCGTTGGAGATGGAATTGCACCTGGAAAACCATGTGGGGGAAAATGTAGTGTTTTCGCGAGGGTAGGACATCGTTTCATGGTTGATATCCTCATCACACAAATGTGTCAGACAGGGGAGGTTCTGAAGTGAAACGTTCACAGTCCAGTGAGTCTGGAAAAAGCTAGGTGGATGAGATTCATGACACATGCAGACGGACGGACGGTCAGACAGACAGATGGTCAGACAGACAGATGGTCAGACGGACGGTCAGACAGACAGACAGACAGTCAGACAGACAGATAGACAGACGGTCAGACAGACAGACAGACAGTCAGACAGACAGATAGACAGACGGTCAGACAGTCAGTCAGACAGACAGACAGACATCAGTCTTTTCCTGGTTCTGCGCTGTCATCTGACAGAGGGCTATGCAATTATCCCACCACTGCAAGTCACTGTGGGACTCAGTGATAAGAGATTCTGTTACAGATTCTGTAACACACACACAAAATGACATGCACACACACACACACACACAGTGACACACACATACACAGAGACACACACACTGTCCATGTTATCTTTCTTCGCCCGTTCTGTGACAGTTCTCCCAGGCAATTCACTGGGCAAACCTTCTCTTCTCTAAACTTCTTACATCCTTCCATGATTTGTTTTGATCCATTATTTCATCCCTGAAGGAAGTTGTCACTCTCTCGGCCCTATTAATTTCTAGAAACGAAGTTTCCGCACAGATGAAGAATGAACGGCTCGCGAAGCGGTTTAGTGAGGAAGGATATTAGTATTGAAAGTACAGCGTGAGGCATATGCATTCTGTATTCCCCTCACATTCGTTTGAGAGGATTTGACCATCAAACAGCAATAAACAACACTCTTATTGGCTTTCAACAGATGTTTATACGATAATAATAGATTTTCAACCAACACAAATTCAAGTGTCACTGTGATTTTTGTCATCCTTTGGCCAAAAACCCTTTGGCTTATCTCCTCCAACTGGCTGGAAACGCTGGAGACGGAAGAGTCATTGCAATTCGGCAGTACTCGAACAGTTAGCGTGGCGCAAAGTGACTCGACCTCGTGCATTATTCATCCCAAGAGTAGCGCTCCCTTTTGACATAGTGTAGAGAAGTGAGAGTGTTTAAAAGTCCCAATTCCAGACACATTCGTCACAGTCGTGGTGAACGAGCAGCTGCCACAAGAGAACTTGGCTGACTGAGATGTTGGCAGACTGGAAGCTGGCCTCTGATTGGGCCATGTTTTGTTTTGTTCCATGAGTGACATATGACCCAGCAAAAACACACCCCCAAAGCAGATTTCTCGTGCATAAGTATTCGTGCCCTTTATTCAGCACTTTGGTAAGCACACTGTGTGAGGATTGATGGCTAAACATTTTATTTATTAATAAGTGTTTAAAAATAATCTAAATGTGGAGAAGGCGCCGTGGCTTACACATGCGCGCCCTTTCTGTACCTCAGACTATGAAATCCAGAGACAGATGGGCGTCGTCCAGAGCGGCGGCACGGTCCAGAACGAGACTCGTTCGTTTGATGGCAAAACAGGGTAAGAGTTGAGCCCACCACACCTCAGGATTCAGCTTTCAACAAAACTATTGTCACATTTCAGATATTCATTTACCTCAGATATTCATTTACCTCAGATATCCATTTACCTCGGATATCCATTTACCTCGGATATCCATTTACCTCGGATATCCATTTACCTCGGATATTCATTTACCTCGGATATTCATTTACCTCGGATATTCATTTACCTCGGATATCCATTTACCTCGGATATCCATTTACCTCAGATATCCATTTACCTCGGAAATTCATTTACCTCGGATATCCATTTACCTCGGATATCCATTTACCTCGGATATCCATTTACCTCGGATATCCATTTACCTCGGATATCCATTTACCTCGGATATCCATTTACCTCGGATATCCATTTACCTCGGATATCCATTTACCTCGGATATCCATTTACCTCGGATATCCATTTACCTCGGATATCCATTTACCTCGGATATCCATTTACCTCGGATATCCATTTACCTCGGATATCCATTTACCTCGGATATCCATTTACCTCGGATATCCATTTACCTCGGATATCTCATAACACCACACGGTATTCCGCCGTCTTCAGTGGTTAGTTGTTGTTTTGTAATCTAAAGACGTCCCCTCCAGGTTGAATATAAAACCTTTTACTTAAAGGTAACAGTGATAAATTAGGCCATTTGGAGCTGGCCACAGTGTGATCTGGTGGACCAGCGTGTTTACAGGGGTTGAGGAGCCATGAAATGAGCTGCAATCCACACAGCTGGGGCCTGTGTGTGTGTGTGCGCGCTTGTGTGCGTGATGGTGCCCTGGCGGAGTGTGTTTTGTTTTGTAGAGGACGACCGGGCTTTAGTACACCTGCGACCCTCCCTCAGACATGTGGTCAAAGTCTCTTCCATGAGCCCTCTAAGATATAATGTGTTTGTCTGTTTTACAGTCACACCGTTCCCATGAGAGACAAGGAGGGCCTTCAGGACTACAGGTGAGCACATACTCCATGTAGAAACGCAACAAACAGAACAGGCCTCAAGTCTGTGGGGCCCGTGAGCCCATTCGTGTCATTCTGTTCACGTGGTCCACGTCGGCACGTCGGTTTGTTACCAGCTTCGGCACTTTTCTCCGCCGCGTTTACACATCAGCATGAGATAAGCCCATGTTTACCTCTATGAACTGGTTTAGTATACACACCAGCAGAAGGTCCTGTCAGTGCTGCTGGAGGGCTGAGACAAGACGGAGTGGAGAGAGGTCATCTTGACTAGGTGCTCAGTAGATGGACAGTTGGATTAGTAGTGGTTGTGATGGAGTGGAATGGAAAGGAAACACCACTCTCTCTCTCTCTCTCTGGCTGGCCAGGTGACGCTGTGGCATCTGAAAGGCTTGCAGAGATACAGCCAGCACTCAGCTCTTATCTGTCTTGACTGCAGATAACAGCTCCATTTATCTCTCTCACTCTCTTTTCTTCTGTTCTTCAGCTCTTTCTCTATTAGCCCGCTGTATCTGCTTCCAGTCTATAACTCTGAAGTGTCTTCCATGTCATACATCTGTCCTTATTTCACCCCCCCGTTCAGGTTCATGCCAGAGCCTAACCTGCCTCCCCTGATGGTGTACGACCGGCGCTCCACAGCTCCCCCTGGTGTTCACTCCAGCCAAGTGGTGGTTCTGGAGGAGGTGAGGGCCAGGCTGCCGGAGTTGCCTGGAGTCAGGAGGGCAAGGCTGGTGGGAACCTACGGCATCCTGCCTGAACACAGCTTCACCCTGGTGGTGCGTTGTGCGTTTGTGTGTGTGTTTATTCTCCCACCATCTTTGTCTGTCTGTCAGTCTGTCTGTCACACACTTCTCACACTCACAGATTTGTTAAATCATAAACCTTCTTAAGCCTAGTTCATTCAACTTCAGTTACCAGCATATTTGCACTTCTGCCTCTGTTCAGCAGGGGGCAGTATATATCGTGTTACATATTATCGGGTGCGTCTCGTTGGATCACCACTCTCACCTTACAGAATGAAGACGGGCTGGCGGACTGCTTCGAGGCCGTTGTCAAGGAAACCAAGGCTGGGCCAAGGAAGGTGATTGGCTGGGTCATGGACGTGCTGCTGGGCCTTCTCCGTCACCACGGCTTGAGTGTCTGCCAGAGGTGTGTGTCTGTGTGTGTGTCTGTGTGTGTGTCTGTGTGTGTGTCTGTGTGTGTGTCTGTGTGTGTGTCTGTGTGTGTCTGTGTGTGTCTGTGTGTACAGATGTCCTCGCTCAATCACTCCATCCCACTGTTTCCTCTTAAGTCGTGCCTGTGCGGAACGTCAAAACTAAACTTTACGGCGATAATCTAGGAAACGTAAGCATCTTCGGTGTCTTCAGCGTAGTATAGCAAACCTTTTCAATGCAACAAGAACAATAGCAAATCTAACTAAGCCGGATAGGTCGGCGATTTGGTTATATTATGGAGAATCGATTTTAATGATTTTAACAGTTGGCGCCTTAGCGAGGCCCAGTGGGCCATCTCAAACACTAAACTGGGTGTTTACAAGTTTAATGTGTTCAATTCCCCACATTCCCTGAGTGATTTAATTAAAGAATGTACTGCGAAAGTCTTCTCACATTAGGGAGCTCCTCTCCCGTCCGCTCCTCTCCCGTCCGCTCCTCTCCCGTCCGCTCCTCTCCCGTCCGCTCCTCTCCCGTCCGCTCCTCTCCCGTCTTCTCCCGTCCTCTCCCTCTCCTCTCCCCTCCCGTCCGCTCCTCTCCCGTCCGCTCCTCTCCCGTCCGCTCCTCTCCCGTCCGCTCCTCTCCCGTCCGCTCCTCTCCCGTCCGCTCCTCTCCCGTCCGCTCCTCTCCCGTCCTCTCCTGTCCTCTCTCCTCTCCCGTCCTCTCCTCTCCCGTCCTCTCCTCTTTAACTCTTTCAGTCTTTGTTGATTTGAGAGGCCCCGGCAAAAGATCCAATCTCAGCATCCGCTATCTTGTCTAGACTGAGATCGGAGAGATGATTTACAGACTGGAGGCGATTAGTTCATGTGCTCGTCTGAAATAGGCGGCCAACACTAGTTTTATTATTATATTGAAATAAATAATTATCAAGGAATATTATTATTTCTTCTAAACACATGGGATTCAGCTAAACATTCAGCTTACATTTAGGTGACTATTATTTATTTTTGGGCTGACTTGCTCCATTTTCTCGTTGAAAAAAGGAAAATGGTTATCAATCTGACTTGATAATCTGACTGATCCTCTTGTTATCATGGCATCTGTCAGTGGGTGGGATATATTAGGCAGCAAGTAAACATTTTGTCCTCAAAGTTGATGTGTTAGAAGCGGAGAAAACGAGCAAACGTAAGGATCTGAGTGACTTTTGACATGGGACACATTGTGACGACTGGGTCAGAGCATCACCAGAACTACAGCTCTGGTGGGGTGTTCCCGGTCTGCAGTAGTCAGTACGTATTAAAAGGGGTCCAAGGAATTTTAAAAAAGCGGTGAGCCGGCAATAGGGTCATGGACGGACAAGGCTCAAAGATGCACGTGGGGAGCGAATCGGTTATTTTTCAAACGTAACCCGCTTTTTTCATCATAAATTGTCTTATTTATTCTTTGTCTCTGGGTTGAGACCCGCGGTGTATATGTGGTTTCTCTATAACTGTGTTCCGGTCCCTGACTCTCCACTCAGCTGAATCTGCTGGCCTAGCTTTGCCCCACGCTGTGTTCTCGCCCCACAGAGACCACAGACAGGTTTAATGTTATGTGCGCGGGAGCGTGGTGGGCACAAGTGATCCTGGCACATTGTTTGTGTCCGACTCAGTGGTTCCAGACTGGTGATCAGCAGGTCCTGTGCCTGTCAGTGGGCTGCGAGGGAGAAAGACGGGGTCAAAAGGCCACTCGCAATGAATACTGTGACTCTGGGCTGGATGGATACAGGGGAGAATTCCCTGGGCCTAATGACAACTCACAGCCTGACATGATCTCTCTACCTCCCTCCCTGCCTCCCATCCGCTCCCAGCGCCCCCATTATTTCCATCTTGTCTGCAGACCTTCTCACCAGCTACCTCTTCTGTTTCTAACACAGTCTCTCTCTTCTTTGGTATTTCCATCACTCACACCCACACCCTCTGTCTTGCAGTCCGGTCAGCCCTCAAACGCTGGCCCAGCTAATAAACCTCCAGGAGGACGGACAAATCTCGGCTTCTGTTGCCAAGCAGGTGAGAGATGAGACATTCGCTTGTACACGTGTATCTTTTTAGATTTTCAATTTGAGATTGAACCCATTTTTATCGCTCTGCCCAGGTGTTCCAGGAGCTGTGGAGGGCCCCGGGTAAGACGGTGCAGCAAATCGTCCAGGAGAAAGACCTGAGGATCGTCAGCGACACTACGGAGATCCATAGGATCTGCCAGGAGGTGGTGGACTCACACCCAGAACAGGTGAGCAATCTCTCGACCAAGGCCACCACGGTGACCGGCTGTTGAGAACGTGGGTCATGATAACGTTATGTTTAGCTCACATGTCATCCGTTTGTCTGGATTTATCGGCACCGTGTTGATAGGATTGTAGGGGTGACTCTCCGCCCTGTTCCTGTTAGGTCCAAGCTATCCGGGGAGGGAACAAGAAGGTGCTGAACAAACTGATGGGTCTCGTCCAGAAGGAGACCAAAGGCAGGGCTGACCCAGTTCAGGTCCGGGCCATTCTGGAGGATAAAACCTCCTGAGAACCACCGTACACCGTCTGCGACCATCGTGAGACTTTGTTTTTGTTGTCATCGTGATGTCAGCTGGACTTAAGCTAACTGTAGCCGATGCTATATTAATGCGGGGAGTCATTGGAAACAAGGCGTGGCCATGTAAACAAACAAACCCCTGAAGTGGCGAATGTCACTGGAAGTCTGTAATGGCGGTTTAAAGGACTGTGTTTACAGTTTGACCTTCGCACGGTGAGGAAAGTGACACACTCTCAGCTTTCGTCAGACGGTTAAAATATCAAACTTGTCCTACAGGCAACAATAATTCCATCACACTAAAAGGCCACGTCACAGTTACTCTGTCCTCGGGTCGAGCCGACAACCTAAAGTCATGTTTATACTCGGATCTAACATGCAGCCAAATATAGATCTTCCAGGTATTTGGACAGGTGTTGATGAAGACGCATTGTCGTCAGATCTTACATTTTGATCAAACATAATCTGGACACACGATCAAATTTTGTTCTAGAATTGTCTGTCACTTTCCCCGGTTGCACTGCGATCAGCCCTCCAGTTGAATTGAAATGGTGTGTATATGTCATATATAAAAAAAATGTATATATATTTAAATTCTAAGTGCGTTTTCTTATGACATCTCACACGTCAAGTGAATTGGGGTAGCGTGGACATTTGTCACGATAATCACACTTAAGGAGTGGCCGTCTGGGATTGCCACAGCCGTTAGGAGCCCATTAAACCCAGATCTTGGATCTAAGCTAATAGAAGTGATGCTTCATTAAGAGGCAGGTTGGAAGTAGTCCCAGAAGTCACCCCGCAGTTTTAATGTCCGTCCTCTGCTAGCCCTGGGATGGATTGTGAGGGTAACGGAGGGAGGAAATATCACATAGCAACGCAGTGTGTTCTCTCAGGATGTTGCGATTGGAAGTGGCCAGCGCCCCCTTGTGGCCACTGAGGGAAGACGTTTCTGAGAGTTACCGGCCCTCTTGAACACAATCTTGGGAAACAATGGTGCATTATGGGAGGCAGACTAGCTCTCCAAACTGAAGCCACACAACAATCCAGAATAAAACATTACAGTTGCCGGGGGCAATGTTGTTTTGGAGCCGGGGGCGTGGCCCACACTGGGCCAAATCTTCTACATGGAGTCGGAAATTAATCCACTGTTTTCCCCTTGTGCCGATTCACTAAATTAATCTAAATGGGTGTCATCGTAGTGTGACACATCACTGGGTTTTCTTGATTTATTAAAAATATGCTTTTGTGGCTGGCTGCAGTTCTCGTGCATGCGAGGGGAGACCTAGATTTGAATAAAAGCTGGGTCACTGTATGAAGTGGTACTGTTTAATAAATGAGACCAGCAATTGAAATGGCCATTTGGGTGAAATAAACAAGGAATCTGAGGGGAAAATGGAAGATATGCATTTTAAAAGAGCATTTTTATTTCTTGTAGTGCGAGAAGCTGTCGATCTATGAAATTCAATAAATCTCCACAGTATAACCGGATAAGAATGCAAAAGTAAATGTTTTCATTGGAGAGAAAAATACTCATTCCTTGGTGCCTCGGACAGTAACGTGATTAACCTGACAAAGTCTTGTTCGTCTGTAATTGAAGCTTATAGCGCTTGGAAGGGAGATATTTTAGTATTGTTGAGATGAAACCTTCACATAGGAGAGAGAAGTATACTAGTTCCACTACACCGTAATAACAGCCTTCACTGCCACAACCACCCATCCCACTTATGTAGCAAAATTATGAAAACAATTATGTTTTCTAATATCTAAATATAGATTTTTGGTTGAGTTTAGCTCTGTGCTTACTGAACAGGACCTTATTTTATCCCGAAATATTTTCTAGGCAACACGGAAGGACCACAATCCAAAAACATTTTGAGAGCATTGTCTTTTTACATAAGAAAGTGAACACTTTCACTTGGTTTAAATCATTAACTCTTTGTTAATGATTTAAACCAAGTGTATATATATATATATATATATAAAAGCAAGGCAATTCATTCAACGCTAATTGTAGCCCATATCTTCGAAATTCAAAAAAATGAAACAATGGAGCATGCTAGCCCAGATAACTGCTGATTCCATGTTGACCAATGCTACATGCATGTGCCAAGAAACCAACAGTCTGAAATCACAACTTGAATCAAACAGGCAACGTGCATTCCCCAAGAACAGGAATGACAAGAACAAACGACGCTTAGGTAAGATTCCTGTGAAGAAATATGGCAATAAGACCTCTACAAAACAGTACATTTACTAATAAATATCCATTCCCGTCACAAAGTACTCTTATACACAATTATTTGCATATGGTTCCGGTTTCTAAAAAGCTTTTTTCAACAAATGTACATTATTAAAATAGGGCTACGACACTTCCCAGAGTACACAACATTCTATCAGAGCGCTGGTCAAAAGTAGTGCACTACATGGGGGACAGGGTTCTATTTGGGACATCATCTGAAATGTAAACCTATTGTAGAACCTATTATAAACCGTGTGCATGTCCCATGTCTGTTGAGCCAGTCCAAACGGACTTCACTGAAGTATTGACAATGTGTCGCGACCTCTCCTTTACCTACACTGATAAATTGACCGAACAATTTCTAACATGCTAATGTGTATTTTTTGCAAACATCCATCTAACAATTTTTTTTTGATGCGACTGTGTTCGCCGTCAACTGTGTTCGTGCACAGCAAGTCTGCCGTAACTCTGTACGCCTCCAGGCCTCTGCTTCAGTCAGCATTATTCAACAGTCACTGGCAAATATAAAACGCCAAGCTGTTATGTTTATTTCCATTAGAGCAGACTGATTTTATATAATGGTTTATATTAAAATATAGCAACCTAAAATATATATATATTCTGTATCCTCATTTAAAAACTCTCAAAGAAGAGGTGAAAAACAAAGTTAATCAATCTAGAAGATGTAATTCTCCTTCATGTAGTGCTAAAAAAAAAGATATCACACAATAGTCCAGAAAAGACCCAAGGTTACTCCCGTATAAGATCACGTTACTACGCCATAACAACATAACAACGCCATAACAACTTTACTCCTCCATGGGGACGTGCGATAAGATAGAGTGCTCTTGTGCAATGGCGGCCAGTTCCTTGAGAAACTCCGCGAAGAGGACGGTGGCGAAGACCTCTGTCCTGGCCATGGAGATGGGTTTGAGCTGAGGAAGAGGAGAGCTCTTCATCCTCCTCTGTGCCTCCCTGGGGGAACATTCTCGGTCGTCTCCGCCCTCTGTGTCTGTACGAAATGACAGATTAAGGAGAAGAAAGCAATATTAAACGGCAGCTCACAGTGAACACCAAGCGAGGGACACCTGCCCACTTCCATGAATCTACAACACATTTCCTTTTTATATGACACATTTTGTTTAGCTTTAAACGTTCCATCCAATACGCAACTCTGTCTTCAAAGGGATAAAGCACTTAGATGACACAGAGGAGAATGTATTAGGAACACAGTTGGATAGAGATTTCTGTTCATTGCTGCGGTGCTTCAAGATTTAAGTCTTTAAAAAGCAACTGAACACGAAACACGTGAAACAGATCCAGTGTTCTTCTGTCAGTGTTAACGTTAACGAGGATTAGAAACAACACTACCGTTTGGTTAATTAACGGTTTTGGACATAATCGCCGTGGGAGCTTGGCTTGTTTCTATTCAGTCCACCATAATATCCAGGTTATCCTAACAACGGAGCCATCGTTCACTACAGGCTACAAAACAGATAGGAAATACATTCACAGTAAAGACAACAATAAAACCCTGAGGTAAACATTTGAGTTTAAAATTGGACAACAGCTGAGAGTGAAGAGTTAGACATTTAAAAAATATATATATATTTTCTAGGCAGGGAAGCCATGTTATTAGCTTCAGAACATCAGGATGGGCAATAGTACTGAGGCAGTTACTCTGGATATTGAGGAACACCCTGGTTTACCGTGGCCTCTGAGTGAACTCTCCCTGGCCAGGAGGCAATGCTGGGCAGACGTGATCAGCTCTGGAAAGTCCTTCCTGGTCGAGGCCAGCTCCTCAATCTGGTTCTTGAGGGAGGCTAGCACCTGACATAAGAAAAGAAGAGAAGATCGAAACGTTAGGTAGGACTACAAAATGCAACGTGTTTAGTCAAAGCACTTACAGCCAAGATAGATAATCGAGATGTAACGCAGTCAGCCCTCGCATAAAAGCATCTCGCCCAAATAAAGACGACCAAAAAAACAGTGCCGGAAACAAAACAAGCAGAAATAAACTCTCGTCTAACGTCTAACGACGAGAGAATCAAAGCGCATTCATCGCAACAACAAACCAGTGCAACTATTACACATCCGTGTGTTTGTATCGCATCAATGTTTTAATCCCTGGCCATGGTCTCCCGTTGAACACCACATTTCTAATGACCCCATTCCATTTGATTTACTTGTTTACGCACTCCATTCAATAATGCATGAATTATCCGGCGGGAGGTAAAAACACGAGACGTTTTGAAGTACGTTTTCGATGCAACAAACGGATCCTCGTCCCGAATGGCGCACTAACCCCTGCCGAGAGCACTTCTCTGTTTAATACGGCACCGCTTTTTAAGGGGATAAGAAACCATTGCGAATTCACACAGAATCCATAGGAGATCTCTCCACTTAAACAGGTTGTCTGGTTGTTACACGAGTCTCCAGAGGGTTCAACATCTCGGGGCGCTGATGGTGAATATTATGCAGGTTTGTCTTTATTTGTTTTCACCTCTGATGCCTACTGAATGAAATGGACTAAGGTGTTTCCTGAGACATCTATCTCTCTCTCTCTCTCTCTCTGGGCGCAATGCAGTGTCTATGATACGCATATCTACAGCAAGACTATCCAGTTAAAGTCTCTTATCAAATCTCTACAGCAAATCAGCGTGGGCCGGGGTCCCTGAGACGTGCGTCTCGAATTTCAATAAATACAGAGAGATGGACAGAAAAAGGAAAGAATGGTTGGAGTCTAAAGTGAGGTACGCTGGGGAAAGTGTCAGACGCACGCACACACATTATGCATGAACTTAACAAAAACCCAACTCCTAAACCTAACCTGTAATGCCTAAACTTATCTCCCAAATCTAATTGTAACACAATGTCAAAGAAAATGCAGATTAAGTGAGGACGAGCCAAATGTCGTCAATGTGCATGATTGTCAAACACACACACACACACACACACACCTGGTAAAGGGATCGTACGCTGGGCTGGAACACCATGTTCGTGTTGAGGAGGAAGGACTGCAGCAGGGGTTGTGGGTAGGCAGCCAGCTGGGCCAGGATGCCGGTCACCAACAGGTTGACGTGGACCGGGTTCTCCAGCATGTTCTCCAGACGAGACAGCAGAACGCTGACAAACGGACCTGGACACAAAGAAACAACGGCCAATGGAGGAACGTCAACTCCTACCTCGATATGCAAGTGGCACATTACTTTGGTAACTATATTTCCAAAATTGGTATCGTTGCTGTACACAGTCACCTATTGTTTCGCCTTGTTTCGACAAGTTTTGCCAACTAATGAGAGCAGCACTGTCCCAATACTTATGGAAGGCAATCTAAGTGTGTGTGAGTGTGTGTGTGTGTGTGTGTGTGTGTATATATATACACATCCACCCAGCTGACCTGTAAAAGGCAACGGCTGGCTCCTTGCACTCCCAGCTCGGGGCTTGGTCCCAAACAAGGACGAGGAATGTTTATCCAACTCTGGTGTATCTACAGAAAAGGAAGGCAGGTCCATCTCCTCAATCTCCTCCTCCTCCATGGGGGTGACCATAGGGTTCTGGAAGGGTTCTCTGCCAGTCCCAGCTCCGCCCCCGAGTGTGCGAATCAGCTCCTCGTACTGAGCCACGAGGTCGTTCCCCATGTCGGCAACGTCGGGGCTCTGAAGAGTTGTGGAGTTGTGGTCCGCAATGTGACCGCTGACATCCTTTGACCTTTTGGTGTCCGAGCCATCCTCCACAGTGGCAAGTCGGAGTGGTGGACTCAGGCCATTGTTCAGAGGAACCTCCTTAACATCCAGACTGGAATCCAAAAACCTGGAATCCTCAACGCTCGTTTCCGCTTGCGTTTCGGACCGCTTTAACGCCGTATCCCGGCTGGGTCTACAACCATCCACGGTATCGCGGGAGTCCTTCCTCGCCACCAGGTTGTACACCATCACGTCGTCCTGGAAGTCGGACTCCTCGATATAGGAGCCTTGCACCAGCATGGTGGCGGTTCTCCTCAGGTCCTGGATGTGTTTGGGGGGCTCGGGGGCCAGCGGCTGGACGGGCCCCTCGATGGCGGCGGCCTCTGCGTTCTCCAGCGGTCCGGCATCGTAACTGTCGTCCCACTCCAGCTCCAGCTGATTCGCCGGGGCCGCCGCCTGACAGGCGGGCCGAGGACGCGGGTGAGGATGAGCTCTCTTGGGGATGACCATCTGGGTGTGGCGTCCCCGGACAGCGCCCGCCTCTTCCAGGGCACTGG
This sequence comes from Dallia pectoralis, assembly GCA_029465975.1. Classification (NCBI taxonomy): domain Eukaryota; kingdom Metazoa; phylum Chordata; class Actinopteri; order Esociformes; family Umbridae; genus Dallia; species Dallia pectoralis. Next base: position 5,094,970 of record CM055742.1, read on the forward strand.
CCTGGTACTCATCCGGCGGAGGGTGTTCCCCATCGTAAGGGGCCGACCACACTCGGCAGGCCCGGATGCAGCTGCTGATGCCGAGGCGAGCGTCATACAGGTAGTGCAGGTAGCTGACGTCCAGGTGGACCTCTGAGCCGATGACGCAGGTGTGGCCGGAGCCGTCGTCCAGAAAGGACTCATCTGTCTCTGAAATCCAGATGGACAGAAGCACAACTAGATTATGTATCTGACAGACAAACAGACTGGAGGCAGATCTAGTAGTGCGATGGATGATATCGGTACAGATCTCTACTCAGCCACACCAGCAGGCTTAGGAACAGTTTCTTCCCTGCTGCTGTTAACATACTGAACTCTGAAACTCTTCAGTAACCTTGCATTTACACTGCTAACAATTTACTTGATCTGCCATTTGCAAATACATTCTGTGGTACTCCTCTTGTTACCTCTTGCCCTGCACACTGCTAGTCTATTTATAACATGTGTCGCTTTGATCTGATTTGTGGTGCATATGAGCAAACAAAGTCCAGACAAAACTAAACTATGAGCTTTATCCTGGGAATTTAAAAAAATCCCATCAACTCTTTGTTTTGTTCTTTGTTCATTGTTTGTAAATCCTTCCAACACATGACGTTTACAACACATGCAATTAACTTTTTCACGTCAGAAAAAACTATTAGAAATTAAAATTAGAAATTAATGTGTTCTTATTTTTTGGTCGACTCAGACTAATATGCGGCACATTGAGGTTAGATCCCAAAAGTCGGTCGAATGAAAAAAATGGAATAAAAATGGATTCCAGACTCCTTGGCGCGTATATAATTAAATATATTGCTACAATTCTAATTAACAAATTCCGTTAAGACCTTCAGAATCGCGCTCAACTATATTTGTACATATTCAGCAAAACCCTCTTACCCATGAGGCCCGTGTTGGCACTGCCGCCAATGACCTTTGACCACAGGATGGAGTCCATCTGTCGTAGGGGCGGGGGGATATGTTCGGGGGAACAACAGGAGGGCGTGAGAGCCAATATCTTGGCGGCGGATACAGAGTAGCAGTCCCTCTCCTTCACCACACGCCTCTGGCTCAGCATCATGTGATTACATGGGATCAGGTACCTGCAGAACCAGAGGGAGGGTACATCCTGTTAGGGGGCGCCCCGCCGGCAGGTCTGGGGATTGGGGTTGGGCGAGGAGGGAGGGTAAAGGGATGGGGGTTATTTTAAGGCAAATTGGTTCGTGTGTTATATGGGGTAAGATAAAAAATATAACAGGTTTTTCTAGATATACAGACAAACACACACACAAAACACAAGCAAACGCACACACACACAGGGTTGATCGTTTCACCTCAATATAAGCTGCAGCATTACGTCCTCACAGTACAGGCCAATGAGGGTCCGGAACAGGGCCAGTGACACCGTGCCCAGCTGTGGAACGACCAGAACAAGCACATCAGAAGACGTTCAGAGATCTGAATTAACCAGAGGTATTACAGAGGCACCGTGCCCAGCTGTGGAACGACCAGAACAAGCACATCAGAAGACGTTCAGAGATCTGAATTAACCAGAGGTATTACAGAGGCACCGTGCCCAGCGGTGGAACGACCAGAACAAGCACATCAGAAGACGTTCAGAGATCTGAATTAACCAGAGGGATTACAGAGGCACCGTGCCCAGCTGTGGAACGACCAGAACAAGCACATCAGAAGACGTTCAGAGATCTGAATTAACCAGGTTTGTTTGGCATCCTGTAGGTCCAAGAACCAAGCAACCCAGGAGCAATTAATTGGAGTTGATCGGTCGTGTAAAAAAAAATTCTTGTTTGCGATGTTACCGGTTTGACTTCTTTGCTGCAATTCCTCCTAACTGTTCCAACTAGACAATATATTCCCTAATATTGACTTGCCTCATCACGTCCCAGGACTAATTAGATGAGTCATTTGTTTTGCCTGGGCAACGTTCCGCTCTCTTTAATGTTGACAGTTTAAATATTAGTTTATGTATATTTCAGTCATGCCGTGGATCATCTACCCTGTGCGTGCGTGTGCGTCCGGCTGATGTCATATTCCACAGAGGAGCTTAATCCTAAACGCCCGAACCTCGGCGGCCTCGGACTACATGTCGCTGCCGCCCATTTCCACACCGCCGTTCTGGCACGAAGCTCATGGTAAACAGTGTGTCTCGTCACGGAAGCAAACTCATGCACGACTCATGGACTGACACATTTAACACAGAACAAGGTATAGATGCTGGCTGTGTGTTTACAGGCCTAAATGCCAGACACTGATGAGGAATTAACAAGTTTGTTGTCCGTGTTTGTGTTTGTGTGTGAACGCTTGTGTGTGTATGCATGTGTGCGTGCGTACTTGTGAGTGCGTATTTGTATGTGTGCGTGTGTGTGTGTGAGTGCGTTCCTGTGAAACACACCTGGAAGGGAGTGTTCACGCGGCTGACCAGCGTGTCCAGGATGTGGACGTTCTCGTGCTGGTGAAGGAGGATAAAGGAGAGGAATGTCTGCAGCAGGGCCGGCTCAGACACCGACCGGAGAAACAGGTCCAAGTACGCTGTGGTGGTCATCACCTCCTCCACGGTCAGCTAGTCGGAAGGAACACACACAGACCGTCAGAGAACCCAGACGCATGTTCTGGATCGGCCCTGTTCCATTTCAAAACACGTCCCCTGGATTGGGCCCCGTTCCAATTCAATAAAAACATTGCCTTATTCCTGCTAGTCTTTCCGGAAGTGGGTTAGGATCCTAGGTTGATCTGTAATGTTCTGACCTTGTGTAGCGCCGGCGCCAACACCGGAACCAGGAAGCCATTGTAGATGTAGTCCACCAGCTGTTTCCGGATGCTGGGATGGGACACCTGGATGACGGCGTTGCAGAACTCCAGTGAGTTGAGGAACTGGACCAGGGCGGGCACCTGAACCCAGTCCTCCCTGTGGAGACAGTGCCACTCCTCGCATGCCACGTCCAGCTTGGTGGGCAGAGACGAGTACAGACCACTCAGGCCGGTGGCCAGCACCTGGGGGGTGGGAAGATACGTTTAGGTATTCGCCCGCACTCTTAACCCTGTTGTTTCAGATCCAGCATGATGAGCATGAGACAGCAGCGGAAAAGACTGAGGAGGGAAAGACCGCAGATATCGAGAGACCGCAAAGAGCGAAAAACAGAGACAAAGACAAAAATACAGCAGTGGGAAAGATGCATGCATATTAGAACTAAAACAGAGACAAAGACATCATAAAGACTGATTGACAGATTGACAGCCACACGTCTTCACTGACCGGACAGAAGTAGGTGTTCTCCTCGATGTGTTTGGCAACGCGCTGGTTCTCCCCAGACAAGGACATGATAAGGAGCAGGGCGTCTCTAGCCTGCTGGCCGACCTGACCTTCCCGATGGATGAAGGGGATCAGCAGGGAGAAGATCAGGAAGTTGGCCGCTCCCTGGTCCTCACTGACGGAAAGACAATCACAGATGTCAGACGGGACTTTCCAGGTTTTCCCCGGCGTTAAAAGAACTTCTGACGCCGTAACCGAGGAGGAAATTCACCTGGTGTGGAAGAACAGCTCCAGCACGGAGGGATCTTTAGCCAGCACGCAACACAGCTGGTTCAGTAATAGCACCAGCTCGGTCTCCACCGCGGGGGCCGGGGTCCCCGAACACGACGACAGGAGCATCATGAGCGGCCGGAGAACTGGCTTGTGGTGCAGGAGAGGCTGCCGTGCCTGGCTCACGATCATCTCGTACATCTTAGAAGAACCACACAACCTCGCGGTCAACGGTCAGAGAAGATTAAATTGATTGTTTTGGATAGCGCTGCCAAAGGGTGGATGAGCAGGAAGTGCCGTCAACGCTCCAGTCGCCAGGGTAACCCTCTGACCCCCCCTTCCCACCGAAAACCTACCTTGAGTTGCTCCAGCTTCATGTCATCGGTGAACTGTTTCCTTAAGCTCCACACGAAAAGCCGCTCCATGACGTTCTCCATCACCACGAACTCCAGGATGGGTCCCATGGCGCCCACTTGTCCGGCGTCCTCCTCCATGAGCAGGAACAGCATGTGTTCCACGTAGTTCTGCACGGCGCTCGCCTCGTCGCCGGGAATGGGCCCGCTGAACCGCGTGTGGCCCCCGGGGAGGCCGATGTTACCCAGACTGGCCACCAGGTGGTTGGTGGTTCGGAGAGGGTCGTGCTTCTCCAGGATCTTCACCACCTAAAGTTTAAGGAAATTTGCAAAAAAAGGGTAGCTACAGGGTAGGTTCAATCGGAATTGTTTTAAATCACATTTTTCAAATGAAAGTCCTCAGCTGAGGCATACTGGGCAATATAGCACACCAGTTCATGTCGAAGTATAACACTCATATTGCTTAGGTAAACATTTTTCAGTAATCACACTTGTAACCTTCTCTTTGTACCATAAACAGTTACTCATTGCCGTTAATAATTGCGCTGAGCTTATAATTTACTAATGTAATCACTCCCTGCCGGAGATAACGAGACTGGATGTATAGTCGGCAGCATAGAAGATTGACTGACCAAGTTGTTCTTATAACAAAAAGCAGGAATCAAAACTCTGCCTCAAACTCCGCCAAAACGCAAACAACCCAACTGGGTGAGTACATTTTTCCTGGCAAAAACAGTTGGTTATGTATGCAATGCATTATGGGGGAACTGAAACGTGACAGGTAACAGAGTGCCAAGGCTTCATTGGGCAGACAAGCTGCTGGCATTTTTGAACATTTAGATAAGCAGTATATTACAGGATAAAACTCTTATGGTATAAGAGAGCGCTCTTATGGTAATATAACAGAAGGCCAACGTATGATTTATACATTTTATAAAGACCGGATTGCCAATATACACTCAAACAAGGATGGTGAATTGGTATACAGATTATTTGTAGCATGTTGTAGGAAAAAAGAAATGAACAAACACAAGAGAAGTGACAACGCCTTTATATTGACTGTGAGAATCACAGGGCTGCGTTCAGTCGACCACGATGTACCATTACGATTTGCAATCGTAAAAAAAACAACTAAAGTCTGTATTCTCATTAGACAGACAACGGCCTTGCTGCGTTTCAAAACATCGGACACAGATCTCCTCCAGGAGCCCTCCCGGGGGCCGACAACCGAAAGCCCGCTGTCAACTTGTGGGACCGTGGTTACCATGGTACACAGAACAGAACGGAGCAGCGAGTGAGTTAGCAGACGACGGACCATAAGACGAGCGCCGCACATGAGAGCGAAAGCAGGAAGTAAAAAGAAAACTGTCCAATGAGAACCGGACCATAGATGGACCATAGATGGACGTTCAATGTGGTCTTTAGGATTGAGGGAACACAGGTGCAGGGGTAAATCAATAGACCAGGACTTGCAATAGGTGCCTGTGTACTGAGACTAGCTGTTGCCTTTGTCTGTGAGTCGGGATCCGATAAAATGGCCGCGGTCTGGGATGTGGGAGAAATGTGCATTGGGTTTAGAAAATGGCCGGGGTGTGGGAGAAATGTAGCATTCGGTTTAGAAAATGGCCGCGGTCTGGGGTGTGGAAGAAATGTAGTATTGGGTTTAGAAAATGGCCAAGGTCTGGGGTGTGGGAGAAATGTAGTATTGGGTTTAGAAAATGTCCGACAATGAAAGCTTGTGTATTGTTCTTCTTCAATATGGGTTTCTAAGGGACACCTGTTTAACTGGTTTTTTTTCCAGGTCCAAAGATAAGCCAAAGTCCAAAACACAGCTAGCAAACTATTATCAATATTTAAATGTTGGAATTTGGATACAGCTGGAGCTATTACGTAGGACCAATACGATTTTACCTGTGAATGGAGGAGTTTGGGTCAGTTTTCATAGTGACTCTCAGGAAGTGCTTGTATGTTAGTATTTGTATTACCTGTGCCCAGTGGTTCTTAAACACGATCATGCAGGTTTCCGGGTCCACCCCTTTCAGGACCAGGGCCTGCCCCTCCCGGTTTCCGTTGGCAACCATGGAGGCCATCATCATGGTGACCAGGTGCCTCGTGGATTAAACCATTGTAGGCAGGGAAGAGGGGGGATCCTCACTGGAGACCGGGTGAGACCACTTCCACGGGGCAGTGTGAAAACACAGGGGACCTCCAGAGACACAGGGAAAACACACATGGAGAACCAGTAGGTAAATTAAAGTGTTAGATGTTAAAATGTTATAATGTTAAATGAGTGCCGATTCGAAGGTCAATCTCTAGTCATCCATGTCTGACGCCAGTATGTTGGGAAGGGACAAAGTATCTATCCTGTGGGCTGCTACTACAGGCCCATTTATTCCATCACGACAGGCTGAGTTTGGGAAGGACAAAAGGTGATATTTGTTGTAGGCCACGTAAACAATTCTGCGGATTGAACACCCCCACATACACCCAGAACAACGTCAGCTTGCAAGTCAATTCTACAACCTCTATTACTTGAGTGCAGCATGGTCTTACTAGAAAATAGTACCGTTGACCACACACACACTGCTGCACTATCCTTTCGTCCCTCTTTCTCTGCGTGGCTTCACAGCAGCTATGTCAGGCATGCAAAAAAAAGAGGAAAAACAGTGCAGGTCAAGAGATGGAGAGAGAGAGAACGGGAGAGATTAGAGTTAATAGGACTCAGCCGGTGACATGCCTACCAAAATGTTCGCCCAGCGAGACCATGATATCCCTCCGCCCCAGAATGTCTCACTAGCCCGCTGCAATGCACAGTCAAATTCCAACAGGACCCAGTTAAACCACCTTCATTACTGACCCGCTCGTCTTGTGACACCATACGCAAGCATTAATCACCACAGTGTTAGAATGGTCTGTTAGTGGCCCCTAGAGGGAAAACCCCACCCGTTAAGCACCCCCCACGGCGCCCGTTAAGCACTTCCCACGGCGCCTGTTAAGCCCCTCCCACAACGCCCATTAAGCCCCTCCCACAACGCTGTTAAGCACTTTTCACAGTCGTCACAGACATTTTCTATTGACTTCCAATGACAACCAACTTGTGTTTCTTTTCGAAAATGTAGCTCGAAGGACTTACAGCACCAGATTTCCTAGTGAGATGCCATCTTTAAACCTCAGATGGTTACATACAACAGTTTACAAAAAAGGTATCTCTGACACAAATCTGGAAAAAAGTCTTGTTCATCTTAAAAAGGTCATCGTAATGTAAAACTGCCTCAGAACTCCCAGCCAAACCAGTGGAATCGTAACCGAGAGAAGTCGCTAACCAAGGCTGTACAATAACAACATTGATGCCATGCGCTGCAGGAGGTCAACTGTGAAGCCCCCTGTCAGCAGCTGTCAGACAGAGCACATTGACCAATCAGGAAGGAGTAATGCCCACCCCTCAAACAGCCTCGCTTCTAATGACAGCCAAGCATAACTTCATTGTGAATCAAATTCTATCCCATTACACACTAACTGCACATATGTGTTTTCAGTTAGCACAGACACAGGACAAGCTCATACATATGTGTTTTCAGTTAGCACAGACACAGGACAAGCTCATACATATGTGTTTTCAGTTAGCACAGTCACAGGACAAGCTCATACATATGTGTTTTCAGTTAGCATAGACACAGGAAAAGCTCATACGACTACTTTACATTAATGTATGATGCAGCAAAACCACAATAATCCATACCTCTGCATGACCTGGACGGCCTGTCTTTAAACAACGATCTACAGTGAGAGAGACGTCCTCATTCTTCTAAAACCAGGAACTCCTCGTCCTGTGTGTCCTACAGGGGAGGGAGAAGATGGTCTTACTTTTGGACACCAAAGGGTTTTTCAGGGCAGCTGTGCCAGACAGTGATGACTTGTGAAGGAGGGTTCCTGGATCGAATGGTACAAGTTGGGACTAGAACTATATGAGGAAGTGACTGGACAATACTATGGACCGGGGGGTTGAGAGAGAGAGAGAGAGAGAGAGAGAGAGAGAGAGAGACAGGGAGAGAGAGCAGTCAATAAACAACCCATATCTGCGCAACAACAAAGAGACAAGCAAGAATAAAGTAGCGCCCAACTCCCGACTATGGGTTTCTGAACGAACACGGCAATAAAGTCTGGGATATGTTGAATAATCCTCCTATTGTCCGGTCCAATTAGGGCCATGATCTAATTGGTGCCTCTGGTCAGCCATGAGCTCCCAACCCACTCCCTATACATTCAACAGCAGCCCTCTGTGACAAAGCTGCCCTGAAGCACCATGGGATAGCAGTCACAATATATTACAGGAGGACGATATGATCGCCCTGCCGAGACCAGATCCCAGAAGTCCATTAAACAATTAGTGTTACAATGATCCACCTCAATTAATTAGCAGATCCGACGGGTAATTAAGCACAGAAATTGCCCAGAAAACCAACCCAACTAAAAACAATGAGCTGTGAAAGTTGACAGCGTTGTCGGCGACGATACGTTTCCAGAGAGTAACACTAACTGTCTGCAGTGTGTGTGTGTGTGTGTGTGTGTGTGTGTGTGCGTGTGTCAGAGTGCAGTGGAAGCTCCTCCAGTTGGCTGGGTCTCCGCTAGGCATCAATAGCACACTAGTATGTCCTCACCTTCCCTATGCAGTAGTGCAGTCTGTCGTGTCCCTAAACCTCACGAGGCCGCTGGCACAGACAGCCTGCTAGGGTACTGACGTATCCGAAAACGATGACCTCCGCTCAGGCAACGCCACTCTGCATTTCAATGAAGAAAGCCGGTGGCTTTGTGGAAGTACAATGTAGAAATAAGAATTCCAGTTCACATCTTTAACTGAAATTGAATTTAGCCCAACCCTTTGGGCCGACCGCGACCCGCCTCTGCTCGTCTGCTACTAAAACATGCTGTCATCACGTCGCCTTCCCCACAGTCGGGGAATATACAGTTAAGCTGTCGTTTCTTATTGCAGTCCGTACAATTTGCAAAAGTGTCAGTCGGTGAGAAAATGTGACCTCTCTTGCTGTGCATTTATATTCCACCTTCCCATTGACTGGAAGTTATCCTGGTATTGAAAGTGTATGCACTCCAGAGTATTCTTTAGTTGGGGGGATGAAATGAATTTTTTGTCACATTGACCAGCGGCTACACAGACTTATACATCTCAAAAGGAGTACGGTCTGAAATGAACCCCTCTCGATGTTAAAAACTGTGTGACCTAAATTACGCTCGCATTTAAAGTTAAACCCACGTACAGTGGAGAGAAGATACTCCACTTGCTTAGAATAAACCCCATCAGCGTACAGTAAACCCTGATATAGGACAACGCTCATATCCAGAGGAGACAGAATAAACCCTGTTAGTTTCCACTATTTTCCATGTTGTGTATATGTGTGTGTGTATGTCTGTGCGTGTGTGTGTGCAAGTGCTAGCCAGTGGGGTCGAGAACACAACACAGCAAGCCGTCCACTCAGTCTCCCAGTCAGTATCCAGTTTTGCCACTTATGTAATTCCCTTAACAGGATCCTCCCACATCTCTGCTGCCCAACACGCTAATAGGAACACAGACACACAGAATGGGATCTCAGAGAGAGGTTGTCTGTCTTCAAAACCAGATGACACTGCACACACACACCGCACATGCACACACACATGCACACACACACGCACACACACACACCCTTATAAGTGTGGCAGGGTATTTCATAATGTAGCACCACAGAGTTTTTAGTGAAAAATTATATGGGGAACAAAATAGAGAAGGCATTTACAGTGCAGGATAAATAGCTGAAATGTTTACTTTCACAAGAATACGACAGAAAGGGGGTGTCGGTAGACGACAGAAAAAAAGAAAGTATATTCACATACAATAGTAGACCACCATATTGACTAGAGATAAAAATACAACAATACAAACAGAAAAAAAATCAGTAGAAAAATGTAACATTCATTCTAAGAATCTGAGAGGACATCTTTTCTGTCAACGTTGTGTTAGTTAGCCTCTGGGTCAAACACATCAAAACAGTGGAAACTGAGGAGATCCTAAACTCACCTCCTACACGTTACATCAGGTCGGCCTCATCCGTCTGCTGACCGGGAATTAGAGGAGTTAGCTCCCGTCGCTAATAAACAATATGCTTTCTAGAGAACGCTCTGAAAACACAACACTTTCCTCAGATATAGTGCTTTGGTCTTTCTACATCATGTCTCATTGTAGTGATAGTTCCCTGACACAGATTAACATGTCCTGTTCTCTCCGTGGCCTACTTAACAGTAAGGTACATTTACTGGGACAAAGCTACAGAAAGGGAGGTTGGAGCTATCATGTTGCGTCACCTTTTGAACGACTTGTTGAAAGGATAGGTGTGGTAAAGACGTTTAAGAATCACCCAAACAATGGAAATGTCATTGGTACACAAGGGAAAAGAAGACGTGACAAGGGAAAATGTTTTACTTCTCATTGACCCACAGAGAGAGAGAGGGGGGTAAATAAGGTAGAGAGAGAGAGAGAAGAGAAAGAAAAGTGAGGGCAGAGAGAGAGAAGAGAGGCCAAAGAGAGAGAGAGTAGAGAAGAGAGGGCAGAGAGAGAGAGAGGGGGTAAATAAGGTAGAGAGAGAAGAGAAAGAGAGGTGAGGGCAGAAAGAGAGAAGAGAGGCCAGAGAGAGAGAGTAGAGAAGAGAGGGCAGCGAGAGAGAAAAGCGAGAGAGAGAAAGTAGAGAAGAGATGGCAGAGAGAGACTAAAAAAGAGAGGGCACAGAGATAGAGTAGAAAAGAGATGGCAGAGATTTGAAGCTTAACATGCGTTCAGTACTCTTCAGGGTGGCACATGCACATGCATGCGTTCTCATTCGTCACGCTGTGAAATTCAAACGGTTGTTTCCTCTGAATAGATCCCAACTCATATCAGGATGTGATACCTGCCAGTTAACCACAACTTCTGTCCTTATTATTATAAAGTTAGCGCGACTTGCATTTGTCACCTCACAGGGCCGTTGTCTGAACTGTGCCTGCGCTCGATTCACTCCTCAGAGGACTGATATTTAACGGTAATAAGTTGCAGATACACGTGCCGTAGTTTGACCTAGTGTCTGCGTCTTAAATTAAATGTCGCCGGCTGTCGTTGGTCGTCTCCCACAGGTCACAGATCGCTTGGCGTTTGGGATGATGAAGGGATGGTAACCTGTTGATATATTAACAGGTGAGGCAACCTGGCCTCCGGGGGGAAGGACCGAGCTATTTATAGTCCGTCCTCTTTGCCAACCAGCGACAATAACATTTACAAGGAAATTGACCAATGAATCAAAAAGCTTTATTGGCACGGGAAATAAACGCTTACTTTGCCAAAGCCAAAACAGGTACCAAAACGAAAGACGTCGTCTTGAAAACATAGTGTTGGCTAGGAATCCATATGAGTCACACCTAAACCAGGATGCCTCCGTATGAACGGACAAAAAAAATGTGCGTCGTTTACAACCCGTGAACAGTCAGAAATATTTCTGAAAGGAGAAGCCGCGGGTGTGGTAGACAGGCGTGCCCATTCCAAACCAAACAGGGTAAATCCCATGTAGGTAAAACTTTATCTGACAGTAGTGAACACGTAAGAACAGCCTCATGTGACCAGAACAGAGGGCTTATAGACCAGATATTGACCGTGAAGTGTTAATGAACAGAGGCCTCGTAGACCAGATAGTGACCGTGAAGTGTTAATGAACACAGGGCTTATAGAGCAGATAGTGAAGGTGAGGTGTTAATGTACAGAGACCTAATAGACCAGATAGTGACCGTGAAGTGTTAATGAACACAGGGCTTATAGACCAGATAGTGATGGTAAAGTGTTAATGAACAGAGGCCTTATAGACCAGATAGTGACCGTGAAGTGTTAATGAACACAGGGCTTATAGACCAGATAGTGAAGGTGAGGTGTTAATGTAGCTTGCTTTGTGCTCAACACGTGAACATGTGCACCACTCAGTCAGAATTCCCCCTGGGCTTAACCAGGCACCGGGGACAATGTTGATTAGCATGTTCAAACACACCAACCCGCCACCTCATTACCTGAGTGGAAGGAGGTGGGAAGGAGGTGGGAAGGAGGTGAGAAGGGAGGGAGTGTGGTGAAGTAAAGGGAATTACCAGGGAAAGGTTGAAAAGGAGTGTGGAGAAGTGACACACACCCCAGAGGATTGTATACACAACAAATAACATTGGCTAACTTGACACACACACACCCTCCCACACGTGCCCATGCGCTAAAGGGCTAAACACATATCCCAGTGGCTCTGTTTAATGGCTGCCCCGATACGTTGAGACAGGAATACAAAGACCTCTGCAACCCGCCCCAGGAAGATAAGGCCAGTTTACAGAATACAATAGGGGGACAGACCAGCGCTAGACACGACACAGGACATGTACACAACATTACAACACAGAGCCTTCAAATGCAGGTTGGCTTGTGAATGATCTACAAGTGATTCTAGCGGAGTGTGTGTTTGTGTGAGGTTATTGCCCGCTTTCCTAAACAAAACTCCATGTAGGTGTACATTGAGATAAGGACCAGGAAGAGAACTAGTTGATTGGAAGATGGATAAATCCACTGACGCATTCCCCATGGATACAATGGGCTCTTTTAGATTCTTCAGTTTGTCCTGTGTGGGCACATCACCGCACATCACATTACAACACAGTACACCACAGTACATTACAGCACCTCCATCTTTTCAACTTCCCCTGTCCCTATGCAACAGGACAACGGATGGGGGAGGGGGGCAGGGAGGAGGGAGGAAAAAGACAGACAGACAGACAGAGGCTGGGTTCAAAGGTAAGGGTGAGAGGTAGCAGCGACAAGACAAAAAAAGACAGTGACAGAGAAAAATAGTCAGAAGAGAAAGGAGAAACACAGAGAGGCAGAGTCTGCCAGGGACAGAGAGACAGACAAAAAAAACAAAGAGACAGAAACAGACAGGTCAGAGACAGATACAGTTAAGTCAGGGACAGAGAGACAGTCAGGACAGAGAAACAGAGAGACAGAAAGAGAGACAGTCAGGGACCGAAAGAGAGACAGAGACAGTTAGGGACAGAGAGACAGAGACAGTTATAGGGACAGACAGCCAGAGTGAGAACAGAGAGACAGGTTTCAGAGGTGTGGGGGAAGTCCTCCATTCGTGAGGGATTAGGCTAACACAATATTAACAACATGTTAGTAACTCCACCGTGTGGCCCCTCTCCACACCCTGTTATACCGCGACCTCACACTGGGGGGCTGCCAGTGAGCTGAGGGGGGAGGACCGGGGTGTACCATTGCAGGTTTGATCCCAAACACGAGACATGGCTGAGCCGGTCTGAGACTCAGCCTGGTGGATAAGGGGAAAAAAGGGAGGCTTATCAGCTGGTGGGCCGGTGCATTGTCACAGCGACAGCTGTCGGCACAGTGACTGACCCAGACACCTGTTGACTGGCCGTTTGAGCCACGCCGAGGCCACCTCATACCGGCGCGTGCTGCTATTAGTTAGAAACGGCACATTACGCAATGTTACAAAGAATATCGGACAATTAGGAGACGACAAACGTTGCAGGTCTGATCGGGCCACTGACTTATAGGGGAAGTGCTGTATTATACAAGAGGTGTGTGTGTGTGTGTGAGAGTCTGTCTCTAAACCAACTATGTCGTGAACACACCAACCTGCCAATCCCATTACACTAACGCCCCAAGAATAGATCCAGACTATTCACCAGACATTCCACTGTGTGAAACCAAACCGGCTGGCCCGGCGCACGTACACAACGCTCCTGTGACACGCACGTCAGAGATTTACAAGGCTCCGTTCAAGCGCCCCACCACGGCACTGGAGGTACAGGTCACGAGGCGGGCCGGCACCGCATGGCTCCGTTAGAACCCGGGTTCGGTAGACACCGGAAAAAGTCACGAGAAGGTGTGGCTCGAGTGTCAAAGGGTCACCGTCAAATGTCTATTGAGATTTTATGCACAATCACCCATCAAATGGTGTAGATACATAAAGACAAAGGAAGCAGCGTAATAACAGCCAATAGATCTCTGACGTATATGGACATAGGCCCGCCCTTTGGTGAGCATTCCTCTGGCAAATTGCTAAACCAACTTCCAAACTGGGCCTGATCCGATAGAAATTCCTGCAATGCTCATAGTCGTAATTAACTAATTACCGCCATCCGGCCGGTGATACGATCCTCCTCTTGGGTCCCCAGAGGGTGGTGCAGGCGTCCCAGGAATGAAGACATGGTTGGCCAAACAAGTGTGTTGGAAGTGAACAAACCAGTAACTCTAAAACCTCTAAATAAAATAGTGGCAATGGTTTGGATTTTGTTTAATTTTACACATTGGTTTTGCATTGAATCTGACAAAGTTTTACCAAGCCTGTGATAAGGATTCCCTTGTAGAGTAACACGCACAGCAAGACTAAATAAAAGATGACCATGCAACATTGATGGCTGGCTCGGTTGTAACCCAACACGCCCCAGAACCCTTCACTATGGAAAGAGTTCACAGCCACCCCGAAACCCCTGGCAACCTAGTTTGTTTTAGGCAAATAAGATGACAGGCAAGACACGTGCTGACGTCACGCGATGCGTCATGAATATCCACGCAAGGTGAAAGAAGCTCGAGCAGAAGAACACACTGTTTTTGGATCAATTGATTATGTCAGGTCTCCTAAATGTGTCCCATCTGAAACCTGGTTAACCGACAAGTATGTTCGACTTTACAAAAGTTACATATATATATATATAATTTCATTATTCTTAAACAACCCCACATATATACAGGAAGACCCTGCCCTGATTAAGTAGCAAAACACACACATATGTTTCTTGTTGATTTGTTAACTTTTCTCAAGTCCTTCATTTAAAACCTTCAACGGCAACATATAGCCAGTAGACAAGATCATGTTTCTTACCTCAGAAGTTTAAATATCCGACGAAGCCAAGGAGCGTAACCGTTAAAACGCAAAGCAAAAAAAGAAACCCACAAGCGGCTTTCCCAAATCAAATGTAAACAACATAATTCGCTTGAAAGTCACACATTTATCGGACCTAAGTCGGCTTATTTTCACTGGTTTAATGTAGTTTTCTGCGTTAAAAAATAACAACACATAAACCTGTTTACAAGGTCGCCAACCTGCACGGAGACCGTAGAACACATAGGTGAGCTGAGCCTCGCGACGCACTGAGCTTAGGCTCCTCCCCCTTTGTAGCTCGAGCTTTATGAATGTGAGAAGTGAGAGTCAATGCACACATGGATTGAATGCTTTTCACACACAGTTGTTGTCTTTTCGAAACATGTGAGAAGTGAGAGTCAATGCACACATGGATTGAATGCATTTCACACACAGTTGTTGTCTTTTCGAAACATGTAAAAAGTGAGAATCAATGGAACACAGTGATTGAATGCATTTCACACACAGTTGTTGTCTTTTCGCGACATGAAGACCACAATTTAGTCGAGGGCTCGAAGCGTTCAGAGAACAGCCTTTATTTAAACACACGCGGCAATAAGACTTGGCCTAAACAGTAATAGTTATACAAACATGTAAATAACATCAGCAGGCTACAGACAACAGAGTAATCAAAGAAATAGTGGCGATACTTAGATGGTAGAGAAAACATTATTGGGTTGCACACACCCTGGTTAGGACCTCAACTACCACGACTTAACAGGGACACCTGTTTCTCTATGCCAGCTGCCATTCTTGTCACAGGGACACATCATACAGGTCAAACGGGCCATTGTGTCTGCATTATAGTCTCTTGGGTGGAAACGAGGGCAATCTAGGTTCTTGGCGAGTGGCAGCCTAAGTAGGTTAGGGCACGACTAATCGCTATTGTGGATGTTGATTTATAAATTGTGCTTTGGGAAAAGTAAAGACGTACTTTAGCATTTTTTTTTAAATCTATCAATAGAACAAATCTGTCTCTGGTGGTTGTCACGTTATTCGATGCCTTAATAAACAAGCGAATGTGGCCAGCAGAAATAAAGAGGGCAGATGAGGACACCTAGTGGCTATAGTTGAAACGGCATCTTTTGAAAAAAATGCTCAGCATAATATGAATGTCGAAAAATGTCAATAGTGCATAAACTGTGTGCCAACATTTACATCCAACCTGTGTGATGTGAAACGATTAAAAAAACGATTCGAGTCATTTGACCCTGGAACAATTTCCTCGATTGAAAGGCGGCCTGACGTTTACTATTAATACATTATATGCAGTCAGATTAATGTTTTACTATGATTCACGGTTGACCTGAAAAGTCTCTCATTATTTTTCCTAAAAAATGCCTTATGTCAGAGAAACGACCAGATGCTTGCATGCAAAAGGTTCTTTGTCTGGCTGCCAAGATTATACCCGTGGAACAGCCATTCCCCAAGGATGACAGCGGAAGTCTACTCTTTACCTGAGTCAGGTGTGAGTCAGTAGGCGTGGCACAGCAGGATGGGGGCCTACTGTCGACCACTACTGTAACCTAATGGAAAATCCCATGCACGCATGAAAAACAAGTTTATGCTTTCTGTTCAAACTTAAATGACCCAACTTTGTTTTAATAGAGACTCAACCCTTGACATTGCCTGCTGTTTAAGATCTTCAAACATTTTATATATCTTACATTCAACTGTTAGGCCAATAGCCTCTCCGACGACCTAGTGTTGTCTATATGTTTTGCCTACGCAAGCCAAAACATGCAACATACACACACACACACACACACACACAGCTACGTCGTCACTTTGGGCGTCAGTCTGGGCATCCGTGCGCAAATAGCAGTGCTCAGGGTGTGTTTTTGCAGGTTTTATGGAGAATCTGCTACCGTTACTTATTTCTACATTAGGGAAATATTCGATGCGGAGCTGATTTGACAGAAATATTGTGTCGCCCACGGACGAGGAGAGAGGGAACGTCTGTTGGGGGTCTGTCAACTCTCCCCAGCTCTCACCCCCCGGGCACCACCTCCATGTGTGATACCACCGCTGTCAGTCCCCGTGGTTGAGATCCCCGGCTGTCGGTGCGGATAAAGGTAGGCATTACCTCTCAAAGTATTATATTTATAAAGAAACACAGTTTAATTAGTAAACATTAAAATATATATATATATATATAGGCTACAAAATCGTATTCTAGACAGTTAAATAGACATGCTTCTGAATTTTTCCCAGGCAGTGCTTTCATTCCCTGATGGCCGAATCCAGAAGAGAGGAGGACTTGGCAGTCATGCGGGACACACGGAACCGACATCAATCTACAGGTATGTCCGCATTTCAATCCGACATCTAGCTATAGGTATGTCCGCATATCAATCCAATTTAAATCGGTGGCTGGTTGTTCGTTTCCGGAAATACCTGCACACGTGTCATCATCCTAGTGTTTGATTTGCTGTTGTTTGGGTTGAGACCGATTTTCATCATTCATCATCAAAAGTTGTTACAAATTAATTGGGCATAACGTGTTGCTCAATTAAAGCATATATTTCCCCACATAATAGTGTATTACATGTATTACATTGGGCCAGTGACAGTATATATGTAGAAGAAAACTCGTATACCTTCTGACTATCCTCTTTGAGGCTGTATAGTTTAAATATGCAATCTGGGACCTTATGGGGTTAACCAAATGTAGTTTATTTGTACATTATCTGTTAGTACAATCGCTATCGTACATCATTGACATTTGACAACATATTGTTGGTGTTCCCTTGAAGCTCATTAGAGCCACTCACAACTTGTGGCCAAAAATGAGGGAATGTGTCTTAAACAGAAATGGGTGCGCCCCATTCATTGTATCCTACAACTAGAAAGGTTATACAAGTAAAGAGTGTGGTTTGCTGTGGTTGCCCTCACCGTGCGAATCACTGGGTATTTAATACAACATCTGGTAGAAATATCTGTGGTATGAAACACAGCAGTCAGTTAACAAGTGTACTACAATCACATGCTATCAGCCGGGCAGGAAGGACGACACAACACATCACAATATTGACATAAAACTGCTTGGCTGGGAATACATGTGGGAAACAATTAGTCAGACTGGTGGAGCCTATTAGTTGTGGCTCTGCATTTGTTCTGTGTTGTTTTTATTTCCTGATAAAGTCACCTGTAAAGTACATCAATCAATCATTATCACTTATAATGATTGATTACAATTATAATGATGAATCAATCATTATCAATAAGTGATAATGATTGATTTCTTAAAATTCAAACATAATCCATTTAGAGCTTTAACAATGTAACAGTGTGTTTCAACATTTTCTAATTAGTTTCGTGAGAATGTACCAATACAAAATGCTTTTTTTCCCTCGGTGCCACATTCCACAGGTGGCCAACAGAATGCCTGAAAAAACGCACCCCTCGATGAAAATATCATGTATTATCAAATACCATTCCGTGCATGTCATTGCAGTCACTATTGTAAGTCGTCCTCTTATAGGTAGTCTCCCACTGGCTTCCCAGCAAAGACACACCCGACACACACATCCGAGGCATTTTGTTAGTTCAGGGCCTGTTATTAGCAGCTGCCTGTTTCGGGCAGATTATGGGCTGACCCTGCGGCAGGTGTGCGGACCGGGACCGGGAGTGATGATGAACAGGTGAACGGGAGCTGTTGTTCTGGTTCTTAATGACGATGCCGGTTGTGTCGCAAATGGCACTATCCTATTACATGCGTGGGCAGTTGTTTATTAGATGAGCTGAGGTTTGTAGGGTTACATTGCTGTGCCTTTTTAGGAGAGCCAACATGGCGATCTCTGCGCGCGTGTGTAGATTCACAATAAATAAAAGAAAGTGCTGATGGACGCTACATGGAACCAGTCAAAAACCATGAACTATGAATTAATATTTGTCAAAACATTTGATTAATTTATTTAAGGCCCACTATGTGATTAAATTCGATGTTGCCCTCTTAATTAACGTTTTATTAATTGAATAGAGATTACTACTAATTGGCTGTACGTGGTTAGAACCAGCCGGAAGCACAGCAAGTTAAAATAAATCCGTGGGTGCAGTAAGTTGTTTTTTTAGCTTTAAATGCAGTGGATGTTTGACTGCGATATGAAAATATATCTTCAAAACGAGTTTACTTATTTGTGTATCATAAGAGCCAAAATCTATTTTTTCAGGGTTCGATAACAAACTTTTTTCCCAGCCATATTTGAACCACGCGTTGCCATGACATTGCCTTGGCTTAGGGGATGAAAGGTCAGCATCCAGAAGTCACCTCCTCCTCATAGTAGACCTTGATGCTAATGTATGGAGTTATATTGTAATATAATACAAGACTAATATGTGGCTACAAATGCATTATCCCATGTAAATTACACAATCCTGTTTGATTGCTTATAAGTACCTGTAAACTCAAGCCACCCTTGGGTCTCTATTGGAGTATAGAGGATATTAAATGATTCTCTCCCTCTGCTGAGACTTGTTACATAATACAAATCCAACTGTCATTAGTAAGTGGCAATTAAACTGACCATTTCCAGAGAGGCATATTAGATTATAATTGACTCGTCCCATTTTTGTCCCGTTGTAAAATATTAGCTCTCGGAGCAAACTCGACAAATCCATTACTTATCACTTTCATTTCACATTGAGGCAGCATAATGACGTTGAAATAACTATTTTCTTTCGTCCTGATTGAAAGTCTCTCAAATAATTATATGGAACGTGTCGCAAATTGGATTTGCATATGAATGGAGACAGTCAATTGAGGGACTATTTGTTTATTTAAATATTTTGGTATCCGACATAGTTGAAATTTGAATAACTAATTTGGAGGTTATACTGATTAGATTATTTAAACAATAAATGTATGTTTTGCTAGTCTTTCAAAACCCCAAATATTGTTGAGATTTCTAATCTTATCCTATGAAGATGATATCCGTGCGTGTTTAGCCTGGGTGTGAGAAGTAGCATGTCAGCCTATGAGAAACCCTAGAAGCCTCACATTAATCGGAAAGACGGAAAGATTTCTGCCCAAAATAATATTTGGAATAACAATAGATCGCATTACCGAATATGTCACGCAATCCAGTTTCTGGGATGTAGAGCAATAGGCTTTCAATACAGGTTGACTATGGATTTAAACTAGTCTCAGCGCTGCCTTTTACAGCTGTGCCAAGCCGTGGATGTGTTCATCTTCGTTGGGTTTTTAAAGACCTGTGTCTGGCTGGCACACTGAGAAACCAGAATTGTTCTCTAGAGCCCAGTGGTTCCCACATTTTTTCAGTGACTATACCACCAACATAATTTTTCTCTGCTCGGAGTGTCCCTAAAGTAATGCCTAACGTTACCTTCCCAAGTAAGCCTAAGGTGTCATGAGTTTTTTCAAGTCCCCCCTGTGGAGACGCTAAGTACCTTCAGGGGTCCTCCTACCCCCGGCTAGGTCCTCTCTAATGCACATTATTAATAGCTAGGCTTTTACTTAGTTTGCAGTGACTTGGTTCAGGGCTTCTTGCAAAAAAGCAATGATATAAGCCTCACAAGTCATGTATGTATGTAGATTAGTGTTATTAGCTGGGCTCACTGAAGCAGAAACATCGATTGGAGGGGAATCAACTGAGTCTGTTACGCTCAGCTATTGTTTGAATATGGCGTGTGTTAGGCGTTAGTCATGACAATACACGTCAAAAACCATCACACACCACCGCTCCGATATTTGGGTAAATTCCATTCAACTGTGGAAATATTATCTTCGTTTCCTAGCAGCCAGTGGACGAACGACACAAACAAGGGTCTGGCTTTTAGGATAAATTAAGTCCATCTGCCAGACTCGCACAGAACACAATACAAATAAAGTTTGATTTGACCAGGGAACTAGACCGAAAGCCAGACCAATGACTAAATAATAGAACTATGCATGTTTCCAGGCCAGAGCAGGGAGTGGTGCTACAATATGAAAATACACTAACCAGCACAACGCTTTCTATTTGTCACTAGAAGATACCATTGTGATTAGATCCTGTGAGATAAGGCTTGCGTATATATTCTATATTTGACACATTTTCTTTAGATTACACAGCAATAAAAGTTATTTATTTGGAAGGTCCGTGTGACAGAGAACAGCCATCAGGGTAACTGCCTCGATGGTGCCTCACCAGAATACAGTAACAAAATTATGATAACAAACTGCAAATGCAAGTTGTCATTGCATGCAGACGATACACAGCCAAATGCTTAATATTTGACAATGCAAAAGGTCTGTCATTTCAAATTGGCTGATCTGAAAACATTTCAGTCCAAAGGCATGTAGAAATTCAGAAAATGCAATAGTGTTTACTCACTTTGCCTGGACACTGTAACAACTGAATATGAGTGAAACAGCCAGAAATAACCAGATTCCGTTAATATCAAAGAGGGACATCGGTATTTGAAACGAACTATGCCCTTAAGATCAGTTTTTTGTTAGTACTGTCCTGTTAACCATTCATTTGAAAAGCAGTGTCATAGTGACAGCAGACTGGTACTTCCTGAATGGCCACATTCCATTTGATCAGAAGGTGACACACCCACCAGTATGAGGGGAGGGAGGGAGGGATGAGAGAGGGAGGTAGAGAGTCTTTTATGTTGTTGTGGCGTTCGTTTCTTTACGCAGTCACTTTCAGCGTGGAATAGCAGGGAGAGACAAATACACCCAACATTTTAAAAGTCTGTTGAAACGTTGACAGGTAAGTACATCACTTGTTGTGGTTCTTTGTTCTGTGGTATCAGGTTGTCGGCACGGTTCATTACTGGCTACAGACATCACCGTCAGTATGGACTGAACTGTATCACTGCCGACAGCCTGGGGACTAATACGTTTAGTTTGGGAAAAGGCTGTAATAGAATGCTGTTCACTGTTCAATGCTGTTCATCGCACTGGCCTGGTGTCCGCTCGCCGCTGGCCTTTGTTTACCCACCGCTTTTAAACCGTACCTCTTGCCCAGGCACAAGTACAGATGAGTCAGTGAACATATCTGAGGGTGTGATCCAGTAAGAGTGTTCGGTGAGCGGTAGCTTGGTGTCACCTTTTGTTTCGTGGGCGAGATTGAGAGCTTAGACTTTGTGATTGATATGTCCCATTGGCCTGTGCTTCAGATTTGTTACTGGATGCTATTGACACTGGCTGTTTCTGTGATAGGGTGTTGGGGGCTCTGAGTGGCACTCCGGTCTGAGTTGTACCTTTGTACTACATAGTTCAAATCCTGTTAGTCGTATACCCATAGTGCCTGGCCGGTCAACAGTTTAAAGTATGTTGAGTGTCCGACAGTGTAGCCTTGTCTGGTTGCAAGTAAGGTAAGCTGGGTGCCTATATGCTCAATCTGGCATAGCTTGGCACTGTGATAGAAAGCGGAACGGAAGTATGCAAGTCCCGATCTTCCACTCTCTTGAAACTTGGGCCTTACGAGAAACACATGGATTACATTGGCTTAACTCAAGTAAGCCACACGGAAACCTTCATGACTCACTTGATTGGTTTAGCGGAAACCTTCACGACTCACTTGATTGGTTTAGCAGAAACCTTCACGACTCCCTTGATTGGTTTAGCAGAAACCTTCACGACTCACTTGATTGGTTTAGCAGAAACCTTCACTTCACGACTCACTTGATTGGTTTAGCTTGCGTGGTTTAAAAGCGCTCACACGCTCACCTACCCCATAATTACATGAATTGACATATGAGCTTAGCTTTTGACCTCCCAGAATGCTCTGTTGTTCTCATTCTTATAGTCTCCAGATTAATTGAGTGATCAATCAAGTCGTTCGCCCAAGGTCAAGGCTGAATGTAATACAGGCAAGCCTGTTGGATCTATTTGAACCAGCGATGAATGGATTTATCCTAAACACATTTTATTTGCCTAAAGCCCTAGTGAATCTAAAGATTACACATATTAAGAATTATGCGAATAACATCTTGCCATTGTAATCTTGACTCTACGCGACATCTGTTAATGTCTTAACATTGATAACGCAACATTGGAATTTGATCTGATCAATTTGAATAAAATGTTTTTAAGAAATGATGTTGAAGTTATGAGACGGGCATACCAGCCGCCCCTGTCTGATTGGAAATATATCTGAGATCTGTAGTCAATCATTTAATATGTGGAATTTCATTCATTTCAAATGACCTATGACCTATTTACAAAGGAATTTCTCTTTGTTGAAATGCAGATCAAAGTTACGGTTAAAAAAATAACTACGAAATTATTTGGCATTTTTTGCATTTCTCCGTCACTCTTTGTAACAGGTCGATCAAGAACATACTTCAATGTTGTTTCAGCGGAATCTAGTTCTTCGAGTTTTTAATAAATGGCCTGTTTTCCTTTTATGGTGTTATGACTCCAACTGCCTGTGTTTATTATTTTCTAAATGAAGCATGCATTTAATTAATGGGACAGTGAACGATAAATAAACTTTTTTTCTCTATCTAGATCGTGCGGAGGAAAATAAGCCTGAGGTTTTTCATTCCAGGTAAGTCATTATCAATACATCTTCATGTGTGCTCTCAGCAGTGCTTTTTTAAATGCTACATGCTACGTGCTACATGCTAACGTAATGGTTTCTCGGGACCTTTGGCCTGCTGTCCAGTTCTGTGAGGACTGCCGTGGCCAGAACAGTGTCTCTATAACAGTGGGGTTATGCTGATGGAGAGGTTGTAAGCGCTACAGAGAAGCACACAATTAACTGATCCGTCCTTTCGGACAGACAGACAGTCGGACACAGGCCATTGTGTTCGTAGGCTGGTGCTTTTTGAATAGGTTTCATTACCCCTCCCACATGTTGTTTACCCCCATATAGTTACCTGGGTCCCATCCTGGGTCAGTGTCAGTTACATTACCGAGTCATTTCAGAAAAGTAATTGACCCATACCACGGCCTGTCACAAAAAAACGGTGTAGCCAACCAGACCAACTCATCCAAGCTCAGTTCGGCTTTATAACTTCCTCAAATCTAGGTTGTTGACACGCAAGCGTGTTGCCCTCCCAGAACGTTGTCTTATTAGCTGCTGAATGGGGACGTTTTCTTTCTTTTGGTTCAAGCGCTTCGCTAATTACTCTAATTAGCCACGTAGCACTGCAGGAGGAGAGTGGGGGGTCTGCAGCTGGTTTTGATCACATCTTCAGTTCAGTTAATGAGCTGGAGGTTTTAACAGGGATCTGGTTCGGTAGTGTTCATTAATGGGGGGATTAAACGAAAGAAAACTAACCGGACCTCTCCAATAAGAAATGTTCATTTTCTTTTGCAGTATATCCTTATAACATATTCCAACTTGTTTTCCCTGGCGAACGTGGCCCAGCTCTTTTGTCTCCCTGCTGTGCTGCTGGCCTGTTCTGGGAATCTGTGCTGGCACAGTGTGAGACTGGCCCTGCCAGGTAGTGCACAGTCAGGAAGTCAAAGCTGTGATGTGCGGTCAGTTTCAGAGGATTGTGATATTGCACGAGAGCACGTTTCGGACACTCCTGGCTTGCTAGATGACACGTACTGCAGCCGGTATATGCCCGGGTTAACGGTAGAGATGGGCGGAGTCTAAGGATGTGTCGTATACAGGATCTGTGTCCTGCTGTTTAAACGCATCCTAGGTGGGATTGTGGGATGAGCCGAACGGGAAAAGGCTCTCTTCAAAGTGTGTTTATACGGACCCTTGTTGTTTGTTTGCCTGGGTGTCTGGTACTTGGCGCTTCTCACTCCGTCTGCATTGGGGAGCGGGCGCACGTACCTCAGGTAGTGGTAGTCTCCTCCAGGGCATGGGATTGTAGCTGTGTCTGTGCTCAGTGGTAGCTGTGTTGTCTGGGTCAGAGTTGACGGTAGAGCTTGTTTTAGGATCCAGCCATTGTTACTTTATTCAACATTTAGACAACCTCTACAGGTGAGTGGACGTTCCTGAATGTCTTTAGTTTATCCTCGCGAGTACCGTAAAGAAGGCCTGTCATTGACCGTTTTGATGTTCTCGTCTGGCTTAAATCTATAAAAGTGTGTGGATATTTGCCACCGTCTGTCTGTCTGTCTGTCTGTCTGGTGTTCTAACACTGTGAGATCTCTGACGGCTGCCAGCATTAGGACCTTGAGTTACACTAATGTGAGGAAAGTCCACCAGAAGTGTCACATGAAATGCTTCTCCGTTGCAACCGTTCTGCTTCTTCTCTTTCAGCCAAGGACCCCTATCCTCGATTCGAGCCGCTATCAAGAGATGTACGTACTGTCCTTTATTTATTTTATTTTTTGTTTCCGTGTGCACATTCCATTCGCCTCTAGTTTAATCTTGAACGAAGTGGATTAATTAAATGTGGCTACGTTTTTTTTTGTAACTGGCCTTTACCAAGTCATTATTATGATACCTATTTTGTTCCCCGTATAGCGAGAACCAGTTCCCCTAGTGAACCGACCAGAGACCGGAGGTAAGAGTGGAAGCTTAACTCAGACTACAGTAGACTTAATTGACCTTCATAATCATTTAATGGCTTTGTTGCTCAATACAGTTTTACAATCCTTTGTTATCTGAAAACCAACTATGTGTGCTTACCAATACAGCATACATCTGAGGATATAAATGATGCTTTTCATTGCAATACACATTTTTCTCTTTTGGAAAGCATTGATTGTCATTGTGATTCAACGTGATTGTCTGTAGCGGTGGATAATGTGATAAAATAGCACATTATCAATAAAGAAATGATGTGAACATGATGTGACAGCTTCCTGTCAGTGTACGTCAGTTGACCTGGTAACAGAGACCGTTTCATCTCTCAGACGTCCAGAGATCACCATCCTATCTGCTGAGCCGCTGGTCGCCAACAACTGGTTCCCAGGGGCTTCTGGGGGATTAACGGCGCCGCTGCCTGCCTCACAGGCCAGCTGGGGAGGGAGCGCACAGACTAACAGCCAGGTACTGTTTATATACCCCCCCGCCCCCATCAGCCTGTGTGTGTGGCCTTGTCTGTGCTCAGCTCGTGTGTGTTTTCGGTTGAATATTTAAAAGAAAAAACAACTTCAAAGGCAAACACTTAAAATGGCCAAGCCTGACCTAGCATGTGCGTGGGAGGTTCTGTGTGTTGTTCAACACGGCATCATTAGAGGATGTTAACACGCAAACTAGAATGATCACACCGCTACATTAGCATGTGCGTTGACATTAGCATGTGCGTGAACCTGCTCCCTCCTGTCTTAGCCCCCACCCACCTGTGACCAGGTGATTCGTGAGAAGACCCAGGAGGTCGTTGTCATACCGACCGCTGCCCCCCGGAGATTCGCCACCCAGGCCCACCCGGCGGAAGACAACTCTGCTTCTAGCCCAGAATGCACTGCAGCAGCTTTAAAGCCAACTGAGACAAGGCACGCTACAGGTGAGTCCCGTATTCATAACCGAGAACTGGACTGACACAAAACAAAAGCAGTGGCTGACTTGTTTCCCATGTCTTCCTTCTCAGTGAAAGTAACACCGGCAAAACCGCCAAGGCCGTATTTGCCTAAGACTTTGCGAAGTGACTGCAGCCCTGGAACAGCCGTCTCCGACGCGACAGCTACAACAACCAGTGACTCGGCCAAACGAACTGACCCCAAGTCAGCGGTAGACAAACGCAGCGCGGCATATTCCAGCGGTCCAATCTGCTCACACACCCCATCTCACTTGCCATCTGTTTCTGTCCAGTGGGATGTGCCAATAAAACCTTCGGAAGCCCGTTCAACCACCGCTGACTCATCTGAACCCAAACTTCCCCCCTCCACAGAGACCGTACCCACTGTACGTCCCACCCCACTTCCTCGTTTGAAATCCGGCAAACAGCCAATCACAGAAGAGGTCGTGGAAGTACAGACCCTGGTGAGGGTTAGTGATAATGGTTCTAGCTCTGTAGCTGACACCTCAGACAAGGCTCCTCCCCCAGGGAAGTACCTGCAGGAACTATTAGACGTGTTTTATCCCGAGGACCGATGCAACCACAACAGCGACTCGAGTGATTACCAAACACCGACCGACGGGAGCGAGCAAAGCTGCGAGGACGGTGACGAGGAAGACGACATGGCCGCCCTGCACGGCCAGCGCAACATCCAGGCCCGGATCATGGCGTTCGAGAGCCAGGGGGGTAGTGAGGAACCGGAGATCACGCAACCCGAGTCTCGACCCAGTAACACGCAGCTCAAGCCGCCCGTGCTGCCTGCCAAACCAGGCCCGGCCCCCAAACCAGCCCCGGCCCTGGCCCCCAAGCCCTCAATAAAAAGACCCGGGAGCATCTACCGAGAGGCGACCCCCATGTTCTCCGACACGTCCGTTCTCTCCAAACCAAACCCCGCACCCAGACCCGTGCTAGCTAGAAAACCCAATGTCGTCTTCGCCAAGGAACCAGAACCAGAGGCTCAGTTCCCCTCCGTTGAAGCCAGCGTGTCGCGGTCTCGACTCTCCATAGCAGACCGAGCCAAGATCCTCTTCCCCAGCGAGGAGGACGAGCCGACGATGGTGCCTCCCACCCCTCCGGAAAAGCCTCGCAAGGAGCCGCTCGGGGTCAACCTCAACCTCAACAACTCGGCCTCCGTCCCCATGGAGACGTCGAACCACTACAACCCCTTTAGTGAGTCATTGGTTAACGCAGTCATTGGTTAACTGCTCCCCAGTGGATATGTTGCATATGATATAATAATGGTCCATATGTTATTTAACGGGTACAAGCGGCCGAAATGGGTTTTCTCAGAAAGGTGGCTGGCCTCTCCCTTAGGGATAGGGTGAGAAGCTCAGTCATCCGAGAGGAACTCGGAGTAGAGCCGCTGCTCCTTTGCGTAGAAAGGAGCCAGTTGAGATGGTTCGGGCATCTTGTACGAATGCCACCTGGGCGCCTCCCTAGAGAGGTGTTCCAGGCACGTCCAGCTGGGAGGAGACCTCGGGGAAGACCCAGGACTAGGTGGAGAGATTATATCTCCACACTGGCCTGGGAACGCCTCGGGATTCCCCAGTCAGAGCTGGCTAATGTTGCCCGGGAAAGGGAAGTTTGGGGTCCCCTGCTAGAGCTGCTACCCCCGCGACCCGACCCCGGATAAGCGGTTGAAGATGAGATGTTATTTAACCAATAAGGCACCAGGGGGGTGTGCTTTATGGCCAATATACCACGGCTAAGAGCTGTCGGACACACGCCGCTTTGTAGCCATGGTATATTGGCCTTATACGATAAACTCCAGAGACGACCTGTTGCTTTTATCAACCGGTTACCAGCGGTGATGTGATGTCATACCGGTCGTATACGCCGTCGTACAGTGCGGCTATCAGCCAATCAGCAAGCCTCCTGGGTCTGACGCTGTCTCTCTCTCTCTCTCCCCACCACCTCCCAGTCAAGCCAGTCCTCAATCCCGTAAGCGGCGACGTCCCCTTCAGCCGGCAGGGCTTAACCAGGAGACCCACCCCCATCAGAGTGCCTAAAGGTGACCGTGACTCCGCCCCTAGCAATAGACCTCCAGTTCTCAGAAGATTAATTTCATTCGGCGGCGGTTCACTCTGATATCAAAACTTTCGGCTCACTCGAATACACCTGCCTTAAACATCCGCCTGTTGTATCTCAGATTGTCATTCGGAAAATCCCACGACGTATAATAACGGGGTAGATTAATCCTAAACTACCACGTGGATTAAGACCGCTTGTTCAGTACGATGTGTCCTAGTATAAACTTGGATGTTTCCTGTTTCTCAGGGCTTGATGATGCTCTGGAGAACCCGCCCCCTCTCCCGATACAGATGCCTGTGGGTTCCCTTCCACCCGAGACCTGGAAACCAAGCTTTCCGACCAGTGTTCCCGCTCAGGTAATAGCCGCTGTCGGTGGAGCTGGGTGTCGGTGGATGCTCGGATTGGATTTTCCCATTCCCATTAAGAATATGTAATGTGGGTGAAAATTGGAACACAATGTCCCTGCTTTTGATGGTGGGAAACCCCAACTGTCTTGCCACACTACTTTTCAGTCTTCTTCTGTTTCTCATTGGCAGGATCCCTTTGATGTTGAACCTCCATCGGACATCCGGCCCCGGTTAGTGCCCGCCCCCCGTTCGCTAACGAAATGTTTCTCTTTGTTAATTAAGTCGACACTTCAAACCTGCCGTTGTGTCTTTTTCAAATATTCTTATTGTTGGAGATGTTGTTCTCTCTCTCGTACTGAAAATTGACACTTATATCATAATTTCTCACATGCGTCTTTCATGTCAATTATAAACTTTCCTGATATTAATCACACTAGCCACTTAACAACAGCCAGTCAGTCTAATAATGTTGTAACCGCTAACCAGAGATATTCCTTTAAACCCATCTCATACAGGCCTGGTCGCGCCACCTCCTTCACCCACCGCGCCGTGCCCTTAAAGAGCGAGCTCGTTCCGGGCCTGCCCCCACGGTGAGCAAGGCCCTAGTGTACCGAATACACTATTCGGTACACCAAGATCCGTAGATAGCTTGGTCGGTACAACAGTAAACCATTGCCTTCTGTGAACGTCACCCTGCCTGTGATTCATCTCACACAGCTCTTCTGGCGCTGCCTCCTCCTTCCCGGCCCGCTCCATGTCCTTCGATAGTGATCCCGTCCCGGGCCTGCCTCCTCGGTGAGTAACGCCCCGTGGCCCCGGCACCTAGCTCCATTCATAACGGCCGTCTTCCCGGTAACAGAAACCGTAGGAAACACACGACTGTTACTCTCTCACACAGGCCGGGTGGAGCCAAGGCCCTCCCTCCTCGCCCACCTCCGGCTAAAGCAGGCCCCGGGAGGCCACCCCCGCCCCGGACCGACGGCCCGCATCAGTCGCCGTCGTTTCGGAGGGAATCGTTTTCTGCGCCGGCTCCGTCAGCCAAGCAGGCTCAGAAGCCCGTCAAGAGGGGACCTGTTCTGCCTCCGAGGCCCAACCCTGGCCACTGTCTCTACAACACATATACGGTGGGGGGGGGTCAATCCCAGCATGCCCGTCTCCCCGAATCCCCAAGACACTCTTGGTGTTTTTCATTGTTTTGTGTACCGTTCGCTCGTGTCAAATGTCGTGTTTGTTGTCTGAACGTTTTTCCGTCATCCTTTTTGCATACAGCTGGAACTTCCGCATGGGATCGCGGAGTTCGATTATAACGGGAGAGAATCTGGGGAGCTCTCGTTCCAGGTAAGGAAGGTTTTACAGGTTAGATTGTTTTGTCGGAGGAATTACATATTTGAGATAATTTTATAGTTTTATCTAAAAAGAGAAATACATTTTTTTTTTTATGTATCAACATTCAGTAAAATAAACACAAGGTAATAACATTCAATAACACATTTTTGAGTAAAAAAAAAGGCCTTGTTTTTCCCCCACAGAAAAATGAGGTGTTGCTGCTAGTTGAGCAGCTCGACTCCAAAACCTTTCAGTGCCAGGTAGGAGACATCCAGGGCAGAGTTCAGAAGTCTTATATGAAGGTCATCACTCCTCTCTCCAGCTTGCCGGCCAAACCGGCGCCACAGGTAAAGTCAATGATCCGGAAAATATCCCTCTCTTCAGGCAATTTTGTTGCCACTGAAATTTGACACCCGGTTGAGCTAGCGCACGCTCTTGTTTAATTTTTTATTCCTTTCCCACTAGAACGCTGTTGAGTGTGTGTTTTTTAGTTGAGCTGAATCTCCAAATACGTTCACTTTGGCGTTTCTGGAAGTGTCTGGTCTGTGTCTTACAGGATGCCAGCCCCGTCGGGTCTCGTAGAGCCAGCAGCGGTCTGCAGGTTAAAGCCCTCCATGACTTCACACCGGGTATGGAACCAACCCTCATCTGGCAAACCGACCACCACAACACAACCAATTAGCAGTTACCCCGACCACCACAACACAACCAATTAGCAGTTACCCCGACCACCACTACACAACCAATTAGCAGTTACCCCGACCACCACAACGCAACCAATTAGCAGTTACCCCGACCACCACAACGCAACCAATTAGCAGTTACCCCGACCACCACAACGCAACCAATTAGCAGTTACCCCGACCACCACAACGCAACCAATTAGCAGTTACCCCGACCACCACAACGCAACCAATTAGCAGTTACCCAGACCACAACGCAACCAATTAGCAGTTACCCCGACCACCACAACGCAACCAATTAGCAGTTACCCCGACCACCACAACGCAACCAATTAGCAGTTACCCCGACCACCACAACGCAACCAATTAGCAGTTACCCCGACCACCACAACGCAACCAATTAGCAGTTACCCCGACCACCACAACGCAACCAATTAGCAGTTACCACCACCACAACGCAACCAATTAGCAGTTACCCCGACCACCACAACGCAACCAATTAGCAGTTACCCCGACCACCACAACGCGCAGTTACCCCGACCACCACAACGCAACCAATAGCAGTTACCCCGACCACCACAACGCAACCAATTAGCAGTTACCCCGACCACCACAACGCAACCAATTAGCAGTTACCCCGACCACCACAACGCAACCAATTAGCAGTTACCCCGACCACCACAACGCAACCAATTAGCAGTTACCCGACCACCACAACGCAACCAATTAGCAGTTACCCCGACCACCACAACGCGCAACCAATTAGCCCCGACCACCAGTTACAGTTACCCGACCACCACAACAACAACCACCACAACGCAACCAATTAGCAGTTACCCCGACCACCACAACGCAACGCACCAGCAGTTACCCCGCCCCGACCACCACAACGCAACCAATTAGCAGTTACCCCGACCACCACAACGCAACCAATTAGCAGTTACCCCGACCACCACCCACCACAACGCAACCAATTAGCAGTTACCCCGACCACCACAACGCAACCAATTAGCAGTTACCCGTGGTCCTATTCTAACTAAATCAGCCAGTATTTATATATTACTTCAAATATTATTTATATATTACATCAAAATGATGACGTGCCTCAAGGCTACGTGTAGTTTTTCTCATAGCACTTAAAATCCAGTCAGTGAGTGATGGAGTGTGATTGACGTGTCTTGTGTCCAATCCAGAGGGTCCTGAGGAGATGGGTCTGAGGGCGGGGGATGTGGTGACCAATGTGGAGCAGGTAGACAGCGAGTGGTACCGCGGTTCCTGTCAGGGCTCTTCTGGATTCTTCCCGGTCGCCTACGTCAAAGTTCTGGTAGGACTTTTGGTGCTTTAGTTAAACGGACGTATGTAACATACACGCAAACGAGCCATGCAATTGATTGGTGCTGCTTTTTTACGAGTTCCCTTGTGTAACCCAAGGCGCTGGCACCCACCAGTTCAACAAAGGCCAGACGCCCTGTTGGACCTGCCAGCGGGCCGAGGTGTATGGCGCGGTTCGACTTCGAGGGGGAGCAAGCCGACGAACTGACCTTCTACGAGGGGGACGTGATTCAGCTGAAGGAGTACATAGACGAGGAGTGGGCAAGGGGACAAGTTGGGACACGCACGGGAGTCTTCCCTCTGAACTACGTGGACATCCTGGAGGACCTGCCCCCACCTCCACAACTACAGAGACGACAGTCGGTCCCTGTCAAAGTGGCACCTCCTGGTAGGAATTCTGTTCTGTCGGTAACCTTTTTTTTGACGTGCTTGGCTTCGCGTAGGCAAACGGGCCATGGAAGTTTTCCGACGGATGTTCGTGCCGTTCTTGGGTACCGTGTCCTCTTGGCTAATGTCATAGATGAATTCCAAATTTGTGACATTTCTCCGGTCACCCAGGAATTCAGCTATATAGTTGCTTTACTGTTCTCATATAGAGGTTTGTGAAGTTTTTCCGTGTGTGTGTGTGTGTGGGCTGGTACTGCCCCCTCTGCATGGAATCTGTGTATTGTGTTCATGTTTCATTAAATCGGCAGCTCAGTTTAATAAATCCATATCATTAATGCTGTACCCAATCCTCTGTGTTCCACTGTACTCGTCGTAGGCAGACTGGGGAAGGGTCTTAGCGTACGCACACACACACACACCACCCATTCCTCATTCACATGGCTTCAACTGTTGACTATGTTGTATTGGAATAATCTGACTTGTGTTACTGTATTTCTTAGGCAGGGCATCTTCAACCAGGATCCATGAGGCTGTAAAACCCAACCAGGTATAATTCCTGTAGGCCTTCGGGCCTTGTGGTCTTTCACAACACCTACGTAACAACGAGTGGTGTCCGGAGTGTGTGTGTGTCCAAGGATTTGTGTTGAGTCCACTAACGCATATCCACCACGGGGGGTGAAGTCTCTTTCATCAGGCGGCGTTGAATGGGCCGTGGCGCTGTATAGCTATGAAGCCCAGTCGGCGGATGACCTGTCCTTACAACTGGGAGACCGGATTCTGGTGACACAGTACCTAGACTCGGAGTGGTGCTCCGGCAAGCTCAACGGAAGAGAGGGAACCTTCCCACGGTCCTACGTTGAAATCAGCTCAGGTAACAGGCTGTATTTATGGTGCCATCTGGTGGACTGGGCAAAAAGAAAACATTGAAACGCAGAATTTGTAGTGTTGGTTGCATGATTTGGAATAGTAGGTCCCCAGAAATGTCTGTTTGCACACACAAACATTAGAAATTGTTTGGATTGGTCCCAATTTACTGATATTAATTGGCTGATTTACACAAGAAAATTTAATAAAAAAAATGTAATTAAATTTTATTAATTTTCTTGTTTGTAGAATGTGCATCTTTAGATTAAAATGCAAAACATACAGGCTATCCTGGGGTGGGTGGTACACAATAGCATGGAACATTTTTCACGGGGAATAATCTGCACACTATGATGAAGTAAATAGTGAGGATTCCCGTTTGTCTCCATCCAGGCCACGCTCCAGTATCTGAAAAACCACAGGGAGCATCTAATGGGAGAGCGTGTCGTGGAAAAGCACTGTACAGCTTCACGGCTGAGTCTGATGAGGAGCTCTCCATGATGGTAACACCGACCTGTTTTTTCAATGATTAACTAGATCAACTGTACTTCCTGGTGGATAACTTTGCCTTTCCCGGTTTCAGGCGGGGGATATTATCTACAACCTGGAGGCTGTTGATGATGAATGGTACTTGGGTGAACTGAGGGGCAAGCGAGCGTTGTTGCCAAAGAACTATGTCAAAGTTCTGGCATGAGCCATTTTGAATGACTTGGTTCACCAATCTGGTCAAACGGCATTGAACAATAAAACTAGATGCCAAGTACCTGAAGTGTCTTTCGCCAATGGACAGCATTATTCCTTTGACCCGGAAAATTGTTGTACAGTTGTCTCCTGGTGTTTGGCTCTTTATTAAATGCAATGTTTTTATGTTTGAGTGAGAAAGTAATAAAATGTTTAAGAATGGCTGGTTATGACAGACTGTAAATTACTTTCCGATGTGCATGGTTATAAATCGATAAGGAACACAAGCTACACACAGTGCCATTCTCTACACTAAATGTACTACACCATTATTAGAATTAGGATCTGTACAGCATAATGGATCATGATGCACTATTGAAACCTGGGTTAGTGCGACCATGTTGGAATACTTGACCTTTAAGCTTTATTCTAGTCTAAGCATTTCATGCCTAGACCAGAACCTGTGAAGTGAAATCCAATCTAACAAACCCAAGGCACAATTAGATTTAGTTTCTCCAGCCAGGGCTGCAATATTAAACACTTGTCATCTGAATCAATTAAATCCTATGGCTAATATCACAGCCTAGTAGCATTTTAGTTGCCTTGGAAACATCAAGAAGACACCAGCACATCAGTCACATTTACATTTTTTATTAAATCTGAGGATTTTAGACAGTCTCCTGGATGGGGGGCTCGTAGCCATCGGCCCTCTCCACCTTGGCGCCGGTATCGTCCCCTGAGGGCTTGGCTGCACTGCTACCACCCTCACCATGGAGCTCCATCAGCTTGCCCACTGTGGGGGACAACAGTACGACGGCCGTTAAAGGCATCACACAATCCACAGACGACACAAACCAAAGCGCCCCGTTCCCCCATAGGTTCAGCTGGTATACTGACAACGTCCCCGTTGGACACATGGTGCCGATGCCATCAAATACCACCACTATAGTTAAAAGTATTCGACCCACGACCTGGAGAGTTTGTTCAGGTGACAAATGGCATGACCACATCTAGGACGGCTTCCTGAAAGGTTTCTTGGGTTAAGACCATCTGCCATCACAATGTCACACACACGAGGGACCTTTAAACCTCCTACGAACGTTGAGGTCGACAATTGCCCAGATTCCTTCCAAACCTCACATCACCTGTGTTAGTTTGTTTTGTCAGAGTCGTAAACACGCCAAGTACCCACTGTTCTGGGTCCTTGGTGTAAACACAACCCTCTCACTCTCCGCCCCTCATGACACAGGCTTGACACAGTCAGACTGCAACACCTCAAGAGGCAGGTCAAGACTAAAGAAGATTCAGGACTTCAAAATAATAGTCCGTATGACTACCCATCTTTACAAAGGCTAATTAGTGTCAGCTCAGAACATGGCCGGTCTGTTAATTCGATATATTAACAAACGGCACCTATAAGTTCACCATATAATGCATGCTTGCAAAACTCCTATGGTTTTAAAATGGCCGCTTACACTCAAACTTGGGCTTCTTCAGCATCTTGACCTTCCTGACGTAGACATCGTGCAGGGGATAGATGGACTGGCAAGCCTTCTCAATGTCCTTGCCAACAGAGTCAGGGATCCTAGAAGACAACAATGGCTCAACTTAAGAGAATAGACAAAACGTCACTGTAAAATTACGCTTTTGAACAAGTTTAAGTAAAGGTTAGTCTCATAGCGGAGCTAGGACATTTTTAAAAGCGCATCTAGGAGAGCGTCCTCACAGTTTGTTCACGACTTCCTTCAGGTCGTTGGTCTGGACCTCACGGGTCATGATCTCCATCATCTTCTTCCTGATCTGACGGACCTGCTGGTGCTGGGCGTACGACGTCTTCCTGATCTGGTTGGTGCGCTTCTTGGTGAACCCCACACAGAACAGACGTAGAAGGTATCCGTCTGTGGTCTTCACATCCACGTGGGCCTCGATCATAGTCTGGGGGGGGCATAAAGGTCAACGAGGAAGCATATGACAGTTCAACACCGACACTCACGATCAACCCGTGTAACACTGCAGAAGTCACAAAATAGACGCAAACTAGAATGTTTGAGGGTGGTCTGACGGGAACTTTAACCGCAGACAATTTGTAATGCGAGACTTTTAAAAAAAGCCATCCGACAGTTATAGAACCGTGGGTTGGGTTACATCCTCCATTAGACGGGTGTCTTACCTGCCATTTCTTGACCATGGAGCACATCTTGTCACGGGTCAGGTCCATGCCGTGGAAGTTGGTCAGACAGTTCTTGCCCTGCACGTCCTCGGAGATGAGCTTGAACTTGCGGAAAGCCACCTCATCGTTCTGCAGATCAGCGAGGCTCACCTCAAACACACGTCCCTTCAAGCCATCGGAGGCAATTCCTACACATCGAAAATATTAGTTATTGTGTGGCGTACACAGAAAAGGCCCAGAAAAGTGGTCCGAATCGATGCAAAAGAAATTATAAGACTCGCTAGTTGCACTGCTGATGTTTTTGACTAACCAACAAGCACAGGTTAAATTAATGACCGAATGGAATAACAAGCGATTTTGTCACGTTATACCTGCAATCACAGCAAAAATAATGATATTGTTTTTCAGGATAGGATGGTCAGACACTTAAGTACATTTAGCCACACAACAGACCTACCCAGAAAAAATAGCGAAATTACACAGAACTTAGTTGCACATGATTACCATTAGGCAAGTTTAATTTGTAAATACCAAATGACACAGATTTAAGGTTCATGACAAGCAACCCTAAAAAACTACTTCTCAGTAGAGAACTCATAGGAATCAAAAGTAGCACCACACCAGCAAATAGGAGCCCACCTCTACTGAATCATGAGGATTTGTGGGCAACATGATTGTGCTATTATAAATATATATAAATCTCACTTACTGGTTCCCTGAGTCCTGGAGACCAGGGTCTTGCCAATGTTGCGGATGTTAAACATGGCAGGCGCTTTGACATCGTACCAGTCCTTTTTGGAAAAAGGGTCGACACTGAAATGAGAAGTGAAGGTAGTTACTATTGGACCTGTTTAGCAGCCATGACAACAGGCCCAAGCAGATAAAGCATGCAACAACCTGAGAGGTTAGGGACAGGTTTACAGAAGCAATATTGGCGTAAATATAAACTAGAAACATGCAGCTTAAAGGATTGACGATGATGTGTACCGTTTGGACTAACTAAAATCATTAACAAACCTCTAGTTATGACAATCAACCATGAAAACTAGTCTAGATTAAGGTACTTCACTAAATCACATGCAAACAGGCAAGTCATGATATGCATGCAACCCGGTTAGCAGAGGGTCAGCAAATCCTGTTGAATTCACATACGCGCAACACAACATTTTTATATTTTCCACAAATAAGAGTAATGGTTAGACAGGCACGAAATCATGTCTGACACAATTAGCGTTGTTTTCCAAGCCATCTCGAATAACATGCTATCAGTTAGCCATGCTCCACTGCCATAACGTGGACTGGTTAGCTGTAGGATTACACTACTAACACAGTAGTGCTTGGTAGCTCAACATTTTACAGGTTTATTGAATACACGACTTGGGTGCACTTCAACACATTTTCATAAATACTGTTACACTGTACGCAGCCAGGGTAATTTAAGCTCCTATCACAAAGCACGTCGTGAATGTACAAATGCATGTCCTTTCCAAGTCACTGCGCCGTGTTAGCCTAGCCGATTAGCACCCGAGACCGCTCATAGGAAATCCGACTAAAATCTAACGCATCCTTCACATTTGAAAACCAAACGTCTTCCATTTGAACTTAACCAAGTGTACCGTGTGAGTTAATAACTGAATTGCACTACTTACATCTTCTTTTTGGCACCTTTTTTGCCGCCTTTGGTCAGTCTCTTATTCTTGCCGACTGCCATGTTGGCTACAGAGAGTGAAAGAGGAGGAAGCAGAAGTTCTCGCGAGTGTTAAAGAGACCCGGAGCAGCTGAGATTTCGCAAATCTCGTTACTCGCGATATGTTGTTGCACGTTTGACACGAGCACGTTGGCGTCATCTACTGGGCATGCGTAATAACGCAATATGGTAAGACTCTAAACAATTATTGATAAATATACAGTAGAGTTTTACCTTTTAAAATGTTAAATTATACATACCCCGACTTGCTTCACTTCTTCCACACACGAATGCTTGCTCTTCAGTCTGATTAATTTTTTTGTAAAAAAAAAAATTCAAAGCCAATAATAAATAATTCATAACTCTTTAATTAATTAAATAAAGATTTTTTATTTAATTTTTATTTAAATAATTAAATAATTCATATTTCTTTATTCCTGAATGAATCCCAATGTGCTTATGCATTAACATGGATTCAACCATCTGGAATGGAAAATGGCATACATTGCCCAAGTACACAATAAGGTTATTGCAAAATACCCACAGTTTTACCTAATGTTGTTCTATTTGGGGAATATACCAGTAATATGAGCAGATTCAAAATAACTAAAATAATTGGAACAGAAATATCCACTCCTTGACTTGAGGTGGCCTAGCACCTTAATGATGTTAACTCCAGAATGCACGTATGGATTCAAGCACAGTTTCGATTGCGGTCCAGTGTTTTTCTACCCCAGTGGTTCCAAACCAGTGGCACTAGGACCAATGGGAGTACTTGGTCTCTCCACAGGGGGCGCTCAAAGGCACTCATGACATCCCAGGCTCACTAGTGAAATTAACATGAGGGAGTACTTCAAGGGCCCTCAGAGCAGAGCAAAATTACGCTGGTCGTACAGAATCTGAAAAAGGTCAGGAACCGCTGTTCCACACACTTCTCTCCTCCTACCTTCACCGTCCTCCATACTAAAAACACATAAAGATAAAAAACAATGAAGGAGTTGTATTTCCTCACAACGATACAGATATTCCTGGTGAATGCAGGATGGTTTGCTTGATGTGAGCTATAATTAGCTGTAACATATATCTAGTTACAGCATGTGTGTTCATGTTACTATGCTCCATTCTATGCAATATGTTTGTGTATTAGTGCGTCGTACTAATCTGCACTTTCTTCAAAGCAGCCCCAAACGTCCGCCGTAACATGACACACTGTATCAGTAAACAATCAGGCGCATCTAAACTGACGGAAGAAAACTAGTAGAACCGGAAACTGGAACCGTTAACATTCCGTGCAGGTGTGTCCGCTCTTCCCCTATTAGGGTCGGACAGAGCCTGTTGATAATGTAAACACTGACACGGTCATTATTCTTTATTTAGAGGTAGCCTCAATGAAGTATCAGAAAGACAACCACAGTGGCGGCCACAGGCTGTCACGTGTACATGTACTACTGTAGCATGGATTCAAATCCTGCCCGCCGTCTGCTATATTTCCCCACATACCTGGCAAATAAAGCACAAACATTGATGAAAAATTATGATTGAATGATAATAATTTTAAATGTAAGTAGCCCTGTATTTGTACAATACTTATACTGTATTAATGTTTCTGTTTGGGTAATGTTCCATGTGTCATATACGATCAAGTTTCATGTTCTTATTAGATACTCTTCTAGTTTTTTTATGGATGCTAGAATGAGTAGCTGCGGCTATAGGCCGGGGCAAATTGGCTCCCTAATAAAACCTTAAGTAGGCCCTCTCCAGTAGGCCTATAGTCTTAAGATGCCCTCTCCAGTAGGCCTATAGTCTCACGAGTCGTCTCCAATACCCCCTGCAGACAGGCCAAGTACCCTTATTATTTTAAAGTGTCATCATGTGTCTTTGTGAAGGTGTGTTTTAACCAAAACATGTTTTAACCCATAATTGTGATGAATATAAATAGAATTTAGAGCAAAGCTCCGTGCCATTATCTCACTTGAGAGATGTGCAAAGGACGGCCTCTAAAGCTCAACTAACATTGAGTAAGATTTTTTGAGTAAGACTAGTATTCCTGACATAGCATAGTCCTCCGATAAAAAAATTGTCATATGTGGTTCAAAACAATTGTAACCTTTAATATAATAAATCAGAAGTATAAAAATTCAGTGTATTCCTTATTCGTGTTTTTAGCAGCCTTTGGTTGTTCAGATCAAGGTACCCCAAAATATATTATTTAGATTGTGATACTGCTGTGGCATAAAAAAGATATGGATAGCTTTGTGATCATTATGGTGACGCATATAGAACAAAACCAGTACGATCAACATACTGAAATGTGTATTTGATTTACTCCATCATTTTACTCCGGTATGTTTATCGTTTGTACAATTTGTTTACCACTTGCACAGATCTTCTCCGCTGGTGTTGCCCTCTGCACATTTACAATATGATACATTGTTAAACTGAATACCTGCACATTTACTTGTCCACATCCATTGCACATCCTCACATTGTACTCCATATATTTTTGCTGCTGAATCAAAAACAAATCTATCATCATCATCTGGTATCAGTTTTAAAGCCTTCTAAAAAAGACGAGACTATATCAATCGTCCATTATTTATCTTTGGTTGGTTATTTTTGGTACTTTTGGTTCTTAAAACCCAATTTTAGTCTGCATGCAGGCAAATACATTGCACTGTAGAATCAGATTATATTTCAGGTCATGACCATTAGGACATGGCTTGACTTTGGCTACATCCCAAATTACATCCTAGTCCAACTTGCAGTGCACTACCCTTTACCAGAGTCCCCTATTCCTCAAAGGCGTCCACTCAAAAGAAGTGCTCTGGAAACGAAGAATGGTGCCATTTGTGCCGTCGTCCCTGTGGTGGTGGAGCTCAGCTGCCTGCTTTGATTCCAGTGTCACCGGGGAGAGAGACTGCTTGGAGGTCAATAGAGCTGTGGAGCTGCCTGACTCCTTCTGCATTTTAAATGGAAGTCTTTTAACTACACTACACTGTAAAAAGTAGTTTCCTGGAATAGAGACTGTTCAAAACTCTACAAATTTCAGTAGAACTGAAAGCGGTACTCTCTCACATGTCAATACGTTTTCATATGACATTGTGTTTTTTGTTAACAGTAAAAAAAAAAAGGTTAGGTTATTAGGTAAATATATATCTTTGTTGTATTGTGACTTGCTCATATCAAAATAGTTTATTTTGAAAACGTTTACACAATGCTTAGGGACAAAACAAGCAACAATTTCTGAAATAGTAATAGACGGTTTGAATACATATGAGGTTTAAGTTGGCGAGGTGAGTGGAAATAAAATCCGCCAAAAACAAATATTACAGTTCATAGAACACAAGAGTTGACAAAAATATGGGTGGTGAGGTCATGTATTATTTTAAGTATTATCACAGACAATTTTTTCAATGGGTTCACACGGAAACACGTAGTTTTCTCAACTGGGGAGTATTTACAATGCAGAGTAATTCCACAGAGGTTTCCAATGGTCTATTGGCAATATATCGCAGGCCCTGAGATCCCTTATTGCCAATATCAACCAGTCACTGAAACAACTAAGGCAGTGAAGAAAATAGGTGATGTCATACCATGGTATTGGTATATGATCTGCTATACCACGGCTATCAACCAATCAGCGTTCTGGATTCCAAGCAACCGGTTTATGATTGGCCTCGGGGTCACCATGCATCTGTCAATTTTGCACAATTGCATGCAATCTTACATAGGCCTATACATTATACAATTAGCATCTTCTGTACATATTTCAACAAAACTATAGCATTAACATTTTTTGTCTGATGCTACTTCAAACAGTAGAGGCATGTTTAAATATATAATTTGATATTAACCTTGCCTAAAGGACTATATTTGTAGGATACAGAATATTTGTGTCACCCTGCTCGTTACTGTCTAATAACGACCCCCCCATCAATCCCAGACACGGTCCCCGGGTTTCACCCACCTGTCCTGGGCTACACCTGAGACCCCCCCCCCCGCCGCCGCGCGTCCGAACCTCCTCCTCTGCGCACCTACTGCGCATGCGCCACCCGCTCAGGGGATAATAACAGTGTCATGGCGCGGACTGGCTGTAGCAGCAGCGGGTGAATCAGGAAGAGGATTCACAGCAAGTGCATGTGGGTTAACTTAACACCGACACGAGAGAACAGGTCGAGCGGTTCTAGGCAGGAACCGACTGGGCTGCGGTCCGCTCTCGAGCTGTTTCCGGGACTTGAGGCACGCGTTTTTGCGGAGTTCTTCCTCCTCTGGGTGACGTCGCGGCGCTACCTGCCTGTCA
This sequence comes from Dallia pectoralis, assembly GCA_029465975.1. Classification (NCBI taxonomy): domain Eukaryota; kingdom Metazoa; phylum Chordata; class Actinopteri; order Esociformes; family Umbridae; genus Dallia; species Dallia pectoralis. The sequence continues at coordinate 5,137,096 of CM055742.1, forward strand.
AGAAGAAGACTAGTGTGACACAATAGCAAGTTGCACTGCCGCTTCAGTAGCCCGGGCTGGACTATATGGACATATATATACATATTGACAGAGGTTAGGAAAGGGTTGCGACCACAGCCTCCTGCACTTCAAACCGGTCCGTTTTCATGAATGGTTCTGGGTGTTTTATTATTTACTTCGCCTCCCTATCAAGTTTCCGACCCGGGGAGAGAGAGTAGTTGTGCACGGTGGAAACGCAGTGACTTACAGGAAAATTGGATACATTTACTGTTTTTTTTTCTTTTTCTAAACTGACTGTAATGGGATATATGGACACATTCTGCTGGTTCACCCGCGTGCCGTCTACATAACTCGGAAGCAATAGGATACATTGTTGCGCGTCACCGACGGTCTTGTAGTCGAGTGACTCTCTTTCTCTCTCTCTGTCTCTCTCTCGCGGGCGAACAGGTGCGTCACCTGTTACCGCCACACCTGTCTGTCTGTCAGCTCAATGGCTGACGAGGGCACGCCGGGACACGGGCGACCTGCCGGGCATGGTGAGGGAACGACCACCGGCACCGTGGCGGCTCTCAATCCGCAGGTCCCCATTCGAGGGATCAAAATGAAATTCGCCGTCCTGGCCGGCCTGGTGGAAGTCGGGGAAGTTTCCAACCGGGACATCGTGGAGACCTTGTTCAACTTGGTAAGCTGATTATGTCGGTGGCCATTGCCTCGAATAAACAGGGACGGGATGGGGAGATGCATGCATGCACGGTTTCCACTGCCAGATTGTGTAAATGTATGTATGTTAATTGACCTGCTATGTAGGAGATCCTCATGCAAATCATTGCACATTCCCTTTAGATGTGTCAACATGCTGAAATTGCACCATAGTGGGATTTTGCCATATCACATACACCCAGATTAGATAAGAACCAGTGCATACCGTGCTAGAAAAATGCACATCCCAGGCCAAAGCAAAGTTGGCACCAGAAATCCAGATTATTTTGCCCGTTTGTGACACAATAGGCCAACAGGTCGTAGTTGGAAACCTATATAAAGGCTGCTTTCTCTTCCAGGGTTTTCCATGCAGCTCCCCTCCTAATACCTCTCCTTCTCTCTCTCTCGCTCCTCCTTCCCTATTGATTGGCTGTGCGCTGTAGACCGGGTGGTGAAATGAATGACATTGAGGCTCAGGTCTGGAGATAAATTAAATGAATGAGGAAGGAAGGCGATAGGACCAGTGTGTACGCCTCAGCCGAGCATGGATGACTAGGAGGACGTGGGGGTGTGGTGGGATGGGGGTGGAAGTTAATGGGAAGGGCAGGAGGAACTGGCAGAACTGCATTGTCACGCTGGCAACACACAGCGGCTCATCCACACCTCGTCCCAGCCACTGTGCTGTGACCTCACCGAAGGACAGACACCAGCTCTCCTGCCTGTGTCAGGCCTTCACAACCCGTCCCCCCAAACCACCCAAAAACCAAACCACCCAACCAACACCAATTCGCCCCCCCACTTCAGCGTGGGTGGTCGGTGGCCCTCAGGTGGTCGTGAGGAGAATTGGAGAAAGGTCAAGTCTCCGGAACGAGGCACACCTGCCCCAGACAAGCTCTCTCGAAATGTCCTGCGGAAGACGGAGACTTGAGCTCGCTCCCTCTCTCCTCTGGATGTTCGCATACATTTTTTGTCCTTGTTATCGTTCATGTCATTTAGTTGAACGGCATCTGTGCCACTCTTTACGTACCCCGGTGTGTTTGCTTATTTATCGTTTGTGTGCTGCCAGCAAACCGCCCCCCCTCCCCTCCCAACAGCGGGACACAAACCCTGATGTATTATTACTGTCCGTTGCATATTCATTATCATTTGTTCACCCGGGGAGGCGGACGAGGGACTGTAAGAAGTAGAGGGGCACGGCTTGGTGATTCTCAGCTGGGTACGCGGGTTTGAGTCCCGGGGGGGGCTCGCGGACGGTTTGTACTCGAGACGGCTCCCGTTGTTTCCCAGGGAAGGTTGTCCGCCGATGTCGTGTCTGATCTTTTGAGCCACGGCGCTTTGCATTTTGTGCTCTGTGCCCTAATTTCTGCCCTTTGTCTATTTCTCTGTGTGGTTCCCTCTCTTGTTCTGCCCCCGCCCCCCCGCCCGCTCCCCCAATGCCTCCAGCCGGTGAGGCTCTAATGTGGTTTATCAGAGAGACCGCCTGAACCTCCTGTCCCCAGAAGTGGCTAATTTGCAGTCGCTCACCGCGGACAACGCTCAAGCGCACAGTGGGTCACAGACCAAATTACCGTTTCCCCTCAGATCTTTCTCTCCAGCGTGTACCTTATCCGGCCGCACCTTTGCTACCGGACGGGAGCGTCCCGGATCTCTGTTACGAACAAGGAGTTCGCTGTGGCCTAAGCAGGGAAGGTTGTCGACCCAGGCAGCAGCACACACACACCGTATACCATTCGCTGATGCGTAACCTTGGGACCCTCCTGGCCTCCGGGTGGCACTAGAGATGGGGGGGGGTCATACCTGAAAGTCACGCAACCACAGATATTTTGCACTCCTGTGGCAGACTACAAGGAGAGGTGTACATTGCCTGTAGAGGCTGACCTTGGGTCCGTTTTGCACCTCCCTTTCCCCTCTGTTGTATTTGCGGTTACGATTGTCCATGACAGGCACTGGTCCTGGATCTGAGGGGGCATTTTCTCCCCAGGACCCCGATAAATGCCCCTCTGCGTCACTGTCAAAATTCTTTTACAGTCACAATTTACAAATGCTTGTACTTTTACTTACGTTCTCGCCCAGACAGACATGACCCTTAGCTCTTGTGCTTTCATCCAAAATTCAGATATTTCTCTGCATTTCATTTTTTATTTTTTTTCTGGGGCTCCCCGTCGGAATGCAATTATCGTATCGAATCTTCCCCGATGAAAGGTACTCGTCTCGGCTCATGAATATTTCACAGCGCGTCTGCGTCTTCCACCTGGTTTCAGTTTCATCAGCTGAGGGCCACGGCTCCATTTAACCCGGGGCCAGCGTCCCGTAGCTTGAGTCGTGGTCCTGTCTGGTTAACTCTAGATCACGGGTCCGTTTTTCGGTCGAGATGTATCCCGTTCTTCCTCTGTGGTGCCTGTGTGTTCAGCCGGTGATATTGATGATTGGGGTCCTCCCCACGGCCTGGCTGCCTGTCAGGAGAGAAATGAGGTGCACCAAACTAGAGCAACCCTCCCTGCTGCTGCCCACCACTTTAAATAGCACAGACACAGACACATATACACACACATGTATATACACAGACACACAGACACAGACACATATATACACACACACTCACAGACACATATACACACACGTGTATATACACACACACACAGACACAGACACATATACACACACAGACACAGACACATATACACACACAGACACAGACAGATATACACACACACACACACACAGACACAGACACAGACACACACACACAGACACAGACACATATACACACACACACACACACACACAGACACAGACACATATACACACACACACACACACACACACACAGACACAGACAAATATACACACACGTGTATATATACACACACACACACACACAGAGACACAGACACATATACACACACATGTATATACACACACACACAGACACATATACACACATGTGTATATACACACACACACACCGAGACACAGACACATATACACACACATGTATATACACACACACACAGACACATATACACACACGTGTATATACACACACACAGACACATATACACACACATGTATATACACACACACACAGACACATATATACACACACATGTATACACACACACACACAGACACAGACACATATACACGCACCTGTATATACACACACACACACACATGTATATACACACACACACACACACACGTATATACACACGTTTATACATACACACAGACAGACACTCACACGTGTATATACACACACACACACAGACACACATATATATACATACATACACATATACATATATATATATACACACACACACACACACACACACGTTTATACACACACACAGACAGACACACACATTTATATACACACACACACATCGGTCCCTTACATCACATAACTTCTACTATGGGTGCAGGAATGAAAAATGGTAGCCTACTACACTTTCTCTCTGTCTATCTTTCTCTCCCTCTCTCTCTCTCTCCATCTTGAGCATCTCTCTCCCATCTCTTTATGTTCCTCGCTTTATTGTGTCTTGTTACAATCTGTCTGTGTGTGGATAGAGACCATCACGTATTCAGGCTGTTTGACATTCCCCACGCTCCCGTCAGACAGGAAGTTGGTCTGACAGAAACTTTTCCTGACGTGTATGAAAGTCTAGTCTGTTTGTTTAGACGTCGCTGGAGTTCAGCTGCCCTTGAGAATACAGCACGAGTGGCCATGTGATCATTACATAGGTGTCTGTTTTTTTCTGTTTAAAGGAACCTCGAATTTGGTTAAAGGCTCAGTTGGGTGACAGTTCTCGGCTTATGACCGGCAACGTTCCATCCATCCTCCCTGTGTGCCGACACCCAGACCTACGGCTTCAGTACTGTCCTGAGGCGGCACAGTGCATTCCCAGTGGAAGGTCGAAAGGTCGTCTGAAATGGAGCTGTTTATTACTTGGAGCGGCTTTGATGCTGTTTTTCTTCAGGGGCCTGTCAAGCCTGTATAGCGGAACACTCAAATGTGGAACCCGGGTGTATTTAATTCTATTCGGAATTCATGGAATAAATGAATCCATTTGCCCAAGGTGAACAGAAGACTTACTGAAGGGCGCTCAGCTTCATCTGTGACATGTTTCTTAGCCAGGCCAGGGCAAACTGAAAGAAGTCTTTTGGTCGGTACCGGCTTGCCGAAAAACCCTCTTTATGATATCTAGCCAACAAGTAGCCTATCGTTGTTTGGCAGAATGGTATTAGGTTGTCAACCGTCTATTTATTTAGCAAACATTTGGTTCTGAGAGCTACAAGAACCCCATTAAATATAACAGAGTCTTTTTCAGGACAAAAGCGGAATCTGAGGCAGTATTTTATATATGTTGATACTAGAAAACATTTTACGGTCGGAATCTAAAGTTTAATAGTCTTTGTTGGGTTGCACGTGTTTGGCCTACAGTCGTGGTCGTGACCTCAATGAGTGTGTCTACGGTCATGTGTCGTGCTCTAGTAAAGCTCCTAGCTGTATATTAACCGTATTCCACTTATGCATGAATGTATAAAATGCATATTCATGAATTCACAAATGCTAATGTGACTCCTGCCCTGTTTGAGTACATTCCCTTCAGACTTTCAGATTCATGAAAAATCCTGTTGTTTTAAAGGTGCAAGTCACTGTTATTTCTATAAACATGGCCTACCTGCCTGCCTTTCTCATAATCAGCATTGCAGTAGGGAAACACCCCTGTCTGAGTGGAAACGGGCAGCGTTTTATGTAGCTATCTAACGGCGGCTTATTTAACATGAAGCCAGTACCAAAAATCTCTTAAGTGTGAATGGTTGTGTTCACTCGTTGGTTTCCTTCAATCTGTTGTAGAGCTCTGCACATCTTTGCTCCATCTTCACTGTGTGTTTGTGGTGGTTCATTTCAGACTGGTATCAAGCCTGTGGTTTTCTGAACGGAAGTGAACTGTTCTTTCATTTCATAATGATGCCGCCAGTTCGTTGCCGTTCTTCGGTTGGCTGGGATGATGCCAAACTGACGCGCTCTGGTTCGCTGACGCTCGGCAGTTCCCGACCGCTGATGTGGTGGTTGGAAAAGGGAAGCCCCCTGAGGGAAAGTTTTCACAGTTTGTGTGAGAATGTTCCGGGTCCTTCTCTGCTCACCGGCTGATGACATCACACTACAGCAGGCTTCTGAAGGCCATCGAGCACCAGCGATGGGTGCGTGCGTGTCTGTATGCTGTTAAGGGCCTTGTGGGGTTTCTTCTACCCACTGCAGCTGAATTTGTATTCCCGGGTTCGCTGAAATCCCGGGCTTCTAGGACAAATGTTAGTATTGCGCGTGGAGACGAGGGGCGGCGTGGAGTGGCGATGTTCCGCACGTTTTCTTTGTTGTTGTATTAGTTACTTTGTTTATAGGGAAGTTATATTAAGCCATCTCACTGTGGCTGTTTGCACTGGGTTAACTGGTTGGACCTGCCTTCCCTGGATGTCTTGTGGCGGTGGACTCTGGAATAGTGGCACACCCCAAGGATAATAACCTAAAGCGTAAAGTAAAAGTGCATTGACAGACACACACACACACACACACACACACACACAAACACAATGACAGACAGAGTCCTATCAGATGGCAGCACTGCAGGCGTTGGGAGGCACAAGTTCTCAGAACGTTAGCCGCGCAGAGGAGCACGAGGCTTTATGAATTAAAACTTGACAGGAGCTGACTGCCGAACGCTAGTAGTTGTTCTTAAATTATGTCCAGTTAAAATTAGGAATTGGGGTTCAGAAATCATTATTTATTGAACCGAGACACAAACACACAAACACCACGTGTATTATTAAAGTGATTGTCGAAGCGACGGACAGAAATAAATCCGCCATGTCAGACTGTGCCCTTGTTAAACCTCTCCTTGTCAGGCCTGTGATCCTCTGGAAATGTATGTTATGTGTTCAGGCACCATGTTAGTGTTGGGTGCCCTTAAAGTCAGACTGTTCTATTTGGTAATTTCACCATTGGTTATGTCTCCCATCATGGCATGGTGCAGTAGGTGCTGGCCGAGGGCGCGGCAGGTGCTAGCTGTTTACACAGATCCTCTTCTGTTTGACTGATTTGTTTCTTCTTCATTATTGTGTTTCGTGAGCGTCAGTCTCGCTATTGCGACAGGAAACAATCCCACCTGTGCTCTATGTAACTTCTAACCATAATATGAAGCATATCACACACACACACACACACACACACACACACACACACCTACCTTTAATATCCTGAATGTATTGGTAAGTCATCCATTGCTGGGTGACATTTATGTGGAAGATCATCACATTGATTTCACAGATTTTACCTTGTCAAAATGCTGCTGCCAGGCTTCTCACCCACACAAAGTCCTGGCACCATATCTCCCCTATCCTCTGGGTTCTCCACTGGCTCCCTGTTAAATTCCGCATTCAATTTAAAATTCTCCTCTTGGATTTCAAAGCCCTCCATCATCTGGCTCCACCCTATCTCGCTGATCTCCTCCTTCTCTACACACCCTCACGCTCTCTCCGCTCTGCTCATGCTGGCCTACTCCTCATCATACCCGGTTCCAAACTTCAGAGTTTTGGGGACAGGGCCTTCTGCAGGACGGCTCCGCGACTCTGGAACTCACTCCCACAATCCATCTGTGAACTTGACTCCATTGACATCTTCCGCGCACGCCTTAAACACCATCTTTTCACACTAGCCTTCCCTTAGACCTCTTGTTGTGGTTGATTGTTGGGTGTTGTTCTTTGTTATATTTATATATGTTTTTTTGGTTTTAGTTTTTCCCATTGTGTCTGTTCTTGTTTACAACTGTTCTGCTGCCTGTCTCTCCTATAAAGCGTCTTTGGGTTTTTGAAAAGCACTACAGAAATAAAATGTATTATTATACTCACGATGTGCTGCAGTTTTGAATGCCATGAAAAGGGGTGGTTGGCAGTCCGTGTGCTGCCGGGCTTCTGCCAGACCCAGCTGTCTGTGTTTTTAAACTGGGCGAGTTATTGAGGGAGACTGCTACTCTGCCCCAGTCCCACTGTCAACACACACACACTACTCCCATCAGCCTTAAGGTGCCCCTCACAAGGGTACGTGAGGCGCTGGGGTTCAAGCAACCCGTCGGCTGTGGGCTATAATGGAGGCCGGGCCGAGCCCCTCCATGACACCGCTCCGGAGCCAAACAGGAAGCCGTAATAATCACAGGAAGGAGCGGTAATGAAGGGGAAGCTTCGGAGGACAAGGACATAGCAGGACGCGGAGGCACTTCCTGTTTCCCAGTGGAAAGCCACCGCACGATATTACCACGACACCATGTAGTAACCGGCTAACCGCATTAACGCACGGCTGTGTTAAACAGTGTTCTGTCTGACAATGAATACGCCTGTACTAATATGAAGGTAGTAAGGTCTGCTATGAATGGCCTCGGGCGAGTCAGCAGGACTCCCATTTGTTCAGGAATGATTCGCCTGAATGGTAAATTATGTATGCTTCCTCCGTGCCTTGGGTGTGTGGCCAGTTGCTCGAAAAAAAAAAATCCTGATTAATGCCAACGACTGTTTTGCAGCAAGGCGGTGTGTGTGTGTGTGTGGCGAACGGTCAGTCCAGTGAACGGTCAGTGAAAGAGGATTAGATCCTGATGTCCATCCCGGAGTGTCTGAAGGCTCCCCAATGATCAATGATAATCTGTCTGATTTGTCTTTGTTAAGTCTGTCTCCTGGCTGGATTAAGGCCGTGCCCTCCTATATGAGGGTACGCGCAGACACGATGGTGCAAGAGATGATGCTCCTTGAATCTTATCACAGTTTCTCCCCGTGAACGGAAATGGTGATGCTTCCACCCAGTTAGAGGGCGAGCGCCGGGTCGGTGGAGGGCGAGCAGCGCCGGGTCGGTGGAGGGCGAGCGCCGGGTCGGTGGAGGGCGAGCGCCGGGTCGGTGGAGGGCGAGCGCCGGGTCGGTGGAGGGCGAGCGCCGGGTCGGTGGAGGGCGAGCGCCGGGGCGGTGGAGGGCGAGCGCCGGGGCGGTGGAGGGCGCGCCGGGCGGTGGAGCGCGCGGGGCGGTGGAGGGCGAGCGCCGGGGCGGTGGAGGGCGAGCGCCGGGCAGGAGACGGGCAGGATGTGGGAGTAAGGCCATTTAACAGTACACACTGCATGTGTACAAACAGAAGGGGTTGTGAAGTGTGCCGCGGCCTTTAGGGGCGGATAAGTGGAGAATGAGTGTGTGTGCCACTTATCAGCCGCTCCATTCATCAGGTACAATACTGGAGCAGCTCCCTGGATGGATCTACTGACATAATCTGGTACCACAGAGGGCCCACAGAGCTGGCTGGCACAGGCTGGCACTTCTATAAGAGATGTTTATCCAGATGCGCTGTCTCTGTAGCACGTCATGTGGTCTAGCAGTTCAAATAGTCTTCAGATTGAACTATGGCCCTTTAGTCCGGCCACAAGCATTGACAGCAGCATACGGTGATAAAGAAATTGTGCAATAAATGTTACATCTGGTTGTAATATAATCACCTCAGAACTGGTCATTAGTTGAGCCATCAAGTAACTGCATGCTTTTTATTATGGCTGTAATTGGCCAACTTAATTTAATTTCCTGAGGGTGTGGCTTATTCATCCATTTGGCTGAACGTTTGATAAGCAAATGGAATGCCTCTTGTCATTTGCCGTTATTCACCTGTGAAGACGTTTGGGAATTATTTTAGAAAGTCTAAACTCTCCCTGGTGTAGTTTTCTGCATGAAATCTTCCCCGTCGTCATGTGGACCAGGAAGTCTGTTTGTTAATATTGCTTTTTTTTTTTGCAGTTCTCATTGCTGCAGTACTGAATCAATGTACTACATATAGTTTAATAAGTTACCTATAGCTGTAATGAATTACCTTGACATTAACTGGCGAGCGTAATCGACTTCAGTCAAAAATGCAGTTTAAAACGGAAACATTACACGCGTCATGATAAAAAAAGTAAAAGGTTTTAGCAGCGAGTGTGTGTGTGTGAATTGAATGTCTGTTTGTGGTCCCTTATATTTATGTTGTTATAATATAGTCATCTGGGATATTTCGTCATTCAGTGTGCTGTGAGCTCATAGGTCGCGTCTTGATATGTATTTTTCTTCGCAATCAAACACACCAAGAACGATGTTTTCAAACAGGATATGGTCATAAAGCGCTGGTGGGTTCTAGCTGTAATTAAATCAAAGGGAGCTCATTAGCAGCAGCATATAAGCGCTCATTCTATGTGCCTGTGCGAGTGTGTGTGTGTGTGGTACATTGCTGTGTGTGTGTTGGCTTCTCATTATGTTAAACTCTTCCCTGGCTAAAGTCATGTAGCTGAATGCACAGCCGTGCTCCTCCAAGCTGCCTCTTGCCTAACCGGGTCTCAGTAATGCTATTTATATCTCGGCAGATTATCGCCGAGCAGCGCTGTGCTTTCTGTTCTCCCAATCGTCGGCACCGACCGCACAAATCAAATGGGTGTCGTATTGGGTCTCTTTACGTTAAACCTGTGTCGAAACACCTATACGTTCTTCCGGGAACTCTTCAAATGGCCTTGTCAAAGAGCCCCGTTTGAAATGGTTCCTCAAAAAAACATTTAAAGTACCTTTTGTGGTCGATTACAGCGGTTTATTTTTCATAGCCAGTTTTTTCATGTATATACGGGGGTGTTTAATTTTACACGCACTTCGATTTTCCCTGACCTCGTCTCTGTTAGATTCTCCCACAGTTTTATAGTAATGGATCCACCTATGACCTTTTCTTTGGAGACTGCACCTCCTGTATGTACTGGGGCAGTGTAAACCTACACTGTTGCCTGTAGTCTAGCACCTTGTAATCTGCTTTTCTTCCAACGGATTCACCCGTGTCATCCATTCTGTCTTGTAGAAAGGGTCTATTTTCCTCTGACTTTGTTCTGTAATCAGAGACGGTCTTTCGGGAAACGGTAGTCGAGGTGAAAAGAGCGGCCTAGCTCGACCTGCGCTGTCCCGTTATCGGATTACGAAGGTTGCCTGGGAAACGGCTCACGCCTCTGTAAAGCTCGCGATGGCCACGATCATTCACGGGCTGCTCACTTGGAGCTCGGCTCTCACATCGGAGCGGAGATGGGAGAGTTTTGAAAAAAAAACCTTTAAATGGTTGGGGGAGATGTTGCCACGGCGACACTCTCTGATTTCTAATGATGGTCATTTCCTGTTTGGCCTTTCCTCTCTGACAGGAGTGGCCTTTAAACTAACACAGTCTGATCCTTTTGCTGATAGACTCTAGCCCAGGGGTGAAGTCTAGTAACTTATTTCTGTTGCATTTGAGGAGTTTCCCGCAGTTAGGTCATGCTTTCTGGTCCTGTATCGGCTGTCCGGGCTGACGGGACCACGGTTAACCTACTCTCTGTAGGAGGATCAATGGTTTTCCGGGTGACTGCTGCACCCCTTCTGATAACAGCGCCTGGAGTAAGTAGAGCGACAAACGAGCCTAAACGAAAAAAATTGCCCTAGCTACCCGGTGACCGGCAGCGTAGAGCTGAGATAAGGAGAAATAACGTCCGTAGATTTCCCTGGGTTTACGTCAGGTGAAAGGGAAGACAAGCACACGACACACAGGACGAGAACGGGCTAGAGAAGACCATCTCTCTTGTTGTGTACATATCCAGTAATGCAAACAGACCAGTACATCTACTACCTCACAAGAGAGAAGTGTCGCCCAAACCCCCCTTACCGCAAAACAGAAAACTAAAACGTAGCTGAAACGGCATTACTAAAGGCATTATTAACAGCCAAAGTGGAACTACTCGCAGCCCATTTCACAGAATTCCTGTCTAAGGATTTTTCAGATTTTCAATCGACATAATATTTTGTGGCTTCTAGAAGCCCGGTGCATTTTAAACAGTTACTCAGGTATATGCACGTGTCCCTTGGGGAACCGTAACTCGCAATTTGCTTTGAATAAACGCATCCGCTAAATAGAACGTGATATTGTTACATTATTCCGGTCCTGTTTAGTGGATCGTGTTTATGCCCTGCTCGTGTGTGGCACATTGGGGTAAGCCTGTAGCTGTTTCCCCCCTGTTGAGCTCTGTTCTGACCTGATTGAAATCTCCCCTAATGGCGGGAACTGTGATGATGGGAGAACATTCATTAATCGTAATTGCGATGGGATGTTCGGGCAAATGCGTCGATGCTCTCCGATGACGCCGAAGTCGGGGTGTGAAAAAAAAGATTGTAAACAAATGTTTAATTTGAGGCGTTGGCTCTTCGTCGTGTCGGACTCTCGTTTGATGTGAGCAATAGATCTGTGTGTGTGTGTGTGTGTGTGTTTAATGGATTGATAATTGGTGAGGAAATATTAATGTCTTGAAACAGTTCGTGCCGTATGATCGCCATTTTATCATTTGAAATTTTTTGTAACACACTTGATTAAAGAGACCAGATTTCTCCACACACGGGGAAGTCCGCAAGTTGGTCATTAATCACCATTTGTGCATCGGGAAAACTAACTGAAAAGACATTAGTCCTGAGCTTTAATGAGAATGTATTTTAAATGTCTGATAAATGACATGACTAACACAATACATTACACGCCGTGAATAGTTCCCAGACGATGTCAACTTCAAGCGGATTTTCATCTGGATCTTCAGTCTCTGTCTTCTCTAATCCTAAATGTCTTGTTTACTCAGAAGACGTCCCATCAGAGTGGATAGGCTACGTGGCTTTCCTTACCCTCCTCTGTAGAGTTTATCCGGACTCAACAAGGTCATTTTGTTATTCCATTCTGTTAACGGGTGTTTATTCTTCTCAAATACTGTGCGTTTCAGTGAGTGGAATTGCGTTTTACACTCATCGATCCGAGTCGTGGCTTCGCCGAAGATGACAGCCCATTTCTTGGACACAATAGAACTAAGAGAGACTCTGTCCTTCGGCAAAACCTTTTTTTGGAAAATGTTCATTCGAGTTGTGCAGTTTAACTTAAATATTAATGGAATATATTTTCCTATATTGAGTTGCAAGCTGTTAGGGAGAGCAGGATTGCTATAATAAAAGACCATTACAATGTGCTTAATAAAGGCCTCGCTGCTTGTGATGTACTGTTTACATGAGGACTTTTATTCTGAAGTACTGGAAGTGCATTGTGGGTACTACGGGGGCGGCATTTTCAAATGGGTATAAGCTCACTAAGTTTTGTATTGTTAGAGCTCTCTAAATAAACGAACCGAGCGAGACCAGGTGTGTATATTCTTTTGATTTATCCACAAGTTTATAGTAATTAAAAACGAATTATCAATAATTATTCTTAACACAAACATCTGCAGGTCCTTTGGGGTGATAACAGATGTCTGCAGTCGATGACGTTTTAACAAACTAAATGGTTACACACAACTTCATACAGCTACATTCGTGTTCTAGGGAGGAGGCCGTGACATTTGATACTGATTATTTATTTAGTACAGAGGAAGGACGTTAACCGTTGGTCGTCCGGACTGCTGTGATGGCCAGCCAAAGAGGGAGAGGATGGGCACGTTTTTAGCTGGTCAAGATGAACAAAAAAGTTATAATAAATGCACCTGTTTAACGTCTCGAAATTTCTCTTGTACACGGTCATATTTTTTTGGGGTGAATTGGCAACTTTTCGCCACCAATATTTTCTGATGTGAGGCCGAGCCTAGAAGACTGTGAGCCGTTGGTGGACAGGATTTAGCATCCACCGTTGTTATGTAACCTGATCCTGTATAAACAGTTTGTCCCGACATGATAGGTTAGGACGTTCTGAAGACACCTCTCTGCTTTGTTATTTGTCGTAGGAGTCCATTTCATTGAATCCACAAACTCCTGCTCTGCTTCAGGTTTTTCCGAGGGAGAGGTAGTTTCCGCGTGCCTACAGGGGTTAATGGGTTATTCTAACCCCCTGAACCAAGCGCCGATGACAAAGACTCTGAGATTCGGTATGACTTTCTAGGCTTTTTTTTGCTAAAGTTAGCTCTGATCACAATTCTGGAGGCGCGTGTTTCTTTCAGGATCGATGTGAATTGAAAAGCTCTCGTCTGTGTCGTTCCCGCGGTTACGATGAGAAAGATCAATGACTTGCCCCTGCGGCTGTGGAATATTTGATTGGGCCTTTGCCCCGTCATCTTTCTCACTCTCATCCCTGCCTGTCTTTGTGACTATGTGATTTGTTTAATCGCCTCCCTCCCTCTCACTCACTCACCCACCCTCTCTCAGCACTTCAGTACTTAGCTAATGGCTCTCTCTGTAAAATGTCATGTGAGGTGCTATCAATGGCCATGTTAGCTAGGCAACCGGTACTCGCTAGCTAGCAAACTAGAAGAGCTAACTTTAAACACAGTTGACGAGCGATCGTCAGCTTGCCCGCACGTACAACACGTGATTCGGCAGGAACACGGACTTCAATGGATTCCATGACTGTGACGTCAACTGTCATAACCTTCCCTGCAGACACGCCAAGTTCTGCAACTTCAGAGTGTAAAATACACTCAAATGTTCAGACGAAACCCCCGTTCAGACGGAACCCCCGTTCAGACGGAACCCCTGCTTTGTGTAAACATACTGGTTGAGTTGGATCCTAAATGGTACCGGGTGAGTTATTTTAGAGGTCCACGGACATGCCGGTGAATGATCTATAGATCAGTTGAGATCTTGCTCTGTGTTCTACTACCTGTGTCTAGGTGCTTCGTTCAGGTGAATTACTTTTAATTCAGAGGATTTCACCCGTAGAATTAATTGCGATTTCATTAGGAGCGGAATAGGAGCATTAATAATGGAGGTAATGGGAACACACACTCCCTCTCCCTCTCCCTCCCTCTCCCTCCCTCTCCCCCTCTCCCCCTCTCCCCCTCCCTCTCTCCCTCTAGTTCTCGCTCATTCTCTATCTCACTTTCTACAGTAGCTTTACGTCCTGGTTGTTCAACCAGTGCTCATGTGAGGAGAACAAAACCCAGTCCCGTTGGTCAACCTCTGATCTTCCCACGGCAGGACTACATGCGTGCTGGCCCCAGATCCACTCCACACACCCCGAGGTCCTCTCTGATGAGCCTCTGATCTTAACTGGCTCCATGTAAAACTTGCTAACTCATCGGCCCGTCCCGGTCCTTCTGTATGCCCAGGGTTGTTGCCCCGCTGTCGGGTAGGGGTCCTGGTAACACAGAGGGGGACGTGGATGCATTTCTACCTGCAGGCAGAAGGCGTGTTTGCCTACAGGAGGCCCACCCTCACTCACACATGATCAACTGAAATACTGAAGTGTTTGTGTAGCAGGCAGTGGTGTTTCCCTAGGCTAGTACCATAGCTACAACGGGTCCATCCAGTCCATGGAGATGGAGGGATGTTTGTGCTCTGTTGGGTTCTGCTGTTGCACGTGTGTGCACGTGCACGTGCGTGTGCAACCGCACTCTGCATCTGTTCCTGATAGGCTGTTTATCCATGATTTATTCATGACCGGCCTCTAGTGCGAACAGGCCAGAGGGCTGGGTTACCCAGCAGGGATCTGGTGACTCCTGGAACAAAGACACTGTTTGAGAAATGAAGAGAGATGGAGCGAGCAGGGCTGGAATATCCACATGACCTGCAGTATATGAATGTAAAGGCTCTGGTCTAAATGTAAAGGCTCTGGTCTAAATGTAAAGGCTCTGGTCTAAATGTAAAGGCTCTGGTCTAAATGTAAAGGCTCTGGTCTAAATGTAAAGGCTCTGGTCTAAATGTAAAGGCTCTGGTCTAAATGTAAAGGCTCTGGTCTAAATGTAAAGGCTCTGGTCTAAATGTAAAGGCTCTGGTCTAAATGTAAAGGCTCTGGTCTAAATGTAAAGGCTCTGGTCTAAATGTAAAGGCTCTGGTCTAAACTGTAAAGGGCTCTGGTCTAAATGTAAAGGCTCTGGTCTAAATGTAAAGGCTCTGGTCTAAACTAAATAAATGGGGCTCTGGTCTAAATGTAAAGGCTCTGGTCTAAATGTAAAGGCTCTGGTCTAAATGTAAAGGCTCTGGTCTAAATGTAAAAATACACGGCTCTGGTCTAAATGTAAAGGCTCTGGTCTAGATGTAAAGGCTCTGGTCTAAATGTAAAGGCTCTGGTCTAGACTAAAAAGGGCTCTGGTCTAAATGTAAAGGCTCTGGTCTAAATGTAACTAAATACACGGGCTCTGGTCTAAATGTAAAAATACACGGCTCTGGTCTAAATGTAAATACACGGCTCTGGTCTAGACTAAATGTAAAGGCTCTGGTCTAAATAAATAAAGGCTCTGGTCTAAATGGGGCTCTGGTCTAAATGTAAAGGGCTCTGGTCTAGACTAAATGTAAAGGCTCTGGTCTAGACTAAATAAAGGCTCTGGTCTAAATAAAAAGGCTCTGGTCTAGACTAAATGTAAAGGGCTCTGGTCTAGACTAAATGTAAAGGGCTCTGGTCTAGAAAATAAAGGCTCTGGTCTAAATGTAAAGGGCTCTGGTCTAAAAATAAAGGGCTCTGGTCTAAAAATGAGACTAAATACACGGGCTCTGGTCTAACTAAATACACGGCTCTGGTCTAGACTAAATGGGCTCTGGTCTAACTAAATACACGGGCTCTGGTCTAACTAAATACACGGGCTCTGGTCTAGACTAAATGTAAAGGCTCTGGTCTAGACTAAATGTAAAGGGCTCTGGTCTAAATGCACGGGTCTAGACTCTGGTCTAAATGGGCTCTAGACTAAATACACGGGCTCTGGTCTAAATGCAAACGGCTCTGGTCTAGACTAAATGCACGGGCTCTGGTCTAGACTAAATACACGGGCTCTGGTCTAGACTAAATACACGGGCTCTGGTCTAGACTCTGGTCTAGACTAAATACACGGGCTCTGGTCTAGACTCTGGTCTAAAAATACACGGGCTCTGGTCTAGACTAAATACACGGGCTCTGGTCTAGACTAAATACACGGGCTCTGGTCTAGACTAAATACACGGGCTCTGGTCTAGACTAAATACACGGGCTCTGGTCTAGACTAAATACACGGGCTCTGGTCTAGACTAAATACACGGGCTCTGGTCTAGACTAAATACACGGGCTCTGGTCTAGACTAAATACACGGGCTCTGGTCTAGACTAAATACACGGGCTCTGGTCTAGACTAAATACACGGGCTCTGGTCTGGTCTAGACTAAATACACGGGCTCTGGTCTAGACTAAATACACGGGCTCTGGTCTAGACTAAATACTCTGGTCTAGACTAAATACACGGGCTCTGGTCTAAATACACGGGCTCTGGTCTAGACTAAATACACGGGCTCTGGTCTAGACTAAATACACGGGTCTAGACTAAATGGGCTCTCTGGTCTAGACTAAATACACGGGCTCTGGTCTAGACTAAATACACGGGCTCTGGTCTAGACTAAAATACACGGGCTCTGGTCTAGACTAAATACACTAAATACACGGCTCTGGTCTAGACTAAATACACGGGCTCTGGGGGTCTCTAAATACACGGGCTCTGGTCTAGACTAAATACACGGGCTCTAAATACACGGGCTCTGGTCTAGACTAAATACTCTGGTCTAGGGCTCTGGTCTAGACTAACTAAATACACGGGCTCTGGTCTAGACTAAATACACGGGCTCTGGTCTAGACTAAATACACGGGCTCTGGTCTAGACTAAATACACGGGCTCTGGTCTAGACTAAATACACGGGCTCTGGTCTAGACTAAATACACGGGCTCTGGTCTAGACTAAATACACGGGCTCTGGTCTAGACTAAATACAGACTAAATACACGGCTCTGGTCTAGACTAAATACACGGGCTCTGGTCTAGACTAAATACACGGGCTCTGGTCTAGACTAAATACACGGGCTCTGGTCTAGACTAAATACACGGGCTCTGGAGACTAAATACACGGGCTCTGGTCTAGACTAAATACACGGGCTCTGGGCTCTGGTCTAGACTAAATACACTCTGGTCTAGACTAAATACTCTGGTCTAGACTAAATACACGGGCTCTGGTCTAGACTAAATACACGGGCTCTGGTCTAGACTAAATACACACGGGCTCTGGTCTAGACTAAATACAGACTAAATACACGGGCTCTGGACTAAATACTCTGGTCTAGACTAAATACACGGGCTCTGGTCTAGACTAAATACACGGGCTCTGGTCTAGACTAAATATACGGGCTCTGGTCTAGACTAAATACACGGGCTCTGGGCTCTGGTCTAGACTAAATACACGGGCTCTGGTCTAGACTAAATACACGGGCTCTGGTCTAGACTAAATACACGGGCTCTGGTCTAGACTAAATACACGGGCTCTGGTCTACACTAAATGTGTGTGTGTGTGTGTGTATAGGCTGGAAGCACATGTGTTTACATAAGTATTTGATTCAATATGAAATGTTTAATATTTAAAGCATATTACCCTGCAAACTAGGCTTCCTCATGACCTATTCATTCGGTTGGCTGCTGGAAGACGTAAAATGAGGGCCTCAAACGCTTTTAGATAATCCCTTTAATACTCCACCTCATTTGATTTTCGTGTCATCCTCACAACTATTGATTTGTCCTTGTTCTGTCTTCCTGTGTTGTCGTGTCTCAGATGGTTAGTTGTATTTCTTCAGTTTTACCCCCCTGGTGTCCTACTGGTTTCTGGTAGTAATGCGTGTACCAAACTACACCCTGCACACTATGTAGTATGCTTCATTTCCGTGGTGCTCTGAATAAGGACTATGCGTTCCTTTAGTCGGTCTGACTCTGGATGACTGAGTCGATCGATTGAAGGAATCAGTTTGCCGAGCATCGGCTTTTGGACTCGCCACATTAGGGCACAACGGAGAGACCGACCCAGAGAGTTGCTGGACCCAGAGAGTTGCTGGGCCCAGTGGAGGAATTTCTGCCCACTGTGTTAGTGCTTGTATCCATTTCAGGTTTTCTGTACCCGGTCTTGTTTAGTAAAATGGAACACACTCACATAAAAAAAAGTTTCAAAGCCGTTTGGACTTTATTTCAGTGACTTCCGGCAGATCCACTTATAACCGCTGTATTTACTGAAGTGTCAGTGTGTGGCTTTTCATTAATGTGAGCTGTAATGGGAATGTCACCGAAGAGATATGAGGAGACTCTTGCCTTTATTAGACGCGGCCCACCGGCAGCGATTTAAAGGAAGAACATTTCATTGACTTCATTAAGCTCATTTGAACTGGGCTTAAGCAGGTCCCGAAATAACCGAGAAGAGATTAGATTTTTTCCCCGGATATATTTTTCTTTTCGCGCTGCAGCGGAGGACGTTCGGGTTTCATCTGGATCGGTGAGTTTGGAGGCTGCTGAGATATAAGCGGTAATTATTGAATACTTCAATCAACATGTCCTAAGCTGCTATTCCAAGGGCATGATATAATTTGCATAATTTAACAGCCAGGCTAGATGGAAGTTATACATTTCCCGTTTGGCACGCGTCCACTTACTTTTCCTTTTTTTTTCTCCGCCCTGTGTGAAAAATTATGAGGATGTGGAATTGAGGTCAGAGATTAAATTTCTTGTTTGTAGACGGCCAGTATGCGTCTAAAACCACGGAGGAATTTCCGCTATGCCTTTCAATTCAAAACACATTTTCAACTATCAATGACATTTGATCTGACCTGTCAGAGGAAAATAAAGGACAGAGTTTAGGTTGTGGTTGGCAGTGACTGACAGCCTGTTGGGTTATGCAGTGTTCCCGTTCACTGAGACACAACTGCTAATTTGCCCACATTCCTCCTCATCACATTCCTCTTCGTCACTGGCTTCATTCAGACTGACTGCATTTCTCTAGTTCGTTCTTCAAACCCGGCAGATTCCCGGACCTGTCAGCTTGTTCTCTGAATGCCCTGGCAGTCTTTTACGAACCATGTACCAACCGTGACACGTTCACATTGGTCTTCTAGCTGTGAAGCTTTATCTGCCTGCGTTGAACCTCGCACTGAAGTTGGTCACTAGAACGAGCTCACACACTCCAGTTTTACTGTACCTGTAAGGACATTATTGAGGATCACATCGATGTAACCTTTTGATCTCATCCCAGCCCCACAGTAAACACTAAAACACTGCTAGAACCCTAACTTATACTTACATACACACCAATTAAACACACGTTCTGACATGGAATTACAGTTACTTACAGGGTTCAAATGTACAATCTGAATAGGGTTAGGTTTGGCATATGCATCAAGGTTTGATTAATTGTGTGCGTGTGCACGCATGGCTCAGTCATTTTTGTTGCCATGTCTTGTTGTGACTGTGTGGGTTCCCTCGGCCCCTCCCATTGGGTTAATACTGCTACAGTCATTTTAACGGGACAGGTTGTCATCATGCCAGCCCTGTGGGTTTCTATTCTATTATTCTGTTGTCATGCCAGCCCTGTGGGTTTCTATTCTATTATTCTGCCGTCATGCCAGCCCTGTGGGTTTCTATTCTATTATTCTGCCATCATGCCAGCCCTGTGGGTTTCTATTCTATTATTCTGCCGTCATGCCAGCCCTGTGGGTTTCTATTCTATTATTCTGCCGTCATGCCAGCCCTTTGGGTTTCTATTCTATTATTCTGTCGTCATGCCAGCCCTGTGGGTTTCTATTCTATTATTCTGCCATCATGCCAGCCCTGTGGGTTTCTATTCTATTATTCTGTCATCATGCCAGCCCTGTGGGTTTCTATTCTATTATTCTGCCGTCATGCCAGCCCTGTGGGTTTCTATTCTATTATTCTGCCATCATGCCAGCCCTGTGGGTTTCTATTCTATTATTCTGCCGTCATGCCAGCCCTTTGGGTTTCTATTCTATTATTCTGTCGTCATGCCAGCCCTGTGGGTTTCTATTCTATTATTCTGCCGTCATGCCAGCCCTGTGGGTTTCTATTCTATTATTCTGCCGTCATGCCAGCCCTGTGGGTTTCTATTCTATTATTCTGCCATCATGCCAGCCCTGTGGGTTTCTATTCTATTATTCTGCCATCATGCCAGCCCTGTGGGTTTCTACTCTATTATTCTGCCATCATGCCAGCCCTGTGGGTTTCTATTCTATTATTCTGTCATCATGCCAGCCCTGTGGGTTTCTATTCTGTCATCATGCCAGCCCTGTGGGTTTCCATTAATTCCTAACTATCATATTGTGTTCTTGTCTCCTGGCAAATGGTGGCTATTCCTCTGTTCGTATCTCCCTGTCGATTTAAAACCTTGCGCCCCATCTTACAATATTCGTTTTGACATAATGCATTGTCATCTCCTGTCTTTTCACATTCTGTTAGGCCGTGTTAAATAATAGCCATGTCAGTGGAGCTATTAAATACTTGACAAGTCCTGACATTTATAGCTGCTGATATATCTCTCCAGACACACAGAACATTATTCCTGGTGTAGGGATCTGAACCAATGTAAGACACGCTCATCTGCTCACACAGGACATCATGTAGATAACCTTTAACCCTGCTGGTGTGAACATAACAGGTACATGCTGTCCGAGGGAAGTCCCTGTATTAGTGCTAGGCCTGTATTAGTGCTAGGCCTGTATTAGTGCTTGGACTGAATTAGTGCTTGGATTGAATTAGTACTAGGCCTGTATTGGTACTACCACCTCTGCTCCCACTACTTCACGGATAAGGTGGTTGTTCCATATGAGGTCAGTATGACATCATAGCTGAGGACTGATCTCCAGTAGAAATTGCGTATGTCAGCGGTGGTTGTGGCCATTACCTCACCAGACTATAGACTGCCTCTATCCAGGCTTCTCACCCAGCATGACTGACTAGTAGGGAGGTGATCCAGAGGTGATCTGTAAATAATGTAAGCTCCTGGTCTCCTCTCAGATGTACAACCCGTCTGTAATATCACTGCCACGGTCTGCTGCCTTGTCTATTTCCTCGACGTTTGATACACGACGGTGACCTCTTAGAGTTGTCTGTCTCTTCCTGTTGCCGCAACGTCCCGTAATTCTGTCAAATGGACGTTTAACAAGATGTGGCTGCGGCGGTTTTTGCAAAAGAAACACGAGGGACTCTGGAGAAGATCTGTATTTGCGAATGAATATCGGATCCAGAGAGATGCAGATGTTTAGGATTAGATGTTTATTGGGCTGCATCCCAAAACGTCCTGAAAAACACGATCATGATGTTTTTGGCTCTATTAAAATGCATTTGATGACGAACTCTCTCTCTTCCTCCTCTCTCCCCCTGTCAATCTCTTTGTGTCTCTCTCTCTCTCTCTGTTTGTGTCTTCTTGGGTCTCTCTCCCTGTCTGTGTCTTCCTGTCTCTTTCTCTGTCTGTGTCTGTCTCTTTTTTCGTCTCTAGTTGGTGGGGGCCAGTTTGACCTGGAGATGAACTTCATCATTCAGGAGCAGGACAGCATCATCTGCATGGTAGAGCTTCTGGACAAGGTGGGTGACGTAACTGGTTGTCTGAGTGATGAGGAATGGGTATGAAAGAGGTGTGGCTCACGCTTTTAATTAGTAACTGCTTTTTAAACATATTTCTCAATGCCTTCACTTTGTGGCTATCATCAGCTGCAGTCAATAGCAACCACAGATAAGACTGCACGTACAGAACCATAAGGAAATCAGGGAGAACTTCCTCATGAGTGAGTGACAGGATAAGACTGCACGTACAGATCCATTAAGAAATCAGAGAGAACTTCCTTAATGAGTGAGTGACAGGATAAGACTGCACGTACAGAACCATTAAGAAATCAGGGAGAACTTCCTCACAAGTGAGTGACAGGATAAGACTGCACGTACAGAACCATTAAGAAATCAGGTAGAACTTCCTCATGGTTGAGTGACAGGATAAGACTGCACGTACAGATCCATTAAGAAATCAGAGAGAACTTCCTTAATGAGTGAGTGACAGGATAAGACTGCACGTACAGAACCATTAAGAAATCAGGTAGAACTTCCTCATGAGTGAGTGACAGGATAAGACTGCACGTACAGAACCATTAGGAAATCAGGGAGAACTTCCTCATGAGTGAGTGACAGGATAAGACTGCAGACTTAAGAAATCAGGGAGAACTTCCTCACAAGTGAGTGACAGGATAAGACTGCATTTAAGAAATCAGGTAGAACTTCCTCATGAGTGAGTGACAGGATAAGACTGCACGTGAACCAGGAAATAAGAACTTCCTTAATGAGTGAGTGACAGGATAAGACTGCACGTACAGAACCATTAAGAAATCAGGGAGAACTTCCTCATGAGTGAGTGACAGGATAAGACTGCACGTACAGAACCATTAAGAAATCAGGTAGAACTTCCTCATGAGTGAGTGACAGGATAAGACTGCACGTACAGAACCATTAAGAAATCAGGGAGAACTTCCTCATGAGTGAGTGACAGGATAAGACTGCACGTACAGAACCATTAAGAAATCAGGGAGAACTTCCTCATGAGTGAGTGACAGGATAAGACTGCACGTACAGAACCATTAAGAAATCAGGTAGAACTTCCTCATGAGTGAGTGACAGGATAAGACTGCACGTACAGAACCATTAAGAAATCAGGGAGAACTTCCTCATGAGTGAGTGACAGGATAAGACTGCACGTACAGAACCATTAGGAAATCAGGTAGAACTTCCTTAATGAGTGAGTGACAGGATAAACCTTTGATGCGTTATTGGGGCTGCAGGTCAGCGGTTCGAATCCTCTACCTGGCGAGCATAGAAGTATGTTGTTCTGCCCCTTGAGCAAAGCATTTAAACCTGATATGTCCTGTAAAGCACCTTGGGGCGAGGGCTTAATTAAAACATACATGTAAATTGGGCATTTTTATTTCAAAATCAAACACTGATCACAGGGAGAAATATTGGCAAGTTGAATTGAACTTTGTGTGAATTTGTCTCGACGTTCTGCTGTGATGTGTCTCGTTGAGCCTCCCTCTAAATGGCTGTCCTCAGTGTGAGCCCACGTGCCAGGCGGAGGTTTGGAGCATCTTCACGGCCATCCTGAAGAAGAGCGTGAGGAACCTGCAAGCCTGCACCGACACTGGTCTCATCAGCCTGGTACTGGAGCGTGTGGCCCACACCGAGAGCATGATCGCAGGTACAATGCTGCCCCAGTTCCGCATGTCTGTTCTCCCGCATGTCTGTTCTCCTGGTCAGAGTGATTCGCCCCGTATATATGAGGAGGAAGTGCACCAGCTCTAATCTAGCCTGGCCAGCTGTGTGTGTGTGTGTGTGTGTGTGTGTGTGTGTGTGTGTGTGTGTGTGTGTGTGTGTGTGTGTGTGTGTGTGTGTGTGTGTGTGTGTGTGTGTGTGTGTGTGTGTGTGTGTGTGTGTGTGTGTGTGTGTGTGTGTGTGTGTGTGTGTGTGTGTGTGTGTGTGTGTGTGTGTGTGTGTGTGTGTGTGTGTGTGTGTGTGTGTGTGTGTGTGTGTGTGTGTGTGTGTGTGTGTGTGTGTGTGTGTGTGTGTGTGTGTGTGTGTGTGTGTGTGTGTGTGTGTGTGTGTGTGTGTGTGTGTGTGTGTGTGTGTGTGTGTGTGTGTGTGTGTGTGTGTGGGTGGGTGGGTGGGTGGGTGGGTGTGGGGGTGTGTGAGTCCTAAGTGGTCCTGAGAACAGTCACATGGTGACTCTGTCTTCAGAAGTCTTCACAAGCTCTGTCATGCAAACGTGACCTGCTGTCAGGGACCGTTTATGGGATTGGATTAGTGACGAAAATACTTTACTGTTTAATATCCCTTATAAACGGGCCCTATGCTAGTAGACAGCACCTCCTCTCCTTCCACAGCAGGGACACGTCTGCTGTTTCATTCCCCAGGCGATCATGTGTCGGACTGTCCTACTGCTGTTTGGGTACTTGTTTGGGTACTACTATTGTGAGACAACAGGGAATGTTCTGGCATGTATGTCATTAGATCCAATAGACTGAGGTGGAGCTGTGAACTCTACATATTGTTCCACACATCATGGGTTCTCCAGTTGCCCTCCGCTGCTAAAGATCCCACCTCAGATTACGGTTGTTGTCTCTAAATATGGTTGTATGGTTCTGTTATGAGATGGTTGGTCCCATTCAGCCTCTCCTGGCATGCCATTTAACCTGTGTGTGTTTTCTTCCTCCAGACCTGATGGTGGACATGTTAGGAGTACTGGCCAGCTACAGCGTCACCGTCAAGGAGCTCAAGTTGTTCTTCAGCAAACTGCAAGGAGAGGAAGGCCAATGGGTAATACTGCGAGTCTGACTCACACAGTGCCTGGCACCCTGCCATATCTGCAGCATTAAGGTCACAGGGGTCATAGGCGTCACATGGGTCACAGGCGTTTGACTCGGAATAAGAGGAGGCGCGTTGATCAGAGATGAGGAGAGACACATGATAAGAGGAGGCGCGTTGATCAGAGATGAGGAGAGACATGGGATAAAAGGAGGCGTGTTGTACAGAGATGAAGAGCGACAGAATAAGAGGAGGCGCGTTGATCAGAGATGAGGAGAGACACAGAATATGAGGAGGCGCTTCTGTCCACAGTATGGGGCGCCTCAGCTCTCCATTGCAGGACGCGGATCGTGAACAGGCAGTGTTCTGGGATTAATTGAAATGTGAACAGGGGCATTTTGTCGGAGAGAACAACTCATCAATTCATCACAAAAGTCAATTGAGATGGCGCTCAACTCACTGGGTGTTGGTTTACGCCCTGGTCCGAGGAGAAAGTGTCTGTGATGGGGAGCTGTTGAAACCCGGGCTGCAGCTTCAGCAAGAATTTCCAGTAGATTGTAAGCCGTTTAGCTAACGCCCTATTCTGTTATGTCCCCGGAGAGCCGTCAAAGACATTGCTAGATAGCAGATGTAGGTAAATATAGAAACGTAGGGAAGCGATGTGGCACGCCTAGACACATGTCGCTGTGTTACTGTTTTACGTGTGTTTGTGTGTGCGTAAAAGCAAGTACAGCATGCAGCGCTCCTTCCTCCAGCCTCACGTGTGTTTTGTTTGGTTCCGGCCTCACGCGTGTTTTGTTTGGTTTCGGCCTCACGCGTGTTTTGTTTGGTTTCGGCCTCACGTGTGTTTTGTTTGGTTCCGGCCTCACGTGTTTTTGTTTGGTTTCGACCTCGCGTGTGTTTTGTTTGGTTCCGGCCTCGCGTGTGTTTTGTTTGGTTCCGGCCTCGCGTGTGTTTTGTTTGGTTCCGGCCTCGCGTGTGTTTTGTTTGGTTCCGGCCTCGCGTGTGTTTTGTTTGGTTCCGGCCTCGCGTGTGTTTTGTTTGGTTCCGGCCTCGCGTGTGTTTTGTTTGGTTCCGGCCTCGCGTGTGTTTTGTTTGGTTCCGGCCTCGCGTGTGTTTTGTTTGGTTCCGGCCTCGCGTGTGTTTTGTTTGGTTTCAGGCCTCGCGTGTGTTTTGTTTGGTTTCAGCCTCACGTGTGTTTTGTTTGGTTTCAGCCTCCACATGCCGTGAAGCTGTTATCCGTTCTGAAGAGTATGGCACATCACAACGGACCAGACTCATTCTTCAGTTTCCCCGGGAAGAGCGCCGCCGTGAGTAGATTTATGCCGTCAGATGGTCACACGGTCACCTCTGTCCCAATCAGGTCATCTGAGCGTGGCGTTTGTCCATTTCTGCGCTAACCTGTTCTACTGGGAAAGGAACTAGTATTGTGAATTGTCACATCCTGATCCGCCTCATCTGAATGCACCTGTGTGACGTCTGTCTGGTGCACTATTGGCTACCTGAGCCTGACTGCCAGCTATTGAGAGATGAGACAACAGACAGCCATTAACCGACAATGGGAGCAGACTTTCTAGAACTCATCCTCTGTCTCTCTGTGTGTGTGTGTGTGTTTCTGTGGGTCTCTGTGTACTTTCTCGTTGCCATGGCGACGTTCTCCTTTAGTAGAGCCTCTTCTGTGGGTTCTCAATTCATCATGATTGGGTTGGTGTGTGTGAGGTGTTACCACTCGTGCCTCTTTATGGGCATCTCATAAAACATGCAGGAAGGCCTCTAGAAAAGCACTCACACACACTCTCACTCACTCACACTCTCACACTCACACACACACACACACACACACTCACTGGTATATTGTTTAAAGATATACATCCAAATCACACAAATTGGTGTTTTTGTCCTGGATCTCTTGGTGCTTTTTGTGGTCCCTGTCACACAGCTCATAGGTCCTGTTATGACCCGATCTTCTAATCTCCTGTATTGGTCTTCTCACAGGCCGTAGCTCTGCCTCATATAGCCATCCGTCCTGTTATGACCCGATCTTCTAATCTCCTGTATTGGTCTTCTCACAGGCCGTAGCTCTGCCTCCTATAGCCATCCGTCCTGTTATGACCCGATCTTCTAATCTCCTGTATTGGTCTTCTCACAGGCCGTAGCCCTGCCTCCTATAGCCAAATGGCCGTACCAGAGTGGCTTCACCTTCCACACCTGGCTCCGGATGGATCCACTCAACAACATCAACGTCGACAAAGACAAACCTTACCTGTACTGGTGAGTTGGACACACGCACACACACACTCTGTATTTGAGTAGGTCTCACTGACAGACCTGTAACCCTGTTTTTAACCAGTAATATGAGTTGTTGCACTGCAATGTTTTCTGTTTCTCTATGAAATTACCTTTCATCTCCCATCTTGAAGTAACCAGTTTACCCCCCCCCCGCCTGGTTACCGTCTGGGGGCTTGGGATAGCCTGGATTTGCATGCCAAGCAAAGCTAATAAATGTTTCCTCTTGTTCAACAAATTCCTCTGATTAATTTATACAGTGTAAAAAAAAACCTAGCCTTCTCTGTCTCTCCTCCCCCTCTGTCTCTCTTTCCTCCCCCTCCTCTTTCTCTCTCCTACCCCTCCACTGTCTCTCTCTCCCCCATCCACTGTCTCTCTCCCCCATCCACTGTCTCTCTCCCCCTCCACTGTCTCTCTCCCCCTCCACTGTCTCTCTCTCCTCCCCCTCCTCTGTCTCTCTCTCCTCCCCCTCCTCTGTCTCTCTCTCCTCCCCCTCTGTCTGTCTCTCTCTCCCTCCCCTCCTCTGTCTCTCTCTCTCCTCCCCCTCATTTGTCTCTCTCTCCTCCCCCTCCTCTGTCTCTCTCTCTCCTCCCCCTCTGTCTGTCTGTCTCTCTCTCCTCCCCCCCCTCTTTCTCTCTCTCTCCTCCCCCTCCTCTGTCTCTCTCTCTCCTCCCCCTCCTTTTGTCTCTCTCTCCTCCCCCTCCTCTGTCTCTCTCTCCTCCCCCTCTGTCTGTCTGTCTCTCTCTCCTCCTCCTCTGTCTGTCTCTCTCTCCTCTTCCCTGTCTCTCCCCCCACCCCTCCTCTCTCTCCTCCCCCTCCTTTGTCTCTCTCTCCTCCCCCTCCTTTTGTCTCTCTCTCCTCCCCCTCTGTCTGTATGTCTCTCTCTCCTCCCCCTCTGTCTGTCTGTCTCTCTCTCCTCCCCCTCTGTCTGTCTGTCTCTCTCCTCCCCCTCTGTCTGTCTCTCTCTCCTCCCTTCCCTGTCTCTCTCCTCTCTTCCCTGTCTCTCCCCCCCCCCCTCCTCTCTCTCCTCCCCCTCCTTTGTCTCTCTCTCCTCCCCCTCCTTTGTCTCTCTCTCCTCCCACCCCTTTGTCTCTCTCTCCTTCCTCTCTGTCTGTCTCTCTCTCCTTCCTCTCTGTCTATCTCTCTCTCCACCCCCACCCCTCCTCTCTCTCCACCCCCCCCCCCTCCTCTCTCTCTCCACCCCCCCCCCTCCTCTCTCTCCACCCCCCACCCCCTTCTCTCTCCACCCCCACCCCCTTCTCTCTCCACCCCCCACCCCTCCTCTCTCTCCACCCCCTCTCCCCTCCTCTCTCTCCACCCCCTCTCCCCTCCTCTCTCCACCCCCTCTCCCCTCCTCTCTCTCCACCCCCACCCCTCCTCTCTCTCCACCCCCACCCCTCCTCTCTCTCTCTCTCTCTCTCTCTCTCTCTCCTCCCCTTCTCCCATCTCCCACAGATAGCAAGTCAGGGCCTCACGCGTCCCATTTTTAGCTGATAATTAATTTCTGTCAGAAACTCCCTAATTCTTGTGTCGGGATCTGTTTTGTGGGTCGTACATAAATGATGGACAGCCGAGCACATCCAGACAGCCTGTCAGCTGGCGTGAAAAACAGATTAGTTGAGTAACTCACACATGGGGACCACAGGGGCGTGGCCTCACCAAAACCCTTTTACCTGGGCGGAGCTTATGGGGATGTGTTGGGAAGTTAACCAATGATAAGGTCCTCCCACTGTCTCTCGCTTCTTATTGGATTTTGGTGGTGTAAATTTTTATTAGCAGATGGACATGTTAAGATGTCTCTCACTAACCTCTGAGTGTATTTCTCTTTTCTCCCCATTTTGTGTTTTCTTATTTCACTTGTAGTTTTCGCACCAACAAAGGCCTGGGCTACTCTGCACACTTTGTGGGCGGCTGTCTGATTGTGACCTCCCTGAAGACCAAGGGAAAGGGATTCCAGCACTGTGTCAAGTACGACTTCAAGCCACAGAAGGTAGGCAGCCAAACACTACATTCGTGGTCCAGTCCAAACACTACAGTAGTGGTCCAGTCCAAACACTACAGTAGTGGTCCAGTCCAAACACTACAGTAGTGGTCCAGTCCAAACACTACAGTAGTTAGTGGTCCAGTCCAAACACTACAGTAGTTAGTGGTCCAGTCCAAACACTACAGTAGTGGTCCAGTCCTGTTCATTAACCCAAGAGGTTGTAAGCAAATCCAAATGTCTGTTCTGCATTTATTATGAAATTATTTCTGAGGGGAGGGGCAGGAGAAGGCCATGTGTGGTGTCATCTACTCAGATCTGCACCAGACATGTTTTACACTAGCACATTCTATATGCAGACACACACACACAACCACACACACACACACACACACAACCACACACACACACACCTCTGGCCTCGGGTAATCAAGATGAGCAGCCGTCTGATCTTGCCTCTGGGTCCCAGCAGAGAACAGAGTGGGGGGGAAGAGAACCGGGTGAGAGAACATGAGTGTACTGATCCATCTGGGTCTCTGCTGTCATAGCGTAGCGCCCCAACGGTATCATTCAGATCCACAGAACCCCTGGCCAATTTAAAGCCATCTGCTGCTATCCTCCGGTGTGGAAACGCACAACTCTTACGCTCCGAGATATTTGCCTTCTATTTTTAGCTCACTGTCCTCCGTGTTCGGTGTTTTCTCCCACTGTGTCCGCCCAGTACCTCTAACAGCCTGGTAACTGGACTAGCCTATTTCACCAGGCTCAGGGATGCCCGACTAGGTGTTGATGTAGCCGGTGGTTTCTTTAGACCAAGAACAAGGCTAAGACCAGGGCTTCTCGAGTCGACACTCTCGGGTCTGTTAACATGTGGAATTCGTGCTATCGTTCCAGTGGTACATGGTGACCATCGTTCACGTCTACAACCGCTGGAAGAACAGCGAGATCAGCTGCTACGTCAACGGGGAGCTGGCGTCCTACGGCGAGATCACCTGGTTCGTCAACACCAGCGACGTGAGTAGCCGCCGCCTCTAATTCCCAGCGTGCGTAGTGTGTTCATCTGAATGACTGTCGTCAATGTGTGAACGGTCTCTGATCACCGTGTGTGTGTGTGCGTGCGTGCGCGCGCGTGTGTGTTTTCATTTTTGATCGTTTTTTCAAAGTCACTGATCAATCCGGAGCAAAACCCTGGAGTCATCGAAATAGAACATCCTAATTTTAGTCCACATGCTCTGTTCCATTAAAGGCACACACACACGCGTGCGTGTGTTGTGAAATTGATACCCCAGTATTACTGTGTTATTGGGATTCGCTGGATAACAACCGTCTCTGATATAATCACTGTCTCACACGGCAGAGGTCATGCAGGTTCCTTTCTCTCTGTCTGACTTCTCCTCCTGATATCAGGCACCACATCCCACCATAGGTCATGCAGGTTCCTTTCTCTCTGTCTGACTCCTCCTCCTGATATCAGGCACCACATCCCACCATAGGTCAGGCAGGTTCCTTTCTCTCTGTCTGACTCCTCCTCCTGATATCAGGCACCACATCCCACCAGAGGTCATGCAGGTTCCTTTCTCTCTGTCTGACTCCTCCTCCTGATATCAGGCACCACATCCCACCAGAGGTCATGCAGGTTCCTTTCTCTCTGTCTGACTCCTCCTCCTGATATCAGGCACCACATCCCACCATAGGTCATGCAGGTTCCTCTCTCTCTGTCTGACTCCTCCTCTTGATATCAGGCACCACATCCCACCAGAGGTCATGCAGGTTCCTTTCTCTCTGTCTGACTCCTCCTCCTGATATCAGGCACCACATCCCACCAGAGGTCATGCAGGTTCCTTTCTCTCTGTCTGACTCCTCCTCCTGATATCAGGCACCACATCCCACCATAGGTCATGCAGGTTCCTTTCTCTCTGTCTGACTCCTCCTCCTGATATCAGGCACCACATCCCACCATAGGTCAGGCAGGTTCCTTTCTCTCTGTCTGACTCCTCCTCCTGATATCAGGCACCACATCCCACCAGAGGTCATGCAGGTTCCTTTCTCTCTGTCTGACTCCTCCTCCTGATATCAGGCACCACATCCCACCAGAGGTCATGCAGGTTCCTTTCTCTCTGTCTGACTCCTCCTCCTGATATCAGGCACCACATCCCACCAGAGGTCATGCAGGTTCCTTTCTCTCTGTCTGACTCCTCCTCCTGATATCAGGCACCACATCCCACCAGAGGTCATGCAGGTTCCTTTCTCTCTGTCTGACTCCTCCTCCTGATATCAGGCACCACATCCCACCAGAGGTCATGCAGGTTCCTTTCTCTCTGTCTGACTCCTCCTCCTGATATCAGGCACCACATCCCACCAGAGGTCAGGCAGGTTCCTCTCTCTGTCTGACTCCTCCTCCTGATATCAGGCACCACATCCCACCATAGGTCAGGCAGGTTCCTTTCTCTCTGTCTGACTCCTCCTCTTGATATCAGGCACCACATCCCACCATAGGTCATGCAGGTTCCTTTCTCTCTGTCTGACTCCTCCTCTTGATATCAGGCACCACATCCCACCAGAGGTCAGGCAGGTTCCTCTCTCTCTGCATCAGAAATAGAAGGGCCCATTTTGGATATCTTTCTGCGTCTCTGAATTGAGGAGGGAACGCTTTTGTGTAGTCACGTTTCCGAGTGGGGAAAACAATATTCCCGTATCGGCTTGTAGCGCAGACACGGTGGAACTCGGGGCCTCTAGTACCCGGCAACGGTTCTGACTAATAGACACTGGTCCTCCCACGGCGATACTAACTCGCACTCTGGTGAACGCACAGCAGGGGACCACATTAATAGAAACGTTATCTCCGTGTTTGTCCGTGTTGTCGTGTGAATCTCTGTTAACGCTCGTTAATTCCTCTTCCCTTCCCTCCCTCCCTCTGTCTGCATCCCCCTCCTAATGCTTACCCCCCCCACCACCCCCCAACAGACTTTCGACAAGTGCTTCCTGGGTTCGTCGGAGACGGCGGACGCCAACCGTGTGTTCTGTGGCCAGATGGGGGCGGTGTATCTGTTTGGCGAGGCCCTCAGTGCTGCACAGATATTGGCCATTTACCAGCTGGGGCCTGGGTACAAGGTAAATGTCATGCCTAGTTACCACACCTAGTTACCACACCTAGTTACCGGGCCTGGTCACCACGCCTAGTTACCACGCCTAGTTACCGCGCCTAGTTACCACACCTAGTTACCGGGCCTGGTCACCACAGGTCTCGATGTTATGTATATACACACCACTGTTTGTGAGCACGATGTCTGCGTGAGAATAAACGCCTCTGCAAACTGTGACGACGGGCGGCCGTTTGTATTGACATGACGTGTGTTCGCACTGCGCCGGGGTTTCGCCGTCTCAGGGCACGTTCAAGTACAAGGCGGAGAGCGACCTTCTGTTTGCCGAGCACCACAAGACTCTGCTGTATGATGGGAAGCTGTCCTCCTGCATCTCCTTCACCTATAACCCCCGAGCAACGGATGCCCAGCTGTGCCTGGAGTCTTCCCCGAAAGACAACGCCTCCATCTTTGTTCACTCGCCCCATGCACTAATGCTGCAGGTACGACACGCATGTACACACACACACACACACACACTTGCATGTGCGTACACACACTCACTCACACACATACACACACACACACACACACATTTACATTCCCACAATTCGCAGTCCCAAATCCCAGCAATGAACATATGTTATGGTATTTATTTTCTTTGTGTGGAGGCGCTGTAAAGAGAATATTTCCATGAAATGGTAGCTAGAGTTTAACTGGTATGCTGATAACACATCTACGGTGTTTCACAATTCTTTAAGCAGACCGGGCCTTGAAAAAAATCCCGAAGTCATTTCCTGGTTCAGTATCATCGAATAGTGCAGAGAATTATTGGGCCATCTTTTCTAGATTTGTGTGAGACGAGAACATATAATGTTAAGCTTTTCTAAGTGGCTCAACAGAGAGTGAAACAAGTTGTCTCTAATGGGAGACTGTCAGCTTAATTGGTGCATCTGTAATTTGGATTTTTTTCCAAGTGGGAGCAAATTAGTGAATTCTCCGTTTAGTTTGCAAAGCGGTCTTTAGGTGTTCATGGTAACTAATATGCTGTTTCCAATAATGCACTTCCAATATCTAAGAAACAGGAGCTTGGCATTAAAGCAGGAGAATGTAGGACACAAAATTTGACTAACCTCACAGCCCGGTAAAGATTCTCTCCACGGCACTTATTTAGCCCAGACCAGAGTCACGGTACGCCAAATGGGCACCTGCGCTGCGTCACCTTGGAGACCACTTACTGTCGTCACGGTGAAGCGCCCGTCAATCAGCGCCGGCCCCCGTTAGCAACGGGTAGAATCGTTCTAGAAACGACCCCGGACGCTCAGAGGGAGAATCACGCGTTTCACGGCCGGAACAGCTGGTCGGAAAATGTTCCAGCGCCTCGGATCCCTGTCGCCGGCTCCTGGGTGTCAGCCGTAATAGTCTACTCCCCAACCCCCACCTCCTTCTGATCAGTGTTTCTCTGTTTGGGGGGTTTCCAACCTGTTAGGATGTGAAGGCTGTGGTGACTCACTCGGTTCAGAGTGCCATCCATTCCATTGGAGGAGTGCAGGTCCTCTTCCCCCTGTTCGCCCAGCTGGATCACCTGCAGCACACCAGCGAAGAAATGGACACCTCCGTCTGGTACGCCCGTAATTTACACACCTCGTCCAGCAGGCACGGGTCGATATCTATTGGCGTAACCGTAAGGGGCGGGACCGCATCCACGCGTTGGAATGGCTTGAGTTACTGTTTCGTATTATGGGACGTGAACCAAGTGAGATGCATGTTGAATATCTCACGGCGCACGCCACAAATGTATTTCAATATTTCTGTATTTTTCTTTTTTCCTCTGGGTCTCTCTGTCGGT
This sequence comes from Dallia pectoralis, assembly GCA_029465975.1. NCBI lineage: Eukaryota > Metazoa > Chordata > Actinopteri > Esociformes > Umbridae > Dallia > Dallia pectoralis. The sequence continues at coordinate 5,171,121 of CM055742.1, forward strand.
TTGTCTCTCCCTCTTTGTGTCTCTCTGTCGGTTTGTCTCTCCCTCCTCTCCCTCTTTGTGTCTCTCTGTCGGTTTGTCTCTCCCTCCTCTCCCTCTTTGTGTCTCTCTGTCGGTTTGTCTCTCCCTCTTTGTGTCTCTCTGTCGGTTTGTCTCTCCCTCCTCTCCTTCTTTGTGTCTCTCTGTCGGTTTGTCTCTCCCTCCTCTCCTTCTTTGTGTCTCTCTGTCGGTTTGTCTCTCCCTCTTTGTGTCTCTCTGTCGGTTTGTCTCTCCCTCCTCTCCTTCTTTGTGTCTCTGTCGGTTTGTCTCTCCCTCCTCTCCCTCTTTGTGTCTCTGTCGGTTTGTCTCTCCCTCTTTGTGTCTCTCCGTCGGTTTGTCTCTCTGTTCTCCAGTTGCACTTTGCTTTCCTTTGTGATGGAGCTTCTGAAGAACTCTGTGGCTATGCAAGAGCAGGTTCTGGCCTGCAAGGGCTTTCTGGTCATCGGCCACACCCTGGAGAAGGTGAGATACGCACACACACACAACCTGCAGAGGTTGAGACACACACACACACAACCTGCAGAGGTTGAGACACACACACACATACCCTGCAGAAGGTGAGACACACACACACATACCCTGCAGAAGGTGAGAGACACACACACACACACCCTGCAGAAGGTGAGACACACACACACACACACCCTGCAGAAGGTGAGACACCTTCACCCACTGCCATTTTCTGACAGACAGGCAGAGAGACAGGCAGAGAGACAGACAGACAGGCAGGCAGACAGGCAGACGGGCTCCCTTGCTGGTTGCCTTTTGCTGTCACCTCTAACCATGAGCATGTTATACACTGATGACCTTGTTCCCCACTTTCTGTGGCTGTTCTCTGCTTCACCTCCCTCCCCCTTCCCCCCTACCTGCGTCTAAAGTCTTCCAAGGTGCACGTAACTCCGGCCGTGCTGGACATCGTGCTGGCCTTCGCCCGTTACCTCAGCAACCTGCCGAACGGCGTCCTCCTGCTGAAGCAGCTGTGTGACCACATCCTGTTCAACCCGGCCATCTGGATCCACGCCCCGGCCAAGGTGAGAGAGGACGCTCGTTCGCCGGCGCTCATTTATTCATGAGGGTGTTGGTTTGAGTCCATACCGGCTGTTGGTTCCCGTGTGAATTATTGTCTGGAACAACTAAATGATGATGGTTACGAGGAGGAGTTTTTTACTCGATTCGTCACGTCCAGCCCCACTCTGTGATTCATGTTTAGAAATGTCTCGTTTTTAACTATATAATATGAAGTAAACGTTTGAAATTGTTTCTCTTTGTCTGTCTGTTATTCTGTCTGTGTTATCTTTCAATATCCCTCTCTCTTTCTCTCTCTCTCTCTCTCTCTCTCTCTCTCTCTGTGTCTGTGTGCCATCCCAGGTCCAGTTAACCCTTTACACCTACCTGTCGACGGAGTTCATCAGCACGGTGACCATCTACAACGCCATCCGCAGGGTGGGAACGGTACTGCAGGTCATGCACACACTCAAGTACTACTACTGGGAGGTTAACCCTCAGGACCGCAGTGGAGTTACACCCAAGGGCCTCGGTGAGCACACACACACACACACACACATGCATACACACACCACACACATGCATGCACGCACACACACCACACACACACACGCATACACACACCACACACACACATGCATGCACACACCACACCCACACACATGCATACACACACCACACACACACACATGCATGCACGCACACACACCACACGCATGCACGCACACACACCACACCCACTGGATTGATGCTTTGTTTTCTAATGACTTTTTTCTGTGTGTGTGTGTGTGTGTGTGTGTGTGTGTGTAGACGGCCCGAGACCCAATCAGAAGGAAATGCACTCCCTCAGAGCTTTTCTGCTGCTGTTTGTCAAACAGCTCATAATGAAGGTATGTCCGTAGTTTGTTTGCTCTTCATTACATAACGAATGTCTCATTTAAATAGCGGTAACTAACATTACTACATATTTCTAATAAACACGCGGGGCAGAAAACCCTGATAATTAATCTTATATCCTTGTCTTTCCAGGATTACGGCGTGAAAGAAGACGAACTACAGAGTATTCTGAACTACCTGCTTACTATGCATGAGGTGAGAACACCCATCTGTTGTGATTCTGAACACCCGTGGGAGTGAATAAATCGGTGTGCAGAGACATGAGGTGAGAACACCCATCTGTTGTGATTCTGAACACCCGTGGGAGTGAATAAATGGGTGTGCAGAGACATGAGGTGAGAACACCCATCTGTTGTGATTCTGAACACCAGTGAGTGTGAATAAATGTGTGTGCAGAGACATGAGGTGAGAACACCCATCTGTTGTGATTCTGAACACCAGTGAGTGTGAATAAATGGGTGTGCAGAGACATGAGGTGAGAACACCCATCTGTTGTGATTCTGAACACCAGTGAGTGTGAATAAATGGGTGTGCAGAGACATGAGGTGAGAACACCCATCTGTTGTGATTCTGAACACCAGTGAGTGTGAATAAATGGGTGTGCAGAGACATGAGGTGAGAAAACCCATCTGTTGTGATTCTGAACACCAGTGAGTGTGAATAAATGGGTGTACAGAGACATGAGGTGAGAACACCCATCTTTTGTGATTCTGAACACCCCTGGGAGTGAATAAATGGGTGCGCAGAGACATGAGGTGAGAACACCCATCTGTTGTGATTCTGAACACCCCTGGGAGTGAATAAATGGGTGCGCAGAGACATGAGGTGAGAACACCCATCTGTTGTGATTCTGAACACCCGTGGGAGTGAATAAATGGGTGCGCAGAGACATGAGGTGAGAACACCCATCTGTTGTGATTCTGAACACCCGTGGGAGTGAATAAATGGGTGTGCAGAGACATGCAGCCACACCAGATCAATGCAGAAATCCCTGTCTCTATAGCAGGGGTGGGCAAACAGTTATGAGGGGAGTATAAAATACCTAGCAAGTCCACTTGTCATGTATCTGAATCTGAATTATTATGAGTAATATTTAATAACACACCCACAGTATAAATGTTAGGTGTATAGATTTAAATATTGTGCTTTTCTGGTCCACAAATCGTTTATAATTAAGAAAATACCAAACAAATGTGGCCCTCCGTTTACTTGCACAGGCCTGATGTGGCCCCTGAGCTGAAAAGTTTGCCCTCCATTGCTCTATAGCCACTGTTTTGTAGTATCTCCATTCCCCACTAGATGTCACTCTAAGCCAACCGCTTAGTCCTGTTTAATCCCTCACCGCCCTAAACACACTAGATACACTGTTGCCAGAACTCCAGCGAGCCCACACTGCCCACACTGGAGTGAGACATATGGCTGGGTCTATTAAAGAAGCAGAGTTAGCCTAGTTCTCCAGGTGTGGGGGAGGGGCCGTTCTCCAGGTGTGGGGGAGGGGCCGTTCTCCAGGTGTGGGGGAGGGGCCGTTCTCCAGGTGTGGGGGAGGGGCCGTTCTCCAGGTGTGGGGAGGGGCCGTTCTCCAGGTGTGGGGGAGGGGCCGTTCTCCAGGTGTGGGGGAGGGGCCGTTCTCCAGGTGTGGGGGAGGGGCCGTTCTCCAGGTGTGGGGGAGGGGCCGTTCTCCAGGTGTGGGGGAGGGGCCGTTCTCCAGGTGTGGGGGAGGGGCCGTTCTCCAGGTGTGGGGGAGGGGCCGTTCTCCAGGTGTGGGGGAGGGGCCGTTCTCCAGGTGTGGGGGAGGGGCCGTTCTCCAGGTGTGGGTGAGGGGCCGTTCTCCAGGTGTGGGTGAGGGGCCGTTCTCCAGGTGTGGGTGAGGGGCAGGTTTCCAGGTGTGGATGAGAGGGCAGGTTTCCAGGTGTGGGTGAGGGGGCAGGTTTCCAGGTGTGGGTGAGGGGCCAGGTTTCCAGGTGTGGGTGAGGGGCCAGGTTTCCAGGTGTGGGGGAGGGGCCAGTTCTCCAGGTGTGGGGGAGGGGCCAGTTCTCCAGGTGTTATGTAGTCCTCCATGGCTTTCTCATTCATCAGGTGTTTCCGTTGTTGCGGACATGCATTCCATCATTGTTACTTATTGAAGACGAACGACGTGTTTCCGTAGAGATTGTTACTAATGGAGATAGGGTACCACTGGTTTCTCCTTTGATGTCACGCGCCACTGACTAATCTGCAATTAGTGGGAAAATAAACCAGAACATTTTACACACAAATGGTCCTGGGTTGAGGCCTGTGTTTGTGTGTACTGTTTCCGCGTGTGTGTGTGTGTTTGGTTTGGACGGTTTGTTTGGTCGGGTTCATATGATACAAGTTGTGCTATTGCGCACACACACACACACACAGTGTTTATCGTAGGGCTAATAACGCTAACTATCCTATTTCATTTAACACACAACAACTGGATGTATTTTTCCAGGATGACAATCTAATGGATGTGCTGCAGTTGCTGGTGGCGCTGATGTCAGAGCATCCCGGGTCCATGGTCCAGGCCTTCGATCAGCGCAATGGGATACGGTAACCGTAGAAACGGATGTGTTTAAGAGCTCATGGGACTGGGAGGCGTTTTGAATATGGGCACAGCCATTGGCACAGTGCGTTTTGAATATGGGAACCACGCCGTTGTTTAATGCAACTCAACGTATTTGGAAGGTTTTGGCTGCGTTTACAAGTTGTCCTTTTTCTATTGGGAATGTGTGACTGATAAATTCTATCTCAGATTAGCGTAATGTGGATGCATAGAAAGATTGCAGGCCAGACAGGATCAATGTTGTAGAATAGCTGGGCCTTGTCTCTCTGATCATCTGATCGTGATTATTTACCCAGGTTGCATTTTCTTTTATTGCAACGATTTTTGAACGACCTTCAGATTCCAAAAATATAAGTTTCCATAAGGGAGTTTAATACAGTTCCAATGTTCATTCATTAAGGACTTCTTCATTATTATTACGATATTATTTTAATTATTTATTTGGTTTAGGACACTAACAGTGTAATAATAATAATAATAAGGATATAGACAATTAAATCGTTAATCGCAAATATTTGTGTGACAAATAATCGTCACCTGACATGTCCTAATTATGATAGCCCTATAAACAGGGTTTAGTGATAGAAGTCCGTCTGTTTAGGCTGTGATGGAGTTGATTGGACATATTCTGGGATTGACACAGACCAGCGTTATTGTAGGCTAATGTGGATTGGGCGGCAATGAGAAGATTTGGGAACCTTCGCTAATGCTATCTTAGTTAATTTCTAGTGACCGTGTCTGATTTGTTTAATTGTATGCCGTCTTTCCGTGTTTGCTACCATCTCCCAGTGCGGAGGGAGACCTACGGTTTGCAGATCAGGCATAATCAACGTTGTAGAATAGCTGGGCATAGTCTCTGTGTTAAACCTACTGCATTTCTAGTGTTCCCTATGCCCTAAAGTAGCTCCCTACATTAGACCTGGGTCTATAATGAAACTAGGGTTCCATTTCACCGGCCCCTAGGTTTTATGAAGAAACAAAATGGAGCCAGACGACACACCAGCCAATAACTACGATTTACTGGCTTCATTTGCTGCTCTGTCTGCAGGACCCCTGACACTCAGCGACGAGGACTTGAGATTTACTGGCTTATTCTCTTCCCCTGTTGGTGTTTTCTGTCACACTAGACGTACGGAGTATCACCCACGCTGGGAGTGCTTGAACCGCGTGTTTTGATTTCAGGCCCACTCCTCCTTGCTTTAATTAAACTTTTTCTAACTGACCCTTGAAGGAATAGTTTCACGTTTTCAGAGACTTAGCAGTGTCGCTATTAGCCGCTCATAGCCCCATATATACACTAATTGGCTTCATCATCACCATCTCCTCTCCACCAGTAAGCTGGTGTGCGTTCTGGCGCAATATGGCTGCCGTCACGTCATCCAGGTGGATGCTGCACATTGGTGGTGGTTGAGGAGATTCCCCCTTTCATGTAAAAGCGCTTTGAGTTCCTAGGAAGAAAAGCGATATATAAATGTAATTAATTATTATTATTATTATTATAAGAGCTCGGATATGATCTGAAATGTGACCGTTGTCAAACGTTGCTCTCCGTTCACATCCATCCAGTAGATGCCTTGTGCAAAACTGTGGTCCTTTATGTGTGTGCTTCTGGCACACCCGTTTCTAAGCGTTTATTATACGAGGTGGTGCTATGTTAGTGTAATGATGCTAAAGGTGTCGCTGACCACTGTTTGTCTTTGTTCTGGTTCAGAGTCATATACAAGCTGCTGGCCTCCAAAAGTGAAGGAATCAGAGTGCAGTCACTCAAGGTCATGGGGTACTTTCTCAAGCACCTGCCTGTAAAGTAAGTACCGTACTGTGATGTGTTGGGTCACTTTTACCTATTTTTACTAGGGATATGATTATATTCGCAATACTACACTCCTAATACTACTACTATTATGCTTGTATATAGCGCATTGCATTCTGGGTATGAATTACGGTTATAGCCTTTCAGAGAAATGCATGGAAAAAAATATATTAATATAAATTATATTTCATTTAATCTGTCTTTGGTTGATTAGAATTGCCTTTTGTGGTCTATTTAAATGTGTATTGAAAGCTAAACCGCTACCAAATTAGTATGCTAAACCTGCTGAAAAGAATGTCAATTGTATTTTTTACCTGAAATTTTCAGAAAATGGCAACCACATTTAAAAGGTGTTTGTTTTACCAGCTGCTGTATAAAACTTTAGCAAGAAATTTATATTTACATACATTTTTTTATTAAAGTAGGGCTGTGTTTTGACACGTATACTTTTGTAATAAATACTGTTGTAAAGAAATTAAACCACAGACAAGATTTGTAAAAAAAAATTCATATTGGTCTATCTTCATTATTTAGAGTGAAATCTATTCTACAGAGAGGGCCTCATTTAAGTGGCACTCAATATCTGATCTTTATGCAGTCTGCGGTTGAGGTAAAATGAATGGCTGTTATTGAAACCCTCTTTCCCTTTTTCCTGAGAGCCAACAGCCTTTAGTTTCAAAACAGTTTTCCGATAACGCGTTAGCCCCTTGTAGGCCTCCTCGTTGTTCAGCACGCAATTCAGATCGTTGTATGAGCTTGTTATTCAACGGAGGCTCCGTTTCCGCGTCCACCATTTTGTTTTTCTGAGGCTCTCCCGTTGTTTTGATGAGTGGTAGTGCATCTGCCTACTTTAGCGGCGTCTCCGGTCCCAGCCCCATGTTTCAAATGTACCGTCTCAGCGGTTCACGGCGCCTCCGTCTTATGACGCTATCAGTTATCACCACAAACATGGCTCTGAGGAGTGCTTGTCCTGGAAGTGTTTCGACTGGCTTCTGCTGGGGGGAGGGGAGGGGGGGGCTTTTTCATTTCCTGGAAACGTCTTCTAAAGCGCTGGGGATCTTCTGCCAGCAGTGTTTTTTTTACACACGTCCCAGCATAGCTTGAGGTTTTTTCCATATCGAACGTGCTAAAGGACATGGATGCTTTTTGTTTTGATCCAAACCTGCGGCCTCCATTTTGTGAGATGGATACAGTAGTGAATGTGATGTCACTGAATGTCCACTTGACCCTTGTTCCAGGAGGAAGTCTGAGGTCATGCTGGGTCACGGCCTCTTCTCCCTGCTCACAGAGCGCCTGATGCTCCACGTGAGCCAGTTCACCATGACAACCTACAATGTGCTCTTTGAGGTCAGTTGGTCTGTTATTTTGTCTCCATTTCTCCCTGTTTATTTTTACTCTGTCTACAACAGTCCTGAAGGGGAAAAACTGCTAATTGGCTTAGCAATTTAGTTTCCCCCACGGCAAACACATTTTGTTTTCCTTTCGACCCCTTTTAATTATATTAAGTTAGGAGCCTTGAGATTATGTATTTCTTTTGCGATTGCGTGCCATGTCCTTTTTTGGACTTCTAAGGTAACTGGCCCTGGTGTGTCATAACCTCTGGGAATCAAGCGCCACTTAAATCTGACCCTGATAATGGACCTCGGTGCACAGAGGACTATGTGTGATTATCAGGTCACTCTGCAGGGATGATTGAATGCGCTTCTGTAATGTTGTTACTCTGAGCTGTTCGCCACAGCAGCCCTGGTTCCCGTTGCCCTCTTCAAATCCTATAGAGACATACGTGTTCCTCTGTTGTTCTGCGTAGATCCTGACCGAGCAGATCTGTACTCAAGTGATTCATAAACAGCATCCGGACCCAGACTCCACTGTCAAGATCCTCAACCCGCGTAAGTCACCTTTGGGTCGGGCACTGAGCTCCACTGTGCCACACATGTATACGGTTAAAATGAGGGTTGAATACGGGCTGTGTTGTGGAGTGAACTGCAATATTATCAATCGGCCAGTCGACAGCTTTTATTTTTATTCATGTTTATATTTATATTTTTTAAATTTAAAAGGTGATTTTTTTCACTTTGTGATTTACTCAGATATCTTGATAAACAACAAAACAACCGCTAGAGAATCTAAATAAATCTAAATAAAACCTGCGTTGTATAGCTGTTCTCTTGATGTTCACACAAGAACACTGAATGAATGAGTACACTGTTAAATGTCTAATGCAATCAACACGGCGAGTTTGACTGCGTTATACAAAAACAATATGATTCATTTCTCCCTTTTTGAAAATCAACGGTCATTTTTCAAATCTAGGAATTTAGTGCATTTGGGAAAGTACACTCACGAAATACCTCGACTGCCACGTGGGTTTTCAGTAAGCGTATGCACTATTGCAATTTGAGGTATTTTTAATAAACTTTAGGTTAGTGAATTGATGGTTCTCCATTTATCTCAGACTTAATTAAAAAAAAAAATTGCCGTTGGAACCACAAACGAGTGTGTGTTCTGCACACTGGTTCACATTTGGTGCGTGCTGATGCACTTTATAATATTGCACTTATAATATAATGTATAATATAATTGTGTACTGGTCAGGTCGCCAGAGATATACAGTGCCCTTTTGTTCTGTACATATGCCTCATTACAAGGGGAAATGACAGGCCGAGTTCCTGTATGACGCAATTTAACTGGCTGAAATTGCAAAACCCGCTGCTTTGATAAATGTACTTTTCTCATTCTGTCCTAGTCTGGTGTTTTTAGGCCATTACGTTCTACCTCTAATTGTACTTATCTGTCCTTAAAACCGTTGCATATGCAGGAGAATTGCTTTCCTTCAGTACAGAGACCAGGAAGAAAGTCTAGCTAAAATCCTAGATTTTGATAATAGCATTTGTAGTGTCATAAACGTAGATAATATTATTTATATTACAGAAATATAAAATTGTATTGTTGACACACCGAATACCTTTGAAAAACCTAAGGTGAAATGGCAATCAATGTAATTAAATGGGAGTGATAAACCCGCGGGAGTGATAAACCCGCGGGAGTGATAAACCCGCGGGAGTGATAAACCCGCGGGAGTGATAAACCCGCGGGAGTGCCCACGGGAGTGATATGCCCACGGGAGTGATATGCCCACGGGAGTGATATGCCCACGGGAGTGATAAGCCCACGGGAGTGATAAGCCCACGGGAGTGATATGCCCATGGGAGTGAAATGCCCACGGGAGTGACAGAAGTACAATCAAATATGTTTCTGTTTTATAGTTCCTGCTTTTACTGTTCACTTGATATAATTTCCAAATGGGCCTGATTGTGGTCGTTAGTAATGTCAGGGCAAATTCAAACAACCCAAGGAAGAACCGTTTCCCTAAATTGACTCGATGGAAAGAGACCAAATGGGGTCCCTCCATCCTCCAGTAACGTGCACGGGTAATTTTCTGGCAGTGAGGGGCGCAGCGAGTCATAATTTGAGTGACTAAGGCGTGCCGAAACAACACACACATGCGAGGGCTAAAGGAGGAGGAGGCACATCAGTTGCCATCGACTACCGCCGTGGTCCGAGACTGCCGAGTGAAATCCTAAACCCTGCTTCAAGTTAAATGGACACTGACATTGTCTAGATAATTCATCTAAACAGCCAGTCTCTTTAGGTTAACTGAATCTGGGGTTCCTGGAAGCATGCATGTGACTTTGGCACATACGAATACACACGCAAACGCACAAACATAAACAAGTGTGTATAGACAGACACAGACACACACACAGAGAGAGAGAGAGAGAGAGAAAGACAGACGATGCTAAAATAACAGCAGACTATTCCACTATGATATATCAATGTCTGGCTGGATTTTGTCTTGCATTTCTGGCTAATTGTTCCCACCACACAGATTTTCAGGTGTCTGCTGACAGTCGAAAATCTGAATATCTTTTGACACGATGGTTTGCACATGTTAAGATGAATTTCTGATTTTGTTGTTAACTCGCGGCTGGGCTTTCTGACATTCCTCTGCAGTTGATTTGTTTCTTGGAGAGCGTGTGCGACTTTCAAAACAATCGTTCGAAAAAGCCAAACATTGTTTTATTTTGCTTATGAGGAATTTCCATTTCAAGGACCCACCCCCCAGAGCGAGTCAATATCGGGGTATTGTAGCTGCGTGTGACTTATTAACGGTCCGAACACTCAATACACGGTACGGACAGACGTCTTTGGACACAGATATGTTTTTTTAACTCGGTCGGTAACTTTGGTGAGCCCCTGTGTACTAGACCGGGTCAGGCTAGACCGGGTCAGGCTAGACCGGGTCAGGCTAGACCGGGTCAGGCTAGACCGGGTCAGGCTAGACCGGGTCAGGCTAGACCGGGTCAGGCTAGACCGGGTCAGGCTAGACCGGGTCAGGCTAGACCGGGTCAGGCTAGACCGGGTCAGGCTAGACCGGGTCAAGTTCTGTGCCAGCATTTTAACGTGACGTGTTTCTCCGTTTGCCAGAGGTCCTGAAGGTGATTGCTGCCCTTCTGAAGAACTCGCCCCCGTCCCCAGAGAGCATGGAGGTCCGCCGAATCTTCCTGTCAGACATGATCAAACTGTTCAATAACAGCAAAGACAACAGGAGGTAAGAAACGGGGGTTTTCATCAAGCCGTGTCCCTTCGTGGAACCCGCAGGCGTTCCGCGATGGGTCAGACTCTTGATAGCGTTGCGACAATCTCTTGTAGTCAGTCTCTCCCAGGCCCGTTTCTTGGGTTCACGGTTAATTCTGAATGTTCTTTTGCGTACATATCCTTTGACAGATTCCAGGCCCCTGTAACGGCGAAGCTACACAGTTCTACATTTACATGACATACACCAATGAACCAATGAATCACCTCAGCTAAATAAGCCTGCGTTGCGCCTAGGACTTGTCTATTCATTTCTTTCCAATAAAGCCTATTTGTTACGTTATGGATCAGACGAGACCACGTCGGTGATGTGCTTTTATATTGTGCTCCTGGTCTTGGTGTCAGATTAATACTCACCACCAGACTTTAAAAACGCACCTTATAGAGACTCTACACATCGGCAGCTGTCACAAAGATCTCTCACGGATGCTCGGGAGTATTTGTGTACTTGTGTTACTTCTACCCTGTCTAAAGGTGTTAACCTGTGTGTCTGTGTGTTGTTCTGTCAGGAGCCTGCTCCAGTGTTCGGTCTGGCAGGACTGGATGCTCTCACTGTGCTTCATCAACCCCAAGAACAGCGAGGAGCAGAAGATCTCCGAGATGGTCTACGCCATCTTCCGTATCCTGCTGTACCACGCCGTGAAGTACGAGTGGGGCGGCTGGCGGGTGTGGGTGGACACCCTGTCCATCACGCACTCCAAGGTCAGGAGGCTCGTTAACCCCGCACATTCAGCCGTAACCACGGTTACTCGGAGACGCGCGCGCACCCGGGCTTCCGGATGTTTCTCTGTTGTGTCTCCGTCTCTGTGGACCGTTCGATTTGGTCTCTTAATTTGGGGGTTGTATTTTTGCTGTCTTTGTTTTGTGGGCACGCTCTAACTCCTTTTCTCTCTCTCTCTCTCTCACACACACACACACACACACACACACACACACACTATTGTCTCTGTTTTCCTCTCCTCACTTTTCTACACTTTTTCGTGGAACCTCTTTGTCCTTCCTGTAACCCGGTGCTCTTGATGGCACTCGTACCTCAAGTTCCTACACTCGTCTCAGTCCTACCGTGTCCTTGTTTTCAGGTTTGATCCTGATATGGGAACGGGCTCTTTTTATAAGCTACCATCCAGATGTCTCTGCTGGCCTGAACAGATGAGTTCTGACTCAGCAAACAGGGGTCATCAGATACAGCCTGGTGGAAACCTTGGGCTGATTATGTACCAACAGCAGCGTGAGCCTGATTAGAATCAGTTATTTTTTATCCGTCTTTTCCACCCGCCGCCCGCCGCCCTCGAGAAAAAAATAACCTGCCGGGCAGACCTACATCAGAAACTTTATTTTAGAGAGGGGGTCTCAGAATGCACTGTAGATATTACGTTACCGTGCCAAGTTCCTAGGCAGTGAAGTAATTTGGTCTGCGTCAGATTGTGGTCAGACGTGCCTTCAGTAGCTTTTTTAGATTGTCGTCGAGGCTGGGAAATCAGACTATTGCTCTGTGCTGGGTGTGTTCATTGCTGTGTTGCTATTGCTGCAGATCATTTCCACTAGGGGGCGCAGTTACACCATTTGGCTCGGCTGTCTTTAAGTGTCTGTAGCTGGGCGGCTGTAAGTACAGGTATTTGCTAGTCAAAAAGCTCTCAACCTCACGTGGAACCTACCTAAACCCTGTTTATGTGTGACAAGCTAAGGTGTTGTATGCACACAAAAAAAAACAGTTTGAATCATGTCCTTATGTCAGCTTTGTGGACAGTGCTGAGATGAGCTGTAGATGCAGAAGAGCTAAAGTGTATTACAAAATAAAATAAAAGCAAATAAAATCAGCTAGAACGTTTAACAGAATGTTGAACTCGAATGTTTTTACAGAATTTCTGTATTGTATGGAGGCATATTGTGACAGTAATTTCCATTCAGTAATTTTGTACCTAAAGCAATTTATACCTGCTTTTTTTTTGGATAATTTAGGATCATATAGCATTACATTCATATAAATTACATGGTACATTCTAGAGTATTAACTGTGAATACACAGCATTTAATTCATGTTCATGTATTCAAGGACATTACAACAGGAAGTATTCTTTATGTATATTTCTTGATATATTGTATATATTGTTAAATACACATTAGGTATTAGACACTTTTCTATTAAACAATAGCTTATATAATAGAACAGTTTAATTGATGAATTGCACGTTAGAGTACAATTTCACAGATAGTCAGTATATTGAAGAATAATATCGTAAACCGAACCGTTATAATTTCGGAGATATTTTTCTAATTGATGTTGAAGATGTTGTAGAAGTTACATGGTGTTAGAAATGGTTCTATTACAACCCTCAGACGTTGGTTCGTCCCATGTAGTGCTGAACCAGAAATAAGTGTCTCCTTGTAAATAACATTTAATGTATTTCTGGTTTTGTTTTGCCCGCATAATGTTGTGTTTATTACAAATGCACCCATTCAAGCAGTCTGCTTTAGTTTTGCTTCATCTCACTTCCATTCCAACGTGCGTGCGTGTGTGTGCGTGCGTGGCCGCGTTTGGGTTTGTGTGTGTGTGTGTGTACGCACCCATTACTGTTGACTGTGTGTAAAGGAATTGATCATCCCCCCAGTAACAGGACAGCATGTAATTGCCCTTTACTATAATTGCAAATGATTAATGCTGCTGTTTCTTGGCTCTGTTTACGGTGCCCAGCGCTAATCTAAAAACAGTACTACACACACACACACACACACACACACACACACAGAGCGTTGTATTTCTACCCTATTTGGGACCGGAATACAAAGAATCAATGTCCAGTAATCTTAACCCTCATCCTAACCTCAATCTAACTTTGATGCCTAAACTCAACTGGCCATAGTTACTCTAAACCTAACCCATAATGGCTACATCTGAAAGTAGCCCCCTTGTTTCTAAGACCAACCTTAATTGGATGTTTGGTGGCCAGCCATCCAGATGCATGCATCTGCTGGAGGGAAAAAATCTAAAGAAATTCAATTGCAATTTTATTGTCCGGTTTGATAGATTTCCTGCCAACTCAGTAGCACAAGAGCCGTTTGTCACTGCTGCTGCGCTCTGCGTGTGTGTGTGTGTGTGCGTGTGCGTGTGTGTGTGTGTGCGCGCCTACTGCTCTCTCCCTATGGCATGCACACATTTTCTCCTCCTTTCCTCCTGGATCCTCGAAGCCCTATCCAGAAACACATTGAATATTCATCCTTAGCTGCGCCTCGGCAATCAGAGAAACAAGGCGTCGTGAGTTTAACCAGCCCGCAGGGAGGATGCTGGGAAATGCATATACATGTACTATAAGCACACGCTGGCTGCATTTATTCATGCGCGTGTTACCGTGTGATGTTTGAGATGCTACTGCCAACACAGTATGAGAAAACACGGCCCTGCTCCGTTTTCTGAGTTCTTGTTTGTTGTGCCACTTCCCTTTGCGTCGACATGGATAAATCAATTAACATAATTAGAGTGAGATTAAATAATTGTTTTGCCATTTTTCCGGTTGACAACCTGCTGAGATCACATGCACATGCTGCAACAGTCGTTCAACAGTCATTCAACGCAGCTCTGACAAATGGCATCATGGATTTCAAGCGCGAAGAATCTCAAAATTGTGACGCAACATGCGGTAGTTTCTCTTTCTCTGCCTGCCTCTCCCCCTTTCCCTCTCTCTCTCTCCCCCTTCCCCTCGCTCTCTCTCCCCCTTCCCCTCGCTCTCTCTCCCCCTTCCCCTCGCTCTCTCTCCCCCTTCCCCTCGCTCTCTCTCCCCCTTCCCCTCGCTCTCTCTCCCCTTCCCCTCGCTCTCTCTCCCCCTTCCCCTCGCTCTCTCTCCCCCTTCCCCTCGCTCTCTCTCCCCCTTCCCCTCGCTCTCTCTCCCCCTTCCTCCCTTCTCATTCAGCCTCATAGCTGAGACGGACACATTGACAACTCCACAAAGACTAGGGACGTACCAGACAAGGACACCATTGACCAGAGCTTAAGATAATGTCTTCATGCAAGGATTGAAACACACACACACACACACACTCGCACACACACACAGACATCAACAACATATCTGCTGGGTAAACTGACACGTGAACTTGCTATTTGGCTGGCAAAAGACGTAGAAGTAAAGCTTGTTGCTAAATCACAAGAAGTAAAGATTGTTGCTAAAAAGATTTTTGTCCAAAATGTCCTCTCCAAAAATATAAACCTATGTGTGTAAACACACCTTTTTCTATATCTACGTAGCATCTATGGACACTAATATTCATTATACTGATTGTGTAATAAACGTCCCAGCTGGAAACTGGCCTTGGATGTCGTAAACACATCAAGACTTTCTGGGTTGAGTAGGAACGGTTGAGTCAAGACTCCTGAAATCAGGCTTGAGGACTGCGACACTAAACCCATGACTGTATCTGGTCAGACTTCCCAGCAGCCCTCCTGGGGGTACCCTCCTGTAGCTTGAGAAGCCAGCCTTCAGGTTGGGTGAGCTGGAAGAGCAGAGCTGGTAGCACTCTATTCTGGCTGTTCCCATAGACACTTTCTGCCACAAGTGAGCGGAACGTAGTAAGAGAGCGGGGAAACGACTGGGAGATATGTCCAGCCAAGCATTGTGGCCGGCCAGTCAGAGCAGACACCATTGATTTGGGGAGGAGGGCGGAATTGCATTTAGCTAATCGGATTAAAGCCGTGCTGGCTTTCCCTGTTCCCTCTGTGTTTTGCGGTCGTTCCCTATCTTTGGATCTAAGTGATACTCCCGGGTCGGAACACTGGGAGTCTGGCAGACCGGCACTGAGCCGACCCGCATGAGGCCACACAGGTTGAGGTCTGTGACCCAAACTGTACAGCCGGTGGATGGATGGACTATAAACGAACCCTGGGATCAAGCCACATTGTTCTTTTGCTCACAGAGTTGACGTTGGATGTCTGCAATGGGGTGCTGCAAGCTTTGGGGGGGTTTTGGATATTGAAACGTTGTACCGAATTTCTCTCAACCCGAATGTATTTTTTATTTTGGTTCGTGATCCAATTTGTACGGTCGATTTGCACCGCTGTGCGATTCGGCTATGGACGGCGCATTTGACCGGAAAAATAGCATCGTATTAGTCGGAGTACCCCGCACTGCTCCTTTACATCGCCATGGAAATGTTCCGTGCCCGTTAATCAGGACCAAAATGTAGGCCAGAATTGAATTATGGGAGCTTTTGTTTCCTGACTCCCGGGCCACCCCAGCACTTTCCCAGTCCCGGTATACTTTTCCAGAGCTCCACCCTAACAGCCGCGTTTTAACCGCCGTCGTATACAGGACCACCGTTCTAATGGTAACTCGATCTTTATGGAAACCCATTTAGGGCAGACATACGTCATCTTTATGTCCGAGATACTTATTCATGCACTCCGGTCGAGATCGCGAAGAGAGATTCCTGTGCCGCATTGAACGCTGCCGGCGTGACACCTCAAATTGGTTAAAAATAACCAAGATGCCAATTTAAGCGGAGACTAATGAGGGAGAGAAATGGGCTAACTCACCTGACTGATGTCTGCCCCGGAGTGAGAGAGCGCAGGCCAGTAGTGCCTTCCATAAAGGCCTCTTTGCTCTTCCACTTTGAGAGAGCAGCTATAGATTAACAATCACAGCAGCCCAGGCTACCAGAAGATTAATGACCAGGCTTGTAGGCAGCTAATTTAGAACAATAAGGCCTAATTCATTACAAATAATCAGCTCTGCGTATTCCCTTACTTTCGTCCACCCCTCTGTCCCCCCCCAGCGCTCCTGGTCTAGGCATATTCCAGCCTCATTTGCGCCTCGTTCCCTTTCTGCCCTGCCGGTTGTCGACTTCCTGTCCAGCCGGCCTGGTTGATGAATGCACGGCCTTAGTGAGAGAGGCGGCGTTTGCAGATATCGGACGGACAGCCGGCGGACATTGTCACGTTGTACAGTATCTGCTAACGGATCTATGAAACGCTGACGTGAAGCCGGCAACCGGTTTCTCCTCACACGCACTGTTTTTCTGACACGCACTCACTCCTGGTCATTTCAGATGGTGAGGGGAACTTATTTGGGATGAGCCGCTGCTGCCCAGTCTATGCAGATGCCAAAAAACTAGGCAGTTGGTAGCTGTAGTCGAGTCCCGACGGAACCAAACTAACACGTGGCCTCGTTTGTCGTGTCTGTTTCCAGGTGACCTTCGAACAACACAAGGAGAGTCTGTCTCATATGTTCCGCCAGTACCAGAGTTTGGGCTCTGAGGGCGACGTCACCAGAGTTCGGACCATCTCCGGGACCCGGGCGTATCAGGGCGACGAGGTGGCCCCCTCCACCGTCATAGAGCTTACTGTACAC
>CM055742.1:5193431-5195931 GCA_029465975.1 Dallia pectoralis
TGGAGGGGGGGGCAAACCAGAAAGTGGAGGGGGGGGCAAACCAGAAAGTGGAGGGGGGCAAACCAGAAAGTGGAGGGGGGGGCAAACCAGAAAGTGGCGTTTGGAATATAACATACAATATATCAGATGAAGAGTGGTGAACTGGATTACCTCATCATCATCTATGGACGGGCCCCATGCAGTGTTCGGATTTGGGAGAAACTAGGATGACCTTGAGGTGGGATCTGGAAGGCTGGTTGATGCTCTCCAGCCGGGCCGGAGCCCTGACCTTGTTGATCGGACTTTCCCTCTCTTCTCTTCTGTCTCACCCCTCTCTCCGCTGTTGTCTACACCTCTCCTTCACCTCTCTCCTCTGCATTGCGTCCTTGGTTGTTTGGTCCCTGGTTCTTCCTCGGGACCCTCTGAGACGGCTGTGTCCTCTGTCTCCCTACAGTTTGTGCCATGGCTGTGAGGAACTGTCTGGAGTGTCAGCAACACTCGCACTTCATGCCCAGCCAGGACAGTGCCCGCGGCCAGCAGTCCACGCAAAGCCTTATGGGAGCTGCCAAGTCCGTGCCGGCACAGGCGAGTACACCCCAACCCCACCCCAACCCCACCCTGCCTGCACTCTTCCCCCGCATTTCTCTGTCAGTTCTGGAACCATTACTACCCGACCCCCCGTCCCCCCACAACAAAAAGGCAAATCCTTCTAAAAACCCATTTCCATATCTTGGTTGCAGATGTGATTTCAGACCGGTCGAAGGTGCTCTTTTTTCTGCGATGAGGCACCCTGTTCTGTTTGACCACACAGCTGGAGTACAGTAGTCCAGACCCACCCCCCTTGTCCCCCCACCTACAATAGGCCCCGTGTTATTATTGTGTTAGCTCATATCTTATTGCATTACTCCGCCCGACGCTCCGCCTCACCAGACATGGGCCTTTTGTCACGGTTGCCCTTTTGATTTGATATAGTGACTTCCAGTAAAAATCCATGTTTTCTGTTCCTGAAACCCAGTGTGCAAGATCTCATTTATAATGCAGCGAGTTGCGCTACGGTAAAACCCATCGTGTTAAGAGTCCGTCGGTCCCCTGGGGATTTAGAACCGGTGGTGGGGGGGGGGGGATGCACCGTTTGTGGACCGGCGGCGAGACGTTCTGGTTCTGGTGGACCTTGTCGAATGACAATGATACACGGCGTGAATACAAAAGCCGCGCTATTTCAGACATAAGTGTGTGTTTGCGTGCGAGCGCCAGTTGTTCACGTTACCGTGTGTGTGTGTGTGTGTGTGTGTGTGTGTGTGTGTGTGTGTGTGTGTGTGTGGCGTGCCGCTGTTTCCCTCCGCAGAGCCCCGTTGACGTGGTGACGGGAGGAACGTTCCTCATCCGGGACATGGACCGTCTCCTCCAGGACATGGACATCAACCGCCTCAGAGCCGTGGTCTTCAGGGACATCGTGAGTGGACCCCGGGGTTATTTCTATTTCATTCACATTAGAGCATCTACCGCTGGACAGAGGTTTCTCTTGATCCAGTTGGACGGGCTCTATTGTCAGCTGACTCTCTGTGTGTTTTCCTCAGGATGACAGTAAACAGGCCCAGTTCCTGGCGCTGGCTGTGGTCTACTTCATCTCCGTCCTCATGGTGTCCAAATACCGAGACATCCTGGAACCCCAGAACGACAAGAAGCTACCGCAGAGAAGCCAGTCCACCAGGAGCACCGGTAAAATACATCTGCGCGCTGGTGCCCATTCTGGTGGCCTTGAGCAAGGCTCTCGATCCAAAGGAAGGCCTGCCAAGTGACTTAAATGTGAACGCACATAAGTCTTTATGAAAGCCAACCGATGGTGGACTGTGTTGTTTCCTAGCATTTTAAAAAATTAGGGCCAATAGTTCTGTAATTGTAACCGCCGCTTATACAGTCACCTGATGCCACGTGTTGATGGTAACATTTAGCTAACGTTCGCACAACCCTTTCCATCCCCCAGACAGTGGCGTAATCTCCGGCGGTCCCGATTCGGAAAGCGCCGTGCCGTCCCTCCGACGCGGCGAAGACCATGCCTCAACGGCCCCCGGCGAGACAACCACCACCGCCCAGGGCCCGGACGCCATCTCCGAGGCTCTGTCCACCCTCTCCTCCGAGGTCCGTGGTCACGGGGCTCAGGAGGCCCCCGCGGGGGATGCCAGGAGCGGGAAGAATGTCAAGGACATCCTGCGCAGCCTGGTCTCGGCTCCGGCTGATGACATCACGCTGGACTCCAGCCTGCTGCCGCCGATGTTCCTCGGAGCTGCCATGGGCGAAAGCCCTCACCAGTTCAGATCCTTTGACCGGTGAGTGTGCCGTAGCCGTGGGGGGTTATACTGTATGTGACCTGGCTCACCTGGTTCACGTCCACTAGCTGCTTCGAAGTGCCTTTTAAAATTATCCGACATCAGAAACGGGTGAAGGTAGCCGATGTTGAGGCCGTTGACGCAGCGGCTCAACACAAACAAACAGGGCAACAAAGTACCTGTCTTCTGTAAAA
>CM055742.1:5200931-5220098 GCA_029465975.1 Dallia pectoralis
GCTGTATTCAGAGGGTGTTCTGGAGCAGGAACATATTGTGGCCCACATCCTTAGTGCTGTAAGGCAGAGGCGAAGACGAGTGGGAAGAGTCAAGCCTCTATTCAGCACTGCCGCCTGAGAACAACCTTCATCCACATACACATTGTCAGTCTCTCACACACACACACACACACACACGTCTCTCTCTCTCACACACACACACGTCTCTCTCTCTCACACACACAGCCCTGTGAGCACTTCTTGACTTCACTCTGGAATAGCACAGATTACTGGAATTGTTGTGTTTACAACCCAACGTTGGTTAAATCCACTAAATAATTCAGGGCCCCGCCGACACAAGCAAACCTCTCCCGGCCGTGGGTTTAACAGTAACAGCCCGGCTCATGCTCTGACTGCTGATTAATTGACAGGGGCGTTTGGCTCGACGATAAGTGAAGCTAATGACCTGCTGAATAATTTAAAGCCACGGCTGCCGGGGAACAGATGGGGAACCAAACACCCAAACCCTCCACTGCTGTATGCCGGGCACGGAGTCACCGTCTCCTTGCTACGGGGGCTCCACCAAACCCCCTGCCTCTCTAACACTTGGCCATGCAGTCCTCTGCGCCCCCCTCAACTGGATCTCCTCTCCCCCAGGGTGGTTGTTGTCAGCACCACCCCTGATACTGACCGCCTCCACCAGTCTAATCACTATCTGACCAGAGCTCCTAGATACGGCTAACCCGTCTGGCATGTTGTGGAGTGGAGCAATCAGTCTGCATTACCTGATGTCCGCTGAGTCCGGAGAATGTGTTTGTTAAAAACCCTCCCGTGCTAACTGCTAGGTGCTAACTGCTAGGTGCTAACTGATTGATGCTACCTGCTAACTGCTAGGTGCTCGCTGCTAGGTGCTCGCTGCTAGGTGCTCTGCTGCTAGCTGCATCCTGGTGTAAGATTAGTTTAAACTGCAAAGGAGATTAGAAAGTATAAATCTCCGAAAATCTCAGACATTTTCTAAAGGAAGCGTCCGTGTGTGTGTGTGTGTGTCATACAGTAAATAATGGTCGTCATGCAGCATGCTAGTCATTAAGGCACACTGATGCTAATTAACTAGCACCGCTTCTTCTTCTTTTTTTCCTTTACTGGTCAAAACATGTTGATGATTTAAACTAGGCTTCGGGATATTTCAGGGGACAGATTGTTTTAAACGTTTTTTTTGTTGCAGCCTCAGTTACAGTAAAAGGCTTCTCCCCAGGTCGCCGTTGCAAATTAGAATTTGTTCTCAATCGGCCTACCTGGTTAAATAAAGGAGACCAATCTAGCAGTACATACAGCCGATGTGGATATAACCCAGATAGACAAAGACGTATTTAGCGATAACATTGAACATCGGGCTCTCTTATTTCTCCGGCCGTCAGACTGCATCTTCCTGTCGCGTAGATCACGGCAGGATCAGAACGAGTCGGTGTTTAACATCCAGGGTTACTTCAGTCTAATGTGCGTGTGTGTTTGTGATCTGCCGCCTTATATCCTCCCTGCTCTGCATTGATACCCACGGACGCTTTCTGTCTGTAGAACCCAGGACCCTCTCTATGTACTCTAACTATACTACTAAGTGTGTGTGTGAGCGTGTGTGTGAGCAGTAGTTAGGGATTAGGCTGTGTTCTCCTTGTGTCAGCACTGATAAGACACACCAGGCGCACTTCGATAGTGCCCCTCTGTTCCGTCACAACGACTGGTTCAAACTGACAGCTTTATCCAAACGCTGTTTCCACTCCTTCATCCCTGCGGGCCGGCTGCGACGGACGGCCGGTCTCCCGTTTGAATATCATGTTGAGTGGCGGTTCACCAGGTCTCCTGCCACGTCAGGACCGTGGGCTGCGTGGGACCTTACCTACCACTTCACATGCCGCGTAGCCTGCCGCGTAGCCTGCCGCGTAGCCTGCCGTGGCATCACAGTGAGATGTTCCGGGGTGTCCGTAGATCTATGATGCTATAACCGCTATGAGATGTCCAACGCCTCAGTTAGCTCGGTCCGTTCTGTGGCTCTATGGCGGCTAACGAGACAATATGTCTGTCTAAACGGTGTTGGGCTAAAAAGCTAGATGCCCCGCCTCCCTCGCCTTTACATCCCGTC
Organism: Dallia pectoralis; assembly: GCA_029465975.1. Taxonomy (NCBI): domain Eukaryota; kingdom Metazoa; phylum Chordata; class Actinopteri; order Esociformes; family Umbridae; genus Dallia; species Dallia pectoralis. Next base: position 5,203,048 of record CM055742.1, read on the forward strand.
ACGTCCTATTGGTCCCGCCGAGCTGATGAATTACAAGGTTTGCTGACTGATCGAAGCGTGCGATTGGCCGAGCGAGTGCTGGGTGGGGGGGAGCCCATCGATTAGATGGAAGATGGATGCAGCCATTACTGAATATTCTGTGTCAGGGAAATGCGCCGCTAATGGATGTGGCTGTCCAAATGGGCTTCTCTGTTTCTTCCAACGGGCCCGGGCCCTGTAAATCACCTCACACAAACCTGTCTGCTCGGTGGACATCGCCGGCGTATTGCCGTTACGCCTGTAGAATGTCTGCAGACTGGGAACTTGGTTTTGGTTGTTTCTCGGTTCTTTTGGACGTCTTGGGACCGGACTTTTCTGGGTTTCTTAGGGTGCTAGGTCACGGGCGCTGCGTTTGTGAGATCGCGTTCACCTTCAGCGCACGTGCAGCGTTAAAGGTTCCTAGTCAGAGTGAAGTAGCATCAGTTGCTGAGGTTTGGAGTAGACACGTTTTGACTCTCCGGCGTCTTGTTGGCGAGTGGTTGATGTGACAGAAGGCCATAGTTGTGAATGTGACATGGGTGGGGAATATTAAATAAATCAACAGGCAGATTTTAACGTTGACGTCTCCTTCCTCTTTTACAGAAGTGTGAGGATGGCGCCCAAGAAGGTAGGCGGGGCCTCATCCCCCGGCTCGTCCACCCCCGTCCCATCAGCCACTGCTCCTGGGGCCGCCGCCGCTGGGACGCCGGTCAACAGCGTTGCTGTGGTGTCCACGGGCGACGCCCCGGAGAACGCAGCGGCCGCAGCCTCCGCTGCAGGTGAGTCCCGAGAAAACGCACAACGTCATAGTGGTGACGTTACTCCGCAGGAAGCCGCGTGGAACAACAGGTCAATGGTGACACCGTGTCGTCAGAGATTCCAGACAGCCGGCCGACGTTGAGTCAACCTCCGTTTACAGTGCACGTGTGTCGGTGTGTCGGTGTGTGTGTCGGTGTGTGTTTTGCCGACGGTCCCTCTCCCTCTCCGGTAATTTGGTTACCAGGGAGCGGTCAGACAGACTCAGGAAGAACGTCTCTCACCGACAGACACTGTGCAATGCACTCCGAAGGCGGCCCACAGGAAGCCTGGGTGAAATATTGACTTTTATTTCGTGTTAATGGGACGTGTCTCTTGGTCGGTGCTCAAGCCTTATGATGTCATGGCGATAATGGCTGTATGTATGTAGCGTGTGTGCGAGACTAGACAGCGTAGTGGAACAAGGAAGTATGTAGTGTATGCCATTAATACATTATTTAGACAGTATGGATTTTTGTGTTAAACCTCATTGCGTCCATGTTATTCTCTGAACGGCGGACTGGATGTGAGTGTCGGGACTCTGTTCACATCCAGATAATGTGGTCAGAAGGTGGTCTGTATGGTGGCCTGGAGTGATGCATGTTTACACAGAACTCTCCGCCTGTTGTTATTTCCTGTCACGGCTCGCATGTGTTCACGGGTGTGTGTGTGTTTGTGAGTGGGTAAGTGTGAGTGTTTTTGTTCGTTTGTTTGTTTATGAAAGAGTGCGCGTGAGTGTGAGGATTATTAAAGATAAGCTAATTTACTCATCCACTGTCACGTCCAGAGCCTCTCAGTAGGGCCGATGCAGCACCTCTGTGTCCACACACACACACACACACACACACACACTCTCCCACACACACACACACACACTTTCTAACTCACACACTCCCACAAACACACATACGCCTACACACACTCTTTCACAGACACACTTTCTTGCTCCCACTCACACACTCCCACACACGCACGCACACACACACTTTCTCACTCACACACTCCAACAAACACGCACATTCCCACACACGCGCACACACACACACTTTCTCACTCACACACTCCCACAAACACACACACTCCTACACACACACACACACACACACTTACTCGCTTACACTTTCTTGCTCACACTCACACACTCCCACACACTCGCACACACACACTTTCTCACTCACACACTCCCACAAACACACACACTCCTACACACACACACACACTTTCTCGCTCACACACACACATACACACACATTCCAGTCCACACCATGCCCTGTCATCCTCTTAAGAGTTATCCCTGCTCGGAGACCCGCTCTTACGGCTGGGAAAACAAGCCCGCGGAACAGTTGAGGACTCGGCTTCACTTATTCTGCCGGGCATTATGGAATTTACGGGCGACGGTGAAATCGAATTTATGACCAGATCAATCAGACGTCGTGCTCAGTAGACATTGTGGACTCGTGTGTCTCTGCCCGCAAGGACGGTGTCGTGAAACACCTGGAAGTCATTTCATTAACTAGTCTGAGGAGTCCATTTTGGGAGATCTTGGATGTCCGCCAAAAGCCACGAGGGGAAAGCACGTTAATTTAAAAAACACATATATGTTCTGCTTACTTTCATACTTTACCAGAAGGACGGTAACGATTCGACGAGAATCCGTGGCTCAACGCGAGGGCAAACTGAAACCCTGCAAATATCCCCACAGGAAAGAAACCCACCGCGTGAATATTTTCTGATTAATGTAGCATTAATTACAGCGGCGCGGCGGTATGATCTATGCCTCTGAATATCTAAGTGAGAGGAAGACGTATGTCGCCAACTCTATATCATCCTCTATCTAGCGCCGGAGAATCACACCACTCTGTTTTCATACACACTTGTCCCGTTTCACCATAAATCCCACGTCCTCCTGTTGTGGGACATTTGAATGGAACCTCTCAGTAACAGATTTATAGAGCCACTCGTCCCTTCAGTACGGTAATATATTGGGATCGGGCGGCGGGGGGGATCGGCATGTCGTACTGGTCTTTCCCACTACCGCGCTCATGATGTTAGCGATGCTAACAATTAGCCACTGGATTATTTCCGCCAGAAACCAGATTTATGCCCCTGCCCTTTCTCTACGTTGGGGTGGTGGAGGGGGCGATGTTGTGTGTGTGTGTGTGTGTGTGTGTGTGTGTGTCTAATAATGAGTCTCTCTGGGTTCCTCCAGGAGCAGCCAGCGCCAACCTGCCATCTGTCCCCACGCTGTCCCCAGTGACCCCCAACATGAGGTGATTCATCACAACACACACACACACACAGCGTGGACACAGTAGTAGCACACACACACACAGCGTGGACACAGTAGCACACACACACACACAGCGTGGACACAGTAGCACACACACACACACAGCGTGGACACAGTAGCACACACACACACACAGCGTGGACACAGTAGCACACACACACACACAGCGTGGACACAGTAGCACACACACACACAGCGTGGACACAGTAGCACACACACATCAATTGGACAGTGACCTGCCCCATCAGCACTTCTCTGTATTCCAATCTTTCCTTTATGAAATTCTGAGTTATATTTTACAATCTGCTGCAGTTTGAGATGCTGTTTTTTGGCTATTTTCTTGTCATAAAGTCACTGTATATTGTATGTCTGTGTGTTGCCCCCAAAAAGTGCGTAAATCTCTTGTGTATTTTCCAGATAATGTGTGTAAACCTCTGGGTATTTTCCATATAATGTATGTAAACCTCCGTGTATTTTCCATATAATGTGTGTAAACCTCCGTGTATTTTCCAGATAATGTGTGTAAACCTCCGTGTATTTTCCATATAATGTGTGTAAACCTCTGGTTATTTTCCATATAATGTGTGTAAACCTCTGGGTATTTTCCATATAATGTGTGTAAACCTCTGTGTATTTTCCATATAATGTGTGTAAACCTCTGTGTATTTTCATGTGTGTAAAGTATGTTCTCTACTCCAGTATCTCAGAGAGGCTGGAACATGCTCTGGAGAAGGCAGCTCCTCTGTTGAGGGAGATCTTTGTGGATTTCGCACCGTTCCTGTCCCGCACACTGCTGGGTAGTCATGGACAAGAGCTCCTCATCGAGGGCACTAGTGAGTACACACACACACACAGTTAATTAATAATCGGAATAATTCATTATAATGTATCGTCATCACAACGCCACGTTAGTATGAACACGACCGGGTTCTAAACCCCCAAGGCCCCGGTTCTACACACTCCCTAATGACGGGTCATTTGACGTAGAACCTCTTTATCCAAACAGCACTAAAACAGGCCATGTGCCGAGGAAACGCTGCCTTGTAAAGGCTGTAATGGAGAGGATCGGCTTTACTAACTGATTGTAGCCGTGCTTGGCTACTGAGGGAAAGGCCCGGGTCAAAGGTCAGCTTCACATCCCTGCTGCCAACAAACAAAATGGAAAGTTGATTGATAGCTGCTGGGGGGTAGATAGGGAGAAGCGGGTTGTATTGTTGGGGTTCATAGGCAGAGAACCTGAAAAAGCAGAGATCCCTCTGTCTCTCCATCTGACGTGGACTCTGGCCAGTACACTGTGACCCCCCCAGTCTCTCCATATGACATGGACTCTGGCCAGTACACTGTGACCCCCCCCCTGTCTCTCCATATGACATGGACTCTGGCCAGTTCTCTGTGACCCCCCCCAGTCTCTCCATATGACATTGACTCTGGCCAGTACACTGTGACCCCCCTGTCTCTCCATATGACATGGACTCTGGCCAGTACACTGTGACCCCCCCTGTCTCTCCATATGACATGGACTCTGGCCAGTACACTGTGACCCCCCCTGTCTCTCCATATGACATGGACTCTGGCCAGTACACTGTGACCCCCCCCAGTCTCTCCATATGACATGGACTCTGGCCAGTACACTGTGACCCCCCAGTCTCCATCCATGACATGGACTCTGGCCAGTACACTGTGACCCCCTGTCTCTCCATATGACATGGACTCTGGCCAGTACTCTGTGACCCCCCAGTCTCTCCATATGACATGGACTCTGGCCAGTACACTGTGACCCCCCTGTCTCTCCATATGACATGGACTCTGGCCAGTACACTGTGACCCCCCCCCCCTGTCTCTCCATATGACATGGACTCTGGCCAGTACACTGTGACCCCCTGTCTCTCCATATGACATGGACTCTGGCCAGTACACTGTGACCCCCAGTCTCTACATATGACATGGACTCTGGCCAGTACACTGTGACCCCCCTGTCTCTCCATATGACATGGACTCTGGCCAGTACACTGTGACCCCCCGTCTCTCCATATGACATGGACTCTGGCCAGTACACTGTGACCCCCCTCTCTCCATATGACATGGACTCTGGCCAGTACACTGTGACCCCCTGTCTCTCCATATGACATGGGCTCTGGCCAGTACTCTGTGACCCCCTGTCTCTCCATATGACATGGACTCTGGCCAGTACACTGTGACCCCCCTGTCTCTCCATATGACATGGACTCTGGCCAGTACACTGTGACCCCCCTGTCTCTCCATATGACATGGACTCTGGCCAGTACACTGTGACCCCCCTGTCTCTCCATATGACATGGACTCTGGCCAGTACACTGTGACCCCCCTCTGTCTCTCCATATGACATGGACTCTGGCCAGTACACTGTGACCCCCAGTCTCTCCATATGACATGGACTCTGGCCAGTACACTGTGACCCCCTGTCTCTCCATATGACGTGGACTCTGGCCAGTACACTGTGACCCCCCTGTCTCTCCATATGACGTGGACTCTGGCCAGTACACTGTGACCCCCCCTGTCTCTCCATATGACGTGGACTCTGGCCAGTACACTGTGACCCCCCCTGTCTCTCCATATGACATGGACTCTGGCCAGTACTCTGTGACCCCCCCTGTCTCTCCATATGACATGGACTCTGGCCAGTACACTGTGACCCCCAGTCTCTCCATATGACATGGACTCTGGCCAGTACACTGTGACCCCCTGTCTCTCCATATGACGTGGACTCTGGCCAGTACACTGTGACCTTCCTCCATACCCCTAAAGCCCAGAGCCCCTCTGCTCTGGATCAATGAGACATATGCTGTGCCACGTCCTGGCATGTAATACAAGGCCTGTGTGTATTACTTTACAGTAACATCATGTCCACTCATTAGGCCCCGTCAATAATTTCTCCCTCCCTGGCACAGATGTCCCCGGGTCGGGTCACCCCCGAGTCTGTTCTCCAGTGAGCGCACGCTCTTATTCCTCCTCCTCTCCTCCTCCCCTCCTCCCCTCCTCCTCTCCTCCCCTCCCCTCCTCCTCTCCTCCTCCCCTCCTCCTCCCCCTCCTCCCCTCCTCCCCTCCTCCTCTCCTCCTCCCCTCCTCCTCCCCTCCTCCCTCCTCCTCCTCCTCCTCCTCCTCCTCCTCCTCCTCCCCCTCCCCTCCTCCTCCTCCTCCTCCCCTCCTCCTCCTCCCCTCCTCCTCCCTCTCCTCTCCTCTCCTCCCCTCCTCCTCCTCCCCTCCTCCTCCTCCTCCTCCTCCTCCTCCTCCTCCTCCTCCTCCTCCTCCTCCTCCTCCCCTCCTCTCCTCCTCCTCCCCCTCCTCTCCTCCTCCTCCCCTCCTCCTCTCCTCTCCTTTCAGCCACAGTGCGTCCGTGTGTTGATTGTGGTCCTGTGTTTCCCTCCTTCCACAGGTCTGGTGTGTATGAAGTCCAGCAGCTCCTCTCCTCCTCCTCCTCCTCCTCTCCTCCTCCTCTCCTCCTCCTCTCCTCCTCCTCTCCTCCTCCTCTCCTCCCCTCCTCCTCCCCTCCTCCTCCTCCTGTTGATTGTGGTCCTGTGTTTCCCTCCTTCCACAGGTCTGGTGTGTATGAAGTCCAGCAGCTCCGTGGTGGAGCTGGTCATGCTCCTCTGTTCTCAGGCAAGTCTCCCCCTACCCTCCCCCCTCTACCTCCTCCCCCTCTACCTCTCTGCACCTCTCTCGGCCTCTGTATTCGTCCTTCTGGACCTACCCCTCGCCCTTTCTCCCCGTCCTCTATCTGAGTAATCACCTTGAGTGCCATGAATTTGAGGCGGTGGTAGCCGGGGGACGGATGAGGCCATTTCTCGTCCTTATCTCGTCCGCACACCTCCCCTCAGGTCTCTCCGCGTTCACCCCGTCGCCGGTGCCGCCTCTGCTGACCAGGGAGCGCCCGGCGCCTTTAATCGCTGCAGTTATTGGTCTCCAGGTCAAGGGTCCTCGACCTGTCCGTCCACCTTTGACCCTGAGCCCTTCCCCGGGCAGCAGAGGGATGATGCTCCGCATGGATCGCCCCCGGTCGCCTCGTCCCGTCCTTTGTTGCGTTTCGTCGCCAAGTTTGTTTATTGTGGCGCTGATGGAGGATTCATGAATACAAATGAAGGAATTATAGCAGGTGCTGTGTTTAGATCGCTGGTTGACCTGTCAATATGGCCTGGATGGATCACACACACACACACACCTACACACTCACACACATACACACACCTACACACTCACACACACACACACCTACACACTCACACACATACACACACGTACACACACACACACACACCTACACACTCACACACATACACACACACAGACACACACACCCATATTCCTTGTTTAGGCTTTGAGTTTGCCATCTTGTCCAGGAATGTGATGCCAGACGATGGTGAGACACTTGTTCTCGGAGCCACACTGCCTGTCCCCGCTGGGCTACGTTTGTTAGCACAACAGGGTTTACTATTTACAGCGCCACTCGGTGACAACACAACAACAACAACAACAGCAGCACAACAACATCTGGAAAACACGTTTGATTTACGACGTCCCTCTCTTCAGTCGCGCTGATTTATCCGGTTTGTTTTTTCAGAAGCGTTGTCTGTTTGCCAGCCGCCGAATACCCCCCTCCCACCTGGCACCCTCCCCAGTACGCTTCCCATTTGTCACTTAACTTATTCTACTACAGAATGGTAATGTAGAGAGATTACTCGTTCACCCTGGTGTGATCGTGCTGCTGGGACGCGTGGGGTTAGGGGACGGGGGACGGGGACGGGGGGGGGTAGTGGACCCTAGTCCTGCTGGAGAGGGCGGAGAATAAGTGACGCGCCCTAATGCACCTATTTGTCATATCTGTCAAAGTGTTGTTTAATGCTAATCTAATCAAAAGGCTGAATCTGGTGATTACCGACCGAGACGGAGAGTCCCTGGACTACACTCCCTCTCTCTCTCCCCCTCTCCCCCTCTCCCCCTGTCTCTCTGTCTCCCTCCCTGTCTCCCTCCCTGTCTCCCTCCCTGTCTCCCTCCCTGTCTCCCTCCCTGTCTCCCTCCCTGTCTCCCTCCCTGTCTCCCTCCCTGTCTCCCTCCTGTCTCCTCTCTGTCTCCCTCTCTGTCTCCCTCTCCCTCTCTGTCTCCCTCTCTGTCTCCCTCCCTCTCTGTCTCCCTGTCTCCCTCTCTGTCTCCCTCTCTGTCTCCCTCTGTCTGTCTCCCTCTCTGTCTGTCTCTGTCTCCCTCTCTGTCTCCCTCTCTCTGTCTCCCTCTCTCTGTCTCCCTCTCTCTCTGTCTCCCTCTCTCTGTCTCTCTCTCTGTCTCTCTCTCTCTGTCTCTCTCTCTCTCTCTCTCTCTGTCTCTCTCTCTCTCTCTCTCTCTCTCTCTCTCTCTCTCTCTCTCTGTCTCTCTCTCTGTCTCTCTCTCTCTGTCTCTCTCTCTCTGTCTCTCTCTCTCTGTCTCTCTCTCTCTGTCTCTCTCTCTCTGTCTCTCTCTCTCTGTCTCTCTCTCTCTGTCTCTCTCTCTCTCTGTCTCTCTCTCTCTGTCTCTCTCTCTCTGTCTCTCTCTCTCTGTCTCTCTCTCTGTCTCTCTCTCTCTGTCTCTCTCTCTCTGTCTCTCTCTGTCTCTCTCTCTCTGTCTCTCTGTCTCTCTCTGTCTCTCTCTCTGTCTCTCTCTGTCTCTCTCTCTCTGTCTTTCTCTCTTTCTCAAGATGCTGTTGATTTTCTCAGTAAATCATCCGGCCAAGTTCTCTTACAACCCATGCAAATATATTTTTTTATTGTGGTGTGGACGGGGGGAGCAGGGAGGGTAACACAGGGAGGGTAACACAGGGAGGGTAACACAGGGAGGGTAACACAGGGAGGGTAACACAGGGAGGGTAACACAGGGAGGGTAACACAGGGAGGGTAACACAGGGAGGGTAACACAGGGAGGGTAACACAGGGAGGGGAACACAGGGAGGGGAACACAGGGAGGGGAACACAGGGAGGGGCCAGTGTTTGGGGTATGGTGATATGATCTACCTTCCATGAATGAGCACGAGGAAAATCAAAGGAGCGACAGGGTCTGAGAGAGAGAGTGAGAACCCGGCCCATTATTCATCCCCAGGCTAAATTTCACCTTCTAGCCAGTCTGGTGTTGTGGTGATAATTACGTTTTTCTTTTGCTGTGATTTGCGTGGACCTCTGGTCTCCCTCCGTCGCTCCCTCCTCCAGGGAGGTGATTGATGGCGTTATGTAGCCCAGCCGCAGGGCCCTCCGGGACAGGAAACGCTCTTGAACCCCACAGGAAGCGCCTCAATCGGCGGCCATCTTGGGAGCACAGTCCCCGACGAGCAAGACTCAAGCGGCCGGATCCTCGAGGGGCGGAGATTGAGACGATTTTGATTGATCGTTCCATCCTCTCGTCTCTCTCATCCAAGATGGTGGCGCGCACTAGCCGGCGTGTCGCCGCATTTCTAATTAATTTCCTGAGAGGCGGAGACGGAGTGGTTCCGGGGTCAGAGGTCGTGCGGCTTGGGACACCGAGCAGTTCTTAATCGCGGTTTGCGTGCTCGACACAACAGCGCAGCGTGACTTGGGCACGGCGTTGTGACGGCGATGCTAAACCGTCGTTTGATAGCGTCCCTCTGTGATGCACGCCACCTCCCCGACCCGATTAAACATCCATTTCGATCAGCCATCACAGACATGAACTGCCCGGCCGGTGTTTCGCCGGTCCATTGCTTGGTGCTTACTTGTGGTCAGTATTGATCAGTGTAACGCCCGTTGGGTGTGGTGACCATGTGGCTGGAACGCGGTTTGGCACTGTGGTGGGATGCATGGCGACAGTGTTCACGTGGAGATTGTATCTATGGTTTTGAGTGGGCGGGCGAAGTAAGGGCCGCAGGAGGAGGCCGCAGGAGGAGGCCGCAGGAGGAGGCCGCAGGAGGAGGCCGCAGGAGGAGGCCGCAGGAGGAGGCCGCAGGAGGAGGCCGCAGGAGGAGGCCGCAGGAGGAGGCCGCAGGAGGAGGCCGCAGGAGGAGGCCGCAGGAGGAGGCTGGAAGACAGCTCCCCAAGTGGAGGACAGGGAGAACCCATCCATCTGAGTCATTTGCTGGCGATGGATTCAATGCTGAACCGCGTTGAAATTTTACTTGGATATCAAGTTATCTTGTTATCTCGTCGTCAGTCCCGTCCTCTTTTGGACCGCCAGTCCCGTGAAAAGGCTCGTCGAGTCCAAACCCGTAGTTTGCTGTGACAGCCTGTTTTTTTGGCAACAAGGAACGGCAGATCTCCCTGGCGTAGGGGTTACGGCTGCATGACATAAAGGTTCAGATCAATCCTAAACGTATGATTAATAAATAATGCTGACCCTATCAGTCAGTGCGCGCGTGTGTGTCCGTGTGTGTCCGTGTGTGTCCGTGTGTGTCCGTGTGTGTGCGTGTGTGTGCGTGTGTGTGCGTGTGTGTGCGTGTGTGTGCGCGTGTGCGTAGATGTGTTCAACACCACTCTGGGTGTCAGAAATCCTCTCATGGGATAGTCTGGTATCAGATCAATCAGTCAGTCACTGTGTTCCGTCGATCTCAAGCTTGTGCATTTCATCACAACAGTGTGTGTTACTAGTTGTGCTACACAGCGAGGATGAGTGGGAGCTAAGGGGGGGTTTCAGGTAGCTGTTGACGACCGCGGCAACTCAATGGTCTTTAGAGGTAAGGGGAGGGGCATGTGTGGTGTGGGAGGAGCCTATATGGAGGGGGAGAAGATGGAGGCAGACTGGCCGACGTGTTGGACAACTGTTAGGGACGTAATGTGAGGTAACGGGGAGGTTTGTGCCATCGTAAACCGGGGAGGGCGAGAGAGGAGAGGAGAGGGGGGAGGGCGCGGGAGGAGAGGGGGAGGGCGTGGGAGGAGAGAGGGGGGAGGGAGGAGAGAGGGGGAGAGTGCATTCCAACTCCTTATGAGTTTGGAACCAGGAAGGTAAGAAAACACCACATGTGAACAGAGCCTGTCACTCTTGTCTCTGCATGACGGGTTCAAAAATTCCTTCTCTTTCAAAACCCGATTACGTCCACATATAAATTATCCCCAGCCTCCGTGTCCCGCCGTCCCGAGCCCAAACGGACGGACAGTTAAACAGTCGGAGTTCAAATTAAAAGCCACTCCGTTTCCAGAGGTCCTCCCCTCTCAGCCAGCCTCTCATCCTGTCAGGAAGGGTACGGCTCACACCGCAAGTATGGACTATTGATTCCTAAAAAAAACACTTTGGATCGGGCCGGGAAAACACAAGGCAGCTCGGCCGTTCGTACGACTGTTCGCTTAACTGGTCGTTTGTTTCCATGTGAACGGCACTTTGATTGTGAGCTACTTTGTGATGCTACTGAGATTACACTACCCTGACACGATGTTTCACTGGGCTATTGACCGGACATCGTGGGGCACAATGCAAACTCGACACACGGCCCTAGTTGTTTTTCACCACTGGGTCATTAAGAGTCGCGCTCCTCCAGCTCCAGGGTCAGAGAGCATCGATTGTGTAGCCGTGGCGATGGTGCGCTTTGGGCCTGCAGGGCTTTAAACTCCAGAGCCCTGCCACTCTCTATTTTCAGCCCCGGGGTCAAGGGTCAGGGGTCGGTAGAAGCCAAGTGCTGGAGGGAAGAAAGTCAATGTCTCCCGATCTGCCCGTTGAACCGAGACGTCCATCTGTTAAACAGGTTAACTCGCTAGAGGTTGGATGTTTACCACACAGTTTTCTATTAACTTTGCGATTCTTTTACTAATGTCTTTCCACTGTTCTCTGTTGCTACTTTAAATACTAATCACTCCTTGACCCATATCCTTATCTGCAGGATATAGAGGAAGCTCTTTATCCTGCGTGAATGTGATCATTTGGACTCCAAAGCAACCCTTTTGATATGTCTTCGTGAACAAACCCAGATAGCATCTACACGCTCTCGTGAGGCTTGTTCGCTGTTGGGATAGTCACATCCACGATCAGACATTCACACACTAGCTGTCACTTGTTTCTATGCAGTGACCCGATTAGAAAATGAACAAGGCAACGTCACAGTCCTTTAGCCACTAGGATTGCTGGCAATGGGTCAACGTCCCAGTCCTTTAGCCACTAGGATTGCTGGCAATGGGTCAACGTCCCAGTCCTTTAGCCAATAGGATTGCTGGGAACTGAGCAGCAACTCTGAATTTAATATTACTTGTTTGCACAATGCAGTGCCTTTGAACAGTCAACAATGAGAGCTGTTCAGTGTGCAAATTGACTTTGCAATTATCAGACTTTTATTTTGTTGAATACAGAGAAAGGAAATCTTGAGACATTATATGTTTGTTCTATAGTTTTTTTTATTCAGCGAAAGTCATGTTGTATATTTCAGCGACCAAATATCCGTGATGGGCAACTGAGATCTGGTTCTCAGTGTGTCTGTGATAAAGCTGCAAATGTGCTGGTTAGTTTATATTCCTGTTTACTCTGTGATGAACACCACGATTTATGTCAAACAGTGTGTGTGTGTGTATATATATATTTATGTGTGTGTGTGTGTTTCTCTTCTATTGGCTTATATTAGATAATTTTCACTCACATATGTTTCAGTTAAATAATTGAGTTATAGCCCTTCTGGTAGCTGCTGTAGTTCTTTTGGCATTTTTTTTAAATTCTTGTTTTACATTTAAAGTTTTTTTCATTTCACGGCACACCATAGCCACTTACTGCCTTCCATGTTACCGAAAACACTGTCATTTATTCCATTACACTTTGTCTTTTTAATTCCTCTGTGTGGAATGTGGAGAAATAAACTTTTGTTCTCCTGTCTTCTGTCAACCCTGAACTGAAAGACCGTTGTGTCTAAGCTTACTCTGAGTTACTGTATGTCAAAACAGCGTTCCCCTCTCCCTCCTGATCAAAGCTGTACAGTAGCAATGTGTTGGTGATATCTGTACGTACGTTTGGCTTGTGGTAAAAACGTCACCGTCCCAATGGCAGCACTGTTCCCTACAAAAAGCTCCCTTTTCACCCAGAGGCCTGTGTTTAAAGTCGTTCCCTAAATGGGTTCTGGCACGACATTCAGAACGAGGGCTCTAGACTTTTCCCCTGGTTTTGTCCCAGCGCATAAAACCAAACAGGCGATGCGCACTCACCAGTTTCGGCCGCCGTGTCTCATCTGAGGTAAATTTTCCCAGCCCCTTTCACAAAACAAACAAATACTTGTGATTGTGACTGATGGGGCCGAGAAGCAGAAGCGACTTGTTTATTTCCAGCGATGGTTTCTAAGCCTGTTTTTCGCCTTAACCAAATTCGGTGGCCGGTGGGTTGTGGTCGCCGCTTGATGTTCGAGCGAGGAGTTAGCGGCCGGGGTCTGCGTTTTGTCACCGCCGAGAGCTCCGCAAATGTTGATTACGAATAATCAGCGATAATGACAGCGCGCGTACAGACTCGTTGCCGCAGCAACGTCGGAGACAGACCAAACACAGAAGCCGTCTGGTTGACTTCTGATGGAGAACGGCGTTTGGCCCGACAGGCAAAAACACGACACGCACGCGTGTGCAAATGCACACAGGCTGGAGGGAGATGGACCCGTGTGCTCTCGCCAACATGCTGTGTGTACCAGTGTCTGGGTCACATGGACTGGTTGTCGTGTCGATCAGAGAGACCTGGGATGGGTAGTAGTCTCCTCAGTCACAAGGTCGGGTCAAAGGTGAGAGGTCACCAAATGGATGCTTGTATCCTCTCATCGGGGTTCGGGTGGGGTTATGGGACGGCCTCTATCACTGCCATAAAAACCTGACCGCGCCGAACCAGGGCAGCCAAACAATCCATACTCCATCACCGAGGCGCCCGGCAGATAGGTGTGTGAGCGCGATCTCGCCGATAAAAGGTCAAACACTTTCTTTTTTTATTCAACAATAATGGTGTTCTCCGTGACGGGGCATTACTCTTTTCATATCGCCCTGGCTCGCCTGTTTCCTCGTAATGGCCGGCTTCCTAATAAGGCCGCTCATTCGAAGGGGAAATTGGGAAAAAATACACACAACTTGGATGTTTTCCGGGGGGGCGAGGTGTGCAGATCTCAGCTCTGTGTCAACCTGATCTCTGTTATTTCCTACGCGATGAACTTCCGGTTGGAACGAAATGGCCAGGGAACCCGTCAGTCTCACGAAACGTCACCCCCCCCCCCCAAACATTCCAACGAGAGCAGAACCAGGCTTGTTTACAACTCCACTTCCTGTGGTGTTTATTTCGGGCCCCGGTATAACTGCTCAGCGTAGCGGTCTCCCGGCTCAGGCCAGCCAACGCTCCTGGTTATCGTCAACGCGGAGTCTCGCTCCTGCCCGCGGCACACGTCCGCCTGCCCGCTTTCACTCAGGTGCACGGTCGATGCCAGCGGGGGCCCCGGTGGGACACGAAACACTCGTGAATTATGGGTGAATTTAGTGTGTTATCCTCGCTAATCTACAGTTGGTTACGGCGAGCTTGAGGATACGCAGGCAGGGGTTTCTGACTGGATGTTTCCTGTTCTGCTCGCGTATGATTGGCTCTGATGGCTTTCCATTTGTCATAAGGGCCGGAACAAAAAACAAACACAAAATCATTAAAGCATGCACGCCCACACACTCTCACTCTCACACTGACACACACACACTCTCTCACACACACACACACACACACACACACACACACTCTCACTTATTATACAAGGCTGATGATCTGAGCTGTCTCTTCTTTGTAGCTCTATCAACCTCTCCCTCCTTCCCTACGGCCCTGTCTGTTTACCCAAGGCTTACCCTATGTAGATAAACAGCCTGCTTCCTCTATCAGCTGAAGACGTGATGACAGCCCTAACATACACTGACCACTGTCCTGACACACACACACACACACACCATAACACAGTTTAAACTCGTTTATTTTCCTCCCCCCCGCCTTTTCCTTTTTCACCCCCTACCGAGACGGTCCCGTTGGGTCGAGGACGTTGCCTAGCGTTCGGAGTTTGTCTAATCGTCGCCGCGGACGACCGGTGATCGCAAATGAATTACCAGCCCAATTAGATCGTTGACCTGTCACACTGCGTCGGCACGACGATGAACTACGTTTGGGTCGGCCTGTTAATTCGTTTTGTGCGGTCGCTCTGTTTGAGCGTCGGCCTCTAAACATTGGGTTTTAATGTTTTCCTCTCTTGGCCCATATCCCCAGGAGATTGTGTGTGTGTGTCCACTTCAACCTCCCATCAACAGCTCGGCTTAATGTTGTTTTATTATTCTTCACCCGGTTACACTGAGAAGGCGTCAATGTGGAACCCTGAACATACGAGGCGACGAACGCCAGAGTTTCCTTTTTCGCGACGAGACGGACGATTTATAGTCCCTTAATGTTTGGAGCGTTCGTCTGTTCTGCTGTTTAGGCTGAGGTTCTTGACCGTAACGCTACTCGACACAATTAAATATTGGAGTTGTATCACGATGAATCCTCTTCTCTGGCTAGCTGACTGCTCTGGGCTTTGCATGGGGCCGGACACCGGCAGTATTCAATGCATCTGCAGAAACCTTATGCTTGTTGGACAAGCTCAAAAACACAGGATTGGTAGTTCCAGATAAGTCAAAATAGCATCAGAAGTTTCTGCAGCTCTAAAGTCGATATATATATTTGTTTCTATACAGGACATTTGCCAACGTGTTGTGTTCAGGGAATTTTTTTTTTAAATGTATTGGTTTATAGTGTTTCCAGTGCTAATGGACTTGTGTTTTGTATTTGCGTATTTCAGGAGTGGCAGAACTCAATCCAGAAAAACGCAGGCCTGGCCTTCATTGAGCTGGTCAACGAGGGCAGGTAAGGTTACACACACACACACACACATATATATATACACACACACACACACACACACACAGTCCACACTGCGGACCCTCTCCAACCTGCACTTCTTCATTATGTTCCACTTGGGCCGATCCATATTGTGGCCCTTGTGGGCCCCCAGGCTCTCAGTCACGTGAGGGCCCCTATTGAAGAGGGGGAATCAATACCTGGAGGAAAGAGGATCTGGGAGCGCTGAACGAGATCCTTATAGAGTTCAAGGCTCCGTCAATACCTGCCTGTCCCTGAGGAAAGGAGGGCGAGAGTGACGGAGGGCAGGTGACAGGGGTATCTGTCTGCAATCCCTGACTCGTCATCACGCTTGGGAAATCTCCCAGTCTCCCTGTCCCCCTCAGTCTCTTCACTTTCTGTCCGCGCTATTCAAGCTCGGCATTCCCATATCACTCCTGGGACCAGACGGGAACCTCACTCTCTCTCTCTCTCTCTCTCTCCAATACCAATTAGAACCCCCCCGACCCAAATACTGGGAAATAACGCCCATCAATTCAGATGATAACGATCTGGGATTAACATTAACGATTCATCCGGCGAAATAATTAGAGAGCGCTAATCTGGGACAACCGCTAACGAATTACTAATTGACTTCCTCAGTGAAAAGGAGGATATGGAGGTGCAGAGGAGTATACGGAGGTGCAGAGGAGTATACGGAGGTGCAGAGGAGTATACGGAGGTGCAGAGGAGTATACGGAGGTGCAGAGGAGTATACGGAGGTGCAGAGGAGTATACGGAGGTGCAGAGGAGTATACGGAGGTGCAGAGGAGTATACGGAGGTGCAGAGGAGTATAGGTGCACAGGAGTATACGGAGGTGCAGAGGAGTATACTGAGGTGCAGAGGAGTATATTGAGGTGCAGAGGAGTATATTGAGGTGCAGAGGAGTATATTGAGGTGCAGAGGAGTATACGGAGGTGCAGAGGAGTATACGGAGGTGCAGAGGAGTATACGGAGGTGCAGAGGAGTATACGGAGGTGCAGAGGAGTATACGGAGGTGCAGAGGAGTATACGGAGGTGCAGAGGAGTATACGGAGGTGCAGAGGAGTATACGGAGGTGCAGAGGAGTATACGGAGGTGCAGAGGAGGATACGGAGGTGCAGAGGAGGA